>OY728128.1:1845299948-1846499948 GCA_963277665.1 Viscum album | reverse complement strand
TTGAGGCATGTTGGAATAGGCGATGACGGGAGAAGTGATGGCCATGCGCCGGCCGCGTGTGGAAGAACCGCGACCCGCAACCGTGGCCTGCAATCGCGGGCTGCTCGACCAAGGAAGAACTGGTCGGCCATAGCCGGGCGGGCCGAATGGAGGAACCGCGGTGCCCCACGACGCCACATTACAGAAGACCACAGCCCACATTCTGTAGGCCGCTTTGGCGGAAGAACCGGCTGGCCCATCGGCCGGCTGAGCAGATGAGATCTGCGACGCTAGGAGGGCACCCCACCCAATGAAATGCGGCCCGCCTGTGCGGGCCGCTTGTGCAATGAAGGTGGCTGGCTTCAGACGGCCGGTTAGGGAGGGCGGCGCCGCATGGCGCCGCTTGTTCGGGTAGTCGGGGGGCCACGCCCCCCACCTCGGACCGCTCGGCCCCCTTGGGCCGAGCCGCGACTGGGCTGACCCATGGCCGGGCCGAGCCCTACCGGGCCTGGCCGCGCCCTGACTGGCCGGGCCACGCCCCCTCGTGCTGGGCCTCACCCCTCAGGCTGAGCCACGAGTTTCATACGGCCGGTCCGACACCCCTGTCGGGTTGGACCCGCCAAAACTGGGTTAACATGGCCCGTCGTCCCACTGGGCATAATGTGCCGGGCCCATTTTCACTTAAAGCTGAAAAACCCGAACACAGCGCGTTCGATCGACGCACCATCTGCTTAACTAGGACCTTTATGACGTGGCGGTCCTTTTGAGATACACTATGTGAGTTCTTTTCAACATTGGAAAATGGACGAGTTTGGAACGTGCGTATTTCCAACCGGGCCCCTTAGCAATAAAATGAAAATAACTCTCAGACTTGGCGTCTGATTGAAGTGCCGCCTATCACATTAGATTCATTTTGAAGAGACGGAACTTCAGGATACATCAACTTAGGAATTAGTGATAGTTAATGTATCGACCCCCTTGGCTCGAGGAGGGGACCCTCCTCGAATCGAGCGTGCTGTGTGCGGGAACCCTAGAGCTGGCTGCGACTGCAACGACTACAGTAGTGGAATCCTCCGAGTCTTCAGTGATGACGACTACCATTTTGGAAATCCTCCATCGATTTGACGGCGATGACTACTATTCTTGTATCCTACGTGGGTCTGGCAGTTTGAATTCTGTTCTAGTATCCTATGTGGGTCGGCCATCATAGATGAATCAGAGACTATATCTGATCATCTTTATCTCTTTACGAAATAATGTATACCTATGTGAGCTGAGTCTTGACTTTCAATCAGTACAATTGGTGTGATTGAATTGTTTCTTGTGTGTACCGGTTGTGCTTGGGCTTGGTAGTTGGAGCCAAACTAAGATTGATGAATTAGGTATATGTATGGGCATCCACCTAAGTAGAGTTGGGTGATACTTTGTGATTGTATCTTTTCTTTTTTCTTTATCCTTCGTGGATTCTGGGAGACCATCGGGGGTCTCGGGGTCCCTACTGAATATCGTTATACTCACACCTACATAGGCAATTCCCGCACTACGTTGTGTTAGATACAGAAGATGGATAGTGCTGATCGTAGTAGAGTCTTGTAGAGATGGATGGTAGCTAGGGTGGACCACTTGGTGAGACATACTCGGAGCAGACGAATTGACCCGATGTGCTGAGGAGACTATCTTTACTCACCCTTCAGGTGAGATTTTAGGAGGATGACTCGGTGGTTGTTGCTTTACATTAACATTGTTGTACTAGTCTTTCAGATGTTCTGTACTTTCAGTGGGTTTGTATACTGGCCTATTTACTATAAGCACTTTTTTTGTACTGAGTTTACATAGTTCTTACTTGTGTTTCATACTCTGTTGTTCTTGTTTACTATATAAAGGCAATACCTTCCCTTTTTATCGGGATTTACGCCATGGTGTTAGTCGCCAGCAACGGGTCTATGGAAGGAGGGCTTGGGGTAGTCACGGCACGGGCCTCGAGGATGGGTCATGAAAAATTGGTATCAGAGGAGTCAGTTCTACCAAAGATCTCAAGACTCTAATAATTTTTCCTATGAAACAATAGTGTTAAGAGTATTGAGTGTGGTTTTTAGTCCAGGGAATCCAGTGTTGGTCTGGCGGCCAACGTATCCATACACCAGGACCCTGACCCCTGATTTCTGATTCGGTGCACGAAAACACCGATTGCATGTGTGGTTAAAAAAAATTATCTCTGATTAATTTGTGTCAGATCTTAGGTATATTGTTTTATCCATGGTGCACTTGTTACTTTTCAGTATGGCCCCACGAAGGAAGCCAACTAGGGTTCCAAGTTACGTGCAAGATGGCAGCCCACCGAGCGATGAGGCCTCGATGCAGGGCCCCATCATAGAGGAGTCACCAGTTGTACCACTAACTGCTGATCCACCGATACTACCAGCCCTACCAGCAGAGGATGCACACCAACTGAGTCCGTTGCATGAGTTTCAGCGATAGACGCCACCCAGGTTCTGTGGAGGGATAGACCCTCAGGCAGCTGAGGATTGGATGGAGGCTATCGTCAGAGTCCTCAAATTGGTAGGGACACCAGATGACCTTATGGTGAACCTTGACATGAGTCTACTACACGCATCAGTAGGTTGATGGTGAAGATTTATGCTCCAGGTGAACGACAAGGCGTCTCTACATTGGACAGACTTCGAGAGTCTCTTCCTTTCAGAGTTTGTTCCATCCACCCTTCGTGTGGTTCACATCCATGAGTTACTTCATCTGCGGCAGGGTAGAATGATAGTAGCCCAGTACTCAGCTAGGTTTACCAACCTTTCACGCTACTCCACGAACATGGTACAAGACCCATTATTTCGGGCCCGGACCTCTGAGCAGGGGCTGGGGCATGAGATCAGGGCTTCGATGATATCCCTCAGCATCCCGACGCAGGTGGGTGTATTGGAGCGAGCCCTTTTTGTGGAGAGCTTCCTCGCTGATCAGAAACCAACAGTGAGACCTACCACCAGGTGACATGTAGCAGAGGTTTCTGCAGCCGTTAGTAGACAGATGTCATAGAGGTCCAAGAGGACCAGGACATCAGGAGAGAGACCTCAGGATTCATGTTTTATTGTGTGGGGCACACTGAATAGAGCCAGCTATACAAGGAGCATGCAGTGGTATGTATTCAGAGGGTAGGGTCACATGGCTTGAGGCATCCCGACTCGCTGTACAGATAAGGAGAAGACAGTGGAGGGACCTCCCAGGTAGAGGCAGAGGTTCTACCATGGTGGTCCACATGGAGGAGGGGGACGAGGAAGAGGAGCTGGAAGAGAAGTGGGTGGTGGACGACGCTTTGAGACTCTACCACCGCCACCACCAGGTGGTCCACCCTGACCACAGGGTGCTGGAGGGCAGAGGTTGGCTCACCTCCAGAGAGAGGAGGCTTACGTACATGGCGCCCATGAGATGGTTCTAGGTATTATCTGTGTCTACTACACCGTTGATGCAGTTCTTATAGACACAAGAGTGAGTCATTATTTTATTGTCGCTGCACTTTTTCGGAGCTCGGAGATTCCGACGGAGCCGTTGGATTGATCCTTACGGTTAGAGAAAACTACAGGAGTAGACTCGATGATTACGCAGTCGTTCCGACAGTTTGAGTTTACTCTAGGAGGCGAGATCTTCGGCTGGGATCTTCTTGTAGCAGCGTCGAGGACTTTCGACGTCATCTTGAGTATGGACTGGTTTTCTACATTCCATGCTCAGATTGACTGCATTAGGGGCAAGGTGTGTTTTATCCACACGTACGAGAGAAGGTTCACCTTCACTGGAGAGAGGGGATCCTTAGCAACACAGGATGGACATTCACAGATGAGAGGGCAGCTGATCACACGTTAGTTTGCTAGTCTCATCTTCGGAGTGGTTGATGTGTGGAGTCTGAGTTTTCCTGTTGTGGTGGATCATTATGAGGAAATTTTTCTTAACGACGTACCAGGACTACCTCATCGTAGAGAGGTAGACTTATACATTGACATGTACCCCAGAAAATCACCGATATCTACTTCAGCATATCGGATGGCTCCCGCTGAGCTTCGTGAGTTGTGGGTACAACTGGAGTACTTTGAGGGGAGGGGATTCATCTGACCCAGTGATTCAACCTGGGCATCCACAATTTTTTTCGCCAAGAAGTCAGATGGGAGCTTATGACTGTGTGTTTACTACCGATGCCTGAATCAGGTGACCGTGAGGAATAATTACCCACTCTTGAGGATTTAAGTCCTCTTTGATCAGCTCAATGGAGAAAGATGGTTCTAGAAGATAGACCTCGGGTCAGCCTATCATAAGCTCGGAGTTCGAGATGAGGATGTGCAGAAGACAGACTTTTGGTGTCGGTATGGATAGTATGAGTTCTTGGTTATTCCTTTCAGTGTATACAACTCACCCACAGTGTTCAAGAGTCTCATGAACATAATCTTGCAGCCTTACCTTGATCTTTTTGTCATAATCTTCATCGACAACATACTGATATACTTGACTACTAAGGAGGACCATGCCTACCACTTGTGGATTGTACTGGATACACTCTGGGAGAACTAGCTTTATGGTATGCTCTCGAAGTGCAAGTTCTAGATTCGAGAGGTACACTTCTTGGGACACATCATCTCAGAGGTGGGATTTTTAGTGGATCCAGCAATGATCGAAGAAGAGCTTGCTTGGGAGACACCCAAAAGCCTGACAGGGGATCGAAGTTTCCTAGGGATGGCTAGATACTATCAGAGATTTGTTCCGGACTTCTCCAGCATTGCATCACCGCTATCAGGCTTGAAGATGAAAGGGAAACCCTTTGTTTGGTCAAATAGATGTCCGCAGTGCTTTCAAGAGCTAAGGCAGTGGTTGACCAGTGCTCCCATCATGAGGTTTCCAGAGGATGGTGTTGGGTATGTAGTTTACGACGAAGAGTTAGGGACCAGACTCGGGTGTGTCCTGATGCAGGAGCGAGCAATGATCTTCTGTATTTCACGACAATTAAGGCAACACGAGCAGAACTACACTACCCATAACCTGGAGTTAGCAGCAGTGGCCTTCGCCTTGAAGATGTGGTGATACTATCTAATGGGCGAGCACTTTACAGTCTACTCTGACCACCATAGTCTTAGGCACATCTTCTCACAGAAAGACCAGAACCTGAGACAGCGGCGATGGCTCGAGTTCCTCCAAGACTATGACTTTGATATATTCTATACTTATGGGAGGGGGAACGTTGTGGCTGATTCTTTCAGCAGGATATCAAGAATTCAGCTACTAGGAGAGGCGATAGAGAATCTAGCAGTGTTTTTAGATATCCATTGTGGATAGAGATGGATCGTCTTCTCTACAGTCTCTCACAGTCACTCCTCCACTCCTTCAGTGAGTTAGAGAGGCATAGTGCAGGGACATTGACTGTGAGACGTGACATGTTCAGATATCCACAGGGCAGGCGCCTGAGGGTTTTTATGAAGGAGGGGAGCAGGTCATCCTCTTCAGGGGATGTACTATGGTACCCGTTACACATCAGGATAAAGTGATGAGAGAGTTTTACACATCCACTCTAGTGGTACATCCAAGAGTGGCGAAGTTGTACCAGGACCTCAGACGACATTACTGGGGGTCGGGCATGAAGAAGGTTGTAGCCGAGTTCGTTTCATGAAGCCTCACTTGTCAGCAAGTGAAGGTGGAGCACCAGGTACCCGCATGCTTGGTACATCCCTCAGAGGTCCCAGAGAGGAAGTGGGACTGGATATCCATGTATTTTGTGATAGGGCATCCATGTAAATCCAGGGGACATGACTCTATTTGGGTTATTTTAGACCGACTCACCAAGTCGGCCCACTTCCTACCGATATGAGATCGGGGCTCAGTAGAGAGCTTGGGATGCCTCTATGTTCCGGAGATCGTACGACTTCATAGTGTGCAATCGACTATTGTATCTTATTGAGATGGTAACTTTACTTCCTGGCTTTGGAAAGGTTTCCATGAGCCCTTTGGGACGTAGCTGTGTCTGAGCACTGCCTTCCATCCTCAGACAGACAGAAAGACTGAGAGGACCATACAGACACTTGAGGACATGCTCCATTCATGTGTCCTTGAATTTCTTCATAGCTGGGAGGATCACTGACCCTTGGTGGAGTTTTCGTAAAACAACAGTTTCCACTCCACCATCAGGATGGCACCATATGAGGCACTGCACGACCGTCCTTGCTGATCACCTCTGTGATGGACTGAGCATGTGGGGTCAGCACCTGTAGGACCAGAGATGGTTCAAGCTACTACGGAGAAGGTGCAGATCATCCAGGAGCGGAAGAATATGGAACAGAGCAGATAGAAGTCCTATGCTGATAGGTGGCGGGGACCACTAGAGTTCAAGGATGGTGACCACATCTTCTTACGGGCCTCACCTCGATGGAATCTATGGAAATTTGGACGGGGCTACAAGTTATCTCTGCATTTCATCAGACCATTCCGTGTTCATAGAAGAGTAGGTGAGGGGGATTACCGACTGTCCCTTCCACCTTAGTTGCACTGGGTGCATGACATCTTCCATGTATTTCAGTTGAGGAGATACGTGCATGACCCGACCCACATTATTGATCACGGGGAGCTGGACATCGATGAAGGGGTGACATTAGCAGAGGTCCAAGTGGAGATTGAGTATTGACACGAGTGGGTCCTACGTGGATGGTCAATTCCTCTGGTGCGCGTTCGCTGGAAGCACGGGAACCTCCAGAAGAGCACTTTGGAGCGGGAGGCACAGATGTTGGCTCAGTATCCACATTTGTTTTCCTAGTATGTGTTATAGCTTTACGGGGATGTAAAGACCTGATGTGGGAGTAATATAAAGATCAATAATTTCCATGGAAAATGTTTTTCTAACTTCTGTGTAATTTTACATGTCTGTGTCTTCTAAAGGCACTTGATTCCGAGACCCGGTGTGCCCAGAATCAACTTTCGATGTTTTGTTCGGGTACATTCAGTAAATGTATGTGTGGGTTTTTCTATCTTTTGAACGGGTACTCGGAATTGAAATATGTGGACACCGATGAACTCGCATCGCCGGTAATTTTTTAAGGGGACCTTTACCGTAGTTGCATTTTATGCGGGATGAAAGTTAAAAAAATGCGTTTAATTAAGATGATAAATAAAATTGTTTAGAACAATTTTATATATCTATGGAAGTTATTTCCTCCCATGGGAAGTTATTAGTGGGGACTAAACCCTCCCAACTTCCCATGTGTGGATATTTGAGAGGTGGGTCCCACACAGACCCCACCCTTTCATATCCCATAACTCTCATCAAACTTCCCAGTTAACCCCCCTTCCTTTATTGTGACAACCCCCCTTATTTAGGAGAACTCTTCCTCTCCATCTCTCCCTCTTTAATGTTTTCGAGCACATGTTAATCAATGAATTCTAACTCTTCAACTAATTAAATTAATTTGTCTTAATTTTTAATTACATTTGTGATTAAAATAATAACTTAGATATTATTTTATGGTGGCACTTGTTGTGTTGGAATTTGGTGGGAGCTCTGGAGAAATAGAGAAGGGTGTTCTCCTCTCAAAGAAAGAACACCACCCACTTCGATGAAGAACACCTTCGATGAAGAATGAAACTCTCTTCGACGAAGAACGCCAATTCCCCAAAAAACCACGACACACCTTCTTTATCTTTTATCCGCCACAAGAGAAGAGATGCCACTTCTTCTTTGGGAAGACTACGACGATGACGGAATCGACACTGTCATCCATGACGCTCGACTACCACAAAGCTTTTCCTAGGTATGGATGATTTCTTCAATTTTATTTGAATAAAACTTTTCTTTGTTCTTCAGGAAACCTTGTTAATCCTTCACCAATTTCTACCGCTTACTGCGGAGGGAGCGGGCCAAACGCAAACGGCCCGACGACCCTCCGTAATCTCCTTGTTTGAGATTGAGGCACGTTAGAAGAGGCGATGACGGGAGAAGCGGCGGCTGTGCACCGGCCGCGTGCGGATGAACCACGGCCCGCAACTGCGGGCCGATCGATCAAGGAAGAACCACTCCAGATGAACCACGACTTTCCCATGCAGGCCGCTTGCTCCAAGAAGGCCGGTCCGCTTTGGCTAGCCGGTTAGGGAGGGCAGCGCCGCTTGGCGCCCCCGTTTCAGGCATCCGGGGGCTATGCCGCCCGCCATAGACCACTGGGCCCCCTTGGGCTGAGCTGTGGCAAGGCTGCGCTGTGCCGCGCCACACCGCGCCGTGCCCCCTCGGGTCAGGCCGTGCCCCTTGGGTTGAGCCACGCATTTCATCGGGCCAGTCTGACACTGCTGCCGGGTCGGACATGCCAAAACTGGGTTAACCCAACCTGTCGGCCCACAAGGCTTAACAAGTCGGGGCCGTTTTCAATTAAAGGTGAATAACTCGAAGACCACGCGTCCGATCGACGCTCCGTCTATGGCACTGGGAACCTTATGACATGGAGGTCCTTTTACGATACTCTAAGTGAGTTCTGGTGAACTTTGGAAAATGGACGGGTTTGGAACGAGCATATTTCCAACTGGGCCCCCTGAGCAAAAAAAATGCTAATAACTCTCAGACTGGTTGTCTAATTGATGCGCCATCTATCGTATTGGATTCTTTTTGACAAGATGGAACTTCGAGATAAATCAACTCTAGACTTCGTGACAATTGATGTATCGAGCCCCTTGGCTCGAGGAGCATACCCTCTCGGAATCGAGTGTGCTGTGTGTGGGAACCCTAGAGCAGGCTGTGACTCCAAGGACTATCGTACTGGAATCCTCCGTGGGTTCGGCGACTATTACTACCGTACTGGAAATCCTCCATGGGTTCGAAGACAATGACTACTATTCTTGTATCCTATGTGGGTCCGATAGTTTGACTTCTGTTCTACTATCCTACTTGGGTCGAACAGAGTGGCTGGCCTTGTTTCCTATTTGGGTCCGACAACTTAACCAGACTAGTATCCTACGTTGGTCCACCACTTAGATGAATCAGTGACTACATCTAATCATATTTATCTCATTATGAAATAATGTATACCTATGTGAGCTGAGTCTTGAATTTCAATCATTACCATTGGTGTGATTGAATTTTTTCCAGTGTGGACCGAGTTGTGCTTGGGCTCGGGAGTTGGAGCCGAACATAGATTGTTGACTTTGGTATATGTATAGTCATATACCTATGTAGAGTTAGTCGATACTTTGTGATTGTATCTTTTCATTGTGGTTTATTCTTCACGGATTCTGGGAGACCTTCGGGGGTGTCGGGTCCTTACTGAGTATCGTTATACTCACCCCTGCACGGGCTATGCCCATACTACATTATGTTGGATGCAGATGATAGACATTTCTGATCGTGGTAGAGGGTTGTAGAGTTAGATGGTACCCGGAGGTGGACCACTTGGTGAGACGTACTCAAATCATGCGAATGGACCCGAGGTGCTGAAGAGACTATCTGTACCCACCCTTCAAGTGGGATTTTTGGAGGACGAATCAGTGGTTGCTTCATTACTTTACTGTTGTTGTACTAGTCTTTCAGTTGTTCTGTACTTTTAGTTGGGTTTGTACACTAGCCCATTTACTATCAGCACTTACTTTTTGTACTCAGTTTACTTAGTTCTTACATGTGTTGTGTGCTCTGTCATTCTTCTTTACTATATAAAGGAAATGCCTTCCCTTTTTGTTGGGATTTACGCCTTGGTGCTAGTCGCCAGCCCCTGGCCAATGGAAGGCGGGCTTGGGGTAGTCACGAAACGGTCTCCAAGTATGGGTCGTGACAATAGTACTCATTTATTAACAATTCAATTTTTACGTTTTGTTTTAAGTAATAACTCTTTTTTTCATATATGAATTGGGTTATTATTCTTGGTCCTCTTAATTATTTCATGAGTTTATTATTTTCCATATTTAAAACAAAGAATTAATATATTCTATATAATATATATAAATATTTATAATATTATACTAACGATATAAATATGAAATGGAATACACTTTTCCTAGTTATGGTTGGCCATACTTACACATTATCGTTGTATCAGTGTTCATGTCGTATTGATATAATGAATATGTATGAAATATATGTGTATATATATTCATTCTCAAATAAATATTATCTATGTTATATCATATATATTTATTAAACCCATCCTTAATACATTCTTTCATAGTCGGAATGAATAAAATTTCTCTAAGGAGGTTGTATGCCATACATCCATAAATGAAGTTATTGTACTTACCCAAAATTGATAGCTTAATGGTATGTTTTATATAATATTTATAGATGAATTGTTAAAGACTCATTTTTAAAGGGTTACCTCTCTATATTGTTTATCATTTTTTATTTAAAAATTTCCACTCCTCCTACACTATAAAAGGGAACTCCCCCCACCCTCATTTAAACTTCTCAACCACTTTGTATGGTGGAAACCCTAACTAAATAATCTCCAAAATCCCTCATATCAACCTAAAAGCCTAAATTTTTTACTAAATAAAACCATGATGAATACTTTCATCATGTATACTCTTGGAACATTGTAATTACAAAAAATACTTTCTGAAAACATAAATTATATAATTTTCCATAAATTTTTTTATATATACATTAAATAAAAAATTGAATAAATTTCATTCATGATAATATAAACCACTTTTAAAATAAATATTTAGTTAGTACCAAGGTATTAATTATCATCCAATTTAATAATTAATATCTAACATATCATCATCCAAACACCATTATTTCAACATTAAAGACCTATTACAGGTTAGTTTTTCCATAATCATGTGTTTTATTTGAATATAACATATCCTATCTATCAAAACCATTCAACATATTATTTTAAACCATAAAAAACCAAACAAACACACATTACTCACCATTCATAATTATTTAATACATAAATAGATTTATTATTCTATATTATCCTTAATCCATTAACAAGGCTACCTTATCCTATTACCCAATACCTCATTCCATTCACATATCATCTATTGTCTCATCATAATCAACAATACAACCATTACACAAAACAACATTCTAATTATCATTATGAGATTACCACATGGGACATAGATATGAATAATGATAATTAATTCCACATGTAAATCACTTAATTGTTGATAATATATGATGGAGGCCAATATTTACATACATTATGTTTACTGAACTTTTAATTTTACCTTTTTTATTTGGTTGCTATGTGTCCTACTTTTCCATAGTCAAAGTATATTTATGTTATACTTATACAATCCCTTGGGTGCTTCAACACACATTCTCTCTATGTATGGTAGTAAACATTCTTCCCTTCTATGGTATCAATTACTCAAAATCTTAGTAAAATCATTACGACAGACATTCTTAATCATGTTCCGTGAATAAAGTTGAATGATCACAAAATCCTTCATGATAATAATCATATCATTTGACTGCATTCCATAAAAATTTTCATCACATTCAAGGATAACCCAATTCATTTTGGCTCCAACCATTGACTAAAACTAGAAATCACATTCCAAGACACACTTATCATAGTGGAAATAATATAATCATGTAAAATAACTTATATTAATTCTAAATTATGACACATACTCATTAATCTTTGACACGTTTGATTCATCCTAGGTTATTTATCATCATCATATATATAAATAGTTCATGATAGTTCATAAAATGATTTTTAATTCTGAACTCATATCTCATCTGAGTTTTTATTTAGTTGTGTTGTAAGGCCCACTGTTTTGCACTAGTTTAAAATAAATTCTTCCTCAATACAATGTCCATTTTGAGTTTTTACCCTAATGTACATCTACACCCAAGACACATTTATGAATATTATCTAGATAGGGAGTTATTTCTTAGAAACCACTTGTGTTATCCTTTACCAATATTCCTAAATTTTTCCCTAAACATAACTCATCAGTATGATTATCCTTATATACATCCCAAGGAATATCCTTATAAATAACCCTAAATATCTCACTAAAGGCTAATAATCATAGTTTATAAATTATGACTAAACATTTACATTGATATAAACCTTAGTTACCCATTATTAACATACATGTATATTAAATAATTATAGATTAATATATTTTAAACTTTACAATAGTTCATGAATGTGGACCGTAATTGTTTTGTTTCATTAGAAACATGAATCCCATTCCTATAATTATTCAAAAGATCTTAAAAATCACCCATAAAGATATTTCCCTTTTCTAATCCTAATTATAACCATTCTTCATGACCCTATGAATGGATACCTAAGAAATGGGTGATCATAGATTCTTAATAAGGGTAAACTATGTGGATACATAAGTATAAATAGGAACATAAGTTTATTAGGACATGTGAATATAACTAGAAGATAATACATTATATATCAAATATTATACATTTGAGTAATGGAAAAAATGGAAGTTCATAAAACATGAATGATGAGAGAATCAATATCATAATCCATGAATGTAGAACATATGAATACGACATTAAATGTGGTAGATACATATACATGAAATGTCATTCACTATAAGTCATGGATAATTTGAAAAAATTATGAATTTACTTCCTGGGGATGACCACTATAGGGTGTGACACAAAACAATCCCTATTAATAATACTTTCCTTAAAATATATTAGGTATACCCATCTTCCTATAGTGCATCAGTTTCCCATACTTCCCATAGTGTATCAAGGTGATCACCTTTTTTCTAATTATTATATCTTGTGACATAAATAATTACTCAATGTATTATAGGGAGATATAGGCCCCAACCATCACATAATAAAATCATAAATACATGTGCCACAAGATCATAAATAACTACCATTTCATGACCGATAAAAAGATATGGTTTTCGTAAGCATAATATTGTAACCCATTAAAATAAATTTATATCATAAACATTATATCATACCATAACATTTGGAAAATATACATCTTCTATAATCATTTCATGGAAAAAATACCAATGAAAAGAAGCAGGATTCAAAATCATATAACCTTTGGACGAGAAACAGGTTTGATAGAAAAATGTCATCTTTAACATGAACCTTTAAATGAAATAATAATATTGGTGTCTACAGATCATATCCCTAATAAAGAATAATATCTTTCAAAGGATATTATATTATATAGAGAATTATTTGTAATGATCACATGTATCATTTCCAAATGAAAATATACTTTCATAAAAAACATACAACATAAAACATTTTCATAAATCATTTTCATAAAAAAAATCATTGAAATTTCATTTAAAATATTTAATGTGGGAAATATATTTTCGTAATTAATTTTTTAATCCATAAAAACTTTTTAAAAGCAATTGTCCTTGAAGATAGTTTTGAAAACATATATAAGATGACTTAAAACGTTTTAAAGTCCTTTTTCAATGAAAAAACATAGAAAAAATATAATGAAATTATAAAAACCCATTTTCATTAAAAATAATAGTAAAATTATAGATTAATATTTTATATCATTGAATTGTTTTCATTGAAAATAACATTTTGAAAAAATATATACAAATCCGAGAAAATCATTTAAAACACAATAGGAAAATATATTTTATTTAAATTCTAGATTCATTAAAAATTAATCTAAAGAATTATGTCTATAATATTAGGAAATCAAATTCTCAAAAATAAATCTTGTACACATTAAAAAAATGTTTAAAAAGATGTATGGTAATATTGATAGATAAATCCATATATATATATATATATATATCTTACATTCCTTTTACAATATAAAATTTTATATAAAAGATTCTCAATCCCAAAATAAAACAAATATTCATTTTAATTCAATTTACAAAAACATAAAACAGTGTTAAATGACTTTTAAAAATAGTAGGATAATATTAGAACAAGTTAAAAAATTGAAAACACGACAATGAATGAACAATTATTTGTATCCAATGAAACATATGATGTCATTTTATAAATTACCTTATTAATTATATAATATAAAAAAGAATAGAAAAATTCGATATTTACAAAATGATTTATTGAATTAATAGTATATAATAAAATTCATTATAATTTTTGAGAGATGGATAATATGATTTTATTAATGGAATAATAATCATATACAATCCTGACAATCAATTAATTTGTAGTAGTAATTTGCTACAACTTTTCTAACATTGAATCATAATCCAATTGAAATAAAATTTTTAAATTAATATTAATATATCGTTATATGAATAATATTCATTATATAACATGTCAAAGTAATATATATACACCCCATAGAAAAATAATGGGGAGAAACATAGCATGTTTCTTAATGAAGATTAATTGAGACAAAAATTACATTACCGATTTTGAAAATTTGAACCGTATACCCCATTGTAAAAATTCATTGAAACATATATTTAAATAAAAATAAAAATAAATATATGAATAATAGAATATATTATCTGATGTAAAGACACCACACAAGAAAATGAGTTGTGAATAATGAATAAGACTAATTGAAATAAAATTTAGACGAGAAAACCTTTACATAATGTCTTGACATTCATTGTATATGTTCAAAAATAATATATAGTAAATATAATGTTAATTTAAATCAAAAAAATAACAATATTATTATATTTATCTTAACATATATTATTTTATAATGACTTTATATTACTAATTTATTTACAATTCTAGGTTAATTTTTTGTTTTAGTTAATAACTACTTTGTTTTCCTTGTATGATTTGACTAGTTTTTCAGGGTCCTCTTAATTATATTTTGATTTTTATTATTTTAGTAATGTAAATAATGGAATAAATTTAATATATATTATTTATATATATATTTATAATAATCTAATAATGTTAGAAATATGAAATTAAATACATGTTTCATAAAGATGGTAGGATGCCTGTATGCAAAAATGATGTTTTCTTTTTCTGTTCGTATTGAAAAAAATAAAAATATTCAATATATCTATGTTTTTTCATTATATTATAGTTATTATGTTACATATATCAAATAATTTTACTAAACCCATCCATAATACATTAAATGCAATGTTTTAATGAATCACATCTCCTTGAGGAGGAGTTTGGCCCCACGTCTGTAAAAGAATTTGTTGTACATACAAAAATTGAAATGCATGGGTGGATATTTTATATAATAATTCCAAAAGAATTAATACAACTTAAATATCATTAATATATTATAAGAAAAGTATTAAAATAAAAATTTACTACTATAATAGTTTGTAAATGAAAAATGAATGACATCATTTCATGAGACAATAGCCTACAGTACACGGGAATAATGTTATTGTTACCCATTTGATGGAAGTTTGTATAGGTGAAGGTATAAATCATAAGATAAAAATCTTAAAATATATTTATGATATCATTGATTATATAAAAAATTAAAATGTGTAATTTGGGGGTGGAGAATTAAAATAAAGTAGAAGAGCTTGTGGAAGGATCTTACCTATTTTTTGGGTAACTCCTTTTGGTTTTCAGAAAATTGATTCCATTGTTGGGTTTATTCTAAAATTATTTCATCTATTATGATTGTATAGAAATTTATATTGTAATTTTTATGTTTTTGATACAACATTGTATCTTTAGTGGTGTGAGGAAGTGGGGGTTGTGAGTTCCCTTTTTATAGTGGATGATGACCAACATTCTTATAAATAGGAAATGGTAAACACTATAGGGAGGTCCAACTTAAATCAATGGATTAAAAAAAGAAATATTGATGTAGTAACATCGATTTATTGACAATCAAAAACTCTAATATGAAAAAATATGTACATTCATATAACTAAGTTCCTTATGTTCTATGATTCAACCTTTAATCTTTTTGGTTATTATTAAGGTAACTAGTTTTGTAACCAATTTAAATTATACATTAATACTATATAAAATTGATATTTATTTTAAAATATTGAGGAAAATAATTTAAATATGATATAAAATTATTAAAAATCCCATATGTTTTGGAAAATAATTTTAAACCAATCACAAGTAATGTAGAAAAACTATACTTTAACCATAACCAAGAAATAATTGTTTGTTATATTTAATGTTAAATAAGTTCATCATAAAATATCAGTTGGCACATTAATATACAATATTTTATATTTTTTTAATATATAAATATTTATTTGAATATATGAATTTTAGTTAATTATTAATCTCTTAATATAATATATTTTATTATAAAATAACATTAAAGTCAATTTTGACATTACTTAATTAATTTAAATATAAAAACATAATGGAAAAGAATGATTTTGAATATAATGATTAAATCAAATTAAATATTATATATTTATATAGGAAAAAAATAATTTCTATAATTGAATTTACTATCTATATTTTATTATCATTTATTTTTTTGAATTATTAATGAAATAATTACCGCATCTTGCATTCTTTAAGTGTTTTCTATAAATAATTCATCAGTAATAACTAAATATAAAGTAATATTATTATATATCTCATATTACAATCAAAATAATTTGTAAAAACTAACTGGTGTAGTTTTTTCCATATAATAAGGCATTATAAATGATAAAGGTATGGAATGTACCTTTTTTGTATTTTTTCTAATGTAACATATTATAGAGGTAACAATTATGAAATGGGGTCCGAAATACTGTCATAAATAGAATAAAGAGAATATCTTTTCTAAATATGAAAATATAATTTATTTCAGAGTACTATATTGGGGATTAATTCTTTAAATATTAATGTTTAACCTATAGTTAAATTATTTCTATCGTAATCAGATTATTAATTTTAATTAATAACACAACAATTTTATATTTAAAACAATTTTGACCATAATAAAAATTATAAATTATTTTTATTACAATTATAAAATCCTATTTTCTAAATTATAAATACATAAGTGGTAGAAATTAATTGAATATTCATCCTGCAGACATGCTGCGAAAAAAGATTTTTTTTTGAAAATTATTAAAAGATTTAAATTTTCTTATATCAAAATAAAAATTTATATTTCTTCCAATGAACTAAATTAGATTAATTTATGTAAAATTGATCAAAATAAACTTTGAATCCAAATTAAAATATAAGTTATCAATATACATAAATAATATTGAACAAAATTTTTGACTTAATATTCAGTATTTGTTGTTGTTCATCAAAAAATAATATTTTATAATGAAATCAAAATAATTAAAATAACTGAATTTCGACATTATGGATTAAAAAATTCAATTTATTTTATAATATTAAATTCATAAATTTTACTATAAATAATGAATTTATTTTTCTAAGAAGTACATAAATATAGTTCATATGAGAAAATAGAATTTTCAAACATATCGACATTAACTATAATTATATATTTTATTATAAATATCTTTTACCATAATAAATAATATTGAAAAATAGTTTATTACTATTCATTGTAATATGTTTAAAGGATATTATATAACTATTTCATTTAAATTTTTATAATAATAAAATTTTGTTTCATTGAAACTCAGCGATACATCTAACAAAATCCCAGTCAGTGGTGCGTGTAGCACAATATTTAAACGGGGTTGCAAAAAAAATGATTAACATGGTGTTTCATAGAAATCCTGAATTAATTTTTAATTTAATAAAAAAATTCATATTCATTTTTTCATGAAATGAAAAATATCAAAAACATTATATTAATTCGAGAAAAACATAACAAAATATTGAGGTGTTACAAATTACTCACTATGTAATGAATTAATATGATATTACTAGTATTTAATACAATGTTATTATAGTATAGGTAAGTATATTCATATTATTTTATGGCCACATATTCATATACATGTGTCACGTAACTATTAATATATCATATTTTTATGATACATTTTAATATTTCCATTCATATGTGCATTATTTTAAAATTCTATTATACTATTTTGTGATAAGGTTTTCATTATTCTATGTATAGATTGAGATCAATCACTTATGATCTAATATATAATAACATATTTTTTTATAATTGATATCACATATATTTTAACTATTAATGTGGATCATCACTCATGATTTTATTATGTTTCAGTTTCCCATTGTAATGAAAGAGATTATTTTGTATGACATACGAACAATATGACCATAGATAATGAATAATATAGATATAGTATATAATTTTTCATGTCTTGTAATGAATACATATCATATTTCAAAATTCATAAAACATCATTTTCATGGAGTGTGTTTTAATTATTATGTCCTTTATATTTTATGTAAAATTATGTATCGTATATATATATATGTTTTGCATGGGTCCATACAATTTTTACTATTTCAATGATTATTTTATATTGGTCAAAATTTATATAAGTATTAGAGGAAAAGAATTTAACCTATGTAGAACCTGTAGTGTGATACAATTTAACATAGGATTCTTTGGAGAAGTCATTAAAATATATAATTTTCTTATTAAAGTTGTTTCATAAATTTTTTTAATTTGTTACTCATTATAAACATTTGGTATTTAGTAAATTTTTTGAGAATGATTCCTGAATATTATTTCGTGACATGAATGTTCTTATCTAATCAGTTGTTAAAAAAATACAACTGATATTATGTTCATTTCCTTATACCATTGATGTTATATATGACTATATACATAGAACCTCAAGGAATACATACTGAATGAATATTGGAAACCTTGAGAGGTTTGATGATTTTTTTCCCAGAAAATAACCCTTTAATAATTGAAAAATATGGAAAAAAGTATTTATATTATTGTTATCATTAATTTATTGGGAAATTATGTGATATTTGGAAAGTACTATTTCAGACTACTTATAGTAAATATCAATTACTGAGTCAGGGAAATAAATTTTTTTATTAGGAATAAACTGATAATCATATATAATTTTAATAATGAAATAGTAGATTATATAAAATAATTTACAATATGTGGTCATCAATATAAAATAAATTGTGATACATGTAACCAATTGTTTCTACAAAACTCAATTTTAATTTAATGTCACTCATATGTTAATATAGTGTATTATATATATCAAAAAATTTATTATCCTTCCTCTAAACATTAAATCGATTTATTTAATTGGACTCATTATTTTTGTAATGTCGATATCATTATGAAATTGGAGAATGAACACAATTAAATCAGATAAATTTAGATAAATAAAATAAATTATTTTAATTTTAAACTTATATACATATGTGTATAAATATAAATTATTTTATTTATTATTTTTGAAAAATGATAGTTCATTAAATAATTTAATTTATTATAATCTAATAATAAAGTTAAAAACTAATAAAAATCATCATTTTCACTAATGTAAAAAACATTTATACATATCTTCTTTTATTTTTATGTCATTTCAAATGTGTTTTTTATATAAATAACATTAATAAAATTATTTTACATGAATCCTTTAAAAACATAAAAATTCAATCAATATTTCTAAAAAATAATTGTTCAATACATGAATTAATAGAATATATAATTTATTCCCATAGAATAAATTGAAATAAAGTTCTAAAATTCCATTTAATACATATTGGTTGATGATTAACCTCATAAAAAACATAAATACATCGATCTAAAATAATTGTATCAATATATTAGTGAGACCAGAAAGGTAGTTTTCAAATAATAATTGAATATGGAACATGTATTTATCTATAGTTGTGGTTAAATCATCAAAATATAAAAAATGAACGATATAAATATAATAGTATAATTCTTTTTTAGTACATAATACTAGTTTTAATTGAATTTTTTATGAATTTTCTTTATCTCCCAATCATTATATTTAATAATTTGAATACTAAAAAAAATTTCCATAAAAAAATACCTTTTAGGAATTAAAATATTTTTTTGAAATAGAAATATTCATTTAGAAAAATTATTTACTAAAATAATTAAAATTTATTAATGCTATCTACCTCCACATTCTGATTTTCTAGTTTGGATTCTTTATCGGCATATGAATATCATCAAAAACACTCTCGATCCTCGATTTTCATTCGTCATTTTCAAATATATATATATATATATATAGAATTGGAAAAACTTAATGCTTGAAGACAAAATTTAATAGAATACAACACATGAATTGACTAATTTTTTTAAACCTTTACAAAATGCACCCAACAAAGACCATATCTGAAATGCAATGTATTTATCTAGGATAAATACACATAACATCCAATTAAAATTTCAAAAATATTTTTTTTTATATTATGGAATTTTCTTGAATAATAAATTATAATTATATTTTCATTATTGTAGTAAATAAAATATAAAAAAACTATACTTATTGTTTTTTTACTTTCTAATTTACCTCACATATAACTGTCATTATCATTATTTCAAATATATATCCAAACTATTGACATGCATTACAGATAAATTTAAAAAATGAAATTAATTTCATTCAAAATTCCAAAAATTTTGAGATATGATGTATGTTATTTCATTAATTAATACACTATAATGTATATTTATTTAAATAAATTGAAATAAAATAGACATTTACTATCTTTTAAATCAACAATTACACATGTATATGGAGTTTATCACCACTGACTACAACGTTGATATCTTATTTGAATTTTATTATTTTATAGATTATCCCTCAAATAATTTTGGTAAACTAATCTTTCATAAAATATCTCACATATAGAACATTTCATAGATAATGTTATTTCCCATAAAAAAATCATCAGTGTGAGAAGGTACATATTCGAAAATATTTTATATCATTTTCGTGATACAATTTATTTAAAATAAAATTATAAAATTAAATGTAATAAAATGTTCCATTTAATTGAGGGTAAAATAAAATTAAAATTTAAAATCGAAACATTCATAATATGTCAACAGAATAAGGACATCAGAATGAAGTAAATATTATTCCTAGGATATCTAAAAATTCAACCATCTACACGGTAGAAAATTACATTAGGGTTTTTGGATAGATAATAAAATTTTACACTAGTCTTACCTAACCCTACTACATAGGATAACGATGTTTGTAATCACCCAAAATATATATGACAATATATAGAACAATATGTAAATAAAAAATTTCAAAATGAATCTCGGAGAACAAAATTCAGTATAAATGTGTAAGTGGAGTAATTTGGAGGTTATATTATATTTACCACCCCATATCTAAAAGAATATCATATAATGATAATTTAATTATACCTTTTATTATATGATTCATCTCATACAACTAGTCATTCGAGAAATCTATTTCCATGATATATTTATACACACTAAATATAATAAATTTATTGATATAATCAATTATAATATTGATTTTAAACAAAAAATAATCATAGGTAGATAAGGTGTACATACTATCCTAAGGTTTTATCCAGAATACATATCCAACCCTTAGTGATAACTATACCTTTTCTCAATTTCTCTAGAAGGAAATTTTGAAACGGTAGATTAAATTTTTATATTTTTGTAATGAGTTTTTTTAAAAATAAAACATGATATAAATTAATGGTAATTTATTTAATATTATCAGATATTCCTATTACGGGATCCATTAGAAACATTCATTTTTTCATCATTATAATGTTACATTTTTCATTATTCATTGGGGTTGAAGGAGTGTAAAACATAACATCATGGGAGCCATTACTGGATTTATAACTTAATGTATCTAAAATTTTAGAAATCATTTTCTACACTTGTAAATTATGCAGTCAAATTGATATAGTATATTGGATTTAAATTGTTAACAGGTTCTCATTGTGATAACTATAGGAAAAAAATTATAAATAAAAACTCAAATAAGTAGTTAATTAATAAATAAATTATATTACAAATGGAATTTATAAAAATTATTTATCATTCCCCTATGTTTCTATATACGTTAAAAAATTTATTTCTATATACCTTAAAAAATATATTTTTACCAGGACCTCCTTCCACCCTTCCATAAAAACATATCCATTTATTTCGAAAAATATTTCTATATACCTTAAAAAATATATTTTTACCTCTTTTTACCTTCAGTAATTTTTGGAAACATTATATATTATAAAATAGAATATATTTATATTTTATCATGAATATTATATGATCAAAAAAAGTTCTATAAAAAATAAATATTTTGGAATTTTTTTCCGAAATAAAATCCCATAATAAATCATTCATCAACTCGTTGATGATCCTATAACCTAGATATAATGTTATGATCCTAAAAATGATCTATATATGCATATAACTCCTAAAATATATTTCATATAAATCACTAGTAATATTATTTTCATCAAATTTAATTTGTATCATCTCACCCCAATTAGAAATTATATGTTTCTATAAATGTGATATTCAACATATTCCATATTATGGTATTTTTATCTCTACAGAATAAGTAGATGATTGTATCATAAGAGGCTCTCAGTACTAAAGAAAAAAAATTTAATAATAAAAATTATAATTTCTTAAATTATTTTATTGTTGAATTTTTATTATTTTTAGAAAACATAAAAATTCATTGAAAATATCATTCCAATTCTATTTTTTCAATTTATATAGTTTAATCTAAAAATTTATATTCATATATATTTTTATATTTATATGATTTTTAGAAGAAAAAAATGTTTAATTTTAATGATACATTAAACATTAAATATATTATATAAACTAATTTTATTGAAGAAAAGTGAATATCGATAATCAATGAAAAAAACATTTTACATGTTGAAATATAAGTTCATTACATTTTTAGGTTTTAAGGGAATACTTATAATTTTTTTTTAGAAATGAAAAAATGGTTTTTAGAAGTGGAAAATTATTATTTTTAATAAAAAATTGAAATACTATAAGAATTTATCGAATTAAATATTTAGTATTTAAAATTTTTATTCATTTGTAAATTAAAAAAATTACTTTAAACTACTTTACATATTTTTTCTCAAAGAACTAGTTAATGTAAAATTAAATAAAAATAAACTGTATTATTATACATTAATAGATATAATGGTCCAAAATATAAAATAATTTTTCCAAAAAAATATGTTTATAACAAAATAAAATGGAAATTTTCCTGAATATTTATGACTATAATGATGTATTTTTCATATCAATCAGTGTGATAAATCCATATAGTATAGCCATTATATACTATATAATCATTAATATCATCAGGTAATAATATAATAATAGAATAATTCTCATATAATCCCAAATCATCACGGACATAAATATCAACCCATAAATGATTTTCCCAACAACATTATATACTGTTGATCATTTGAGGGGTCAGTCAAATAAATAATAAGGTTCACTTGTGTATCCTAGATAATGGGGCCCTTTTACAATGAAATAATTTTTATATGATGTAAGTAAATCTATAATCATTACGTTTCAAAACACTTTTAATAAAAAATATAGTTACACATAACCATGACAAATACATATTTATTATAATGATTCTCACATACAGCCTAACAGACTTCATAATATATTGTGGGGATGAAATTGGTTTTTTTATCATTTACAATTTAATAATGAAATATTCATTGAATTCCATTAAATAAAAAATTGTAATGATAATGTTATATTACTTTTTTTGAATAAGATGACTTACCCATAATATAATGTTCCAATCCATATGATAACATTAATACATATTTCATCTTCAAAAAATTCTATATCTGATATATATATAAATCAGTGATGACTTTATCCTAAAAGAATGAAATAAATTTAATTTTGTGATTATCCATCAACCCCTTTGTTTTTATATTAGTAATTATAAATATAATACTATAATATGAGATCTTATATATTGTTAAACATTATCTATGTTATTGAAAATATATACATGTTCTTGTATGAATTAATATGGTGTAACTAACATTACTATTAAGCCACATATTCTTTTACCTCCATAGAAAAAAAAGTTAAATATTGAGACAAAGGGAGAAAAACATGATTCAATTCATGAATGTAAAAAATACAGAGATAAAACACAACTTTACTAATATATTTTACAATAGTAGAAAAATATATTAAATATTTATTTTTAATATCTCCCTTAAATATTTTCAATGTAATTCAGAAGGATAAATCCAACATAAATATGTAGGCCCACATAATATTTTTATCGAAACAAAATGAATCAGAAGATAAATCATTTTATTAATAAAAAGAAAAGTAATATAAAATTTCCTATTGAAAAATGGTGTGAAAATATTAATTCTCAATCATTTATAAAAAATTTGGATCTATGTAATTTATATAAATAGAGTTAAAAAAGTAACCAAAAATGATGAAAAAAAGTGTGGACATCTATCTTCAGTATGTGATTCAGCGTAACCAGTATATCATATTTTGTAAATATATGATATGCATGAAATTTCATACCTATTAAGATTAAATCATTCCCTGAAAGAATATATTTAACAATTATCGAATACCCACTTTGTTAACTAACACCTTAAAACAATTTACTTCAAAATTATGTTCTCAGTCATGATTATAGTGCATAAATCCATTCGTAAATTGATTATTTTCCCTTATCAGTGGTACCCAACTATATATTTATTTAAATTTGTTTGATGTCTAATATTATATGTAAAAACTATTTAGTCTCACTTTTTTTTATTCATCAGCATTGTACAAAAAATATACATACAGTTTTTATACATTATTAACGTAAATGTTATGTTTCATCTCCAAAAGTATCCAATAAAATAGCTCTATTCAGATGGAAAATTTATTATATTTTTTTATGAACACAACATCCATTATTTTTAACAACAAAATCTATTTTTCATCATGTAGTAATAAAAATCAGAATAATACGGTTGTTTGAATATTTAATACTCGTGTGAAAAATTAATTTTATATTTAATATTTAATAAGGATAATATATTCAAAAAATTATCTAAGAAAACTTTTATATTGAAATTATTTTATAAAAAATTCTTGATATAATGTTTCTTTGTCTCCAATGGGGCTCAGATCTTTTGTTTATCTCTCAATCCTAAAATTCATTTATATATAAGAAACTAATTTATAATAATCATTTTCTTTAAGTGTAATTTAATATTATCATTTATCTATGAAACAATTATTGTAAAAACTCTTGACCATAAAAATTTTTTAACACCCCAAACTTCGACGGCACGTTTTCCTTTGAATAATGCAATAGCTTGCATTGTACGCAACTTCGAGATTCTAACACACCGCAACCAATCAATTTAGCCGTTATGAATAGTAATACCCACTTTTTGAAATTTTATAAATTTTATCTCTCAATATTGGCTTCATTTTTGGATTCAGAATATCGAAATTAGCCTAGGGTAAAATTTTGGTCCTTTTCGGATAACTTTTATATTTTTCTGAATAGTGAAAATTATTAAATTTCTATTAAAAACTACTTTTTAAATCAAAATTATTAATAGTGATAAATTTTGAATTTGAGTGTTTTTAAATTATATTTAGAATATATTTTTACCATTTAATATAATTTTGGTCATTGGACAAAATTTCAAATTTAAATCGGAAATAAACAAGTGTCAATCATTTGATAGTTATTGTCTCTTAAAAACACGTTTTTTGTTTTAACAACGGGAATTAATTTTAAATTAATTTCTTCCACTTATGTGTTTTGAATTCAGAAAAATGGATTGAATATTTGGAATCGGGAGGTTCAAATTGGGTAAATAGGTAACTTTTATTTTTAGACATTTTGAATAATTAATTTGGTAGATAGTTTATTAACCATGGTTAAAGGGTAAATTCTGTAAATAAGGGTAAAAAATAATATTATAATAATATTAATTTTACCTAAAACGTGTAAAAATCCTTTTTTTTGATACAAGTTCAAACATGGGAATCTTTGGGATGATTTTGGGACCCCATGGTGCCACTTCTAGGTGATAATGACACTTTATATTAATTAAGTTAAAGTAAATACAAAAATGACATAAGAATGTATCTTTTAGAAAAACAATTTTCACATAGGGTTATATATGTTATATTTTAGACTATAAATATTCATTAAAAAGATAAAAATATTTCATAAATAATAGTATATTATTTATAATTTTTAGATATTGAATAATTAAATTTATTTATGACACACTAATGATACAGTATTTTCTTTATTAATGAAAGAATCAAACAATTGGTATTATAAAATTTAAAATAAATATAATTTGAAAGTTTTGATGAAATAAAATAATTTTAATGGTTAATATAACATGTTATAATTGACTAAATGAATTTTTTTCGAATTAATAATGTTTTTATGACTTTAACAAAAATAAATTATTGAATACTGTCAAAATTGACATAATTGTGTTTTTAAGAAACTTTTATATTATTAATAGATATAATATTCTTAAAAATCTAAGGTTCTGCAAAATGACTTATACCATGATAGGTGTATCATTAATGGACTACTTTTTGGTCTATTGGATGTATATAGTAAGTTTATTAACTATATAAAATAAAGATACAATGTGACATGGTAAATGTCAAACTAATTAATTAAGAGTTAAAACTAAAAGATAAGGTTAATATAATGACACAAACCTGTATAAAATATATTGGTTGAAATTATTGAGACCCATACCCACCTTGGTATTTGAATAATCCACTTTGGAGCCATTAAAATCTGAATATTAATTTATTATACATTAATACTTTATGTTTTTCATAAAGAGCCCCTCCTCCCCTTATAAAAAATGATACCACTTCTAACCAAATATTCATACCTTAAAAGACTTTTTGTTAGGCCAAAATATTTCCAAATACCCTCTCAACTATACTCCCTTAATCTTAGAGGCCTTATATTAGTCATAAAACCAACCTATGGAGCCCTTTTGATCAAATCAAAAAGAAGAACCCGAAGAAGAGGTAACGTTTTCACCACCCTCTTTCATGTTCCATTCTTCTTCAAATTATTATTTCATTGTTATTTCCAATCTAAAATAATAACTACAGTATCTTCTATATACTATAAAGTTATTATAAATATGGTACAACCATATTATGTATTCTATAAATCATTTGAATGACATGTCGCCATACTTGCGTACGTACGACTTACCGTCTACACGTCTTGGTGTAATTGTTATTCAAAACATTATTATTTGTATGGGTATGATAATGATGCGTAATTGATGTAAATAATTAATATAAATTGATAATGATTCTTTATATATGACATACCGTCCAATTATATAATATTTTAATATCAAAATAATGATATTGTCGCACGTGCGTACGTATGGACAACTGTCTCCCCGAACACGATGAGATTCATTTCCCACAGTTACCATGCATGTATAATTCTCATTTGATGATTAAGAATAATGTTTACGTACTTGATATCATTCTGTATATGAATAAGATAAAACCTATCTATAAAAATGACTTATGTAACAAAACATATAAAAGAAAACGAGTAAGTTAACAGCTGAAACGACCATAATACTAAGACATTATTAACAAATTAATGTTAAAAGATCATATGATATCATATTAATGTATATTATTCTTTTATAATTCAATAAAAATCATTTCAACATTATATATGAGTCTAACACACCCTCGACCTAGGAAAATGTAAAAAGTAAGGGGTTTTGTTATCACACTTTTAATTCCGTGAGATTTCCATTGTTCACAACTTATTTATTGCATGTGGTGTGTGTACTTCCCATGATTGTATTCATTGTGTAATATAATATAATTTATGGATATTTACATTATCATTTTATGATCCTTATTTCATGAATTTATGTTTCGCAAGTTACCAAATCAATAAGGGAATTTGAAATTTCAATTTCCACTCATTCGGCTTTACGCATACTTCATAGATTATTTTACTCTAACATTATGTGTGGAATAACTATTTATTTTCTTATGACATAATTTCCACCCCCTTTATGTGGATATACTTTTAATACACATAATCACTCAATTGAAAAATCCTAAAGTCATCGATATGAACTTGATAACAGTAATTTTAACTCAATCTCCCTTTATTGAGATAAACATCTAAATCAGTGGTGTTGTTTTTACAAGAATATGTGTGAATGCCCATTGATTATTTTACACTGAATATAAAATCATATTGAGTATATATATATTTGTCACACATATTTATGTCATTGATTTATCCTTAACCTAACGATATGGCCTTTATGAGAGATTTCATCTCAATTTGCATTCCATTGAGACTCCTTTGTTGTTATACACCAAATCACTTTTATATGGTGTATATAATGTACTTTGAAATAGTATATCATGAATCCCTTTATAATCATGATATTATAATGTTTTTTTCCTCAATTATTTGTATTGAAGTGTCTCTCTTTTGGTTAGGAACTCTGACTAAAATATCATTTTAAATGTTTTAAAGATTTATTATTCTAAATCATTCTCATTAATGTCCATGTTTTAAAAATGTTTTTAAGGATTTATTTATATAAACATTAATGTTTTAAAATTAAAATTCCTTTTAAAAGTTTCAAATTGATAGGAAACACTTTATTCAAAAATCTATTTTTAAATGGCTTCTTGACAAATAGTGTGACATTTAAATGTTTTCAATAAAAAGGGAGATATTTCTATCAATAGTTTGATGATTATTTTAATCTATGTCAATATTCTTCATTATTCTCGATTGAGGATAATATGATACAATAAAATCTTCCATATTATATCGAATGATTTATGTTTGATTGTGGATGTGCTATTTTTATACCATTCATTGTTTGTGGTTAAAGTATTAAAATTTCATATTCTAGTTTTAATAAAAATGTATTTGTTATATATCATAATTTTCATATGAGGAATGCATTGGACTTAGTATGTGATGGGTGGAGCCCTCTATAGCTCCTAGATGGATCGGTAGGTCTCATGAGACAAACTAGTGTCTTGGAAGAAAGCCTTAACAAAATCATATTTGTAGTTTTGGCACGAGGCCTTGACTATGTGGTTATGATAGTCTGGCATTATGCATCCATCACTATGTAAGTGGTTATTAATATTGCATGTGGTTATTTGACTATTATAATATCCATGTAAATATGTAAATGGAATTATTTCATTTTATTCTTTCCATATTATGATAAAGTTCATGTTTAATAGGCTTTTGTTTTAGTTATACATTTCCTTAAATGTTTATGCTTATTTATGAAAGTTTCTGCTATATTGTTATCCTCACTGAGCATCTGAGCTCACCCCTTTCAATGAATTATTTTTACCAGGGCGTGAAGAAGTAATTTATGAATGACTTATAGGGATAGTATGAGGGGATATGAATACAAGATGTTGTAGTAGTTTTTTTTACTTTATGATGTAATGTAAGACTAATGAACATATATAGTGCTTCCCAGACTACTAAAATTATCTGTCTTTTGAGACATGATTTTTCGTGATCATTCCAATATTATGTAATAATTCCATGACTCTGGGTAACTAGGGTTGTGTCGTTAATGTTGGTATCAGAGGAAGTTTCATACAAACCTTGGAAACTAGATTTAGATAAACTATGATAAGAGCACATAGACCTAAGACAAACATTGAGGATTAGTATATAAGAAATTCCATGAATATTGATATTATATAGATTTTTTGAGTTTTCTGATAAATACATCAATGTATTGATACGAGTAGGTAGAGGCGGCTCTGGCACAGTTGTACTTACGGGTAAAACCCAGAAACACCGTTTTGAGCTATACTCGAACGGGAACTAGTGCACGACAACGGGCCATGCTGCACTCTTGGTTACGACACTCCCAGGGGATATACTTAGGATAATTTACATTTTATTTACTAACCAATTTGATGTATTTTAATATAAGATGAGAATAAATTTCCTTGGTTAATACTATGGTGTTTGATATTGAGAATATGGTTTCATGATATTCTCTAAATTATTTTATTACTACTGTTACTCACACAATGCTTTCTAGTTTTAGTCAATGGCTGGAGTCCAAGGAAGTCATAGTAACATTGAGAATGATGTACAAGGTAGGAACGATGGTGGAAATGAGAAACAAAATGGAATGTTGATAGGTGTAAAAGATATTGTGTTCATTCTAAATCAGTTTTCCAAAAATACGATCAACAACATATATATTAACCGACTCCCGAACTCTACAAAGAAGAGAAATGTGATGAATGATAAGAGCTCCAGCAGTGGAGACCATACAGAAAATAATCCTCAATTTGCATCATGCGACAAATGTCGAAGGAGACACCCAGGAAAGTGTCTCAATGAAATAAAGAAATGTTTTACGTATGGGAAATAATGACATAAATTGAACAATTTCTGAGGAAAAATGAAGAGTACTATCGAAGCAAATAAAAATGGTCCCAAGAATCCATTTACAGTCATTTTTGTTAAATTTAACGGACCTTTGCATCACCCAAGTCAATTACCTATTCTGTAGAATAACCTCTTGGTCAAGGAAGAACCTATGTGGAAATAAATTAATGGAAAAATGTTTAAAAGTAATAGTGATCCTTGTTTATGGGATTACTTTTGAATAATTTTCTCTTGTATTTGTAACCCTATTGTTTTCCATGTGAGAATTATATTTGAGGAAGACATATCTTTTCCCTTGTGGATATAGTTATAAATAACCATTAGGTTTTATATGATCATAGGATTTAAGGAAATTACAAGTTATTATATTTTGGGATGAAAATGCAATGTATGAGATAAAATTTCTTATTAAAATTATGTTATGGTTATTTTGAGGAATTTATCTCATTTTGGGAATGTTATAAAATATAGTTTTTGAAAAAGGAAAACACGCAGACCGTGTGACCACCCGTCATGTCAGACAAAACTGTTGGAATCGAACCCACAACCAAAGTGCGATTGGGATTTATCGCATACCAGTAGACTACGTGAAGTCTTTGGTTAGTGTGACTAATTATTTTTAGTTAAATGATTTTATTGATCAATAATAAGTTGATTTTGGTTCTTATGTATTATAAAATGAATACCCTTATTATAGGAAAATAATTTAGTGATTAGGTGATAAATGTTATATTATAATATTTTCACATTGTTGGAAACACTATATGCCCAAGGAAACTATAATACTATGGGATTTAATTTTAGGAGTAATGGAGGATTTTTATCGGCGTTTTTATTGTGGATTTATAGTGATTTGGGTTATTTATGGAAATGATTAACCTATAATAGAGAATATGTGATTGGGTTAATTACTTTTAAGTATGTGACTTTAAGAGTAGTTGATGTCATTTGGAGATACAATTTAACATGGAAGACTACATAACCAAATTCTTCTATGTTTTGGGTTTCACTATTAGTTTGGATTATATTGAATAATTTTAAAGAAAATTATTTATTGAATGGTATTTATTTAACTTTGTGGTATTGTTAGTTTAATTTTAGGAATTAAGATTAATTTTTTTTCCTCAAAAGGAATATCCTTTTTGGGGTTTATCAGATCTTGATCTAACCGTTTTGGTTTTGATTAATCTCTAAAACAATCTAAATATATTGTTTATCCTTCATAGATCATGAGATTCTATAAAAGTTTATTCTAGCTCTTCTAGTGTGACCAAGTCTTATTGAATATTCATTGTTTAAAAAAATGATTTAGTGGTGGTAATTTATTAAAGAATTAAAATATACTTAAAAAGTAAGTATATCTCTTTATTTTCATAGTCAATATTGTAAATTAATTCCTCATCTTTAGGTAATGTAACTTAAAAAAAATGTTGTCCGTATACATTTCCAACTGGGAAACTAATGACTATTTGTCCCATCACAAGTTTGTAGATTTCTTGTTGTTAACTTTCCCATGATCAGGTTTTATATCCCTCTCCATCATAACATGACACTTATTTTTTCTACCATATCCATGTTTTCATACATGGAATCATAGTGTGAGTTATCTTGGTTGACCTTTGTACTCCTCTTTCTTTCTTTTACGGTGATAGTTTTATTGAATCTTTTTCCGATGTGGGACTTTCCATTATATTACCAAGCCCAATTTTAAAAATTTCAAGGATTAAATTTATTGAAGGAGGGTATAATGTAACACCCCAAGCTTCCACGGTACGTTTCCCTTTGTGTAATGCAATATCATGCATTGTACGCAACTTTGAGATTCTAACACACCGCGACCAATCAAAGTTGCCGTTATGAATAGTAATACCCACTTTTTGAAATTTTAATAATTTATTCTCTCAAAATGGACTTCATTTTTGTATTCAAAATATTTAAATTAGCCTAGGGTAAAATTTTGGTACTTTTCAGATAACGTTCATATTTTGATGAATAGTGAAAATTACTAAATTTTAATTAAAAACATCTTTTTTAATAAAAATAATAAATAGTGATAAATTATGAATTTGAGTGGTTTTAGAGTATATTTATAATATTTTTTTACCATTTAGTACAATTTTGGTCATTAGACATAATTTCACATTTAAACTGGACATAAACAAGTATCAATCTTTTGATGGTTATTATTTCTTAAAAACACGCTTTTAGATTTAACAACGAGATTTAATTTTAAATTAATTTCTGAAACTTTTGTGTTTTGAATTTATAAAAATGGATTTAATATTTCGAATCAGGATATTTAAACTGTGTAAATAGGTAACTTTTATTTTTAGACATTTTGAATAATTACCTCAGTAAATATTTTATTTACCATGGTTAAAGGGTAAATCAGGTAAATAAGGATATAAAATAATAATATAATAATATTAATTTACCCTAAAACGTGTCCTAACCCTATTTATTGATACATGTTCGACCATGGGAATATTTGGGTCGATTTTGGGACCCCATTGAGCCACTTGTAGGTGATGAGGACACTTTATATTAATTACGTTATAGAAAATACAAAAATGACATAAGCATATATCTTTTAGAAAAACAATTTTTACATAGGGTAATATATGTTATATTTTTGACTATAAATATTAATTAGAAAGATAAAAAGATTTTCAACATAATGGTATTTTATTTATAATTTTTAGACATTGAATAATTAAATTTATTTATGACACAATAATGATGCATTATTTTCCTTATTAATGAAAGAATCAAACAATTGGTATTATAAATGTTAAAATAAATATAATTTGAATGTTTTGATGACATCAACGAATTTTATTGGTTAATATGAAATTTTATAATTGATTAAATGAATTATTTTAATTAATAATGATGTTATGACTTTAACAAATATCAATTATTTAATAGTGTCAAAATTGACATAAATAATTTTTTTTAAAATTATTATATTATTAATTGATATTATATTTATAAAAATCTAAGGATAGGCCAAATGACTTATATGATGATAGGTGTATCATTAAAGGTATTCTTGGGGGTCTCCTGGATGTATATAGTATGTTTATTAACTATATAATATAAATATACAAAGTGACATGGTAAATGTCAAACTAATTAACTAAGAGTTAAAACTAAATGATAAGGTTTATATAATAACCCAAACCTATCTAAAATCTATTGGATTGAAGGAACTCGACCCGTACCCACCTTGGACATTGAATAATCTACATTTGAACCATTAGAAATGTAATATTAATTTATATTAAATTAATACTTTATGTTTTTTCTAAAGAGCCACTTCTCCCACTTATAAAAGGACACCACTTCTATCCCATTATTCATATCATCAAATCCATTTTTCTCGGCCAACCTCTTCCCAAATTCCCTATAAAATATCCTACATTAATCCGATAGGCCTTCCTTTAGTTATAAGTCTATCATATGGAGCCCATTTGATCAAGTCAAAAGGAAGAACCCGAAGAAGAGGTAACATTTTCACCACCATCTTTCAGGTTCCAATATTCTTCAAATTCTTCTTTTATAGTTATTTCCATTATAAAATAGTAACTCTAGTATCTTATATATACTATGATTATATTACAAATATGGTACAACCATATTCAGTATTATATCCATCCTTTTAATGACATGTCACCATACATGCGTACGTACGGCTTATCGTCTCCACATCGTGGTGTAATTGTTCTTCAAAACATTATTATTTTGATGTGTATGATAATGATGTGTAATTAATGTAAATAATTAGTATAATTTGATAATTATTCTTTATATATGATATTACATCCAATTATATATTATTTTAACATCAAAAGAATGATATTGTCGCTAGTGCCTAAATACAGACTACCGTCTCCACGAACGCGATGAGATTCATTCCCCATCGTATCCATGCGAGTCTAATTCTCATTTTATGATTAAAAATAATTTTTAAGGACTTGATATCATTATTTATATGAATAATACACAACCTATCCATAACAAACATGACTTATTTAACAAAACTTATAAAAGAAAATGAGTTAGTTAACACCCGAAACGACGATAATAGTAAGACATTATTAACAAAGCAATGTTAAAAGATAAAATATGATATCATATTAATGTATATGATTATTGTATACTTCAATATCAATTATTTAACCATTATACAGGAAGATAACCTACCCTTGACCATTGAAAAAGTACAATGTAAGGGGTTTCTTATTTCACTTTTAATTCTGTGAGATTTCCATTGTTCACCACTTATTTATTGAATGTGGTGTGTGTACTTCCCATGATTGTATTAATTGAGTAATATACTATAATTTATGGATATTTAAATCAAAATTTTATGATTCTTCTTTCATTGTTTTATGTTTTGTAACTTTCCAAATCAATAATGGAATTTGAAATTACAATTTCCACTCATTCGGCTATACGCATACATCATAGATTATTTTACTCCAAGATTATGTGTGGAATCACTATTTATTTTCTTATGTCATAATTTCCACTCCCTTTTCTGTGGATATAGTTTTGATACACATAATCACTCAATTGATAAATTCTCATGTCATCGATATAAACTTGATAAAAGTAATTTTAACTCAATCTCTATTTATTGAGTTAAACATCTAATTAATTGGTGTTGTTTTTACAAGAATATGTGTGAATATAATTTTATTGTTTTACACTGAATATACAATAATACTGAGTGTAATTATATTGTCACACATATTTACGTCATTTATTTATCCTTAACCCAATGATATTACCTTTATGAGTGATTTCATCTCAATTTCCATTCCATTGAGACTCCATTGTTGTTATAAACCAAATCACTTCTATATGGTGAATATAATGTAATTTTAAATAGTATATCATGAATCCCTTTATTCTCGTGATATTATAATGTTATTATTACATCAATTATTTGTATTCAAGTGTCTCTCTTTTGGTTAGGATCTCTGACTAAAATATCATTTTAAATGTTTTAAATATTTATTATCCTAAATATTTATCATTAATGGCCATGTTTTAAAAATGTTTTTAATGATTTATTTTTATGGACATTAATTTTTTAAAATTAAAATTCTTTTTAAAAGTTTCAATTTGGTATGGGACACATTGATTCAATAATATATTTTTAAATGACTTCTTGATAAATAGTGTGACTTTTAAATGTTTTCAGGAAAAAGGGAATATTTCCCTCAATAGTTTGATGATTATTTTAATCTCTGTCAATATTCTTCCTTATTCAAGAATGATGATAATCTGATACAATACAATCTTCCATATTGTATCGAATGAGTTATGTTTGACTGTGGATGTGCTATTTTTATACCATTCATGGTCTGTGGTTAAATTATTGAAATTTTGTATTCTAATTTTAATAAAAAAATTTTTGTTATGTTTAAACTTTTCATATAAGGAATGCATTGGACTTAGTAAGTGACAGGTGGAGTCCTCTATAGCGCCTCAAGGCATCATTAGGTCTCATGAGACAAACTAGTGTCTTAGCACAAGGCCTTGACAAAATCTTATTTGTATTCTTGGAATGAGGACTTTACTATGTGGTTATGATAGTCAGGCATTATGCATTCCATCATTACGAAAGTGGTTATTAATATGGCATGTGGTTATTCTACAAGTAGAATATTCATGTGAATATGTAAATGGAATTATTTCCTTTTATCTTTTCCATTTTGTGATGAAGTTCAATTTTAAAAGGCTTTTGTTTTAGTTATACATTGACTTAAATGTTTATGCTTATTTATGAAAGTTTCCACTATATTGTTATCCTTACTGAGAATATGTGCTCACCCCTTTCATTGTTTTATTTTTCCCAGGGTGTGAAGAAGTAATTTATGAATGACTTATAGGGATAGTATGAAGGGATGTGAAGACAATGTTTTGTAGTAGTTTCTTAACTTTATGATGTAATTTAAGACTTATGAATATAGCTAGTGTTTCCAATACTACTAAACTAATCATTCTTTCGAGACATGATCTTTTGTGATCATTCCAATGTTATGTAATAATGCACCGACTCTGGGTAACTGGGGTTGGGGCGTTACAAATTTAATCTCTGAAATTAATGGTTATTGATAAAATTCAACTTAATTTTTATTCATCTTCTATATATAAGTCACCAAACCCATTATAATATATTTTAAATAATAACTATCTAAAGAAAACTTTAAAAAATACCAAATTAATAGGCCATAAACTACATTGTACATTGAGTCCTTGATATGGATTCATTCAATCTATTAAAATTACTATATTGATATTTTTTGTCTTTATTTTAATAATCATTATATTTTAAAAAAACATATATGTTGTGCATAATGAAAAGGGTGATGTAGATCTCTATAAAAAATTCATCCACATAAATTATATCATAACCATTTTGAGTAGTTTTTATTTTTTAAATATACATTTTTAATAGATAATGAATATAATAAAGAGAGTTTTTCGCATGGTGTTTTATTCCTCTTCTTGATAATGAATTACTATTGTATTAATATTCAATTTAATATCAAATTTACTAATATTTATAACATTATTATTTACATTAACATTACATCTAATACATCAAATAATTATTTGGGAAATCATGTAACTTTTCATACCCAAATACCATTGTGAATAATATTATCCCTTCATAATTAAAATTTAGAATGTCATTTCCTTCTAAAGGTAACACTTTTTATGGTTCACACATATGATTGAAACATTCATAAATCCAACTATTTCAAAATATTTAGTTAACTAATTTTATCACTACAGATAACATTTTCAATTTTCATCATCCTATGGATAGTGGTTTCTCAGCGTCCCATAAAAATATTTCAACAATTTCTTCCCAAATTTTTAAATGCCTAATTTATGATTTATTTCTATGACATGAACTTTTATATCAATTTTAACTTAATTATAATATATATATATTGAATGTTTTATTATTTTACCAAAAAACAGAGTGTTCTTAATTGTCATTATAAAAATATAAATTAATATTGTCATTATATTCTCTATATAAAAAATTTCTAAAATTACAATACATATTTTAGGGAACACAAATCATATTTTTTGAATGATTTTTTTAAATTTTAATGAAATTTACAATGCATCTCTCATATTCTTTACTACAACTTCTACAATTTGTCAAATTATGGTCTAGTAATTAGTTATTATAATTATATAATGTATTTACTTATTTAAACATATAAACTATTATTAATTTATTTTATTTATTTAATACATATAACCATATACATATATAATCATGAATAATGATGCAAATAAAATTAATGAAATAATTATACCTATGAGATAATTTCTAACTAAATAATGTTTTTTAACTTTAAATTAATGAATATATCATATAAATTAAATTTTAAAATAAATTATAAGAAAAAATTGTTAATGATGAACATTAACCCAAAACTAATTATTTTTGAAATGAATTATATATAGATATAAGTAAAAATTATAATATTTACAAAAATAATATAATTATACATAAAAATTGAAATCAAAAAAATTTATAATCCACAAACATATCATAACCTCAAACAAATTATAAAAAAATTGAAATTTTTTATTCATAAAAAAACATATCAATTAAATTTATTAAAAAAATATACTTTTTTCGAAAAAAAATAACAAATTTAAAATTATCATAAGAAATTAAGTTTTACGTTGTTTAATTATGAAAATTAGAGAGAGAAATTATTGAAATACATCATATTTAATGCAATGAAAGTGGTCTGTTGCTAGAAATTGATATCGATGGGTGAAGGTGGTGGAAACCAATCGATAAAAATAAATCATATATTTGGTGAGTGTAATGTAGTTCAGGGTAGTGGAAGATGGGAGAATGACGTTGGGGAGATGAGAAATATGTAAAATGATCTATTGATATTAAAAAAATTGATTTCTAGCTTGATCATGAGTATTAGTGTTTCCAAAAAAAATTGTTGTCAAAAAATTGATGAGAACTATAGTGTATTAATTTTTTAATTCAATTACCAAAATTTATGTGATTACTGATTTTAAAAGTTGAATTTTAATATTAAATGTTCTATAAGAAATGAAAAAAGTAAACCCAAAATTGTTTTAAAAGTATTTATAGAATAGATTTTCTTCAACGACATCTATTAAAGTTAGTTATAGGATAAATGATATTAAAATTATTTTCTTATGGAAATAATTTTTCGTTTCAAAATATCTGTTTTTAACGATGTAATGAAAAATATACAATTTATTCTAGTCTTAAATCAAATTTATTCGATTATTGGTAAACATAAAGGTGGTAAATATTTTTTGACGGTGTATAATTATTTTTTATATCCTAAACTAATGTTACAATTATATAAAATACCATATGCTTCCTTCCATAAATTATTTTCAAAAAATTAATTAATAATAGTTTCTTTTTTACTTAAAAATTTACATGATTACATCAATTATATAAGATTTAAATGTTGGGATATAAAATAATTATATTTATAGTTATATTTATACATGGATTATAATGAACCATACTTTTATAAATTTTTATTACTTCAGAATTGACGCTTACTTATTACAACATATAACAAAACCATGAAAGGACCGTATAGGTATACTGTCTTTAGAAACTGGGAAACATAAACAACTGGTTCATAAAGCATCTACATTGTCTCACAATTATTTCATCATATTTAGAGTCTCTTTTGGAATAACCTACTTAATACCTTTTTCCTGACATGGGGAAAAGAAAACATACAAAAGGTTGAGATCAAATGCTCAGTAAGGGTACGAAAAGGAAATATCATATTCATAAGAACATAGCATTTCCAAAATCATAACCTAAAAAAGAGATCATAATACCATAACATGGGATAAATCATAGTAGTGAAATGTAATACCAATAATCATAACATAAATCATGAAGAATTGTTTCATACACACATAATCATATAGAATCATTTCTTAGTAGTCAATACTGATTGCCAAGACTATCTTAGTAGACAAAGTCCATTTCTGAACTGAGTTCACTCCTCATTTCAGTCCATTATCACTAAACTGGATTAACCTTCCGTTCCAGCCATTTCTATCTCATGAGATATAAATATTTACCCAATGCATTGGAGGGAGATATAGGTCCCACCAATGTCATAATGAAACCATTCTTATGTGTGCCACAAAATCATAAACCATATATCAGAGCATAACCCGTGTAATAAAAATGTGATTCATAAACTTCATGCCATCATAACATAATCCATGTAAGATAAAAGGACTTCATAAAAATAATTCCATCATAACATAATCACGTCAATGTAAAAATAGGAATAGAAACAGATCCCTATATTATGTTACATGTAAACTAAATTTGATAAAACACTTGAACTCCATTCTTTAGAAAAATATACTTTTTTACTTCAAAAACATTTTTCCTTTCTTAACATGTCATAAAATTTTAAACTAAAATAAGTTAATTAAAAATAAACAAGACAAATTGTAAAGGATGATTCATGGAAATAATGTTTTATGAAATCATAAAAATCCATTCATGTCGTATAAGTTAAAAAACATTCTTCTCATACTTTGACCGAAAAAGTCAAAAAGTACCTCATACTAAAAATGAAAAAAGACTCCTCTCATATCTTTTAATAATAATTAACCAATGAGTAAAATTGATTTTAAACAATTGTAGGGGGATATAAATAATATTACATATTAAGGAATCATCGATGTGGATGATAAATATTCCCCAGTAAATTCAGAAATATAAACAATCTCGGATAAAAATGAGATTGTGATATTTTCCCTTACCTTAGGTCCGATATGCTTCGTACGTATCCGAAAATCCTGTATAATGATTTAAATTATCTCATTTACTTATTAAATAATCATATTCATTGTTATTATATCATATATTGTCATATTCTAATCTTCTTATTAATAATATTTAACTGCTACATGTTATTCGGGTGTTCATTTCGTTATGTTCATTAGCGTGTTTGGTCGAATAAATTCTTATTATTATTTTTAGATTATAGATACACCATTTATAGAATTTTATCAGTATAATATATATCATATTTATTCATTAAATTCATTTATATAATCATTATTCAATGAAGATCATTTAAAACGAGTCGCATCACATCATGGAGACGGTAGGCTGTACACACGAACGAGGTATGATATCATTCCCATGATCAAGGAATTGTATTGAAGTGTATGTATACTATTTCATATTAAATTTCACTTTAAAATAATTATATATTGTTATTATTTACACCATTATACCCATCCAAGTAAGGTTGTGGTGGAAAACAGATTACACCGTGGGGTGGATACGGTATTCCGTAAATACGCATGCGCGGTGATTTTGTTTTCCATAGGATGGATATAAGGTGAAATAGGTTTGTTTAATATTTATAATAAAATATCAGTATGTGAGTTATACTGATGCTATTACTTCATAATGAATCATCTAAAGAAGTGGAAGTAGAAGACGAAATATATTTGAAAAAATCGGTAACAGATATTATCTCTTCTTCGACACGCCTCTTTGAAACCTCCTCTTAGGGAACTAAAATTGGTCTTTGAAGAAGACAAGGACCTATAGTATGTTTATAGGGAAGTTGTGAAGGGAAATGGTTATGGTATGTCCGAGCTTTAAGGCTCAAAATTTGTGAGGAGGAGAGGGAGGAGGTGCCCTTTTATAAGGGAGGATAGGGGCACCTTTGGAAAGTTTGAAAATATTATTTTATTATAAACATATCTTCGGTTTCAAAAGGCTCATAAATCATTAAAGATGAAGATAATATGACTCATGGTCAAAATAAAATTATCCCATCAGAATTGGACATGTTTTGGATGATATTTTAATCATTATAATCTTATCTATTTAAATCATTTATTAATGAGGTAAATATTGCATCATTATTGTGTCATAAATAATTTATTTTATTTTATGTCTAAAAAGTATTAAAAAAACACCAAAATGTTGGAAATATTTTGATATTTCCAATTATTATTTATAGTATAATTTATCTTTTGTATAAACCTTTATTAAAAAAAAGTTTAGTAATAAAAAATTTATTTTAACTCTTTTAACTATTCTTTAAATAAAATAATAATAAGTGTCCTAATCTAATCCAAATGGACTTAAATGGTCCTATTGTTTTTCCTAAGGTTGTTTTTGGTCGAATTAAACTTCTCCAATAGAATTAGTACATGTGTTAGGGTAATAATAATATAATTTTTACCCTTAATTACCCTATTTACTTTAACCGTGGTAAATAAAAATAAAAAGTTACTATCCACCAAAAAATATTTTTATCTTATTGAACCACATTTTACTACTTTATATTAACCGTGTCTCTCTAATTTTCTAAATTCCACACACATAAGTGGTAAAATAATGTTTTATGTAATTTTTAAAATTCTCCTAGGAGGTGGGTAAAAGACATTGAAAAGTTCAATAAAATTTTTATATATATAAAATTGTTATAAAATGACTCTGATGAATTACTTTGAATTTATATAGGTATTATGTATCAATTTTGACCTAAAATAAATTTAAATAAATTAAATAATTATTTAAATAAAAAGTCGGATTTTAAATATTAACCTATTGTTTTCAGTATTCATCAAAAATAGAAAGTTTTCAGAAAAATTCCAAAAATTCACCGTAGGCAAATTTCGAAATTCCAAATCCAAAATTGAAGTCCATTTTGAAAGGTAAATATTATAAAATTTCAAAAAGTGGGAATTACTATTCATAACGGCTAGTTTATATAATATTTTAATAACATATCGTTGTTTAGCGAAACTCAGTATTGTGTACAATGCAAGCTATCGAGGAAGGTTTCTCCTGCGTTTAACGCATGACATGACAGTGTTTTTTCTAGTGAAATATTCCTTTGGTGATGCATATAATATAAAAACAAAATATTTCTCATTAAATCTCGGGTGATACATTCTACCCCCCTTAAAATGAATTTCGACCTCAAAATTCGTCATTTTGTAACAAAAAAATGAGGATAACTCTCCCTCATCATATACTCAAGTACCCATATTGATTCTTCTAATTGGTGGTTCCTCCATAAAACTTTCACAATGTGAGTGGTCTTGTTCTGTAGGACTTTATTACTATGATCCAGAATCTCTATCTTCTGTTCTTCATTTGAAAGATCTTGCTTTAGAGGTACAACATCGAAGCTGAGTACATCTGAAGGATCAGGTTTGTACTATCTTAGGAGAGATACGTGGAACAAATCATGAACTTGAGAGATATTCGGTGGAAGTGCCAATCGCTAAGCTACCTTCCCAAAACAATCCAATATTTCAAAAGGACCAATATACCTAGGGCTCAGCGTCCCCTTCTTTCCAAATCACATTACTCTCTTCTAAGGAGATATGTGTAAGAACACTTTATCACCCACTTCAAACACTAGGTGTTTTCATTGGTTGCCGGCATAACTTTTTGGTCAACTCTGAGCTGCTCTTATGTGTTGTTGAATAGATCATACCTTTTCTTCCATCTCATCAACAATATTAGGTTCTAATAGCTTTCTTTCCCCAGCTTTATCCTAGCAAGTTGGAGTTCGGAATATCTTTCCATAGAGAGCTTCATAAGGTGGCATCTAAATACTGGAGGGAATGATATTATTATAAGAAAATTCCACCAAAGGTAAGTGTTGATCCCAACCCCCTTTGAAATCTACAGAGCAAGCTCTCAACATGACTTCTAGAGTTTGAATTGTCCTCTCAGACTAACCGTCTGTCTAAGGATGATAAGCAGTGCTAAATCTCAACTCTGTATCCAGATTTTACTGAAGAATTCTCCAAAAATTCTAGGTAAACCACAAATCCCAATCAGATATAATGGAAGTGGTACACAATTCAATCTTACCACATCCTTAACATATATCCTAGCAACATAATCAAGAGTGAAATCCTCTCTAATTGCAATGAAGTGTGATGAATTCCTAAGATGATCAACTATAACCCAGATAGCATTATTGCCTTTGGATGTTTTAGAAAGTCCAATGAAAAAGTCCATAGATATGTTTTCCCATTTCCATTCTGGTATGGGTAATGGTTGTAACATCCCCTTAGAATTATGTCTCTCAGCTTTAACTTGCTGACAATCCAAGCATCGAGAGACATATTCAGTGTAACGCCCCGACCCCAGTTACCCAGATTCGGTGCATTACATCGTAACATTGGAATGACCACAAAATATCATGTCTCGAATGACCGATTAGTTTAGTAGCCTTGGAAACACTAGATACATTCATAAGTCTTACATTACATCATAAATTAAAACAAAACTACAATATCTTCTCTTCATATCCCCTTATATTATCCCTGTGGTTCATTCAAAATATACTTCTTCACATCCTGAAAAAATTAAAACATTTAAAGGGGTGAGCTCAGATGCTCAGTAAGGATAACAATATATCAGAAGCTTTCATTAATAAACATTAACATTTAAGAAAATGTATAACTAAAACAAAATCCTTTTAAACTTTAACTTCAGCATAATATGGAAAAATAAAATTAAATAATGCCATTTACGTACTCACATTGATATTCTACTAGTCGAATAATCACATGCAATATCAATAACCACTTTCATAATGATGGAATGCATAATGCCAGACTCTCATAACCACATAGCCAAGGCCTCGTGCCAAGACCAAAAATAAGATTTTTTCAAGGCCTCGTGCCAAGACACTAGTTTGTTTCATGAGACCTACCGATGCATCGAGGAGCTATAGCGGGCTCCACCCGTCACTTATTATGTCTAATGCATTCCTCATATGAACAGGTTTAAACATATCATAAACCATAACATAATCGTATCACATAAAACATGAATAAAAGAAACAAAACATTTCCATATTTCAATCACAAGATATCAATACAACACATTGATATAATAAAAACATTTTCAAACCCATTTTCAATACCAGAATAAAATAAAATTAAAACATTGTATTTATTTTTCATTTTGAAAAAGTTGTAGCTTGTAGAGGAAGCTGAAACTCAAATAATGGTCACGGCGACAGAGAAGTCATTGTCGCCGCATACATACGGAGAGAAAAACATTCCTTTTTGTTGTTTAGTAAAACGCTTCATATAAAAAAGATTTATTTTGAATAAATGTTAAAGTCAAAGGGGTTTATACACCGTATAAATGAAGGTTGTGTATAAAACAAAATATTCCTCAATGAAAGGAGACTGAGACGAAGTCATTAAAAAGATCATTTTTAAAATAAAAAAGATCTATTATGTGTATTCACTACAAGTACACATAAATAAAGTACAAATACAAGATATGACATAATAATATCATGACATAATTTGAAAGTAGGAGATTAACCGAAAGAATGGAAATTGGGTTAATAAATTCCCTTACCTCGTGTCTGACTTGACTCGACCGCTCTTTAACCTATGGAATAATAAACTAGAGTTAATCTATACCTTCTTAAGAACCTTTTTCAAGTTCATTATTCCTTTTATATCACTTATTACCATGTCCTGAACATTATGTAATTATTTAAGTTTATAACGTTCGTTTTGTCGATCTTAGGTACTTGAGTCAAAAAATAAACTTCTTATAATTACAATTTGTTCATGTGGTAATATATCCATTATATCCATAATTATATTCATGATTTATATATCATATAAATCATATATATCCAGTATATATATTCATTTATAATATTACATAACATTTAGAGGTAAGAAATGAAATGCACCGTTCATGGAGACGGTAAGCCGTACGTACGCATGAATGATACATTCATTTCTATTTCGTATTTAATATAATTAAGTTATAATTATATACAGGTATAATATAATTCCAGTATTATATAATGAATAATACCATTTACTCCATCCTTTATACATCCCACATATGGCATTAACGATTCAAATCACTTTGAGGGGGCGGTAGTCCGCACTTCCTAAAATGAAATTATCATGTTTACCCGTAATGGAAATCATAAAGTATGCCATAAATGAGAAATACATAATCATAAGGAAACCATAAAACTAATATATATACCATATATGAAAATAGTGTCATCAAAATGGCCACCATTAGATGTGTTAAAAGAATATTGAACAATCATCGTTTCGTGAGGCAGTATTTCGCCACCCACAGAAAGAGAATGTTCATTAACCATTAGACGAAGGTGTGTGTAAGTGTAAACCAAATACTTATCATAAAAACATCCTAGTATATTTTATATACTGGTGTTGTTACAAAAGAAAGGAATAAAAAGTGTTTAAGGGGTTGGATAGGAAATATAAAACAAAACAACATTAGAGAAGACATTACCTTAAAATCAGGTAACTATTTTTGATTTGATCCAAAGGCTTCCTTGGGAAGACTTCTGCCCAAAGTGAGGCTTCTAAGAGTAATGGAGGAATGTTTAGAGAGTATTTGGGCAGAAGATGGCCGAGCCAAAAGGCTTTTGAGGTGTGAGTATGGTGGTTCTGTTGGGGGCCTTTTATAAGAGGAGAGAAGGGGCACTCTGGGAAAGATTGGAATGTTACATTATTATGAAATGGTTTTTCGGATTCTAAAGGTCCTACACTTATATATTTCAATGATAAGGTGATAAGGGTTCTAAATATACTCATACAATAGGTTTTTGACAAGTTTAAGTCTTAGATTTTACATTATATTTTTATTTTATTTAAATCGTTAATTAATTAGGTTATCCCTGCATCATCACGGTGTCATACATAATTTAATTTATTTAATATCTAAAAATTATAGAAAAAATATCATGATGTAGGAAATAATTTTTTCTTTCTAATGAATATATATAGTCTAAAATAAGACTTGTATATCCCCATTTAAAAATTGTTTTAGTAAAACAACTCTTGTTTGTGACATTTTTATTTTAACATTAAATAAAAAGTTTTTAATGTCCTTTCCCTACCAAAGTGGCTCGATGGGGTCCCCAAGTTGACCCATGGTTTGTATTGGTCGTCCATGAATCATCTAATAGGGGTAGTACAAGTGTCAAGGTCATTTTCTATTATTATAACATTATATTTACCTTAAATTTGACTAATTATCTTTAATCACGATTAATTAAAGTTAAAAGTTACTATTCACCAAAAAATTATTTTAATCCCATTGAACCAAATTTTACTTCCTAATGACAACTATGTATGTCGGATTTTTGCAAATCAAATCACATAAGTGGTAATATTTCATTTAAATGAAAAATCAGTTATTTAACTACCACTTAGTGGTTTCACTATTAATAAAAAATTGATGTTTTTCAGAACTATGCCAAAATTTTACCCTAAGCTATAATTGATATTCCGAATTCAAAAATGATGTCTATTTTACAAAATTCCAAAACATATAAGTTGAATTAATTAATTTTATAATTAATTCCCACTATCACAACAAATATCGTGTTTTTAAGAAAATATATATCAAAAGATTGACAATTGTTTATTTCCAATTTCAAAGTGAAATTAATTCTAATGACCACCATTGGATGAAATGGTAAAAATATATTCTAATTACACTTTATAACCACTCAATAGTATAATTTATCACTATAAATTATTTTGATTAAAAAAGTTGTTTTTAAGTATTTTTCACTATTCATAAAAAATTGGATGTTCTCAGAAAAATACCAAAAATTCAACATAGGCTAATTTTGATATTCCGATTACAAAAATGAAGTCCATTTTGAAATATAAAATATATATAATTTCAAAAAGTCAGTATTACTATTCATAACGGCTATTTTGATTGGTCGCGGTGTGTTAGAATCTCAAACTTGCGTACAATGCAAGCAATTGCATTATTGAAAGAGAAGCGTATTGTGGAAGCTCGGGGTGTTACATTCTCCCCTCCTTCAATAAATTGCGTCCTCATAATTTGAAATTTTTCTTTGAAAATAATAGGTTGAAAATAGAATATACCTTGGTGGAAAAGCCACATCGAAAATAAGGTTAATAAAAATATAACATTAAAAGAAAGAAAGATAGGTAAAAAGGTCACCTGAGATAGCCCATACTAGGATTCTATGAAAATATCGATATGGAAGAAAAACAAACCATCAAGGTCTGATGGATAGTTGTAGAAAACGGGATTAGGAGAACGTTAACCATAAGAAAATCACAAACTTGTGATTGGTTAAACGGTCATTGAATCCCCAGTTGGAAAAGTTAACCGGTAACGTTTTTGTTTTAAGTTACCTTTTATAAAGTTGAGGAATTTATTTAGGAGATTTACTAAGAACGTAAGAGAATATACATACTTGTCATGTAGACTTTCATTCTTTAATAGATTTTTTACCACAAACTCATCTTTCACTCTAAAAGGTAATAGAACTCAAAAATATTCTATTTATCCTAATTGTATATGGTTACAAATATTAACACATACCATTTAGATTAGTAAAACTATTTTGTATTAACTAGGGACTTCATGTAGGCTAGTGGTAGGTAATAAAGGCTTGTCGCACTATGGTTGTGGGTTTGATTCCTGCAGCTTTGTCCGACGTGACGGGTTATGCCCGACCCTGCAGGTTTTCCTTTTCCTAAAACTATAGAATTATAATATTCCAAAAATAATCTTCAGAAATGTTTTAACCTTAAACAATACTATCCAAAGATCAACTTAATCCATTCCAACCTTTATAGTTATCCAAAATACCTCTATCCAGACTTTTTCTAAAAGGTCATTAAATTCTAAAATCAATTGTAACATCAGATTCCCCCCCAAAAGTAAAGATTATCTTATTTTCACATACTAAAAATATGATTACCTTCATCATATTAAATCCTTAATGAAAAAAACAAGTACTGCAGTACAATCCTTATATATATATATATCACATTATCCTAATAACCAGAATATAATCCTTGAGTCCAAAAGCACAAATAAATTAATTATTCCTCTTCAACTGTATTAACATCATAAGATTTTCCTTGATCCCTTGGCCTTTTCTGAGGTAAGTTTCCCTGACGCTTAGGACATTCATTTGAATAATGCCCCATTTCCCTACAATTGTAGCATTCAACATTGATAGCCTCTTTCTTTCCCTTGCAATCACGATCCTGGTGACCTTTTTCTCCACATTTATAACAAACTCCCATTCCTTTTAGGCATGTACCGAGGTGATTCTTCCCACAATTATCGCATAATAGAAAACCCTTCTTTCCCTTTTTCCCTTTATCTGTCTCTTGATCCACCGTTCTCTTCTTCTGTTGCTTTACTTTATTTTCATAAGATTTAGAGAATTCCATTTCGATCTTGATAGCACACGTGACTATATCTTCGTACATTGATAAATATTGTGATACTAATGCTCGACTGAGAAATGGTTTTAAATCATCAAAGAAACGATCAATCTTACTTCTTGGGTTACGTATATAATCTACAGCATGCCTCGCTATCCTTTTAAAGTTAGCCTCATACTTTGCGACATTCTCATCCTCCTTCTGCCTCAGACTCAGAAATTGCCTTTCCATATCTGCTCGATGGTCATGTGGAAAGTATTTTTCTAAGTAAAGATCGTTGAACTCTCTCCATTCCATATTTGATACTTCTTCATATTCCTTTGTGTTTTGAATCAGTGACCACCATTGATCGACATCTCCAGTGAGGCGGTAGACTGCCATGACAACCTTCTCCCTTTCGCTACTCCCCAAGGCGTGGAATATTTTCTCTAAGGAGTTTATCCATTGCTCAGCTACTAATGGATTTGTACCCCCATTAAATGTTGGCGGTTGTTTCCTCATGAAGCGATCTAACATTGATCCTCCTTGTTGCGGATCAGGGTGCTCCATACAAGTAAGGTTATTATTCATAACCTGAGTGAGTTGTCCCAGTATGGTAATAAGTTGATCAGAACCTGTTGTATCTCCAGCTCGACAATAATTATCTTGAGTAGGAGGGAAATCCCTACACGGAGTGCGTGCATTGATACAGTTTCCATTCCTTCCACTAGGCGCCATTTCTAAACAATGTCATAAACTAGATTAGTTTATGAATAAAAATACATAATTCCATACTTGTAAAATACTTAACATAAATTGAATTATTTATGGATATAATCAATAAAAAGGTTTTCTTTGAGGAAGTATATACTCATAACCCTTCATAGTGATTTGTAAAGGAAATGAGAATTATCCGAAGCATATCCCACCGAGAGTGTCGTAACCAAGAGTGTAGCAAGGCCCGTTGTCGTGCACCAGTTCCCGTTCGAGTCTAGCTCAAAGCGGTGTTTTCAGGTTTTACCCTATGGTACATCTGTGCCAGAGCCGCCTCTACATGCTCGTATCTAGATAGGGATGTATTGCTCGGAAAACTGACAAAATCTCTATAATACCAAAATTCTATGAAGTTCTTCTATACTAATCCTCAAAGTCTATCTTTGGGATATGTGCTCTAATCAGAGTTTATCTAAACCTAGCTTCCAAAGTTAGTACTAAACTACCTCTGATACCAACTGTAACGCCCCGACCCCTGTTACCCAGAGTCGGTGCATTACTTTCTAACATTGGCATGATCACAAAAGATCATGTCTCGAAAGACCGATTAGTTTAGTAACCTTGGAAACACTAGATACATTCATAAGTCTTACATTACATCATAAAGTAAAACAAAACTACAACATCTTCTCTTCATATCCCCTTATATTATCCCTGTGGGTCATTCATAATATACTTCTTCACATCCTAGAAAAATTAAAACATTGAAAGAGGTGAGCTCAGATGCTCAGTAAGGATAACAATATAGCGGAAGCTTTCATAAATAAACATTAACATGTAAGGAAATGTATAACTAAAACAAAAGTCTTTTAAACTTGAACTTCAGCATAATATTGAAAAATAAAATTAAATAATTCCATTTACTTACTCACATGGATATTCTACTAGTCAAATAATCACATGCAATATCAATAACTACTTTCATAATGATGGAATGCATAATGCCAGATTATCATAACCACATAGCCAAGGCCTCGTGCCAAGACCACAAATAAGACTTTTTCAAGGCCTCGTGCCAAGACACTAGTTAGTCTCATGAGACCTACCGATTCATTGAGGAGCTATAGCGGGCTCCACCCGTCACTTATTAAGTCCAATGCATTCCTCATATGAACAGGTTTAAACATATCATAAACCATAACATAATCGTATCACATAAAACATGCATAAAAGAAACATAACATTTCTACATTTCAATCACAAGATATCAATACAAAACATTGATATAATAAAACCATTTTCAAAACCATTTTCAATACCAGAATAGAATAAAATTAAAAAATTGTATTTATTTTTCATTTAGAAAAAGTTATAGCTTGTAGAGGAAGCTGAAACTCATATAATGGCCATGATGGCGGAGAAGTCGTTGTCGCCGCATACGTATGGCAAGAAAAACATTCCTTTTTGTCGTTTAGTAAAACGATTTGTATAGAAAAGATTACTTTTGAATAAACGTAAAAGTCAAAGGGGTTTATACACCGTATAAAAGAAGGTTGTGTATAGAACAAAATATGCCTCAATGAAAGAAGATTGAGACAAAGTGCTTACAAGGATCATTTTAAAATAAAATAGATCTATTATGTGTATTCACTATATGTACACGTAAATAAAGTACAAATACAAGATATGACATAATAATATCATGACATAATTTGAAAGTAGGAGATTAACCCAAAGAATGGAAATTGGGTTAAGAAATTCCCTTACCTCGTGTCCAAAATGACTCGACCGCTCTTTAACCTCATGAATAATAAACTAGAGTTAATCTCTAACTTCTTAAGAACCTTTTTCACGTTCATTATTCTTTTATACCACTTATTACCATGTCATGAACATTATGTAATTATTTAAGTTTATAACGGCCGTTTTGTCGATCTTATGTACTTGAGTCAAAAAATAAACTTCTTATAATTACACTTTGTTCATGTGGTAATATATCCATTATATCCATAATTATATTCATGATTTATATATCATATACATCATATATATCCAGTATATACATTCATTTATAATATTACATAACATTTAGAGGTAAGAAATGAAATGCAACTTCATGGAGACGGTAAGCCGTACGTACGCATGAACGCTACATTCATTTCTATTTCGTATTTAATGGAATGAAGTTATAATTATATATAGGTATAATATAATTCCAGTATAATATAATGTATAATACCATTTACTCCATCCTTTATACATTCCACATATGGAATTAACGATTCAAATCACTTTGAGGGGGCTGTAGTCCGCACTTCCTAAAATGAAATTATCGTGTTTACCCATAATGGAAATCATAAAGTATGCCATAAATGAGAAATACAGAAGCATAAGGAAAACATAAAAAATATATATATATATCATATATGAAAATAGTGTCATCAAAATGGCCACCATTAGAGGTGTTAAAAGAATATTGAACAATCATCGTTTTGTGAGGCAGTATTTCGCCACCCACAGAAATAGTATGTTCTTTAACCATTAGACGAAGGTGTGTGTAAGTGTAAACCAAATACTTATCATAACAACATCCTAGTATATTATAGATACTGGTGTTGTTACAAAAAAAGTAATAAATAGAGTTTAAGGGATTGGAGAAGCAAAATAAAACAAAACAACATTAGAGAAGACATTACCTTAAAATCAGGTAACTCTTTTTTATTTGAGCCAAAGTATTCCTTGGTAAGACTTCTGCCCAATGTGAGGCTTCTAAGAGTAAGGGATGGAAGTTGAGAGAGTATTTGGGCAGAGGTTGGTCGAGCCAAAATGTGATGACCCAGACTCTCTTGGTCCTTCCCTTTGCCAAAATTTGGGTCGCGTCTCAGTGTGACCGATCGGTGGGTCCGATTGGTGCGACCGATCAGGGAGACCGATCGGTGGGACCGATCGGGGAGACCGATCGGTGGGACCGATCGGGGAGACCGATCGGTGGGACCTATCGGGGAGACCGATCGGTGGGACCGATCGGTGAGACCAATCAGTGGGACCGACCGGCGAGACCGATCGGTGAGACTGGTTGGTACGACCGATCGGTGAGACCGGTCGGTGAGACCTCTCGGTGAGACCGATCGGTGAGACCTATCGGTGAGATCGATCGGTGAGACTGATCGGCGTCAGTAGCGCTCCTTTGTGCAAATAGGGTTTAAAACCCTATTCTGACTCGTTTAAGCGTGTTTTGAAGACCCGTAACGCGCATAAGAGTTTTAATTAAATACTTAATCAAATAATGAGTCGGCTTAAACCACCCGACCCCTTTTTGTGACGAGTGGAGCCGCATGGTCAACCCACGACCCCCGCACCTTACGCGGTTTCACGTTTTCACCTCAACTGTCCTCGGCTCTTATAAACTAAGGGTTAGCCGTGGTTTCTCTTTTCTCGATCGTGGCTTTTCACAAACAGCTTCTGGTGCATCGGGACAGCTGCATCGTTATCCATAAAGTTCCGCACCCCCGTCCTAAACATCGATCATCTATCAATAAGTAGGGAATTTCTCCTTCGTCTCTCTCTTTGGTGTATCATGCGGGGTGGGAGTGCTTTTGATTCTGTAGAATTGGGTAAACCAGACCTAATTAAAGATAATGAACGAATTCTATAAATAAAGAGGGGGGTCTGTGATCGTTGATGGTGTTTTATATTTTGATGTTGTTTCTGCTATGACCATCTTGCTGAGTTGTGCTGGCTGATGCCTCCTGAAAATCGAGGTCGTTGGGGGTCGTTGTATGTGCACTAATGAACCCTGCTGATGTTTTAAATGGCTTTTTTTTGTTGTAAACTCATGCTGTGAAAAGTGAATTGGTTAATCATGTATATCCAGCTGAATAAATTGAAAGCACCAGGATCAACCCTTCTGTGATAACTTCTGGTTAGAACACATGGAATTTGATTCATGGACAGTGTTATGTCATTTAAATCTGAAAATACCTGCAAGGCCCTGCTTGTGTTGATGGTGGTAGTTGGTTGTTTTCCTTTCGGGCCAATTGCTGGAGATGTGGGAGGGGATGGGATCCCCTGTTCTTTTATACTCTCGGTGGTTGTGTGAATTTGGGGGATGGGATCTCCTGTTGGTATGGATTCGGTGGTTGTGAGTTTTAAGACCGGGTGGATACTTGTTTATATCAAGAATTGGGGTGGAATCCTCTGTTGTTGAGAACCGGGTGTGGACGTTTTGGTTATTGTTTGACTTTTTACTTTCCTGGACTTATGCCTATGACTACTAGTTTCCCAGTAGTGCGTAAACATAAACATTATTACTAAATGTGAAATAAGAAAGGGGACACATGGGTTGTTAGCATGAGTCGTGACTCGGAAATGAGTGCTATTGTGATCTGTAGGCTGTCTATAGAAAAACATAGCTTGGGTGAGTGCTTGTTACCTATATATATATATATACTTGTATCTTTGTGTTTCTTATTAGCGCCCCAACCAAGTTGAGCACTTAGTGCCAAACACCCCCATTTCATGGGGGAGGGTGTTTTCCCCAACACTATTCATAGTGGCTAGTTATTAGCTCCTTTTTTGCTCCCTTTCCTGGATAGCCCAAGTATCTTCGGGCAGGCTGTGATGGCCTGATGCCCATTATTAGCCCAAGAACCTTCGGGCGGGGTGGTGTGGTTGTTGGCCAGGTGTGTGCGGCAGGTGGTTTCCCAAGTGTCTTCGAGATGAGGCACTGGTGTCTTCGGGCATGGCAGTGGATCCTTTAGCCCAGGTGTCTTCGGGCGTGGTGGTGGTTGTTCTGGCCTAGGTGTTTGCAGGCATGGTTACATGTGACAGTTGTGGCCCAGGTGTGTGCGGGCGGGGTTCAGCAGTGGGACTGCGTGTGGTTGAGGCCCAGGTGTGTGCGGGCGGGATTTCGGCAATGGGACTGCGTGTGGTTGTGGCCCAGGTGTGTGCGGGCGGGTGTGGCAGTGGGACTGCGGTGAGAATTATGAGATTGGTCTGATGCGTAGGATGTCTCAATAACCAGTGGGAAAGTGGCACGGGGTACCCAAACATCGATGTGCTCTGAATATATATATAACTTGACTTACGTTATTTGGGGAGTGTGCCTTGGTGAGGCCTGGGGTGAATAGTTTACCTTATTAGGTGTTTGGTTACTCTTTTTCTCACGGGAAATACGTACGTTTTCCCCACTAGTGCACGAGAGTCTTTGGTTTTCCCTACTGAGTGTACTTGTATGCTCACCCTACGTATATAAAACTGCTTTCAGGTTTCCAGGAGGACTTCGGGGATCACGTAGGACCTTACTAGCTCGGACCTTTGGAGCAGTTGCAGTTGTTTTTTTCTTTTCCTCTTTGGTACTTACCTTGTAGTCACCTTTTTCACTTTGTGGCTTTTAATTTTGAAACATGCATGTGGGAATGGTTTACATTTGGCTTTACTTTTCTTTCTTCCTTGGTGTTGTTGGGTTTTCTTCTCCTTATCTCTCGATCCTATAAAATAAAAAGGGTAATGCCTTCCATTTGTGAAAAACTTCTATACCCTTGGTGCTAGTCACCACCCCGGGACCTATTGATGGTGGGTTTCGGGGTCATTATCTCTCCTTCAACTTAAAGAAGGAAGGGCCTGGAAAACTGCTGACCCTTCCCTCCTTTTGGTGAAGGCGGGTCATGACAGAATTGTATCAGAGGTGATGGTTGAGAGATAGGATGGAGTCTAGAGTTAGGAAGAGTGAGGATTGCATGGGATGGTAAAGAAACAGTGTTTGGTGACCATGGCGCATGAATTAGGCCAGGGAAGACCGGCTAGGACATGGGATTTTAGTGCCCCCTGTGATCTGATGCAAGGACTCTGGACCTACCGAACGACCAAGTGAGGCCACACTGATTGCAGGGTAGAGACCCTAGGAAAGGTACATGCATTATAATGACTTGTGTTCTTGTGTTTCTGGGTTGTCTTGGGAATTAAGAATAAATTAAATCTTAAGAAGTTTTAAGAGCGATATTCTGCACTACTTGGCTTAGGAATTCCTTGTTTACCTTGCAGCTATGGCACCTGGAAGGCGACCACGAGTGGTACAGTCGATAGAGGCCCCGGAGACTACTTTGGCCAATCGGTAGAGAGGTGATCGAGAGGAAGAGGAAGACCAGTGGCAGAAGACTCTTCAAGCCTTCCAGCGACATGCCCTCAAGAAGTATGAGGGCTGTACATCCGATATGAAGACGGAAGGCTGGTTAAAGGAGCTAGTTATAGCCTTCGGCCGGATTCGGGCCCCGACCGAGTACTGGGTTCCTCTGGCCGTTAGCCAGATGCGGGGAGAGGCACGTCAGTGGTGGATGCTTTACCTAGGGGAGAGGAGAGAGTCTCAGGTGGCTTGGGTGGATTTCGAGAAGGAGTTCTGGGCGGAATTCCTATCCTCGACGGTGAAGGCAGAAAAGAGGCAGGAACTACTCTCCCTCCAGCAGAGGAGTATGTCCGTGAGGGAGCTAGGGATCAAGTTCAAGGACCTCCTACGTTTTCCTCCAGACCTCATTCTCGACGAGGAGTCTCGGGAAAGACGTTTAGAGGAGGCACTCCGACCCTCCCTCTAGTATGCAGTTACCCCCTTTACCCTGCCGACGTACTTAGAGGTCCAGAAGAAGGCTAAAGTGGTGGAGAGGATGCATGATCTAGGAGGAGTGTCGCGAGAGGGGATCCAGCTGGGAGCATCAAAGGGGAAAGCCGTCAGCACCAGGCCTCCAGCGTCAGGACCCTCTAGGTTTTGACCTGCAGGGAGCAGGCCGCAACAGTTTCAGTTTCGATCCCCCGGCCCTCGCCCTTTTCCTACGGGCCCGGGACCGCGGTGCTTCATCTGTGGGAGCCCTGGGCATCTCCGGAGTCAGTGCCCCGACCGGGTGTAGTACAGCAGTGGCAGTCAGCCCCAACACCCGCCCCAGCAACAGCTTCCAGCCAGACCTTTACAGCATCAGCATTAGGGACAGCGAGCTCCCACTCCTCAGAGGGCAGACGTAGGAGGAGGCCGGCCTCAGGGCACTCCGCAGGGACCTCGACCAGAGCGTGGTCGGGGAGGTGGCGGACTGCCGAGGGGCAGGGGAGCTGGGTGTGGACAGTTGCCCGCTCTAGAGGCAGCAGTTCCAGCAGGGCCAGAGGTTGTTCGAGGTACGATCAGTCTTTTTAGAACTCTTGCTTATGATTTGTTCGATACTAGAGCTTCTCACTCCTTTGTTGCACCCAGTCTAGCATGTGCCTTGGGTTTAGATGTCAATAGACTTCCAGTGCCCCTAGTGTTGAGCACACCAGTCGGAGGTTAGACTGACTTGTTGTTCGATTGTTGGGGATGTAGACTGATGTCAGGGCCACATCAGTCGGTTAGGGATCTTCTTCTGCTACAGATTCAGCCAGACGATGCCATCCTAGGCATCGATAGGCTATTTTCTGTGTGGGCCGTCATCAACTGTTTTCGAAGAAGGGTGGTGTTCTCAGACTTGGACAGTCAGCGTGTTACCTTCACCGGCGAGCGGAGCAGTCCGAAGGGAAACAGGAGAGAGGAACCTCTCCTCTCCTTGATGACCGAGCTGACAGTGGAAACAGTAGATGATGAAATGGTGGAAGTGCCAAAGATCGCCCGTGAGATTATGCACATCTTTCCGGAGGAGGTGATGAATCTACCACCTCGACGTGATATCGTGTTCGGGATAGACATGCAGCCCGGAGCTCGTCCAATCTCGATGGATCCTTACCGGATGGCACCTTCGGAGCTACGAGAGTTATGGATACAGATTGATGATCTGATGAAGAGGGGTTATGTTTGTCCGAGTGCGTCACCGTGGGGTTCTCTGGTCTTGTTTTCAAGGAAGGCATATGGTGGTCTTAGGTTGTGCATAGACTACAGGAGGTTGAATCAGGTGACGATCAAGAATCGCTACCCTCTCCCAAGGATAGATGATCTTTTTGACTAGCTGAAAGGGTCAGGATGGTTCTCGAAGATCGACCTGCGGTCTAGGTACCACCAGCTGAGGGTGAATGAGAGCGACATCCCGAAGACAGAGTTCAGGTGCAGGTATGGGCACTTCGAGTTTGTATTCATTCCCTTCGGTGTTACGAATGCCCAGACTATGTTCATGGGGCTTATGAACTCCATCTTCCGGGAGTACCTGGATCGGTTCGTGTTTGTGTTCATCGACGACATCCTGATCTACTCCAGATCAGAGGAGTACCATGCAGAGCACCTGAGGACAGTTTTGGAGGTCCTCCGATAGCACCAGATCTATGGGAAGTTGTCAAAATGTAAGTTCTGGACACGAGAAGTGCACTTCCTTGGTCACGTAGTGTTTGAGCAGGGGGTAGCGGTCGACCCATCAAAGGTTGAGGCAGTTGTTTCTTGGGCGGCACCCAAGAATGTGGCAGATGTCCGAAGATTCCTCGGGCTAGCGAGTTACTACCGGAGATTTGTGCCCAACTTCTCCCGGGTAGCAGCCCCTTTGACGACTCTGACCAAGAAGGACCATGCCTTCCTATGGAGTGAGCAGTGCCAGTCAGCCTTCAGCTATCTGAAGGAGAAGTTGGTCAGTGCCCCAGTGCTGAGATTACCAGAAAAAGGGGTGGCCTATGAGGTATTCTGTGATGTTTCGGGACAGGGCCTGGGATGCGTGTTGATGCAGCGAAAATGGGTGATCTCTTATGGGTCCAAGAAGTTGCGTTCCCATGAGCGTAATTATGCCACCCACGACCTAGAGCTTGCAGCGGTCGTTTTTGCGCTAAAGTTATGGCGGCACTACCTCATTGGGGAATGCTTTGTGGTCTTCTCGGATCACAAAAGCTTGAGGTATATCTTCTACCAGCGGGATTTAAACTTGCGACAACGGAGATGGGTGGAGTTCCTCCAGGATTACGACTTTGAGATCTCCTATACTGAGGGAAAGGGAAATGTGGTGGCCGATGCCTTGAGCAGGAGGACACAGAAGGATGCGGTCCGAGAGTCGGCGGATGCCTGGAAGGCAACGGAGGAGTTGGCTGCCTTACACATTGATGCAAAGATGGAAAGTGGCAGAGGCTTCCTATATCAGATGACAGTGCAGTCATCCCTGTTTCAGCAGGTGGAGGAGTCTCAGTGGGGAGACCTAGAGTGTGAAGTGATGCGTGACCAAGTTGACCAGGGAAATGCTCCGGAAGGATGCACCGAGGATGGTCGGAACCGGATGTTTTTTCAGGGAAGGTTGTTTGTCCTGGAGGCGATGCGCGGCAAGGTTCTCAGTGAGTTCCACAACTCACCCCTGGCAGTACACCAAGGAGTTTCCAAGATGTACGAGGGTTTGAAGAGGCAGTTTTGGTGGCCCGAAGTTAAGCGAGTGGTGGCAAAGTTTGTGGCCAAGTGCCTAGTGTTTCAGCAAGTGAAGGCTAAACACCGAGTTCCAGGCGGCCTACTACAGCCCCTAGATGTCCCCGAGTGGAAGTGGGATGACATCTCAATGGATTTATTCACGGGACTACCCAAGGGCCAAGGAGGGTACGACGCCATCTAGGTGGTAGTGGACAGGTTGACGAAATCGGCTCACTTTCTGGTGATCAGGGAGTCGAGTGATGTGGATGCTTTGGCATGAAAGTACGTGGATGAGGTGGTGTTGTTGCATGGAGTTCCGAGGTATATAGTCTCGGATAGGGATGCACGGTTTACCTCGCGAGTCTGGAGAGGATTGCAGCATGCGTTTGGCACCCAGTTACGCCTTAACACTGCTTTCTATCCCCAAACGGATGGACAAACAGAGCGCACCATCCACACCTTGGAGGATATGCTGCGAGCATGTGTTCTGGAATCAGGAGGAGCATGGGTGCAATACTTGCCTCTAGTAGAGTTTTCCTACAACAATAGCTACCACTCTACCATTGGCATGGCCCCGTTTTATGCTTTGTACGGGAGGCCATGTTGTTCGCCTGTGTGTTGGACCGAAGTAGGAGAGGCTGGCATCCTTGGTCCGGAGGTGGTGCAGAACACGACAGAGAAGGTTCAGCTCATATGGGAAAGGATGAAGGCGGCCCAGGACCGACATAAGTCATATGCTGATACCAGGAGGAGGCCCTTGGAGATTGAGGTTAGGGACCACGTGTTCTTAAAGGTCTCCACTCGGCGTGTGCAGTGGATGTTCAGCAAAGGGAGTAAGCTTTCTCCCAGATTCATCGGACCCTTCCAAGTGTTGTGGCGGGTCGGCGAAGTGGCTTACCAGCTAGCGTTGCCACCGCCGCTACTAAGGATACATGATGTCTTTCATGTGTCCCATCTTCGTCGGTATCTGCACAACGATTAACACGTCCTTGATTGGGGTGAGCTGGACATTGAGGATGATGTGACCTTTGTGGAGAGACTAGTGGCGATCGAAGATCGCAATGAAAAGGTGCTTCGCGGGAGAACCATTCCATTGGTTCGCATGTTGTGGAGACATGGTGGGCTTGAGGAGAGTACATGGGAGAGGGAAGCATAGATGCGTACCCAGTACCCAGATTTGTTTTATGTTTTGTTCCTTGTTGTACCTGTTGTGATAGAACGTTTTGTCTTTTGGCTATGAAATGTACTGGTTTTCTTCCTCTGCTTGTGTGTGAAAAGCCCCGGCTATGGGGAAGGAGAGAACCCAACCCCTAATCAAGACGAATTAAGGTGGATGCGATTAAACCCGTGCGGGCGAGTCAGTGCCGCCTAAAGAGGATAATATCATGACCTGGTGGTGGAGACTCCCCAACCCACGTGCCCGGGTAGTTTGGCATGGTATGTTGCTTGGTTCGTGACAGGAAGGTGTTCTTAGTTAACGACGAGGTTCACTCTTGAGAGGTATCTTTTGGGGTGGTTGTTCGGACCCGCCCTTTCCTTCTGGGTTGTTTAAATTCTTGGGGACGAGAATAGTTTGAGAGGTATCTGATGTGATGACCCAGACGCTCTTGGTCCGTCCCTTTGCCAAAATACGAGTCGCGTCACGGTGTGACCGATCGGTGAGACCGATCGGTGGGACCGATCAGCGGGACCGATCGGCGAGACCGATCGTTGAGACCGATCGGTGAGACCGATCGGTGAGTCCAATCGATAAGACCGATCGGTGAGACCGATCGGCGTCAGTAGCGCTCCTTTGCGTAAATAGGGTTTTAAACCCAATTCTGACTCGTTTAAGCGTGTTTTTAAGACCCGTAACGCGCATAAGAGTTTTAATTAAATACTTAATCAATTCATGAGTTATCTTAAACCACCCAACCCCTTTTTGTGACGAGTGGAGCCGCGTGGTCAACCCACGACCCCCGCGCCTTACATAGTTTCACGTTTTCACCTCAACCGTCCTCGGCTCTTATAAACTAAGGGTTAGCCATGGTTTCTCTTTTCTCGATCGTGGCTTTTCACAAACAGCTTCTGGTGCATCAGGACCGGCGCATTGTTATCCGTATAGTTCTGTGCCCCTGGCCTAAACGTCGATCATCTATCAACAAGTAGGGAATTTATCCTTTGTCTCTCTCTTTTGTGTATCATGCGGGGTGGGCGTGCTTTTGATTCTGTAGAATTGGGTAAACCAGACCTAATTAAAGATAATGAAAGAATTTTATAAAGAAAGAGGGGGGGGGCTATGATCATTGATGGTGTTTTATATTTTGATGCTGTTTCTTCTATGACCATCTTGATGAGTTGTGCTGGCTTATGCCTCCTGAAAATCGAGGCCGTTGGTGGTCGTTGTTTGTGCACTAATGAACTCTGCTGATGTTTTAAATGGCTTGTTTGTGGTTGTAAACTCCTGCTGTGAAAACTGAATTGGTTAACCACGTATATCCGACTGAATAAATTGAAAGCACCAAAATCAACCCTTCTGTGATAACTTCCGGTTAGAACACATGGAATTTGAATCATGGAGTGTGTTAAGTCATTTAAATCTGAAAATAGCTTCAAGGCCCTGCATGTGTTGATGGTGGTAGTTGGTTGTTTTCATTTCGGGCCGATTGATGGAGATGTGGGAGGGGATGGGATCCCCTTTTCTTTTATACTCTCAGTGGTTGTGTGAATTTGGGGGATGGGATCTCCTGTTGGTATGGATTCGGTGGTTGTGAGTTTTAAGACCGGGTGGATACTTGTGTATATCACGAATTGGGGTGGAATCCTTTGTTTTTGAGAACCGGGTGTGGACGTTTTGGTTGTTGTTTGACTGTTTACTTTCCTGGACTTATGCGTATGCCTACTAGTTGCCCAGTAGTGCTTAAACATAAACATTATTACTGAATGTGAAATAAGAAAGGGGACACATGGGTTGTTAGCATGAGTCGTGACTCGGACTTGAGTGCTGTTGTGATCTGTAGGTTGTCTGAAGAAAAACCTAGCTTGGGTGAGTGCTTGTTACCTATATATATATTCTTGTAGCTTTGTGTATCTTATTCGAGCCCCACCCAAGTTTATCACTTAGTGACGAACACCCCCATTTCACGGGGGAGGGTGTTTTTCCCAACACTATTCGTAGTGGCTGGTTATTAGCTCCTTTTCTGCTCCCTTTCCCGGATAGCCCAAGTATCTTCGGGCAGGGTGTGATGGCCTGAAGTCCATTATTAGCCCAAGAACCTTCGGGCGGGGTGGTGTGGTAGTTGGACAGGTGTGTGCGGCAGGTGGTTTCCCAAGTGTCTTCGGGATGAGGCCCAGGTGTCTTCGGGCATGGCAGTGGATCCTTTAGCCCAGGTGTCTTCGGGCGTGGTGGTGGTTGTTCTGGCCTAGTTGTTTTCATGCATGGTTACATGTGAAAGTTGTGTCCCAGGTGTGTGCGGGCAGGGTTCAGCATTGGGACTACGTGCGGTTGAGGCCCAGGTGTGTGCGGGCAGGATTTTGGCAGTGGGACTGCGTGTGGTTGTGGCCCAGGTGTGTGCGGGCAGGTGTGGCAGTGGGACTGCGGTGAGAATGGCGGGATTGGTCTGATGCGTAGGATGTCTCAATAACCAGTGGGAAATTGGCATGGGGTACCCAAACATCGATGTGCTCTGATTATATATATTGCATGACTTGCATTATTTGGGGAGTGTGCCTTGGTGAGGCCTGTGGTGGATAGTTTACCTTGTTAGGTGTTTGGTTACTCTTTTTCTCACGGGACTTTAGTACGTTTCCCCCACTTGTGCACGAGAGTATTTGTTTTTACCTACTGAGTGTACTTGTATGCTCACCCTACGTATATAAAACTGCTTTCAGGTTTCCAGGAGGACTTCGGGGATCACGCAGGACATTACTAGCTTGGACCTTTGGAGCAGTTGCAGTTGTTGTTTTCTTTTCCACTTTGGTACTTACCTTATAGTAACCTTTTGCACTTTGTGGCTTTTACTTTTGAAACATGCATGTGGGAATGGTTTACTTTTGGCTTTAATTTTCTTTCTGCCTTGGTGTTGTTGAGTTTTCTTCTCCTTATCTCTCGATCCTATAAAATAAAAAGGGTAATGCCTTCCATTTGTGAAAAATTTCTATACCCTTGGTGCTAGTCGCCATTCCGGGACCTATTAAAGGAGGGTTTCAGGGGTCATTATCTCTCCTTCAACTTATAGAAGGAAGGGCCTGGAAAACTGCTGACCCTTCCCTTCTTTTGGTGAAGGCGGTTCGTGACACAAATGGCTTTGAAGGTGTGAGTAAGGTGGTAGTGGTGGGGGCCTTTTATAAGAGGAGAGAAGGGGCACTCTTGGAAAGATTGGAATGTTACTTTATTATGAAATGATTTTTCAGATTCTAAAGGTCCCACACTAATATATTTCAAGGATAAGGTGATAAGGGTTCGAAATCTACTCATCCAATAGGTTTTTGACGAGTGTAAGTCTTAGATTTTACATTATCTTTTCATTTTATTTAAATCGTTAATTAATGAGGTAATCGCTGCATCATCACAGTGTCATATATAATTTAATTTATTTAATATCTAAAAATTATAGAAAAAATATCATGATTTATGAATTTTTTTTCTTTCTAATGAATATTTATAGTCAAAAATATGACTTGTATAACCCCATTGAAAAATTGTTTTAGTAAAACAACTCTTGTTTGTGACATTTTTATTTTAACATTAAATAAAAAGTTTTTAATGTCCTTTCCCAACCAAAGTGGCTCCATGGGGTCCCCAAGTTGACCCATGGTTTGTCTTGGTCGGCCATGACTCATAAAATAGGGTTAGGACAAGTGTCAAGGTCATTTCCTATTATTATAACATTATATTTACCTTAAATTTCACTAATTACCTTTAATCCCGATTAATTAAACTTAAAAGTTACTATTCACCAAAAAAATTATTTTAATCCCATTGAACAACATTTTACTTCCTAATGAAAACCATGTATGTAGGATTTTTGAAAATCAAATCACAGAAGTCGTAATATTTCATTTAAATGAAAAATCAGTAATTTAACTACCACTTAGTGGTTTCACTATTCATCAAAAATTGAAGTTTTTCAGAACAATGCCAAAATATCACCCTAATCTATAATTGATATTCCAAATTCAAAAATAAGGTCTATTTTACAAAATTAAAAAAATATAAGTTTCATTAATTAATGTTATAATTAATTCCCGTTGTCACAACAAATAGCGTGTTTTTAAGAAAATATATATCAAAAGATTGACAATTGTTTATGTCCAATTTCAAAGTGAAATTTATTCTAATGACCACCATTGGATAAAATGGTAAAAATATATTATAATTACACTTTATAACCACTCAATAGTATAATTTATCACTATAAATTATTTTGATTAAAAAAATTGTTTTTAATTATATTTCACTATTCATAAAAAATTGGAAGTTCTCAGAAAAATACCAAAAATTCAACATAGGATAATTTCGATATTCCGATTGCAAAAATGAAGTCCATTTTGAAATATAAAATATATATAATTTCAAAAAGTGGGTGTTTCTATTCATAACGGCTATTTTGATTGGTCGCGGTGTGTTAGAATCTCGAACTTGCGTACAATGCAAGCAATTACATTATTGAAAGAGAATCGTATCGTGGAAGCTAGGGGTGTTACATTCAGCAACATCTATTTTCATGCCATCCCACCAGAAGTACTCAATCAGATCCCTATACATATTCTTCCTTCCAGGATGAATAGAGAATGATGATCTATTCGCCTCATCCAGTAACTCCTTCTATAATTCTGGGATTGGAAGAACACAAACCCGATTCTCGAACCTTATTATCCCATCACAATCAATGTTGAATTCATGAACATTTCTCACCTTCCATTGTAACTCTAAATCTTATTATTGTGCCTCTTGAATCTTCGCATGTATAGATGGTTGAATATTCATTTCAGAAAGATAAGATTTCTCCCCTTCCATTATAATTCCAAGATCCATCCTTTGTAAATCCATAAATATTGGATCTTTTGTGATCCTCATCATTGATAAGTTAGCATGGTCTTGCCGACTTAATGCGTCTGCCACCTTGTTTGCTTTCCCAGGGTGGTAATTAATTGAGCTGTCGTAATCCTTCATCAGCTGCAACAATCATCTTTGGCGCATATTCAGCTCCTTTTGTGTAATAAGATACTTTAAAATTTTATGATCATTATAAATATCAAAAATTTCACCATAAAGATAACACGTCCAAATATTTAATCCAAATAATACAACAACGAACTCCAAATCATGGGTTGGGTAATTTTTCTCATGGATTTTCAACTGTCATGAGGCATAATCTAACACGATATCCTTTTGCATGAGAACACACCCCAATCCATTCTTGGATGCATCACTATAGATCAGAAACCTTTCTCCACTACAAGGCAGTGTGAGCATAGGTTCACTGGATAACCATCTTTTCAAATATTTGAAATTCTCTTCACACTCCTCCGTCCACACGAACTTAACTCCTTTTCGAGTCAACCTGTTGAGTGGATTATATAATCATGAAAAATATTTCAAAAAACATCGATAATATCAAGCCAAACCATGAAAACATCGGTTCTAATTTTCTGTTGTTGGTCTCGACCATCTTTCGATAACCTATGTTTTTACTGGATCCACAAATATCCCCTCTTTTGAGATTTGTGACCCAAAAATGATACTTTTTGAATCCAAAATTCACACTTGGTAAATTTGGAAAAAATATTCTCATTTCTTATGGTCTTTAATACAATTCTAAAGTGATATTCCTGTTATTCCTTGATCTTTGAATAGACAACAATATCATCTATAAAGACTACCACAAACTGATCAAGATAGTCTCTAAAGACTATATTCATTAGATCCATGAAGACAGTAGGGGAATTAGTAAGACCAAATGGAATCACTATAAATTCATAGTGTTCATACCTTGTACGAAAATCCTTCTTTGGTATATCCTCTTTTTTGACCCTTAATTGATGATACCTTGAATGAAGATCAATCTTGGAAAATTATTGAGCTTCACGTAGTTAGTCAAATAAGTCATTAATGCGTGGGACAAGATATTTTTTCTTGATAGTGACCTTGTTAAGTTCTCAATAATCAATGTAGAGTCTCATTGATCCATCTATCTTCTTAACAAATAGAACATGTTCTCCCCATGTTTATGCACTATGGCTTATGAATCCCTTATAAAAATTATCTTGGGGTTGTTTCTTCTATTTCTACATCTCAATTGGGGCCCTTCTATAAGGTGTCCTTGAAATAGGTAATGCAACTGGTATGAGTTCTATTGAAAACTCAACTTCACGATTTGGTGGAATACCAGACAATTCCTCCATAATGACATCATCAAACTCTCATAAAATGAGCATATTCTTAATCGTGAGTTTCTCTTCTACTATTTGAGATAAATAACCTTCATTTAGTTGAATCAAGACCCATAAGATGGAAGAAATTTCCACTAGAAGTTTATGTTCATCCATGCATCAATAGATTATCATAGATTGATTTGGAATATTAAATATGATTTCCCTTCTTTGGAAATTTATATGAGCTCCATATACAGAAACCCAATCCATGCCAAGAATCACATAAAATTCCACTATAGTAAGGATCACAAGATTTTCAGGAAGCACTTTCCCACAAACTTCAATCGGAGAAGAATTGTAATCTTTTGATGCGACTGTTGTGCCATTAGGGGTTGTCACAGCAAACTCAACATCTAATAGTTAAGGTAATATGGTGATACCCTTATAAAATTATTTTGAAATAAAAGAGTGGGTGGATCCAGAATTAAATAAAACATTTTCTATTTTAGAGTGAATTCTAGGTGTACCTTTCACCACATCGTTATCGTAATCCACATCGCCGATAGAAATTTCATGTGACTTTCCATTTTCTTTGGCCTTAATAGTTTGTTGACTTCGATCATCATCAACAACCCTTGGATTAGGGAATTTATTGGCATAATTCCCCATTTACTTTCACTTAAAACATTGAAGTGTAAGAGGTGCATTCAATGTATCCCTTTCTTTTTTCACATCATTAGACATCTTCTTCCCATTATTTCGACATTCAACTGCATGATGACCTTCTTTTCCACGCTTAAAACATTTACATTCCCCTTTAAGAAAATTCCCTCCACGTTTCATTCCACACATTGAGCATAAGGGAAAACTCATCTTCTTTTCATTGTGGTCTCTAGATTTCCCTTTTAATTCCAATTTCCTCTTCTTATCAAAACCATATGATTGATGGCTTACTCCAATCTCCATCTCATCCTTGAGAGCACATCGAACAATTTCCTTATAGCTATTGAAGTCCCTTATGGCTAACACCCATCGAATGCTTGGTTTTATGCCACTAAAGAATTGATCGATCTTACTCTTAGGTTAGATAATAATTCTGGAAGCATACCTTGCAAGTCTTGTAAAATTTTCTCCATAGGGAACAACTGATTCATCATCCTTTTGCTTCAGTTCAAGAAACTCCTTCTCCATCAGTTTTTGAAGAATTTGAGGGATGCACTTATTGAAAAAGAAGTTACTAAAGTCATCCCATTCCATGGACTCAATTTCATCCCTTTTCCTCGTATTCTTAATAAGATTCCACCATTGATTAGCTTCACCGTCCAAACGATATATTGCTAAGATGAAATTATCATGGTCAGAACATTGCAGGAATGAAAATATCTTTTAAGTGGTACTGATCCATTGTTCATTAAATAATGGATCAGTGGACCCACTGAATGAGGTTGGAAGTTTTCTCATGAAGGATTCAAAAGAATTTTTTTCCTTCCATTTCGCATTTGGAAGTCCTGTATGGTTCATAGCTTGAAAAATTTGTGTGATCATGGCTACAAGGCTTTTCATTCTAGCTCTCATAATTTTTGGTTGCTTAGGGGGACAATGATTGCATTTCCCGTCACATTCATCATTAACACGGTTATTTCGGGTTCCGGCCATTGACTAAAACCAAGAATCATAGTGTGATCAACACTTATCATAATAAGAAAACCACACAATCAAGAATAAAATTTCACACTTTAGGTCTTATCATAGGTTGTTCATGGCCATTTATCAAACACTAATATTGTGTTCTATGTTTATTCATATCCTTAGAGTTCTTACTAAGGCTTTCACATCCTTGTTTCCAAAGGTGTACTATACCTTTCCTCTGATACCAACTATAATGACCAATACATTACATACATTGTTATTACCTTAGAATTAAATCATACTTATTACAACATATAACAAAACCATGAAAGGACCTTATAGGTATAGTGTATTTAGAAACTGGGAAACATAAACCACTAGTTCATAAAGCATCTATATTGTCTCCCGTTTATTTCATTATATTTAGAGTCCCTTTTGTGACAACCTAATTAATACCATTCATCCTAACATAGAGAAAATAATACATACAAAAGGGTGAGCTCAAATGCTTAGTAAGGGAAAACAAAGGAAATATCATATTCATAAGAACATAGCATTTCAAAAATGCAGTCATTCGGATAGGCATGTATTTTCTTGTATCCCAATCCCATCGGGCATAATATTTTGTTGGCTTTGTAATGTGAATCTGGAAGATCGTTATCTTTAGGAAGAATGTCTTTCATCAATTGTAGCAGCTCTGTAAAACTTCTGTCACTCCATCCATGCTTCGCCTTTAGGTTAATCAATCTTAACACCGCCGACAGAACCGTAAAATTTGTACAACCGGGATATAATGGTTTTCAGCATCACCATATAGACGTGCAACTGTCGGTTCTATCTCAATTTGTTCTGCTACAATATCGTGAATCATTTCTTCAATTCCATCAGAGTTACCATCTTGCGAATCATCATCATCAGTGACATTCCGTCCAGTTTCACCATGCCAAATCCAAGGGCTGTAACTCGGATTAAAACCATGACATATCAGATGATCTTTTATCTCTCTACTTTTCAACTTCTTCATATTCAAACATTTCAGGCATGGACAGAAAAAAATGTCACTACTTGGAAAATTTCGTTTTTCAAATTCCAAAAAGGCATTAACACCTTCCTCAAATTCATTTCTCATTCGATGTGCCGTAATCCAACTTCGACTCATTATTACCTATAACAAATATCAACAAAAAATATATATTTTTAAGATAAGACAAAAAATGTTTATATGAAAAAAATCATAATTTGAATGTAAGACAATTTAAAATATAAAACAAATCTTGAAAGTAGTAGTAGTTTTCATAAGTACCCAACACCAAATAGCTATACATCGTAAGTGTCATGTTAAAAATATGAATATAGACCATTTGTTTTATGTTTAATGATATTGTCATATTATCTGATCATTCTGATTATATATTAGAATTACTATATCCTTTTGATTCGATAAATAATCTAAGGACATTAATATTTCTTTAGAAAAAGTAATGTTAATATCATGGTAATGTAAAAAAAAGTATATGTCGAACTATATATATGTAATACCAATAAAAAAATACATATGTGTTTGGCCTGGGTTTCACACATAAAACAACTCATCTCACAGATTAAATTTTTGAATCATCCTACATAATACTTATTTTTATAACTTAGGGAATGAAAATAATAAAAGTTTTGATTTATGATACTCATTATGGGTAAACATGATATATATAAATATAATATCTAATCTCATAAAAAGATATCCATGGGGGTATAAGAGCATACACAAAGCACATGATCAAAAAGATAAGTGAAACAGTTCTATATATTCATAGATCATAAAACCTGAGTCCAAGTCTAACAATTTTTGCATAACATAAGACATGATTTATATGATAGTGGGAACATGATTTAAAAAGCCTTATTAACAAGATCACAACATTGGTATGTGGAATAACATAAGAGTGTGGCACAAACATAATCATATAAGTCATAACATATGTCAAGGGAAAACATAGTTTCATTCACCTCATATTGGGATATGTTAATCCGCTTTCCTATAATTTATTATAATATTTCTTACCAGGAACATCACATAACACATTGGACATGGTATAACCATCTGTATCCCATATTGATCTATGATATATATTGCATTGTCGAATGCATTAGAAGGATATTATGGACCCAAATGTCACATAATGACTAACCATATATATGGGTGAATCGTGATCATCAAATCATTTATAACACTTTCGTAGATCAATTAACTAACAAAAATGAAATGGGGGTCATAATTGTTTTTACAAAACATAATAATTATTAATACATAAAAATGTGTTTGGATGGTAAGATAAGATAATATACCTAATTCAATCTAATTATCATTAAATTATTTCTACCTAGATAGAAAAGACCTTTATAAAAAATATAATTTAACTTGAGAATGAAAAGAACGTACCCGTTACCTTTTTTATAATGAAAAATCTGAAAAGGATGATAATAATATTTAGGTATTATAATTTTTTTATGAATTATTAATAATAAAAGAAATCACCTCACTTGGTTTTGTTGAAAATCGGACATACCATCGTATTCAAGAAATCAGATACACTTTGCATGAAAAGGTCCATTATTTTTAGGAGATGAATGAAAGAAGAAATTTATTATTAGACTCACCATGAGTCCAGAATGAAATATTTGATTGTAATAGGTATGAATTGATATTTTTATGAATGCAGATGAAAACAGATGATGGTTTTCTGATCTAGGAGTTCTAAAAATCATAATTTTTTGAAAAAATATTATGATTTAAGAATGTTGAATGAAATTTTAAGGATAGGTATTACCGATTGTACCTGGTCCAATTTCATTCATGAAAATAATTTTCTGGACAATCATATTAAATATATGATTTTAAGAAAATAAGTACTACCAATCTTCATCCAGAAAGACACATTCCAGCTAAGTAGGAAATAATAATGTTGCTGGAAGAATGGAAGGTTACAGTACCACCCATTATTTTTCAGATTTTTCTGAAGCTAATCCTCAATGTTTTAATAACCATTTGCGAGTTGAATGTTGTGAGTTGAATGAACATAATAACCATTTGCAATAAAAAAAATTCCACGCGATTCAAAAATGAACGAAAAGCACATCAAGAATCGAAACAAAAACGAACAAAATAAATTCGTGGAAGGCTTACTTGAATGTCGCGAGTTGAGATGATAGATCCGAGAGCAGTGAAGAAGATAAACAATGAAGCCAAAATGAGTGTAATGCAGGAGATCGACGAGCCGATTAGGGTTTACCGCGCGAGAGAGAGACGAGCTGGCGATTGTCAATCGAAAAAATCGTAAATGACAGAACACGGGCTTTAATTTTTTTTAAATGCTTTATAACGTCGGTTATATAATAACCAACGTTATAAACTATTTTTTAGCTTTTTTACGTCGGTTATCCTAAAACCGACGTAAAAAGGCTCCCGCGCATCGGTTTTTTACGTCGGTTATTTTATAACCGACGTAAAAAACGCGTAGATATCGACGCCTTTTTTATGTCGGTTATCAAATAACTGAAGTAAAAAACCAAAGCCCCCGGGGGTTTTTTATGTCGGTTATAAAATAACCGACTTAAAACACACCACGCTTTGGTTTTTTACGTCGGTTATTTGATAAACGACGTAAAAAACGCGTCGATATCGGGTTTTTTACGTCGGTTACAAAATAATCGACGTAATAAACCCCCCGCGCATTGGTTTTTTACTTCGGTTATAAGATAACCGACGTAAAAACCCAATAGGCGTGATTTTTAACGTCGGTTATTAAAATAACGGACGTGAAAAATCTACTCACCGCATTGTTACGTCGGTTATATATAACCGACGTAAAAAATGGTGACGTAAAAAACGATTTCTGCACTAGTGAGATCATAATATCATAAAAAGGGATAAATCATATTAGTGAAATGTAATCCCAATAATCATAACATAAATCATGAATCTTTGTTGAATACACACATAATTAGAGAGAATCATTTCTTAGTAGTCAATACTCATTTCCAAGACTATCCTAGCAGACAAAGTCCATTTCTGAACCGAGTTCACTCCCTATTTCAGTCTGGTATCACTGAACCGGATTAACCTGCCATTCCAGCCATGTCTATCTCATGAGATATAAATCTTTACCAAATGAATTAGAGAGATATATAGGTCCCATTCATTTCATAATGAAACCATTCTTATTTGTTCCACAAAATCATAAAGCTTATATAATTGGATAACCCATGTAATAAAAATGGGATTCTTAAACTTCATGCAATCATAAAAAAATTCATGTAAGATAAAAGGACTTCATAAAAATAATTCCATCATAACATAATGGAATCAATGTAAAAATAGGTATAGAAATAGAACCGTATATTATCTTTGATGGAAAATAATTTTGATAAAACACTTGAACTCTATTCTTGAGGAAAATATCCTTTCTACTTCAAATTTTTTTTTCCTTTCATAACATGTCATACAATTTTAAACAAAAAAATTAATTAAAAATAAACATGAAAACATGTAAAGGAAGATTCCTGGAAATAATGTTATACGAAATCATAAAAATCCATTCATGCTGTACAAGTTAAAAACACACTCTTCTCGTATTTTGGCCAGAAAAGTCAAAAAGTACCTCGTACTAAAAACGACAAGATACTACTCTCATATCGTTTAATAAAAATTCTAAAATAAGTAAAATTTGATTTAAACAATTGTAGGAGGATAGAAACAATATTACATATTGAGGAAACATGGATTTGGATGATTAATATTCCCCAGTTAATTCTGATGTATAAACAATCTCAGATAAAAATGAGATTGCGAGATTTTATCTTACCTTAGTTCCGATATGCTTTGTATATATCCGAACATCCTGTATAATGATTTAAATATTTTCATTGACTTATTTAGAATCATATTCATTGTTATGATATCATATATGGTCATATTTTAATATCTTTATTAATAATATTTCATTGCTACTTGTTATTCCGTTGTTCATTGCTTTATGTTATTATGCGTGTTTTGTCGAATAAATTCTCATTATTCTTTTGAGGATATATATTCATAATTTACAGAGTGGTATAAGTGTAATATATATCATATTTATTCATTAAATTCATTTATATAATCATTATTCAATGAATTTCGTGTAAAACGAGTCGCATCAAATCGTGGAGACGGTAGGCCGTACGTACGCACGAGCGATGATACTGTTCCCATGATCGTGAAATTGTATTGAAGTGTATGTATAATATTTCATTATCAATGTCACTTTACAATAATCATATATAGTATTCTTTACACAATTATACCCATTAATGTATGTTGGTGGTAGAAAACAGATTACACCACGGCAGGGAGACGGTATTCCGTATGAACACACGCACGGTGATTTCATTTTCCATAGGTTGGATAGACGGTGAAATATGGTTGTTTAATATTTATAATATCATATCAGTATATTAGTGATACTTATGTTATTACTTAATAATGGAAAAACTAATGAAGTGGAAGTAGATGACGAAATAAATTTGAAAGAATCGGTAATGGATATTACCTCTTCTTCGACACGCCTCTTTGAAACCTCCACTTAGGGCACTAAAATTTGTCATTGAAGAAGTCCTGGACCTCTAGTATGTTTCTAGGGAAGCTGAGAAGGGAAATGGGCAGGGGTTGGATGAACTTTAGAGCTCAAAATTGTGTGAGGAGGAGAGGGATGAGGTTCCCTTTTACAAGGGAGGAGAGGGGCACCTTTAGAAAGTGTGAAAATATTATTTTATTATAAACTTATCTTCAGTTTAAAAAGGTCTAAAAATAATTAAAGATGAAGATAATATGACTCATGGTAGAAATAAAATCATCAAATCCGAATTGGACATGTTTTGGATAATATTTTAATCATTATAATCATATTTATTTAAATCATTTATTAATGAGGTAAATACTGCATCATTATTGTGTCATAAAAAATTTAATTTAATTTATGTACAAAAATTATTAAAAAACACCACCATGTAGGACATATTTTTATCATTCCAATTAATATTTTTAATCGAATTTATCGTATGTATAACCCAATATTAAAAATGTTTCTAATTATTAAACATTGTTTTTAACTCTTTTAACTCTTTTTTAAATAAATTAATAATAAGTGTCCTAATATAATCCATGTGGACCTAAATGGTCAAGTATTATTCCTAAGGTTGTTTTTTGTCGAATTAAACCTATAAAATAGAATTAGGACATGTGTTAGGGTAATACTAATATCATTTTTTTCGCTTAATTACCCTATTTACTTTTAACCTTGGAAAATATATGTAAAAATTTTCTATTAACCAAAAATTATTTTTCTCCTATTAAACCACATTTTACTATTTGATATTCACTTTGTCTCTCAGATTTTTGAAATTCCACTCACAGAAGCGGTAAAATTATGTTTTATGTAAATTTTCAAATTCTCCTAGGAGGTCGGTAAAAGACTATGAAAAGTTCAATAAAATTTTTATATATCTAAAATTATTATAAAATGGCTCCAATGAATCATATTGACCTTATATAAGTATTATATATCAATTTTGTCCTAAAATTAATTTAAATAAAATAAATAATCATTTAAATAAAAAGTCAGTTTTTAAATATTAACCTAGTGTTTTCACTATTCATAAAAAATTGTAAGTTTTCATAAAAATACCAAAAATTCACCCTAGGCTAATTTTGATATACCAAATCAATAAATATAGTCCATTATGAATGGTAAAATTTATAAAATTTCAAAAAGTGTGTATCAATATTCATAACAGCTAGTTTATATAATATTTTAATAAAATATCATTGTTTAGCAAAACTCGGTAATGCGTACAATGCAAGCTTTCGAGGAAGGTTGCTCCTGCCTACAACGCAAGACAAGATAGTGTTTTGTGTAGTGAAAGATTACTTTTTTGATGCATATAATATAAAAACAAAATATTCCTCATAAAATCTCGGGTGTTACATAAATTTTTAAAATATTACATGGACATGGTATAATAATAAGTGAATTCATGTGTTGGAAAAAAACAATGATTAGAGAAAATATATTCCAAATTCAATAGGTGATAATTTTTCGGATGAAAACACACCATTCATAACATTTTCATATTTTATATCTGTCATTATCTCATTTTTTTTCCTGATAACAAAAAAATATTTCTATATCTAACAGTATCATCATATTAATTTTTTATTCTATGATGTAAAACAAAATTCTAATGTTGATTGATTTAATAGGCTTTGGCGTATTACTTCCATAGCTTCTCTTGAATATAACTAAGATCTTATTGATTCCATCATGGATTAATAATATATTTTTCGAGATCATAGAAGATGTTATTGTTCACAAATAATACATTTGAAGAATCTCGAATGTCTAATTATATAAGAAGGATCAGTAAAGATTACATATGCTACCTGGTAGAGTGAACAAATCGACTAGAGAATGTGGATAGAACCACCTTATATAGAATGATCCTACTAGCTACCTGGTGGAGTTCAGATACTAGAAATAGTATATGACATGTGGAACAGATAACTCGTATCATTGGTTTTCTAGCTGTTGTCATGATATTACATAGTAAAATTTCTTTTAATGTGGGATTTAAAGTAGTTAAATCAGCTTATTAATATGTTTTGTTGAGGTAAGACCCGAACATGAAAACAATTACATAATTCTTTATAAAAATTCAATATATATATATATATATATAATAATAACCAAATCATGAGGGCCATAATGGTTTAGTTTTTTTGGGACATCAATCATAATAACTGTTGTTATAAAAATATCTTTAACAAATTCCACTAATATCATTATCTATGTACAGATCTAAAAACTAAAATGTCGGAAATTTTATTTGAATTAGTTAAAAAACATAAGAGTCGGTGACCTTAGAAACAATTTAAGGGTAACCATCGGAGATATAAATCATAGGGGAATAGTTTTATATGAAGGGTATGATAACAAAATTATGTGTGCATTATCAATTAAAAAATATTACTACCTAGATAATTATAGATAAAATACTCAACCAATAAGACAATAAAAAATTCATGATTAAAAAGGTTTAAAAGATGAAATCATAATTGGAGAGTCATAATAGTGGATTGTGTCATCATAATCATTCGAAATCATAAACATTAAGATGATATTATTTACAGTAATGTTCACACATAGTATTATGAGAATAGATTGACGCATTCATACTAACAAATCAAAATGGGAAAATATTTATTCGTAACCATATACCTTTGAAAAAGTACGATGATACTAATAAAGAGATCACAATCACAAAATAAAATGTCACAATGTCTTTTTACAATCATTTCTGGGATCATATTCATCATCTAATGAGAAATATACATAAAAAAATAGTGTATTGGAGTTCTATAAGAGACCCTACCATTACATAATCATAATACTTTCACATGTCTGCCCCAAGGTCATTAAAACATATATCATTTCATCATAGATTATTTCATTAGAATGAAAATAGACTTCATTATTATTTTATAATAATCATCATTAATAATTAAGATAAATATTTATGTTAGTATCATTTGGTTATGTTCCCAATAAAGGATAAGTTACATCACTGGATTTTGTCAAAGATAAAATTACCATTACAAGATAATTGGAACTTTTCCAGAGGAAGATATACATTAAATTTTGAAATCATTTACATAAACACTACAAATATAAAAAATATTTTGGAAAATTTTCTTATGAGAAGATCCGAGGAAATATCTAAATGAATCTTTAATTAAAATATTATTCATGATAGTGGGAAATTTTAATCAAGTGTTATACCTAAAATATATATTATATTGACACTAATTGTAAAAAGTATCTTATTTGGAATAAGTCATGAATAATAATTTTATTCAATTTTTTTGAAATATATAAAAAATTAAATTATAATTAAATATATTATTGGAAAATATTTAAAACAATTCTAAGAAAATTTAATTAAAATATAATTAGGGATGAAAATTATTCCCTATAAAAGAGGAAATAATGTTAGTTTTTGTGGGGAAATTTTCTGCATAATATTAATTAACAAGGAGAAGAAGAAAAAATTAGAAAATAAATCATAAATAACTATAGATAATATAATATATTTGTTTTATATGAAAGTATCTATATAATTTCATCAATTGAAATGTATCACATGTAATCCAAATGATGAATGAGATCATCACATAAATCCCTTACCTCAAGTACCATATTACATTGAATGCAATGAATGATCATATATAAAATATATTTAGATTTATTATATATATTTATATTTAACATAACCATGTTTATACCTTAAATACAAAGGAACATTCATTTATAAAGTCATATTCTCTTTATATTAGCAATTTATTCATTAAAATGAATATTAGTTAAAAAACTCAACAATTTTCCATGAATGTGTCTGTTCAGCACTTCCAGTTAATGAGCCTGGGACATGGTTTAAACATATATATGTTATTAATTATTTCAAAAGTATCATATTAATTAATTATATAAAAATAAAAATATTATTCATATAACGTGGCGATGCAAATACTTGTACAATACATTGTGGAGATTATAATCCATATGTACACCTGAGTGATGTTTCCATGTTTCAATAGATGGAATGGAATAAAGGTAAATATTAATTCACCAAAAAAAGTTATTATATAATAAATAAAATTTTTATCTTGTATATATATTCTTTTTAAAATCCATAAAAATTAGAAAATGAAAATAAAATTGTGTCGCTTCATAGAGGCTATTGTCCACACATACACACAAGTTACATAATAGTTTTTCAATAGATTGAAAGGAAATAATGTGTAAAAGATATTATAATTAAAAATTAAAAATTATTTTTTAAATAATATACTAAATAATTATAACCAAACATTAATGATGGTTATGTGAAATGTAATATAGTTCTTCATGACGTGGTAGTCTCAAGATATTAATGAATGATACTTTAATTTATTATTGGAATCGATTAGGGTAGTTAATGATTTTTAAATAATCAAAATGACATATAAATTTATTTATCATGTTGGGGTGTTTCATTTTTGAAGGATGCAGAATATTTATATAAGGTCGAAGTATAATTTAAATTGAATGGTCGTGATTAATATTTATACAACCTTTTTTCATATGACAACCATACATTTAATATTAAAGGCTCAATTGGTTTGTATTGTAATAATTCTAAGAAATCATGGATTGGTGTAGTGAAGTGAGGTAAATATTATGTTAATTAATTTATGAGATAATTTATACTTCATTATAAATAATACAGGAGTTGAAATGACTGATTATAAGGGTGGGAGAGGACACAAAAATATTTTTTCAGAATATTTAAATATATTAATTCCTTACCCAATCCAAATGAATGTAAAATAAATTATAATTAAAAATTAAATGATATAATGTCAAAACATTTCATAACATTGATATTATAAAATATTAACATCTTCTTTCTTTGTCATTTTTAACATGAACATCCAATCTAAAACAACCCATAAAATATATTTTGTTAAATTTAATCCCATTTATAACATCCATAAAATGAATCCACAAGTATACCTCTTTCATAATATAGTATATAATTATAAAGTTGTTGTTAAAATTGAGGTTTTGGATATTAATATATAAATAATGAATCTTATATGACTTACACATGATAAAAATTCATTACGTATAAATTTAGTATGATTTAAATAAGAGTCAATTGAAAGAATAACAATTTTCTCTAAAAAACAAGATTTTTCTAAAAGATTATTTTGGAACCCTTTGAAATAATAATTTAAAATTAAAGTCTACCTATTTAAAGAAAATTATATGAAAAAGAAAAATTATATTTTAACTCAGATAATCAAAAAAATCATAGGGTGAATTTTAAGGAATTTTTTTAAAAGTATAACTTTTAATGAGTTAAGAAAATTTCGAGTTATAATATAGACATAATTTTTTATGTGAATAATAGATAATGTTAAATTGTATTTGGTAATGGTTTTAAACTGAATTATTTAATTTTTTTATCGATTAATATAAATAAATTAATTGTAATTATTTCCAAATTGTTTTTTAATATTCAAACAATGTAATATTTTGAACATCTTATCATTAATAACACTCTTTCTCATCGCATCCACATTATTAATTTTCAATTATAATTTTTCACTTCAATGAATGAAATTTAAAAAATATATTTAATATTTGGAATCATAATAATATATTTTATTTAATAAGTTCAAGTAAATTATTTCTATCTTCAATAATGACAACAATAATAAGTAATTACCATATTTTATGTAAAAATGGATTTATTGGGGGAAAAATTAGGGATGATTAGGATAAAATGAAATCAAAACATTTCTAAAATATATTTTATAGAAATTTCTTTACATTAACATGTCTAGTTATTTATAATAATCCATCGTAGTCACTTTTTGGATGTTAAAAAATAGTTAAGATATAATCCTTTCAAAATATCACAATTATTCAAATCCCCTCACATATAAAAATTCCACCACCAATCACCTCTTTCATACACATTCACATCTGTTTGGTTCATTCATGTTATTCCCAATAACTTAAAAACATTCCCACTCTCATCCCTAACATATTTGTTTAAAAAATAAAGCCATTATATAAATAATTTTGTTGAAAATAAATATAGGATTACCAAATAAGATGTTAATTTCTTCAACAAGCATGTCACGACTCCCACCCTCCAAAGATAATGAAATACATGGAGATAGATAATGTCCCATGGGTACCGCCTCTAGTAGTACTTGATTTGGAGAGTAGCACCGATGGTATAAAAAAATATTGATATGAGAATCATTACCTAGTACAATAATAATATGGGATCAAGTGATAATATGGATCATCCACAAAAAAAATCCAAATCATAATATAAATTAAATAAAAAACCATCTCAAATCTATGTATATGTAGAAATAATATAGATTAACCTATCCGAAGTAAATACCAAAATGTAACGAACAGTAGTGATATAAAAACTATCAGGGATCCGAGGTAGTAATGTTAATAACTTTATACATTGTCCTCATGGAACCATAAAATAGTTTCATATATATATGGTGGGAATATAATTATACTCAAAATTAAAACATAAGAATCATCTGTGAATTTGAAAGAATAAAACTAATTAAACTATGAGAAGAAAGAATTAAAAAAACACAATTAATGGTATATTAACCATCCCAAACTCAACACGCAACTCTGAAAAAATAACTATATCCAATTAATATAATATAATAGGAATTATATCTATATAGTTCCTCACATCTCTTTACAACTCGTATTCCTATCTCACACACAAAATTGTACATTATATTGTTCCCATCACTTTAGTATACCACACTTCCCCTAGTAGACTATCCACAACTCACCTTGATCAAGCTCCCCACCTCTCAAGCATGGCCACAACACGTCTCACCAAAAAGAACCTTGTCCACAACACACCCACTCCCAAAACCAAATTAGTAGTAGGGTATAAATAACATGTATAAAATAATCCTCATGACCTCCTATTATCATGCATGACACCTACAAAAAGCCTCCCCACATGAATGGTCATGTTACATCATTCCTGGGAACACATGGGATAACACCTCACAAGCACAATACCATATCACCTAAAATAACTAGGCCATAACAACCACCGTGAAAAGTACTAAAAGAACATTTTCCATCACAACCTATGAAATAACTACCCCTCATAGATGATATTGTGGGAAATAAATGGTGCCCATCCTCACATACTCCTCACCAGATGTTGGGAATACTTCCCACACATGACTGTGTGGGTTTCAATATATAGTGATCTATGTGGGTGGGGTAAATATTGAAATAAAATGATATACAAGAATATATGTAATATCAAACACTCATTAACAGACTATGGGTTCACATACAAACCAACCAACTCACAATACTTGCACTACCACCTCAAGTTCCATAAAAACACACAACAAGCCACAAGACACTGTCATGTTTCTAACCAATTCATTTTAATATTCTCATTCCTTTCATTATTTAGATTGAAGAGAATTTAAAAACTCATCCAATAATTTAATAATACATAAATAAATTTTATCCCATTATATAATCCAAACAATGCTATTTATATCATTATTAATCATACCATCCATCACTACTCAATCATCTAGCATAAATAAACAAACCAACTCATCTCTCAAATACTATGGCCTATAATCCATATCGCCTCCCAAAAACCATGGACCAAAATCCACCATTATACCCCCAATTTCATAGCCCACATACCACATTGCCACCCCTATATCACAACACACACAACCACCGTTCCACCCTCAATTCATGCTCAACAGTCAACATCACTACCCCAAAAGCACGACCCACAAACAAACATGCATCCAAAAAAGAACTTCCATACAAACCATCAACCCCAATTTTACTAACCACACATCACCATCCCAAAATAATGGCCACATTACAACACATAAATATCATTTTGTAGATTTAGATGGGGGATTTTAGCACATTCCAATTTATTTGATGGTTGTTATCACAGAGGATATAATACTAGGGAAATAATATTATTACCCAAATATAAGTGGATAATAAATTTACATTTGATGGTTATATCACAATAAGCACAAAAAACCCATGATCACAACACATATATCAAGCATAATCAAATACCCAAATGGAAAATATTTCAATGGGGCACCAATTCCATTAAATCAATAATATCTCGAATAATATCAATGATGTAATGGAATGAAAATAAAAACACACTTACCCCATTGAATTAAAATTAACCAATTATTTATCTTTGATTTAGACATCACAACAACATCTCCTTGATAAAATCATAAGACTAATCCTTCATGATGCATAATAATGTGAAATGAGGGATTCCCAACATCAATGACTCTTTCCCAACTCTTTGCAAACTACATGTGGAAGAAGAAGCCCCCTCTACTAAAAATGCACCATACTAAAATGTGTATTATCCTACATCACACCTAAGGACCATCATAACTTATCCCAATAAAAAAACACAAAACAAAACGCACCACCAAAGAAAAACTCCTAAGACGAATGGAAGAAAACCTCTTTAAAAGAAGCAAGTGGTTGCCATGGTTTTCCAATGAATAACCACTAGGAACAACTGATCAAATATCAAAGAAGAGGGCTTGAATAACTCCCAGGGGTTCCAAGGGTTTTCACAGAATTAGAGTAAGAATAAGAAACATCTGAATAAATAAAAATTTGACATTAAAGAACTTTTAGAATTCAACACTATATATAACATCCCAAAAATTTGTTTTCAAATTTGAAATAAATTATGTTATGATACATAATAAATTTAAAATTAAGTGTTTTAATTAATAATCATACATGTAAACAAATTATATTTGAAATTTATAGCTTTTAAATAAATTTTAAATTAATGTTCTAAAAATAAATAATATTTAATGGCATTGTTTTGTGTAAATGAATATTTTAATATAAATATTTCTAAATTATTATTTTATTAGTTAAATATATTAACAGTGATGCATATATTGACTCTTATAATTATTTTCTTAAATGAAATGTTATGTTACAAATATTTTCACTATTGATACGACACACCTCTATTTAAATGTATGATTATTCTAAAACAATTTCAATTCATTTGATAGAATATATGAACAGAACACCAAATCTATGTGAAATAACACATTGTTTTAGTTATAACCTAGTTTTTAAACATTTATTCCACTTTAATGATTTTAATTTCAAAAAAATTGAAATAAATGATTGCAATCAGTATGATATTTTGTGTTTCATATAAAGATCTTAATTTTTGTGAATAGTAACTTACCCATATGAATTGTAATTATACCCTTGTAAATTGTAATGTTACCCTTATGAATAGTATTATGACACTTATGTATAGTAATCTCACCCATGATATTATAAAAAAAGAAAGTACCCAATAAATGAAACATAATTTTTTAAGAAATAATAATTATGTGTTTGTAATTTTTTGCTAATAAGAATTAAATTTAAATTTTATAATTAATAAAGTTATTTAATCGAAAAATCACTTTCAAAAAATTTATTAATGCACCTTTCATTTTTTCCTATGATTTAGGATAATTTCACAATCCCTTTATTTAATCTTTTAGAGTCTTATAATATAATTTTATATTCAAAATCCGTCTTTTTCATGTAAATAATGATTTTATTTAAAAACTATATTTCACATATTTATAAAATTATTTTGATAAAATGGAATCCTGTGGTAGATATTTCATATAAAAATTTGATATTGTGAAATGTTAAGATTTTTCATAAATACTTGTATTTTTGGTGAATAGTAAAAAATGATAATTTATGATAAATGGTAAATACATGATTTATTGTGCCATGGGTGATGTATGGATGTTGTAAGCACATATGGTTCTAAATCACATTCACATAATATTATTTTTGGCAACATTAATCAATATTTTTTCCTATCTTAAGAAAAATAATAATATAATGAAAATGATAATAAAAAATAAACCATCCCCTCCACTATAAAAACCACCCCTCACTACCTCTTCTCATCACTCCTCTAAGACTTGGAGAATCTCATTATTTTGTTCAAATAATCTCCCCTAGTCTCTCCACAATTAAAATATCTCTTTTCCATTGTAGAATACTAAAACCCCTTTTCCTGAATATATTCACAAGGAGGATATATCAAGAGGTTAAACCTCTTACTTTTCTTTTAAATGTATCTTCAATTTACTTTATTTTGTTTTTTTATCCTCACCTCACCTTTAATTACTATCATGATAACTCTAGTATCATATATATATTATAATTATATCATGTTAATTAAATATATTACCTCAAATTATTGTCTCTCTCTTTCTCTTTTATTTTAAAAATGAAATTACTGTACAGGATGTGCCAATTTACAACTTTCATGGATGATGAACAACCATTATACTATTTCTTCTTCAAGGATGGTCATAATACCAGTTTTATGTTTAATTTTTTTTTAAATATTTATTTAAACATATTTACTGTTCTTTTACCAATATATATATATATATATAATTCATATATATACAACAAAACTTATTTGTAATAATCAAAACATCACCATAATAATCAAAATGAATTTCATTTTTGTTCAATCTAATAAATCATCCTTATACAAAATAAATTTTTTAATTAAATAATAATTTAAACTATTTCATGTTTATAAATAATATTAAATTTCAATTCCAGATAATTATTCCCAATTTACATGAAAATCATTACATGTAATAATGTGAACCGATCATGAAAATCAACAAAACAAACACTCTAGAACAACATAATTCGGTCTTATACCATATAAAATTATCATAAATGAACTTTAAAAAAATATACTATACTATATTCATGTGAAAAAGGTTATTAACTAAATTTTTAATGAAACTAATATCATATTCCAAGACCATAAAGTCAAATGCAGAACACGTTCTGACATATGGTTAGGGGTTTCTCATCCAACATCCATTTTTGCGAGATACTCCTCATTCACCTCTATTTATTGTGAATTTTGTATATATAATGACCATGGGTATTTCATATAATTATTCCCTTTATTTATAGGGTATTAACTTTATTGTATTATTATTATTAATTTTTGGGCATACAACTCAATTGATTACAAAGTGGTAAAGGAATTCTACTCGAACCCCAGTTTTCCCTTTGGGTTATACTTTCCCTACCTATACTCAAATTTAATTCTTATTTATTTTTTTATCTGCCTTATATATATTTTTTACATGTTAGAAATTCATATTTCAAGATCATATCATCCTTCTATTATTGGGATATTCATGTTTTAAAAAAATTTCATTCTCAATTCATCCTGATAAAGAATCCCAATTCAATGGAACATCTCAAATCCTTACTCATTCACAGCTGTACTATGTAATATATTTAAATCCATCATTATTATTATAAAATAATAAAATTCATCCTAAAAAATTATCATGGTTTATTTCTCATTTATGAAAACAACCATATATTTTCATTTAAAAATCTTTTCCTTAAACAACACTAAAATGTTTTATTTCTAAAGCGTCTTAAAAGCACTATTTACATAAACTCACTTTTATGGGACATCATTTATAAATTAAATTTTATTTTAATTTCATTACCATTTATTTTTTGGGATATAAATTTTAGAATATGATTTTATTACAAAAACAACAGTTTTTCCAAAAGAACTATTTTTTCAAATGTAAAAGGGTTTTTCTTGTCTCAATTTTAATTTTATGGGATTTAGGACTTGTTCACCACTTATTCTTTTCTTTTGGTGTATGTAATTTAATTATATATATAAAAAATCTAGTCTAATTATAATTATTATATTATGTGGAATTATGAATTAAATGTTTTAAAGTGGTATGGGAAAGTTTGGAATGTTTAATGATGATGTTCCTCAAGATTTTTTCAATGATTTAATTAGAGTATTTTCATATATGATTATGATTTAGATAAATTTATGGTGTTTGGGACACTTTGATCTAGATATTTATTTTATTAAATATATGGGTAATATATTGGACTTATAAAGTGACTTTTGGGACCTTCTATATCCCCTCAATGCATTGGTAGGTCTCATGATTGAAATCATAATTGGGTTTCGGTCAAGGCCTTACCCTAGTATTTTTCAGATTTCTTGGATGAAACCATGATGATATTTATATATACATATAATATGAATTTACCCATTATGAATTTAGTAATTAATAAATTATGTAGTAATTTTTCCAGTAGATTAACATTTTTAATGTTTCATGTGATCAGGTTTATATCTTTATTTACTCAGCTTTCATTCTGTGAAAAGTATTTACATGTTTATTTTTAATTTCACGTATTTCTAGTTATTAAAAATTACAAATGTTTATGTTAATTATATATTCCAATGCATCAATTTCCCTTAATTATCATCTAAGCTCACCCCCAATATTATGTTTCCTTTCCCAAGGTCATAAAAAAGAAAAATCTACATAAGATTTGAAGGATGTCGTATATTTCATATTTTATCAGGTTTTAATTTCATTTCAAAATGTATTATGGGTATCATCAATGTTGTATAGTAAATTAATACTGATATATTATCACTCCTTCTGGATATGAATCCTTATAATCATGATAATGTATTAAACTAATGCACAAACTCATGGATTCGGGGATCGGGGCATTATAGTCGGTATCTGGGGATGTTTAGCAGTAAACATAGAAACTGGATTTATAAAACATTTATTACAGAAAAAATAGTAGGATAGAATTCATATTCAATCATTGTAGAAATCCAAGAATTCGTTTAGTTATAAATTATATGGATCTTCCCAGAAAGAAATCATTATATGGATACTACTAGTAGACATGGTTAGGGCGTAGATATATGTAGGAGTAACAACTCTGATATGTTGTTCTAGTCTTGACATGGGGTGACTTGGTACACTACAATGTGCCTTACTGTACATTGGGTTTGGTACTACTTGGTGATATTCTTTTAATTATTCATATCTTTTTTTCAAACCCTTATGAAGGATTTGAATGTAAATATGTTTTAAATGAATCCATTTTTATGATATTGACATTAACTAAATATAATTTTTCAATTAATGTTATGTATAATAGTATTATTGGGAATATACATTGAGTTTCATAGTTATATGATATAATATAATGTATAAAATTGTATAGATATGGAACTTACCATAAATAAAGGCAACTCTATCAATGTAGATAATCCAAAGGGTATGAATAATAATTTCTTTTATGGGTTTAAACGAGTATTTAGAAGGGAACTAGTCTCTCAATCATTATCATAAGACGAGGATATAATATCCTATCATAAAAATATAGATAAAGATTTTTCTATATATTATGGATTTGGAAAGAATCCATAGAAGAAGAGGAACACTAGGGAAATGCTATATAAAGGTATAAGGGGAAAGAATTATTTTCCCACAAAAGATAATTGTGGAAGGAAACACCTTGGTATATGATTAAGATGAAAAGGATTTTTCACCATGTGTGGAGAAAAATTCCAGCATGCTCATAATTAATTGGGAAGTGAAAAATTTTATAATATTCAAAGATTCAACTGTATGGATATGGGGAACTAAAAAAATTAATTTCATATGTGTCAAGGAAATATAACTATGAAAAGGTAAAGGGATAATTGTCAATAATATGATGTTACTGTGGTCGAAGTTGAATAATTCAAGTATTTCTATTTTTGGATTCATGAACAGTCTTATCATATTATTGTTATTATAATTATGAGATACATTAGAATTGTAGGGAAGTGCTGTTTCATTAAGGATATTAGAATGTATTATGGTGCGAAGGAAAAGTGAATTAGCAGAATGTTAATATCTTGGGAAAGAGTGTTGTTGAGTAATGTAAACCCTTTTTTTGTTCCCAATACAATGATAAATATTTCTTAATTAAGAGATGGTTTTTTTGGAAAACGTAAATTGGATAGCACTTAATACCTTAGATCTAAATAATGGACTATTTAATAAGTCATAGAGTCTATATTTTAGAGATAATAATTACATTCAAATTCATATTTTTAGAATAATTAATAAGGAATCAGGAACATATTCAATAAGGTTTTATAGTAATTCATGATTTTACCATGCTTTATGAGAATACTAAGGGAATGTAATGACATGTTAGTGTGTATATACAATTTAGGTTTCTTAATAAGGTCATTATATATGTTTATTCACCTTATTTCTAATGTTTTGGATCATTATATTATTTAAAAGATAGCCATTTATGAAATGGTTGAATTTAGTATTTAGAAAATGTTTTTGAAATTATTTTACTCTATGATACAACATGTTCTATGAAATGAAGTAGGAATTGTCAAGTCACAAATGAAGGATATGATTGTGTATCAAGAACTTATATGTGATTCCATTATTTTGTTAATGACTTTCTCAACTTTTATGGAAAATATCATGATTTTTTTTTTCCAAGTACCTTAACATCTGATGAATCAAATGGTCCCTTATATAATCTTAAATTTATGGCTTTGTTAAATACCTCATAACCATGTCTTTGATAGTTAGATTATAATTCAATGTCCATATTTTTACATTGCACAAATATATCGTATTAGATTGCAGAGTTTTGTAGAAACATGTTCAATATTAATTCACTGATATTAAGAGGATGACTTATGAACAATATTCTGGATGTGGGTTTCCCAAAATGAAAATTGTCAACTATAATCCATTATTCTGATGTGAAAGGTTGAATTACATGAATGAAATTCTATTGATGGAGGAATAATATAACACCATAGTAATTTATATTATACTTTAAAATATATTCTGTTATGAAAAATTATAATTTAAATAATAACTGTTTTAATTAATAATAATTCATATAAATAAATATATATCATATTTATGGATTTTAAAATAATTTTCAATTAATGATAAAAAAATTATTACTATTTTACAGTAATATTTTTTTAAAAGAATTTTATAATAGGAATAAACATATAGATTATTTTTTTATTAATAATTATACGAATGAGTTATATATTTAAAATTATATTTATTTTGAAAAAAACTAAATTGTGTAATAAATATATTCACTTTTAATATGACACCCTAAAATATTATGGTATGTTTTCTTTATAAGTAATTTTAGTTTATTGGATCAATTATATATAGATAAAATTGAATTATTGAGATACAACACTTTTATATTGTTATAACATAGCTATTAAACCTATTTTTCCACTAGTGTGATTTTAATTTCGGAAAATGGACATACACAATTACGATCATTAAGATCTTTATATTCTAATAGAATGAACATAGTTTTTAATTAATAATAACATACTATTATGAATATTAATGTCACTCTTGTTAATATTAATGTTACTGTTATGAATATTAACATCACCCATGATAGTATAAATAAAATTATGGCACCATTTAAAATAATGTGAATATTAAAAAAATTAATAATTATGTATTGTTATTTTTGTGAGTAGTATGTATTTAATTAAAATTTTGAAATTAATAAACTTATTTAAAAGAGAATTATTTTCCTAAAATTTATTCATAAAAAATATTTTGTTTTCTTATGAATTTATGATAATTTAAGTGATTTTTTTAATCCTTCAGATGGTAGTAAAATTATTTTTAAATATGAAATTTATATTTTTAAATTAAATAATGATTTTATTTAAAAATTAAATTTATTATATTTAGAAACATATATTAATAAAATGAAGTCCATGTTTTAAATCTACAGATGAAAAAATGGATATGGGAAATTTTTTGGATTTTTCTAGAATAATTGAATTTCTCATGAATAGTAAAATCTGATAATGTACGATATTTTCTAAACTCGTGATTTATTGAGTTATAGATGAAGTGTAGATGATATAATCAAATATTTTTAGAAATAATATGCACTTATAACTATTTTATTTATCAATAATCAATTCTATTTCCATTCTTATGAAAAATAATAAAATAATGTATAAGATATTCAAAAATCACCCCTCTTCCACTATAAAAACATCCACTCACTCCCTCCTCTGACAACACCTATATGTATTGAATATTCCCAAATTTATTCCCAAAAATTCTTTCAAATTCAATTAACATGATTATTCTCTCTTTTGATTTCCAAATTCCGAAAACCCATCTCTTATGTAGATTCTCAAGGAGGATAATTCAAGAGGTAAACCCTCTTCCTTTTCTTTTAATCTCATTTTCAATTGACATTATTTTTTTATCTTATCCCCATCTAATATATGAAAATGATCATGATAACTATATTATAATATATATAATGTATTGATATCTTGTTAATGGTATTTTTTCTCAAATTAGTATATATATATAAATCCATCTCTCTCTCTCTTATTTTAAGAACCAAATCGTTATTCGGGAGGTGTTGACTTACAACCTTTGTCAATGAAAAACATTAATTCTATAATATATTAATTATGGATCGTCATGATACCATATTTATGCATAAAAAAGACTATCATATATGTATTATAATATATTTATTGCTCTTGAACCAATATATATACATAATGCTAATTCATAAGACAAAACTAGTTCGTAATAATCGAAATACGACCAAAATTTTATAAATGAATTTTATTAATGATTCATCTATGAAATCATCTTAATAAAATATAATAATTTCATAATATAAAAATTTAGGCTTATGGAAATACATAAATTACATTAAATTTTAATTCTGTTGAATTATACCCATTATACATGAACAGCATTACTTATAACCATGTAAACCGATCAGGAAAATGAAGTAAATAAACTCTCTAAAAAGACATAATTTGATAATATATCTTATAAATATTCCAAAAATGAACTTAATACAATTATAATAAATTATATACATGTCAAATATGTTCTTAATTAAATTATTAATGAGTCTAATGTCATATTTCAGGATCTTATTGTCAGGTGCAGATCATATTTGGACATAAGTTAAGGGTTTTATCATCTCACTTCCATATTTTGTGATATACTACCCATTCACCATAATTAAATTGAATGGTTTATCTCTACATACCATTGTTGAATCATATCATGAATTTTTTTATTTTCATTATATTTACTTTTAAATTTTATGATTATTAATTTTGGAGCATATAATTCAACAGACTATAAAGTGGTAAGGAAATATACCTGAAACGACTTTTTTCTTTTAGGGTACTATTCATCTACCTTTACTCAAATATAATAATTCATTATTTTTTTATTTGTATTCTAAATTCTGGTATATTTTTAATAATCATTAATCAATATCAGATTAACCATATTTGATGGGGATATTCAGGTTTTAAAATGGTTTCCCTCTCCGTTCTTCATGATAAACAATACTGATTCAAGGGAACTTCTCAAAACCTTACGCATTACCAAGTGTGCAATGTATTGTATATTAAGACATAATTTTTTTTAAAATATAAAATTTTATAATGAGAAACAATATTGGTTCATTTCTAATTTATGAAATCAATCCCAATTTTTTGTTTTAAAACATCTTCCGCAAAATGCACTAAAATGATTTATTGTTGAAGATTCATAAAAACTAATTTTACATTATTTCACTTAATTGGGACATAATATATAAAAAAAATATATTATTTGAACGTCTATGCCTTTCTTTTCTGGGATATTAATGTTTAAAATCTGATTTTATAAATAAAATGTGTTTCCAAATTAATTCTTCTTTCTAAAGTAATTTTTTTCATCTCACTATTAATTTTATGAGAATTATGACTTGTTCACTAATTATTCATTGCATGTGGTGTATATAATTACCTTTTATATATAAAATAATGAGTCTTTTTATTTTTATGATTTTATATGGAGTTACATATGAATTGTTTTCACGGTGGTATGAGACACTTTCAAATGTCTAATGATCAATTTCCTCGAGAGTTTATCTGTGAATTAACTAGAGTATTTTAATCACTGATTATGATTCAGATAATTCAATGTGGTATGGGAGACTTTTATTTGAATATATCATTTATTATACATATGAGGAATGTATATGTATTATCATGTTATGGGTGGGGCCTACTATATCACCTCGATGCATTGGTAGGACTAATGGGACAAACATAATTGGGTTTTGGCAATGGCCTTACCCGTGTATTTTAAAATTTTTTATTCGAGGACTGGATGATATTTTTAAGATGTCCGACATATGCATTCCTTCATTAAGATATTAGTACTTGATAAATACAGTGATTTTTTAATATTAGAATATACATGGGAATGTCTCATGTGATCGTTTTATGGATTTATTTATATAACATTCATTCCAACCATATTATTCTCAAGTTTATTTTTAAAGGCATGTGTTTTATGTTTTAAAAAATTCATAGTATTTATGTTTATGATAAATTCAATTGTATTACATACCCTTACTGAGCATCTGAGCTCACCCCCTTTCTTATGTCTCTTTTCTTATTGTTTTTAAGAAGAAAATATGAATAATTTTTCAAGGCTGTTGTTTATTTCATATTGTATAATGTTTTATATTTTTCAAATGTTTTATGGATATCATGAATGTAATAGTATTCCATCACTGCTAAAATGATCAGTGGATTGGGATTTGATTCATTGTAATGTTAACTATTCTATAAACTAATGCACTGGCTCCTAGATTCTAGAGGCATAGAATAAAAACATTGGGGATTTAAACGACCTGCAATCCCATATCACACCATATAATACTCAAGGATCATTTTCACTAAAAGGTTCATTACTTATTCATTATCTAACCAAAAAATCTACACATTATGAACTGGCCACAGACAATCCTTGAAACCATGTTTCGCATCGTGTAACACAATTACATTGTGTGAATTTCTTAGAGTAACTCTGCTGCAACTCTATCCTATCCAAAACAAACACCCAAAACCTCCCCAACCAACTTCAGAGACCATTAATGGGAATGTAACAAACAAAGAGGTCATAGAATGTTACATTGAATACAACCCAAATGATGTTCTCCCTCTATAATCCAAAACCAATCTAACAATAAATGTTTTTTTGAATAACCACCATATTAGATACCTCTCAAGGGTCTTTTCATACCACAAAGTTTACCACCAACAAGACCCACCAATCTAATTGATCTCAAAAGACATTGCACAATTACATCACCATGAACACAAGCCTCCTCTTCTCACACATCTACGATACCACACAAAAACATTACATCCATCTCAACCACCCCACCACCCAAACCAAGAACCACAACAACCAATAAATTGTACCATCCTAAACACATGACTCAAGGAATTTCATCACCATATAATAATACAGTCCTCTATGGGTGCCACTAACTCACCTACATGAGTTTAATAATATCATTGTTAATGTGTCTCAATTGGGATTATAGTCCCCCCATTCATATGTTATAACATTATCAAACATAACACAATCCAAAGAAAATAACTCATCTCATAATACAATGTTCAAATATCACATCACAAATAATTTTTTTAAGAAAAACATAAAACAACACCAGGTATTGGGAATACATTTGGATCTCACCGTTCCATGTACACTTTTCAAGGCCACTGTACCTCCACTACAAACGATCCAATTAAATGGATCATCCACACAATTCCTTCTCTTAGAAATCTTTTATCTATATTAGTCACTCTGAAAATTTCAAATCATCCTCGATATCAAAATCTCCCCATTCAATGACATGGGATTCATCATAAAGATTATACTTATACTAAGAGATGGGGGAGAAATAATAGATCATTTATAACTATTGTGGTTACACCAGCTGATATGTCTTGTCAACAACTAGTCCCAATAACTAAAATGGTCTAACAAACATAGGTGAATGATTACTCCCACTCCAAAACCTATTATGACCATGAAAAGGGGAAACAATCAAGAACATGTGTTCCCCAACATCGAACACTAATGGCCACTAATTACGATTGTAACATCCCAATTAAGTAATGAATAATAGATATTCTTATCTATGTCTATTAGTGATTTAGATTGTGTTTAGAGGCTTAAAATGAGAATAAATCCAATCTTAAGCATGGAATACACTAATATTTTTAAAAGATTGTTTTACTACCTTTTGATGGAAAACAATTTTTAAATCTATCTTGTGACAATTTTATAATCTATTTTTGTCAAAATAAACTTATTCTTTATGATTGGGACATCAAAATTTACTTTGTGTGAATTTTTGGTATTTTTCCGATAAAGTTCATTTTTTAATGAATAGAGAAAAATGTTGTATTTTAATTCGAAAACTCTTTTTAATCTAATTTATTTATATGATTAGATTATCTTTTGAATTGGTTTTAATGTGAAATTAGAATATATTGTTACCATTTAATCCAATGGTGGTCATTGGAATCAATTTCACTTTGAAATTGGACTTAAACTGGTGTCAATCTTTTCATACTTATTGTTTCATAAAAACATGCTATTTGTCATGACAGCGGGAATTAATTATTAAATTAATTAACGTAACGTATATGATTTGAATTTTGTAAAATAGACATCATTTTTGAATTCAGAATATCAAATATAGCTTAGGGTGATGTTTTGGTATTTTTCTGAAAAACGTCAATTTTTGATGAGTAGTGAAACCACTAAGTGGTTGTTAAAGAAACTGGTTTTTCATTTAAATGAAACTTTTCCAATTATATGATTTGATTTTCAAAAATCCGACATACATGGTTGTTTTTAAGAAGTAAAATGTGGTAAAATGAGATTAAAATAATTTTTTGGTGAATAGTAACTGTTAGGTTTTTAATCGCGATTAGAGATAATTAGTGCAATTTAAGGAAAAAATGATATTATAATAAAATGAAAATACCTAGAAACATGTCCTACCCTTATTTTATGTGTCATGGAGGACCAAGAAAAGCAATGGGTCAACTTGGGTACCCCATGGAGCCACTTTGGTAGGAAAATGACATTAATATCTTTTTATTTAATGTTAAAATTAAAATCACACAAACATGAGTTGTTTTACTAAAATAATTTTTAAATGGGGTTATACAAGTCAGATTTTTTACTTTAAATTTTCATTAGAAATCTATAAATATTTCCTACATCATTAAAAAAAAATTATAATTTTTAGACATTAAATAAATTAAATTATGTATGACATCATGATGATGCAGCGATTACCTCATTAATAAATGATTTAAATAAAATGAAAAGATAATGAAAAATCTATGACCTACACATGTTCCAAACCTATTGGATGGGTGGATTTAGAACCCTTATCATCTTACCCTCGAATTATATCAATGTGGGACCTTTTAAATCCTAAACTCATTTTAAAATAAAGTAACATTTCTTTACTATCCAAGAGTGCCCCTCCTCTCCTCTTATAAAAGGCCCCCACCTCTACCTCCTTACCCACACATAAAAAGCCTTTGTCTCGGACAAACCCTTCCAATTTTGTCTCTCCACTTCCCTCTCTTACTCCTTGAAGCCTCACTTTGGGCAGAAGGCTTCCCAAGGAAGCCTTTAAGCTCAAACCAAAGGGAGTTACCCAACTTTATGGTAATGTCTTCACTTGTGTTCTTTTGTTTTATTTTGCTTCTCCAACCCCCTAAAATATTTTTATTCATTTCTTTTGTAACAACACCAGTATCTTCCATATACTAGGATTTTGTTATAAGATGGATTCGAGCTACACTTACACACACCTACATCTAATGGTTAAAGAACATACTGTTTCCGTGGATGGAGAGTTTCTGCCTCCTGAAACGATGATTGTTCAACATTCATTTAACACCTTAAAAGGTGGCCATTAAGATGACACTATATTTATATATGATATATAATATGTTTATGTTTTCCTTAAGCTTCTGTATTTTTCATTTTGGGCATACCATTATGGTTTCCATTATGGGTAAACGCGATATCTTCATTTAAGGAAGTGCGGACTACCGCCCCTGAAAGTGATTTGATTCGTTAATACCATATGTGGGACGTATAAAGGATGGAGTTATGATATTACATTGGAATTATAATATACCTTTATATCATTATGATTCCATTTCATAAAATACGAAATAGAAATGCAAGCAGCGTTCATGCGTACGTACGGCTTATAGTCTTCACGAACGGTGCATTTCATTTCTTACCTCTAAATGTTATTTAATATTATAAATGCATGAATGTACTGGATATATATGATATATATGATATCTAAATCATGAATAACATTCTGTATATAATGGATACATGAACAACTTGTAATTATAAAGGGTTTATTTTTTGACTCAAGTACCAATGATCGTTAAAACGACCGTTATTAACATAAATAAATACATAGTGTTCATGACATGGAAATAAGTGATATAAAAGGAATAATGTAATTGAAAAAGGTTCTTAAACAAGTAGACATTAACTCAAGTTTATTATTCAGGAGATTAAAGAACGACCCAATCAAGTCGGACCCGAGGTATGGGACTTCATCTCAATCTTCTTTCATTGAGGGATATTTTGTTTTATACACAACCTTATTTTATACAGTGTATAGACCACTTTGACTTTTACAATTATCCAAAAGGAATCTTTTTTATATGAAGCGTTTTACTAAATGAGAAAAGGGAATGTTTTTGTCGTACGTATGCGGCGACAGTGACTTCTCTACTGGCGTGACCATTATTTGAGTTTCAGCTTCCACTACAAGACATACCTTCTTTTTAAAATAAGAATAAATACCATGTTTTACATTTATTTTATTTTGGTATTGAATGGTTTTCATAATGTTTTTATTATATCAGTGCGTTGTATTGATATCTTGTGATTGAAATGTGGAAATGTTATGTTTCCTTTATGCATGTTTTATGTGATACGATTATGTTATGGTTCTTGGGCATTGTTATGAAGATGGGTGGTTCCATGATAAACTAAGGGCGGGTGAGCCCGATATAGCCCTCCAATGCATTGGGTAACACGAAGGAGTGAAACGTTAATGTTTCTCTGAAGAGATTTAGTGAATATAATATGATGGGTATTCCAAACGTAACCAAGAGGGTTACTCCCTACGTAAGAATGTTATGAATCCCTCAAGTTACCTTTATGTATTATGATTTCTATGATTTATTCATGATTTTATGAGGTATGTTATAGTGCCTATGTTTTATGGGTAAAGTATGATTTCATTCTTATGTATATATGAACTCATGTTTCCTTTCCATATTTTTATAACCCTTACTGAGCTTTTTATGATCATCCCATGTTTTTGAAATGTTTTTCACAGGTCAAGGGAAAGGTACATGATATGATGATAGTGTCAAGGAAATGTCAAAAAATAATCCATGTTTTATTTTAAATATGTTTCCATTGTTGGGAATAATGAATACTATCTTTTATGTAACCACTTTGTTTAAATGTGGAATGTAATTCATGTTTTATGATCTAATTCTCTAAAACTCTAAACCTGGAAAGATCCTCAAGGTGTAATCTTGTAATAACTCAAGATTAGGTAAGGTTTAAGGACGGGGCCTTATAGTTGGTATCAGAGGCCAGTTTAGATAACATTAGGAGTTAGAATTCTATTAAATGATTATCCAAAAATATTTTTTTTGAAATGATATAGCATTTTAAGATTACCGTGTTGCTTCATCTAAGACATGTTTGTTCAGAATGGTTTTTCGCAGAGGAAACAGGGAAGCAGTGCTAGGAAGTCATACAGAAGGAAATAACCTTCCGAATTAGCAACCTCAGATGGTCGGAATTGGAACTGAACAGTTTGTTGCAGTAATGGCGTAGTTGACTCAAGCGATAAATGGTGGTGGTATCCATGAACAAGATCAGCCATATCAACCGCAGAGGAACATGTTAGTGGTGGAACATTTCATGAGGCAAAATCCCTCATCATTCAGAGGATCATCTGACCCTGTGTTAGCTGAAGGGTGGATTAAAGCACTGGAGAAGATTTTCGATGTCATGGGGTGTTCAGACAATCAAAAGGTTAGTCTTTCTATTTACCATTTGGAGGGTGAGGCAGATAAGTGGTGGTCGAAGGTTAAAAATATTTGGGATGCTGATGAGATTGATGCTCTTGACTGGGATGAATTAAAAGGTATGTTTCTTGAGAAGTATTTTACTAAGGCTGTTCGACATAGGATGGAAAAACAATTCTTGGAATTGAGGCAAGAGGAAGACTCAGTGGCTGCCTATGAAGAGAGGTTCACTCGATTGGCAAGGTATGCTCCAAATATTATCCAAGAACTTGATAGTAAAATCAATAGTTTTTACTCAGTATTAAAGCCAAAATATCGAAGGGAATTAGCTTCTCCTGAGTTTAAAAGTTATGAAAAGCTTGTTAGATGTGATGAGAAGGTGAAAATGGAGTTTGCCGACGATCAAGTGTTCTATAACAACCAGCAGAAGAAGAGACCGAGATGGCAGGCGAAAGGGAAGAATTTTTAAAAAAAGTCTGATGGTAAGAAAAGTAAGTTTCCAGTTTGTGATAAATGTGGTAAAAGGCATGTTGGGGAATGTCTTCTGAATTCTAGAAAGTGCTACCGATGTGGTAAGATGAGACATAAGGCTCGTGATTGCACTGAAAAAGATCAAGGTGATGGTAAGTCCAAATTTGATTTACAGTTAGTGAAATGTTTTAAGCGAAATGAGATGGGTCACTATGCAAATGAGTGTCCGAAAAAGAGCTTGAGTGATGTGAAGAAGTTATACTACAAATAGAAAGGGGTGGTGAAATCCTTTGCAAGTACTACAGCAGATGTCGGGCCATCAAATGAATTTGTATCAGGAACATTGTTTGTTTTTTCAGATTATGCCGGTGTGTTGTTTGATTCGGGGTCCACACATTCTTTCATCTCTGAAACATTTTCTAGTAAAATTGAAATACCATCTCAATAAATGACTCCTGAACTTGTGTTAAAAACACTTGGGGGAAATGTTGAGGCAAAAAGAATTTATAAGAATCTTCCTATCCTTATCTGTGGAAAGAACCTACTTGAAAACCTTATTGTTCTACCTCTAATAGAGTTTGATGTTATCCTCGGTATGGATTGGCTCTCTATTTACCATTATAATATTGACTGTAGAGATAATGAAGTTTCTTTTCAGAATTACGTTCAGTTTGTGTACAATAATGAACCCTTACTGTTGATAACTTATCAAGAGGCCGATAAACTTGTAAAATATGGAAATGAATGTTACCTTGCACATATTGTTTAAAAAAAGGGAACTGTTCAGATTAATGATGTGCCAGTGGTAAATGGGTATCCTGATGTTTTTCCTGATGAGTTTCCTGGAATAATACCAGATCAGGAAGTTGAATTTACTATTGACTTGGTTCCTGATGCTAAGCCAATTTCAAAACCCCCTTATCGAATGGCTCAAATCGAACTTTTAGAGTTGAAGGAGAAATTGCAAGATTTATTATAGAAAGGTTTCATTCGACCTAGCACATCACCATGGATTGCTCCTGTTTTATTTGTTAAAAAGAAAGATGGTTCTATGAGACTTTGCATTGATTATAGAGCCTTGAATAACATCACTGTTAAGAACAAATATCCTTTGCCTCATATCGATGATTTGTTTGATCATCTCTAGGGAGCTCAGTTTTTTTTCAAAGATTGACCTGAGATCGGGGTACCATCAGCTGAAGGTAAATGAAGCATATGTTCCAAAGACTGCGTTTCCTACAAGATATGGCCATTATGAATTTGTAGTAATGCCTTTTGGGCTAACCAATGAACCTGCTGTATTCCTGGACATAATGAATAGAATTTTCCATGATTTCATGGATTAGTTTGTGGTGGTTTTCATTGATGATATTTTGTTGTTTTCTAAAAGTAAATAGGAGCATGAAAGACATTTCAGGGTTATTTTCAAACCTTAAAAGAAAATTAATTGTATGGGTAATTCAGAAAGTGTGAGTTTTGGTTGCAACAAATTTCTTTCCTTGGTCACATTGTTTCTAAAGATGGGATAACCTTTGATCCTGCAAAAATAAAGGTTGTTGAAGAATGGCCAAGACCAACAAATGTAACAGAGATTCGTAGTTTCCTTGGTTTGGCAGGATATTACCGAAGGTTTGTTAGATATTTTACATGGTTATGTAGTCCAATGACTAATCTAACTCGGAAGGGTGTTAATTTTATCTGGACAAAAGAATTTGATGATTCTTTTCAGGAATTGAAAAGAAGATTGGTGAATGCTCTAGTTTTGGCACTACCTTCCAGGAATGGGGAGTTTGTTATCTACAGTGTTGCTTCATTGAAAGGACTTGGTTGTGTCCTAATGCAGTATGATCAGGTAATTGCTTATGCTTCACGACAGTTGAAAACTCATGAGGTAAATTACCCTACACATGATTTGGAATTAGCTGCCGTTGTTTTCATTTTCAAATTTTAGAGGCATCATTTGTATGGTGTAAAGTGTGAAATATATACCGATCAAAAAAGTTTAAAGTATATATTCACTCAGAAAGAATTGAACATGAGACAGAAAAGATGGCTATAATTAATCAAGGATTATGATTGTACAATTCATTACCATCTGGGAAAAGAAAATAAAGTGGCTAATGCTTTGAGTCGAAAAAGTAATGCTTCATTAGCAATGTTGCATTTGGAATGTGATCCTTTGGTTAAGGATTTGATGAAATTTTACATAGAAGTTGTTGGTATATGATGTTCTTCTGTTTTGTTTCAGGTATCAGTGAAATCTTCTCTATCAGACAGAATCAAGCAAGCACAGAAGCAAGACTGTGAGTTGCAGAAAAAGGTAGAGCTGGTTCAGAAAGGTAAGTTGCCTGAATTCAACATTGATAATGATTGCGTTTTGAGATTTGGGAAGATATTGTGTATGCCTTGTGATTCACAGTTGAAGGGAGAGTTGTTATGTGAAGCTCATAGTTCTCCATTTTTAGTTCATCCTGGCAGTACTAAGATGTACATAGATCTGTGGGAGTATTACTGGTGGGATGGAATGAAAAGAGATATTGCTGATTTTAATATGAAGTGTTTGACATGTCAACAGGTTAAAGCAGAGTGGAAGTTACCGAAATGGATGCTTTGGCCTTTACCATTGCTAGAGTGGAAATGGGAGAATATATCCATGGACTTTGTTGGGGGATTTCCGAAGACCCCTCGAGGTAATAATGAAAACTGGGTTATTGTTGATCGCTTGACTAAATCTGCTCATTTCCTTGCTATACGAGATACTTTTTCCAAGATCAACTTTCCCGTTTGTATCATAAAGATATAGTCAGGTTACATGGTGTTCCCCTCTCCATTTTATCGGACCGTGATCCCAGGTTCACTTCTAAATTTGGGAAAGGCCTTCAGAAGTCGTTGGGTACTGAATTAAATTTTAGTACAGGTTTTCATCCTCAATCATATGGGCAGTCAGAACGAACAATTCAGACATTGGAGGATATTCTACATTCTTTCTCTATGGATTATAAGCAAAGTTGGGACCAATATCTTTCTTTGGTTGAATTTTAATATAATAACATTTTTCATTCCAGTATATAGATGGAACCATTTGAGGCATTATATGGGAAGCGGTGTATAACTCCAGATTTTTGGGATGAAGTGGGTGAAAGAAAGCTGATGGGACCAGAATTGGTAGAAGAGTTAGCAGAAAAAGTTCAGTTGATTCAGAAACACATGAGAATAGCTCAGAGTAGGAAGAAGAGTTATGCGGACAACAGGATGAAGGATCTATCTTTTGAGGTAGGTGATCATGTTTTTCTCAATGTCTCACCATGGAAAAATGTGATGCGATTTGGTAAGAAAGGAAAGCTGATTCCAAGGTTCATTGGACCATATGAAATTATGGAGAGAGTTGGATAAGTTGCATACCATGTGGATTTACCTCCGAGTTTATCTCAGGTACACAATGTTTTTCATGTTTTGATGCAGAGAAAGTATATGCCAGATCCATCTCATGTTTTGAGTCCAGAGGTAGTTCAGCTGGAAGAGAACCTATCTTATGAGGAACAACCGGTCCAGATTCTTGACCACAGGGAGCAAGTGATATGGAATGAGGTGATTAATCAGGTAAAGTATTTTTGGGAAAACCACATGATGGAAGAGGCAACATGGGAATCAGAAAATGCAATGGGGGATAAGTACCCCCATTTATTCGATAAGTAAATAAATTGCAGGGACGCAATTTTCTAAAGGGGGGAAGGATGTAACATCCCAAGTAAGTAATTAATAATAGATATTTTTATCTATGTCTATTAGTGTATTATATAGTGTTTTAGAGGCTTAAAATGAGAATAAATCAAATCGTAAGCATGAAATACACTAATATTTTTAAAAGATTGTTTTACTGCCTTTTGATGGAAAACCATTTTTAAATCTATCTTTTGAAAATTTTATAAGCTATTTTTGTCAAAATAAACTTATTCTTTATGATTGGGACATCAAAATTTACTTTGTGTGAATTTTTGGTATTTTTCCAATAAAGTTCATTTTTTAATGAATAGTGAAAAATATTGTATTTTAATTCAAACCCACTTTTTATTCTAATTTATTTATATGATTATATTAACTTTTGAATTGGTTTTGAATTAAAATTAGAATATATTTTTACCATTTAATCCAATGGTGGTCATTGTAATCAATTTCACTTTGAAATTGGACTTAAACTGGTGTCAATCTTTTGATACTTATTATTTCATAAAAACATGCTATTTGTCATGACAGGGGGAATTAATTATTAAATTAATTAATGTAACATATATGATTTGAATTTTTTAAAATAGACATAATTTTTGAATTCAGAATTTCAAATATAGCTTAGGGTGAAGTTTTGGTATTTTTCTGAAAAACATCAATTTTTTATGAATAGTGAAGTCACTAAGTTGTAGTTAAAGAAAATGATTTTTCGTTTAAATGAAACTTTGCCACTTCTATGATTTGATTTTCAAAAAATCCGACATACATGGTTGTAATTAAGAAGTAAAATGTGGTTCAATGAGTTTTAAATAATTTTTTGGTGAATAGTAACTTTTATGTTTTTAATCGCGATTAGAGGTAATTAGTGGAATTTAAGGAAAACATGATATTATAATAAAATGAAAATACCTAGACACATGTCCTACCCTTATTGGATGTGTCATAGCCGACCACGATAAGCCACGGGTCAACATGGGGACCCCATGGAGCCACTTTGGTAGGAAAATGACATTAATATCTTTTTATTTAATGTTAAAATTAAAATGACACAAACATGATTTGTTTTACTAAAACAATTTTTAAATGGGGTTATACAAGTCAGATTTTTTACTATAAATATTCATTAGAAAACTAAAAATATTTCCTGCATTATAATATTTTTTTTATAATTTTTAGACATTAAATAAATTAAATTATTTATGACATCGTGATGATGCAGCAATTACCTCATTAATAAAGGATTTAAATAAAATGAAAAGATAATGTTTCATCTATGAGCTACACATGTCCAATACCTATTGGATGGGTGGATTTAGAACCCTTATCACCTTACCCTTGAATTATATCAATGTGGGATCTTTTTAACCTGAAACTCATTTTAAAATAAAGTAACATTTCATTACTTTCCAAGAGTGCCCCTCCTCTCCTCTTATAAAAGGCCCCCACCTCTACCTCCTTACCCACACTTCCAAAGCCTTTGGCTTGGCCAAAACATGCCCATTTTGTCTCTCCACTTCCCTCTATTACTCTTTGAAGCCTCACTTTGGGCAGAAGTCTTTCCAAGGATGTCTTTGAGCTCAAACCAAAGGGAGTTACCTGATTTTATGGTAATGTCTTCAGTTGTGTTCTTTTGCTTTATTTTGCTTCTCTAACCCCCTAAAATCTATTTATTCATTTCTTTTGTAACAACACCAGAATATTCCATATACTAGGATGTTTTTATAATAAGGATTCTAGCTACACTTACACACACCTACATCTAATGGTTAAAGAACATACTGTTTCCGTGGATGGAGAATTTCTGCCTCCCGAAACGATAATTGTTCAACATTATTTTAACTCCTTCATAGGTGGCCATTAATATGACACTATATTTATATATGATATATAATATTTTTATTCTTTCCTTAAGCTTATGTATTTTTCATTTTGGGCATACCATTATGGTTTCCATTATGGGTAAACGCGATATCATCATTTAAGGAAGTGCGGACTACCGCCCCCTCAAAGTGATTTGATTCGTTAATACCATACGTGGGACATATAATGGATGGAGTTATGATATTATATATGATATTACACTAGAATTATAATATACCTTTATATCATTATGATTCCATTTCATAAAATACGAAATAGAAATGGAAGCAGCATTCATGCGTACGTACGGCTTACCATCTCCATGAATGGTGCATTTCATTTCTTACCTCTAAATGTTATGTAATATTATAAATGCATGAATGTACTGGATATATATTATATATATGATATCTACATCATGAATAACATTCTGGATATATTGGATACATGAACAACTTGTAATTATAAAGGGTTTATTTTTGACTCAAGTACCAATGATCGTTAAAACGACCGTTATTAACTTAAATAATTACATAGTGTTAATGACGTGGAAATAAGTGATATAAAATGAATAATGAAATTGAAAAATGTTCTTAAACAAGTAGAAATTAAATCAAGTTTATTATTCAGGAGATTAAAGAACGACCGAGTCAAGTCGGACCCGAGGTATGGGACTTCATCTCAATCTCCTTTCATTGAGGGATATTTTGTTTTATACACAACCTTCTTTTATACGGTGTATAAACCCCTTTTACTTTTATGTTTATCCAAAAGGAATATTTTTATATGAAGAGTTTTACTACACGAAAAAAGGTAATGTTTTTGTCGTACGTATGCGGCGACAACGATTTCTCCGCCGTCGTGACCATTATTTGAGTTTTGGCTTCCTCTACAAGCCATACCTACTTTTTAAATGAAAAATAAAAACCATGTTTTACTTTTCTTTTATTTTGGTATTGAAAATGGTTTTCTTAATGTTTTTATTATATCAGTGCATTGTATTGATATCTTGTGATTGAAATCTGGAAATGTTATGATTCCTTTATGCATGTTTTATGTGATACGATTATGTTATGGTTCTTGGTAGTTGTTATGAAGATGGCTGGTTCCGTGATAAACTAAGGGTGGGTGAGCCCGATATAGCTCTCCAATGCATTGGGTAACGCGAAGGAGTGAAACGTTAAGGTTTCTCCGAAGATATTCAGGGAATATATTGTGATGGGTATTCCAAACGTAACCAAGAGGGTTACTCCCTATATAAAAATGTTATGAATGCCTCAAGTTACCTTTATGTCTTATGATTTCTAGGATTTATTCATGATTTGACGAGGTATGTTAAAGTGCCTATGTTTTATGGGTAAAGTATGATTTCATTCCTATGTATATATGAACTCATGTTTCCTTTCCATATTTTTATAACCCTTACTGAGCTTTTTATGCTCATCCAAAGTATTTGAAATGTTTTTCACAGGTCAAGGGAAAGGTACATGATATGATGATAGTGTCAAGGAAGTGTCAAGAAAGAATCCATGTTTTATTTTAAATATGTTTTTCATTGATGGAAAAAATGAATACTATCTTTTATGTAACCCCTTTGTTTAAATGTGGAATGTAATGCATGTATTATAATCTAATTCTCTAAAACTCTAAACCTGAAAAGATCCTCAATGTGTAATAATGTAGTAACTCAAGATTAGGTAAGTTTTAAGGTCGGGGCCTTATAACGATAAGTATAAGACATCTTAAAATCATATATTGATTTCATCCTCTCATGAATAACATAAAAATTCTATATCTAATAGGAATCATCTTTGACATAACTTAAGAAATCAAAAAGATTATGAAGAGAGCCCGGGATAATTTAAAATCCCAAGTAAAGGTTCAGAGAACTCAAAGGGAAAGTGAAAAAACTCCAAAAAAGACCTGTGTGATCCATCTGCACGACGAACCTGTGCGATAGACTTGCATGGAAGAGCTACACACTAGAATAATTTATGTACCCCTGTGAGGAACACTTGTGTTGAGGATATATGCTGAGAACCTACATGGATAAAACTGACATCAACCAGGCCCATACATTCATATAAATATATCCCTTGGGCTACCCATTTTGAAGACTCAAAAGGATGAAAGAATCTCTTAAGCTTCCATTGCGCATCTATTTATCCAAAGATACCTCAAATTGTCTCAGGTAGCTCTATAAAACATGGGAGATGAGATAATTAAATTGGATATGCATGTTTTAAAGTATTTTACAATTTTTTTACATAAGTTTGGTTCTCCAATTTGAAATACATTTTTCATTCATCATTCATACCTGCACAGCATACCTGTGCATTATACCTACACAGTATACCTACGTGCTACATCAACGCGGCATACCTACTGTAAGAACTCAAATCCTCTCTTCATGTATGTTTTTCCTTTTATCGTTGTTTTTGAGAAAAAGAGGAAATTTTGGAAATTTTCTAGGTGCACATTGTGTACTCGGTTAACGCGGGTAGTCGTGTGCTGGCCGTGTAGCTACCATGAATACAACCTTGTGGGGGTGACCTGGAGGCCGCCTAAAGCAGAGTACAGAAATAAAAAGTACATGTCGTGTAATCCAAAATTATACACTATGTATTTTTTTCATTAAACCCATAGGGGTCGCATCTGATGGAAAGAACACCCTACCTCTAGTCCTCGTTCGTCCTAGAGAACTCGTATGACCGTGATCCTTATCCAAGCTCCTGACCCTCCGTTCGATCTCAGATTCAACCATCGTCGATTGTTTTGGGTTCGCCTCTGTGAGCTCTTCCTTCTTCTAGAGCCTCGTTTCATGATTTCACTTCTTTCTCAAGTTATCCTCTAATGAACGTTTTAGACATTTTTGTAGATCATCAGCGTTATTAGATGATTCAAGCTTCGAGGTTCACATATAGGGATCTCATAACCCCGAGGTAGGTGGTGTGTGCCTTTCCATTCAATGTCTTTTATTATTACGTGCAAATTCCACAAATACCCTTGGACGGGGTATTGTGTGTTTACCGTTTTACACATGTTGTATTCATGCCAAGATTATATGTTTGTGTAGTGGTAATTTGGATATGAATTGGGATAATTGCTATGATTCATATGTTTTTCCCTTGCATGTTCTATTTACGACTATTTGGTCAGGTTTAGCCGGTTCGGCTGCCTTGCCTGTTTTCCAATCCTATTGTTGTAGGATAGAGAGTTTGTATACTGACATGATTGTTATATTGTTGACTGTTTCCACATGTAGTTATGTAAGTTTACTTGGGAATATTACACTGATATGATCATTGACCTACATAGGTTTAGAGACCCCAAACATGACGTACATGGACATTAAATTACTTTTTCTGTATAATTAAAACATAACAACAACAGACACACAAGGACTTTAATAGTTTAGTGTCTTTGGAAAATCCGAATATAATCTTCTAATCATGGTGCAAGTTCATCAACATCTCCCATAAAGATCTTCCTTGTTTGTTTTCTTACCTAAAACCATTCATTAAATCTTGGGGAAAAGATAACGTATAATGGGTGTTCTCAATTGCTCAGTAAGGGTAATCATGGAGAAAATAAATCAAATCATTTAAATTTGAACTAAAAAACATGAACATGCTATTTCAACATCAAAATAATGAGCAATGAAATAAAACTTGGTATTACTTAAGGAATAGATCAAAATAAAACATTAATCATGATAAAATAGCATGGGAATAAAACATGTAATTGTTTAAAACCATTAATCACATGATATAATTTACATTGTTGCCATGACATTGCTTCCAAGACCATCTTAGTTGACAAAGTCCCTTTCTGAATCGAGTTCACTTCTCATTCTAATCTTATATCACTGAACTGTATTAACATATAGTTTCATCCATGTCTATCACATGAGATATATGTAGAGACCCTAAGCTTATCGTACATGGACATTACATTACATTTGCGGAATACTTAGTACATAACAAAAACACACACTAAAGGATCGTAATAGTTTAGTGTCTTTGGAAACTCGGAACGTAATCTTCTAATCGTGGTGAAAGATCTTCAATATCTCCCATAAAGATCTTCCCTTTTTTTTACCTAAAACCTTTATTTATATCCTGGGGAAAAGAAAACATAAAAGGGTGATCTCAAATGCTCAGTAAGGGTATACAAAAGAAATAAAAATCATATCATATCTTTTTGAAAATCATAACCTGCAAAAGAGATCATAATATCTTAACATGGAACAAATCATAGAAGTGAAAATGAGATCACCATAATCATAACATGAAACTTGAAACTTTGTGGCATGCACACATAATCATGGAAAATCATTTCTTGTTAGTCATGACTCATTGCCAAGACTATCTTAGTGGACAAAGTCCCTTTCTGAATCGAGTAACCCTCGTTTCAGTCCTGTTTCACTGAACCGGTATAACCTACCATTTCAGCCATGTCTATCTCATGAGATATAAAATCTTTACCCAATGCATTTGAGGTAGATATAGGTCCCACCCATCTTATAATGAATCCTTTCTTATGTGTGCCACATAATCATAAAACATACATCATCGCATAACACATGTAACAAAAATGGGATTCTTGAAACATCCTGACATCATAAATCAATTCATATAAGATAAAGGAATTCATAAACATAATTCCATCACAACATAGTCAAGTCAATGTAAAAATATGGATAGAAACAGAACCCTTTATTATCTTAGATGGAAAATAATTTTGATAAAACACTTGAATTGAATTCTTGAGGAAAATATCCTTTCTTCTTCAAAATCAATTTCTTTTCACAAAACATCATGCAATTTTAAAAGAAAGAGATTTTATTGAAAATAGTCATGAAATCTTTTAGAGGAAGCTTCATGAAAATAAGGCTTTATAAAATAGTAGAAATCCATTCGTGCCGTATAAGTTAAAAAAACATTCTTCGTACTTTTGTCGGAAAAGTCAAAAAGTACCTCGTACGAAAAACGACAAAAGATTCCTTTCTTATTCTTTACTAAAAACTCATCGAAGGGTAAAATTGGATTTAAACTATTTTAAGTGGATGGAAATAATATTACATATTGAGTAAACATGGATTTGGATGATAAAATACACCCCAGTAAATACTTACGAATAAACAATCTCGGATAAAAATGAGATTGTGATATTTCCCTTACCTTAGGTCCGACTTGCTTTGTAAGTGTCCGAACCTCCTGTATAATGATTTAAATCATGTTATTGACTTATTACAGAATCATATTCATTGTTAGGATATCATATATGGTTCACTTATGACATTATATTACCCGTTCTTTTGTAAATTCCATGTTAATGAAGCGTTTTGGGTAAAATCGTTTCATTTATCGTAGGTGTTTTGACTTGTTGTTCTTGACATCATTATTACTTATATCATGATTTAATTACTTCCAGAATATAAAATATGATTTATATATCATATATATTCAGTATATATATATATATAATAGGTAGATAAATAAAATGAAAAACACCGTTCATGGAGATGGTAGTCCGTACGTACGCATGAACGTTGTTTTCCTTTCCTTATTGTCTTGAAATGGAAGTAAGTAGATGACATACATATGTATATATATATATAAATCCAGTAGATTTATAATGTCATATATTTCATTATTATTTCTTATATATACATTATAATCATTCTTAAATGGTTAACATGGAGAATGAATCTCATCGCGTCGTGGAGACGGTATTCCGTACGTATGCACGAGCGATGATATCATTTCTATAAATATTGAATTGAATTTGAGTGGATTATAAAATATATCAGAATCAATATGATGTTGTAATAACTATGTATAGTTATTATTTACACCATTATCCCCATCCATGTAAGGTGGTGGTGGAAAATAGATTACACCACGGCGTGGAGACGGTATTCCGTACGTACGCACGCGCGGTGATTTCTTTCTCCGTAGGATGGATAGATGGTGAAATAGGGTTGTTTCATACGTATAATAACATATCAGTATATGAGTGATACTGATGTTATTACTTCATAATGAAACAACCTAAGAAGAAGAAGTGGAAGAAGAAATAAAGATGAAAGAATTGGTAACGGTAATTACCTCTTCTTTGAAGTGCCTCTTTGAGACCTCCTCTTAGGGCACTAAAATTGGTCTTTGAGGAAGACCAGAACCTCTAGGATGTTTCTAGGGAAGTGGAGAAGATATTTTGGCAGGGTTATGCCGAGCTTGAGTGCTCAAATTGGTGTGAGGAGGAGGGGGAGGAGGTGTCCTTTTATAGGGGAGGAGAGGGGCACCTTAGGAATATCTCAAAATATTATTTTATATTAAAGTCAAAATCGGTTTATAATGGTTCCAAAGGGTCTTATTTCGAAGCTAAAGTGGGGATGGGTCGAAATCCTATCAACCAATAAGATTTATACAAGTTTAGGGTATTATTTTAACCTTATCAATTAGATTTAACTCTAAGTTAATTAATTTAACTTTTACCGTGTCTTTTTGTTTTCTTCCACTATATGGTTAATACACTTACTATAACATGCCAAACGAACCCCAAATTGTATATTATTAATACATATATCCTTATCTAAGTCATTTGGCCGAACCTTAGTTTTTTAGGAATAAAATAACAATTAATAATATTTTATTTTATTTAAAAACTATTTTGTGTCAATTTTGACACTATTTGATATATGATTTTTGTGAAAGTCATAACAGAATTATATGTTCGAACCAAGTTGATTAAAGCAACAATAATATATCATAGTAACCTAGAAAATTAGTGGAATTCATAAAAAGTCTTAAATTACATTTATTTTGGTATTTATATTATCAATTATGTCAATATTTCATTAATAAGATAATTACTGCATCATCTTTGTGTCATAAATACATTATATTATTTGATGTCTAAAAATTACAAATAAAATACCATCATGTAGGAAATATTTTTAGCTTTCTAATTAATATTTACAATCGAATTTATCTTATGTATAACCCCATATTAAAAATGATTTACTTATTAAACTTTGATTTTAACTATTTTAACCCTTCTTTAAATAAATTAATAATAAATGTCCTAATCTAATCCAAGTGGGCCTAAATGGTCATATTTTATTCCTAAGTTTGTTTTTGGTCGAATTACACTTGTCCAATATAATTAGGACATGTGTTAGGGTAATATTAATATCATATTTACCCTTAGTTAACCTATTTACTATTAACCGTGGTAAAAAAAGTAAAAAGTTACTATTCACCAAAAATTATTTTCATCTTATTGAACCACATTTTAGTCCTTGATATTAACCGTGTCTCTCGGATTTTCGAAATTCCATTCAAAGAAGCGGTAAAATTAAGTTTTATGCAAAATTCAGTTTTTAACCTACCACTTAGTAGTTTCACTATTCATCAAAAATTGATGTTTTTCAGAACAATGCCAAAATTTCATCCCAAGCTATATTTCATATTCCGAATTCAAAAATGAAGTCTATTTTACCAAATTCATAACATAAAAGGTGCATTAATTAATTTTATAATTAAATCCCGCTGTTAAAACAAATAGTGTGTTTTTAAGAAACAATATCTATCAAAAGATTGACACTTGTTTATGTCTAGTTTAAATGTGAAATTACATCCAATGACCAACATTGTATTAAATTGTAAAAATATATTCTAAATATACTTTAAAACCACTCAAATTAATGATTTAACACTATTAATTATTTCGATTAAAAAAGTTGTTTTTAATTATAATTTAGTAATTTTCACTATTCATCAGAATATGAAAGTTATCCGAAAAGTACCAAAATTTCACCTTAGGCTAAATTCGATACTCCGAATCCAAAAATGAAGTCCATTTTGAGAGTTAAAATTTCTAAAATTTAAAAAGTGGTTATTACTATTCATAACGGCTAGTTTTAATAATATTTTAATAGCATATCATTGTTTCGTGAAACTCAAGATTACGTACCGCACACGCTATCGAGGAAGGTTGCGATTGCGTGTAATGCAAGGCAAGTCAAGGATGCGTGTTGTGCAAGTTTCTTTTGGTGTAGCTTACAACACAAGACATTAGTGAAATAAAAAAAGAATATTTTTCATAAAATCTTGGGCTGTTACATTCTACCCCCCTTAAAATGAATTTCGCCCTCGAAATTCGTCGGGGTTATAAATGGTTTACTATTCGAAAGTTTCTTTAATAGAAACCCACATCGTAAAAGGGAATACCAAAACTTGGCTTTAAAAACTAAAGTATGAAATGTAACGATTACCCAAATAAACTAATCACTGGGTTTCCACATAGGTGAAAATATGGATATGGAAGAGAAATCTAACCATCATGTTCCGATGGAGAGTGGTAGAGAACATGGCTATGGAAAATCCAGTAATCACAAATCCATAGATTTGTGATGATATAAGGTACCATCTGATTCATCAGGTATAAGATCACTAGGACAACATTTTTGGTTTTCAAGATCATTTCCCTAAAGTTGAAAATTTGAATTAGAATAAATACTTACTTTATTTTGGTACAATCTCACTTTTGTTCGTGCCTTGAACAATTTCTACTTCAACTCTTAAATAAATGAAGTTGAATTTGTTATTCATGAAGTGTTAGCAGATCATGTGAGAGAATGACGGGTCATTCCATCTGTCTCAAAAAAAAGGTTAGCAAAAATTATATACATAAGTCGATCTATATTGAGATTAATCATATATGGTTCCTAAAATGGACTTATACTTCATATATCATACTGCTTAATATAATAAAACTAGTTTCTACTAAATAGGAACTTCCTGTAGGTCAGTGGTAGGCGATAAAGGCCAGTCGCACTTCGGTTGTGGGTTCGATTCCTAAAGCCTTGTCCGAAGCGATGGGCTGTCGCCCGTCCTGCAGGTTGTCCTTTTTCTAAAACTACATTACTATAACATCCCATCAATAATATCGAAAATCTTCTATCCTTAAACTAACTTATGTCCAACATAATCCATTCCAATCTTTAGGCTTATCCATAATACTGCAGTCCACTCTCAGAGATTAAATACCATCGTTGATCCCATATATCATAAGATATATCTTGTTGGTCACATTCCAAACATTTAAAGGCCTTAATCTTGTACTCTCTTGAATACCCATTGAACCTTATTGAAAACATGAGTGCTGTTAAAAGTTAACTCTTTCCACATACCAAAATCCTCAAAATTCTATATACTCAAACCATGATATCACTTAGTCCTTATATCAATCATGAGCTCATGAATACTATTAAACATTTCATTTTCTCGTCTTCATTATGCGCATATCATCTTATTTCCAAAAAAAATAACTCAATCACATTGAATACCACATCAATAAATATTGCAATACTCAATGATACAACATTATTTTGGAATCCCATTACATAAACGCTTAATCATTCCACCACATCGTTATCATATTCAACATCGCCAATAGTGATCGCATGTGACTTCCCTTTGTCCTTTGCCTTCAGTGGTTGCTCATGTTGATCATCACTAACCCTTGGATTAGGGCAATTATTAGCATAATGCCCCATTTCCTTGCACTTGAAGCATTGAAGTGTTGGTGGTGCGTTCTCTGCAGTGTTTGCTTTATTCACATCATTAGAAACCCTTTTTCCATTACTTCGACACTCAGCTGCTCGATGACCTTCTTTTCCACACTTAAAACATTTTCTAGTTCCTTTAAGACAATCTCCACCATGCTTCTTTCCACACTTTGTGCATAAGGAAACATTCATCTTCTTTTCACCATTATTATGAGATTTCTCCTTGAACTCCATCTTTCGTTTCTTGTCAAAACCATGAGATGGATATGTAACACCAACTTCCATTTCTACCTTGATAGCACAACGCACAATTTCTTCATAGCTACTGAAGTCTCTTATAGCTAATGCCCTTAGAAGACTTGGTTTTAAGCCACTGAAAAATCGATCAACTTTACTTTCAGGTTGGATGATAATGGCAGATGCATACCTTGCAAGTCTTGTAAAATTCGCTTCGTATATACCAACAGATTCATCATCCTTCTACTTCAGCTCAATAAACTCCTTTTCCATCTTTGTTCGAATAATACGAGGGAAGTACTTACTGAAAAACAAGTTCTTGAACTCGTCCCATTCCATGGACTCAATTTCATCCCTTGGCCTCGTATTCTTGATAAGATTCCACCATTGATCAGCTTCACCTTCCAAACGATATACTTCTAAGATGACTTTATCATGTTCAGAACATTAAAGAACTGAAAATATCTTTTCAGTGGTACTGATCCATTGTTCGGCAACAAGTGGATCGGAAGTCCCACTGAAAGAAGGTGGACGTTGCCTCATGAAGGACTCAATAGAATATTGTTCCCTTCTCTGCTCATTTGGAAGTCCAGAATGATTCATAGCTTGTGTAAGTATAGAAATAAGATTTTGCACTCCATCTCCCATAACATTTGTTTGTTCAGGAGGGCAATCATTGCATTTTCCATTGCATTGATCAACACGGTTCCTTCGGGTTCCAGCCATCGTCTAAAACCCAAAAAGAATAGTGTGAGAGGAAAAAATCATGCTAGGGAAAACAACATAATAAAGGGGGATTACCTTCAATATCCAACATCTTAGGTTTAATTCTATGATCGTTAGCGTAATTCTATTACTATAACCTATACGTATACTTATCTCTAGGGACATCCCTAGACATACCTTAGAAATATCTCTAGGGATCTCACTAACGTTTTCGCATCCTAGTTTCCAAATGTTGACTAAACCTTTCCTCTGATACCAACTGTAGAGACCCTAAGCTTATCGTACATGGACATTACATTACATTTACGGAATACTTAGTACATAACAAAAACACACACTAAAGGATCGTAATAGTTTAGTGTCTTTGGAAACTCGGAACGTAATCTTCTAATCGTGGTGAAAGATCTTCAATATCTCCCATAAAGATCTTCCCTTTTTTTTACCTAAAACCTTTATTTATATCCTGGGGAAAAGAAAACATAAAAGGGTGAGCTCAAATGCTCAGTAAGGGTATACAAAATAAATAAAAATCATATCATATCTTTTTGAAAATCATAACCTGCAAAAGAGATCATAATATCTTAACATGGAACAAATCATAGAAGTGAAAATGAGATCACCATAATCATAACATGAAACTTGAAACTTTGTGGCATGCACACATAATCATGGAAAATCATTTCTTGTTAGTCATGACTCATTGCCAAGACTATCTTAGTGGACAAAGTCCCTTTCTGAATCGAGTAACCCTCGTTTCAGTCCTGTTTCACTGAACAGGTATAACCTACCATTTCAGCCATGTCTATCTCATGAGATATAAAATCTTTACCCAATGCATTGGAGGGAGATATAGGTCCCACCCATCTTATAATGAATCCTTTCTTATGTGTGCCACATAATCATCAAACATACATCATCGCATAACACATGTAACAAAAATGGGATTCTTGAAACATCCTGACATCATAAATCAATTAATATAAGATAAAGGAATTCATAAACATAATTCCATCACAACATAGTCAAATCAATGTAAAAATATGGATAGAAACAGAACCCTTTATTATCTTATATGGAAAATAATTTTGATAAAACACTTGAATTGAATTCTTGAGGAAAATATCCTTTCTTCTTCAAAATCAATTTCTTTTCACAAAACATCATGCAATTTTAAAAGAAAGAGATTTTATTGAAAATAGTCATGAAATCTTTTAGAGGAAGCTTCATGAAAATAAGGCTTTATAAAATAGTAGAAATCAGTTCGTGCCGTATAAGTTAAAAAAACATTCTTCGTACTTTTGTCGGAAAAGTCAAAAAGTACCTCGTACGAAAAACGACAAAAGATTCCTTTCTTATTCTTTACTAAAAACTCATCGAAGGGTAAAATTAGGATTTAAACTATTGTAAGTGGATGGAAATAATATTACATATTGAGGAAACATGGATGTGGATGACAAAATACACCCCAATAAATACTTACGAATAAACAATCTCGGATAAAAATGAGATTGTGATATTTCCCTTACCTTAGGTCCGACTTGCTTTGTAAGTGTCCGAACCTCCTGTATAATGATTTAAATCATGTTATTGACTTATTACAGAATCATATTCATTGGTATGATATCATATATGGTTCACTTATGACATTATATTACCCGTTCTTTTGTAAATTCCATGTTAAAGAAGCGTTTTGGGTAAAATCTTTTCATTTATCGTAGGTGTTTTGACTTGTTGTTCTTGACATCATTATTACTTATATCACGATTTACTTACTTCCAGAATATAAAATATGATTTATATATCATATATATTCAGTATATATATATATATAATAGGTAGATAAATAAAATGAAAAACACCGTTCATGGAGACGGTAGTCCGTACGTACGCATGAACGCTGTTTTCCTTTCCTTATTGTCTTGAAATGGAAGTAAGTAGATGACATACATATGTATATATATATATAAATCCAGTAGCTTTATAATGTCATATATTTAATTATTATTTCTTATATATACATTATAATCATTCTTAAATGGTTAACATGGAGAATGAATCTCATCGCGTCGTGGAGACGGAATTCCGTACGTACGCACGAGCGATGATATCATTTCTATAAATATTGAATTGAATTGGAGTGGATTATACAATATATCAGAATCAATATGATGTTGTAATAACTATGTATAGTTATTCTTTACACCATTATACCCATCCATGTAAGGTGGTGGTGGAAAATAGATTACACCACGGCGTGGAGACGGTATTCCGTACGTACGCACGTGCGGTGATTTCTTTTTCCGTAGGATGGATAGATGGTGAAATAGGGTTGTTTCATACTTATAATAACATATCAGTATATGATTGATACTGATGTTATTACTTCATAATGAAACAACCTAAGAAGAAGAAGTGGAAGAAGAAATAAAGATGAAAGAATTGGTAACGGTAATTACCTCTTCTTTGAAGTGCCTCTTTGAGACCTCCTCTTAGGGCACTAAAATTGGTCTTTGAGGAAGACCAGAACCTATAGGATGTTTCTAGGGAAGTGGAGAAGAGATTTTGGAAGGTTTTGGCCGAGCTTGAGTGCTCAAATTGGTGTGAGGAGGAGGGGGAGGAGGTGTCCTTTTATAGGGGAGGAGAGGGGCACCTTAGGAATATCTCAAAATATTATTTTATATTAAAGTCAAAATCGGTTTATAATGGTTCCAAAGGGTCTTATTTCGAAGCTAAAGTGGGGATGGGTCGAAATCCTATCAACCAATAAGATTTAGACATGTTTAGGGTATTATTTTAACCTTATCAATTAGATTTAACTCTAAGTTAATTAATTTAACTTTTACCGTGTCTTTTTGTTTTCTTCCACTATATGGTTAATACACTTACTATAACATGCCAAACGAACCCCAAATTGTATATTATTAATACATATATCCTTATCTAAGTCATTTGGCCTAACCTTAGATTTTTAGGAATAAAATAACAATTAATAATATAATATTTTATTTAAAAACTATTTTGTGTCAATTTTGACACTATTTGATATATGATTTTTGTGAAAGTCATAACAGAATTATATGTTCGAACCAAGTTGATTAAATCAACACTAATATATCATAGTAACCTAGAAAATTAGTGTAATTCATAAAAAGTCTTAAATTACATTTATTTTGGTATTTATATTATCAATTATGTCAATATTTCATTAATAAGATAATTACTGCATCATCTTTGTGTCATAAATAAATTATATTATTTGATGTGTAAAAATTACAAATAAAATACCATCATGTAGGAAATCTTTTTAGCTTTCTAATGAATATTTACAATCTAATTTATCTTATGTATAACCCCATATTAAAAATAATTTACTTATTAAACTTTGATTTTAACTATTTTAACCCTTCTTTAAATAAATTAATAATAAATGTCCTAATCTAATCCAAGTGGGCCTAAATTGTCATATTTTATTCCTAAGTTTGTTTTTGGTCGAATTACACTTGTCCAATAGAATTAGGACATGTGTTAGGGTAATATTAATATCATATTTACCCTTAGTTACCCTATTTACTATTAACCGTGGTAAAAAAAAGTAAAAAGTTACTATTCACCAAAAAATTATTTTCATCTCATTGAACCACATTTTAGTCCTTGATATTAACTGTGTCTCTCGGATTTTCGAAATTCCATTCACAGAAGCGGTAAAATTAAGTTTTATGCAAAATTCAGTTTTTAACCTACCACTTAGTAGTTTCACTATTCATCAAAAATTGATGTTTTTCAGAACAATGCCAAAATTTCATCCCAAGCTATATTTCATATTCCGAATTCAAAAATGAAGTCTATTTTACCAAATTCATAACATAAAAGTTGCATTAATTAATTTTATAATTAAATCCCACTGTTAAAACAAATAACGTGTTTTTAAGAAACAATATCTATCAAAAGATTGACACTTGTTTATGTCTAGTTTAAATGTGAAATTACATCCAATGACCAACATTGTATTAAATTGTAAAAATATATTATAAATATACTTTAAAACCACTCAAATAAATGATTTATCACTATTAATTATTTCGATTAAAAAAGTTGTTTTTAATTATAATTTAGTAATTTTCACTATTCATCAGAATATGAAAGTTATCCGAAAAGTACCAAAATTTCACCTTAGGCTAAATTCGATACTCCGAATCCAAAAATGAAGTCCATTTTGAGAGTTAAAATTTCTAAAATTTAAAAAGTGGTTATTACTATTCAAAACGGCTAGTTTTAATAATATTTTAATAGCATATCATTGTTTCGTGAAACTCAGGATTACGTACCGCACACGCTATCGAGGAAGGTTGCGATTGCGTGTAATGCAAGGCAAGTCAAGGATGCGTGTTGTGCAAGCTTCTTTTGGTGTAGCGTACAACACAAGACATTAGTGAAATAAAAAAAGAATATTTTTCATAAAATCTCGGGCTGTTACATTCTACCCCCCTTAAAATGAATTTCGCCCTCGAAATTCGTCGGGGTTATAAATGGTTTACTATTCGAAAGTTTCTTTAATAGAAACCCACATCGTAAAAGGGAATACCAAAACTTGGCTTTAAAAACTAAAGTATGAAATGTAACGATTACCCAAATAAACTAATCACTGGGTTTCCACATAGGCGAAAATATGGATATGGAAGAAAAATCTAACCATCATGTTCCGATGGAGAGTGGTAGAGAACATGGCTATGGAAAATCCAGTAATCACAAATCCATAGATTTGTGATGATATAAGGTACCATCTGATTCATCAGGTATAAGATCACTAGGACAACATTTTTGGTTTTCAAGATCATTTCCCTAAAGTTGAAAATTTGAATTAGAATAAATACTTACTTTATTTTGGTACAATCTCACTTTTGTTCGTGCCTTGAACAATTTCTACTTCATCTCTTAAATATATGAAGTTGAATTTGTTATTCATGAAGTGTTAGCAGATCATGTGATAGAATGACGGGTCATTCCATCTGTCTCAAAAAAAAGGTTAGCAAAAATTATATACATAAGTCGATCTATATTGAGATTAATCATATATGGTTCCTAAAATGGACTTATACTTCATATATCATACTGCTTAATATAATAAAACTAGTTTCTACTAAACAGGGACTTCCTGTAGGTCAGTGGTAGGCGATAAAGGCCAGTCGCACTTCGGTTGTGGGTTCGATTCCTACAGCCTTGTCCGAAGCGATGGGCTGTCGCCCGTCCTGCAGGTTGTCCTTTTTCTAAAACTACATTACTATAACATCCCATCAATAATATCGAAAATCTTCTATCCTTAAACTAACTTATGTCCAACATAATTGTTTCGGTGCGGATGTGCGTCGGGTTACGCTGTTCCGCCAGGACGCGTTCGCGCGTGCACCCGTCAACCCGAGGGGATGGGCGCGCGGCTTGTGGTCCCGCAGTCCCGCTTTCCAAGGGCGGGCGGCATTCGTCCCTTATTCAGGGGCGTCTGCTCCTTGATCGAAACCGGGATGATGGGATGTCGGCTCCTCCTTCCTTGGACGTCTCCTCGGAACTCGTCGCCTAATCCGGGTCTCCCTCATAGACTTAAGAATGTTCGTGAATCTCGTTCCCGGTGCCATATCTTCATGGACACCGGTTAATTACGCTGCTTCCGCCCGGACGCTCCAAGGAGTCCGGGCGGGGCAGCAACCTGCGGTGAGAAGGCCGGGTGGCTCTGGGTGCTGGGGGCGTGTCGTAACACTGCGGCTTTGCACGTCTGTCTTCCGTCCCTAATAGGGCTTCTCGAAGGCATGATGGCCTGAGGCATCCCGTACTGGGTGCGGGGAACTGTGTCACCTGAGGTTTTCCTCAGCTTCCCATGTTTAACACGGGGTATGCCGCGAGTTTAACGTCCAGCGGGGACGGCATCGGACCGATCAACACGAAAAGTGGATCAGATGACAGAACCCCTTGCGGGGAACCTCCGACGCTGGGGCCAGCACACGGGCGGCTTCCCAAGTAACGTGGAGTGGAGTGAAGTGGCATGACCCCACCGGGATGTGGCGGCCCGGGTAAGGATCAGGATGGATGATGGAGTGAAGAGCTTGGACCCCGGAGGGGCTTCCTATGTACCGCGCGTTAGCACGGATCAAAGTCAACGTAGTTCGGGTATACAGTTTAACGTCATGCTGGACGTCGGCAAGCCGACTCACGAAGAGGTCGAGGCCGCCGGGCGGAGGATTGAACCGAACCACCTCGCACAGAGGGGGATGGAACGGCCGGGTGGATCACAGTTTCACGTCATGCTGGACGATAAAAGGAGAAATGGAAAAAGGGGGGCTGTGAGGAGGCACCGTGGAGATACACACGGGCAGTCTCCCACAGGGGCAGATTCATAGGTGAATCGACGCAAGCGTGAACCCTGGAGGGGTCCACTGATGGACGAACCGACGTGAATACGACCGGGACGACCAGGTGGCGGGCTTGAACCTCAGGGAGGCTTCCTACGTACCCTGTATAGAAGACAGGGATCAAAGTCCACGTAGTTCATTCTGTCAGGACTTACGCACTTGAGACAGCCCGGGTGGCAAAACTCAGTTGGAAGGGACCTGGACCGAAAGCAGAAGACACCTCGATCCCAGTCATACCCTCTACTGGCTTCGGCCGTGGGGAGGCGCAATGGAGATACACATGTGCAGCCTCCCACGAGAAACTAGGGGTTTGTAATACCCTGCCCCCGTAGGGAAAAGCCGCTCCCATTAAATCGTCCCAAAAGGGGGACAATCCCGACATCCCTGCAGAGACGAGCGGGTGGGGGCCACATCCAAACCGGGGGAGACCCTGCGTGCGAGGCACGAGATCGAATGATGCGGACGGTTTAGCGTCTTGCCAGACGAAGTACAGTTTAACGTCGTGTGTTGAGGACGAGGCGGACGGTTTAACGTCTTGCCGGACGAAGTACAGTTTAACGTCGTGTGTTGAGGACGAAGCACTTGGCAGTTTAACGTCTTGCAGCGCGGACGATGGGGGCTAGGCAGTTTAGCGTCGTGCAGCTTGGACGTATGCTGAACAGTTTAACGTCTTGTAGCTCGGACGAGGTACAGTTTAACGTCGTGCAGGACGTATATGCAGTTTAACGTCATGCTGGACGAATATGCAGTTTAACGTCATGCTGGACGAATATGCAGTTTAACGTCATGCTGGACGTATATGCAGTTTAACGTCATGCTGGACGTACGTGCGTGTCACTTCGCGCAAGCCTGGAGGGCCGCACGGGAAGACAACGCACGGTGCGGGCACCCAGGATGAGGATCATCGGGCGCCACGCAGGCGGGTACCCTCGGGGGGTCAAGGGAGGCGACCCGGGCGGATTGCGCGCAAAAGAGGAGCTTTGCGCGCAAAACCGCGGGTCGGCGCGCAAAATGGCGGGCTGGCGCGCAATTGGGCCAGCGCTTCGCGCGCGGATGGTTGGGATTGCGCGCACCGGGCTTCGGATAGCGCACGGGGGCAACGGCTCATTCTCTAACGAATGGCCACTTTGAAAATGGGGGGTGCGCGCAATCGGGCTGGATTGCGCGCACCCGGGGGAAATTGCGCGCAAGAGGCTTCTTTTGCGCGCAAAGGCCTTCGGGTTGAAATTTATTCAAAGGAAATGAGCCAAGGGGATTGCGCGCGAAGGCGGACCCCAAGGCTCTATTGCGCGAAAGAAAGGAGGTTACCTGAAGATCGGCATTGCGCGCGGAAGGGGTTGGATTGCGCGAACGAGCGACGCTTCGGATTCTGGCAACCCTCAAAACGTCGGGGGTCGCCTTATATTTATAGGCAACCCCGGGCGCGGAATCCGGTCTCGGGCGCGCAATTCGGTTCGCGGGCGCGGAATCAGGACCCAGCGCGCAAAGGGCGCCGCGCAGGCCGCGGGCGCGCAAAATAGCGCGCCGGCCCAGCGCATTGCGCGCATCCCGGGAGGATTGCGCGCCGCGACTCAACTTTGCGCGCGGGCCTCTGAAATTTCGCGCAAGCCCTCCGGGCCCTCCGGAACGTGCCTCTGACTCCAAATATCACTTCGCTTTCCGCATCCGGAGCTTCGTTTGGGAACAACGGACTTTTCCGGCGTCTACAAAAGCCCCCCCTCGGAATCTGATCGGCGAGAGGTCGCAACGATCGGGTTCCGAGGGAGACGCCGGAATGCCGAAGTCCTGGGCTGCGCGGGACTTAGGCGCGCAAAAAGGGGCATCGGGCGCGAAATTCGCCGCTGCGGTCGCGCAAAGCGCTTTCCGCGCAGCGCGGACCCGGCCTCGCCTATAAATAGGGGCCCTGGGTCCCGCGTTCTGTACTCCGGCCTTCCGCGCGATAAGCTCCAAAGCTCTCGTGCGCGAAATTGCCTCTTCCGGTCGCGAAATTCGCCCGATCGGCGCGCAAAACCATCCGGATTTCACCTGTTTTTGCGCGAAAACCCGGAACTTTGCGCGACAGTCTTCCCAATTGCGCGCCGTCCACTTGGATTGCGCGCCAGCCTTCAAACTTCTCTACCAGCCTCGTCCGATCCCGCACGCTTCATCCCTTAACCCGCACGACTCCCGAAACTTCTGAGATGGCCGCGCACAGAGGAAATGAGGGGGATGCCGCCACTCGCAGGGCTGAGATGGCGACGAACGAGGAGGTTTACAGAGCCAAGGAGATTGTTTCCAACAATCAATCCTTGTTCGACTTACTAACGCCGGCCCAGAAGACATATCCCCTGTCAGACAACCTGCCGCTCTAGAACTTCGGCATCCTAGATGAGGTTCCGGTGCCAGGGTTCGAGATTGACGCACCGCGGACCTGGGTGACCCGGGAGGACGAGCTTCTCCGCTATAACATCACCAACAATGGGCATCCTGCCAGGGAGACCAGACACTTGGATGTCTATGTCCTGAACCCGAGGACGCGAACCATTGATAGGGGTGAGCCTACTGCGGAGAATTCTCCAGCCCTCTACTCGACCATATATCGCCAGAGCGTCAAGGACGACACCAAGGGCTGGCTGAAGGACTGGGACTTGCGGTCTGGGGGCAACTTCACCAGCGAGTGGGCCTGGGCGTTCTGGGTACGCCACACTTGCGATCACTTCGCAGAGGAGCTGCGGTACATCGGCCTGTTCGAGGCGGTGTGGACGTCGCAGTTCCACTTCTACCAGCAGTCCGAGCTCGGGCCGGAGCTGTTCACCCGATGGTCTCCGGATACCAACACCTTCCATCTTCACCATGGGGAGGTCGACATCGGTCTCTGGGACATCCACTGCATCGGAGGTATCCCGCTGGAGGGCTACCAATACGATGAGTTCCTGCCCCCGAAGAACATCTGGGAAGACAGGTCACGGACTCCCATCCTGACATGGCATCTCCTTGACCTGGCTACGCAGCGGCTTGGGATCAAGGACTTCCAGAAGGACATAGCCTACAAGGAGTGGTTCGGCCAGTTCTTGGAGCATGACCCAGCGGTCAAGATGCCAGGCAGGGGGAAGCGGTGCCCGACCGCAGCTAAGAGGAGCCGGAACGGGTCGTACTGGCGGGTCCTGGAGACGGGTGACTACCGCTCATGGGGGTACCGCGTCATCGAGGCCCGGGACCCAAATGTCCGGTACGCGGCGTTCCTGGCCGCCTTTCTGAGTGGGTGGCTCCTGCCAGTTCGGGACGCGAGAATGGGCGTTCGCCCGGCGACACTGGCGATGGCAGGCGCTATGGCCGCCAACAAGAGATACAACCTCGGGGTCCCAGTGCTGGCGAGGCTGTATGCCATCCTGGGACGCATCTCACGAGGGGGGTCGCCACGAAGGATCTGTGGGCCCTTTCAGTTCTTCCACGGCTGGGTGGCTGCTCACCTCGGTGGGTACACGTTTCCGAACGCCATCATTCCTCCGGGCAACGGCCTGCGACCCTCCCTGCTGAACATCGCGGGGGTCGCTCAGATGACCCTAAGTGAGGAGGGCGTGCGGATCCGGATTGGAAATCATGCCAACTTCAACTTCAGTCCGTTCCCCACTCCCGTCGGCCAGATGATCGACAACGGGCAGGGTCCGCTGGAGCAGCATGAATACTTCCTGAACATGCGGGGCGGGGTGCTCGTGGCTCGGATCGACGGGAAGGTGATCTGCGAGCCTTACGTGCCGACCCGGTTCGCCAGGCAGTTCGGGTGCCTTCAGCGGATGCCGAAGAGGGTATTCACTGCTGTCCGGGAGGAGACGAACCCTAGCGTCCTTCGCCAGATGTGGCTGATGTTTGCCGCTTTCGGCTCTGGTGACGTCATCACTCTCCCTCCTACCGGAGTTGACGCAGGCTTGGCAACCGAGTACGCCGAACACTGGGCCATCGCGTACCCCGAGGGGCTTTTGCGGAAGCTAGTTCGGCGGCTCGAGGTTACCCGTGCGGAGACCGGGCGTCAAGGAAGGAGGCAAGGCGCCGCCACACGGGGGAGAACGGAGGCGCGCCAAACAGCGGAGCCGGCGCGGGCAGGGACTTCGGCGGCGGGCACATCGCGGGCTGCCGCCACGACCTCAGCGCCCAGAGAGGGGGCACGTGCGGTGGTCGACGAGCGGCCCAGGAAGCAGGTGAGACGTCTGCTCGAACCTTCCCATGATGCGGTCTTCCCGGCGCTGTGGTCGGCCTGGATGACTCTGCGGCAGTCACTGGGGACCGACGCCATCTGGCGAAAGATACTCAGAGAAGGAATCTATCTGCCAGAGGTCGGGCGCCTCCAGATTGCCGACAGAGTGGACTTCAACCGGCAGTATGCGTATCTGACGGCCATGGACGAGTACGCGCGCAAACGTGGTCAGCGCGCGGAGCCATCCCTTCTAGTGAAGGTGATGCTCGGCCTCGAGCCCGCTCCGGAACAGATGCCGCCGGAAGAAGATGACAGTAACGACTCCGAGGAGGAGGAGGAGACGGGGGAGGATGAAGGCTCCGAGGGAAGGTCCCATCGGGGGAGCCCACGGGAGAGCGGCGAGGTGGCCGGCTCTGACAACGTTGATGTCACTGAGCTCCTCGAGGTCCGCTTCTATCCCTACTCAACTTGCTTCATCCATTCTCTTATGCAGCTTCTAACCCGTTTCTCCATCCTTCTCAGGAGCATACGGATGTCGGTCAGGCGTCCTCAACAGGAGTAGGAGAGGCGCCAGCAGGACAAGGCGGGGGCCAGGCACCCATTATCGAACTGACAAGCGCTAAGGGGTCCCCTGCTGCAACTGTTCCTGCGGCGACCGGGATAGCGGAAGATGACGCTCCGAACTCCCGTAAGTCTCCCTACTTTGCTGCTGGTGCTTGCCGTTGACGATCCGTGACTAACCATGGCACGCCCTGCGCAGTGATCTCAACACTGGAGGCTCATCGGGTTGCCGAACCCGGGCCATCTACGAGTGGACCAGTGGTGGACATGCCGCCTGCTCCGGAACAGGCTTCCCAAACCGAGCCGGCCCCACCAACTGCTGATCAAGGGGCTGCGGACGTCGGCGGTGCTGCCACCGGAGAGAGGTTGGGGGCTGACAAGGGTGTCAGCGCCGCTGGGGAGAGAGAAGAAGGTCGCCCGGATGTTGGGGAACCTATCCCTCGTGAGGACCTCCCAGGGGCGGACCCTGCAGCAGACCTGCTGGCTGCCTTCCCTGCCTACCGGCCTGCCGATCCCGAGGAGATGGACGACTCAGACACGGAGGCGGTCGAGGAGAGCCGGATAACGCGCCGTAGGGGGTGGAAGTGCATCCAGCGCTTCCTCAAGCGAGACCCGTCGGAGTGGCTGGGGCGCATGGGATCACTTCAAACCTGGCTGCGCTTTCTGTGCGCCGGGGGAGCTGATGCTCAACGCCTCCATCAAACGATCCGTGATTTCATGGCCGAAAAGATGCGCGAGAGCTGCCGGCGTGCCGACGTCACACAAAGTCGGGACATGTCGGAGAGCACGCGGGCGCTCCTCGTGGCGGAGCAGGAAGTCCGGCGCCTCGAAGGGCAGGCGGCAGAGAAGGAGGCCTTCGTCGCAACGTGTACCGAGCTTGTGGAGCAACTAGCAGCCCAGCTGGTTGACGCTCAGGTACAGCTGACGGAGGCGGGCCAACAGATGGTCACAATTCAGGTCGAGCGGGAGCGTGCACAGGCCAGAATCGACGAACTGCGCGCTGCGACCGCCGACGAAGAGAGGGCACGCAGAGAGCGAGAAGCAGCTCTGGAGGCCACCAGCCAAAGGGTAGCGGCATTAGAAAGACTCATTCAACACGCTAATCCCTAAGGGCTTTGTTTTGCCATTCCCAAAACATTTGCTTCCGCTACTTTGATCCATCTGTATGAATCAATATATTTATCTGCATCTTTTGGTTTAACATGCTCAACCACAATTCGTTGTCTTGCGGGAGTGTTAACCAAGCATCAGGCATCCATAATTGGGCCTGGATTGCTGGAGAAAAGAGGGAGGTCATTCCTAGGAAAGGAGACCTCAGACCTAATCAATGTATCATCCCCCCAACTTGTTCCAACACACGAGCGGGACAACGCTAGGGGCGTTGAGATTTTATCCGAACATAGGGAAATGAGAAAGGGTGAATCGCGTGTCCCGAATCCAGACACCCACAACGGTCGGCCTTCCAGGAAATACCCAAGACGGTAGGCGGACAGTGGATCGACCATAACAACTGCAATAGACGGACCGAAAAAGGTCATCATTCATATTGCAGGAGGCGGACCACATGTCATCATGAATACCGCTTTGGGGTTCCTTCAGACACAAGGGTGGAAAATCCAGATCAGCAGGGCATGCGAAGCGTGGGGCGAAGTGACGGTTTGTTCGGACAGAATCCAACGCTCTCAAAATTGCGCCACCGTGGAGAAAGCGTATTAGGCGGATGCACTAATCTGGCCGTGAATCACCTCAATCCTCAGACATCACCTCTTTGACGAGGAAACCGTCCCTTCCCACCATTGCAATGGGGCATCCCGAGCTGAATCGGGGAGAATATCACAACTGCACCACTCTACCAGAAGTCAGGCCAGATGGCCGGCGACGAGGAGGGGCGGGACTTAACGATCCCTGAGGCTGGACCCGAGTCGGAATGCCCGGGCGTTCCTACGTACTCCATCAGGCTGGAGATCAAGCCACACGTAGTTCTGAGAGTGCAGTTTAACGTCATGCAGGACGTAGGACCCCATTTGGGGAGATCTTAGTTTAGGGTCGTAGAGCTCGGACCGTAGGGGTAGATCTTAGTTTAAGGTCTTAGAGCTCGGACCATAAGGGCTAGATCTTAGTTTAAGGTCTTAGAGCTCGGACCATAAGGGCTAGATCTTAGTTTAAGGTCTTAGAGCTAACACCATAAGGGGGGGGATCTTAGTTTAAGGTCTTAGAGCTCGGACCATAAGGAGAGATCTTAGTTTAAGGTCTTAGAGCTTGGACCATAAGGGGAGATCTTAGTTTAAGGTCTTAGAGCTCGGACCATAAGGGGAGATCTTAGTTTAAGGTCTTAGAGCTCGGACCATAAGGGGAGATCTTAGTTTAAGGTCTTAGAGCTCGGACCATAAGGGAAGATCTTAGTTTAAGGTCTTAGAGCTCGGACCATAGGGACCTCAAAGTACGCCGCATCGTGGTCCTATCCCCTGGATATGCGAAGATGCACTGAGGGATAGTGGCAAGAGTGTCTAGGCTTCGCCTGGCCGGAATGGGGGGTGGAAAATGTGAATCATGCGGCCATTCATTCAAGGACTGGGGGCACCGGCGTAACGATATGGGAGTACTGCCGACCGTGGCGGAAAAGCAGCATCAATATCGCACTAACCGTTGGTGGAATGAGGCAGCAAACGAGCATCGACCGCTCAATCGCAGGATTCATATCGATTTGCTGCCCGAGGCCATTGGGGGTACCGGCCCGAGTCGGTGGGAGAGCACTGAGGCATTGTGTCCGAACCGTTCACGGGGGCTCCACCCAGGGCGTAGACGATGGGTCCGAATGAAAGGGAGCACGAAGCCTGAAGAGTGGAAGGAACCTGACCAAGCTGAACCTGACACTCCTGGCAATAAACCAGAGTACTCTTGACACCGGTGGACCACGGCAAGGGGTCGGGGAACACTCCTTGAGGGTGACCTGAAGGCGGCGGATTCCCCATAGAAGGGGGAATCTCTAAGAGGTGGGGGGCTGGACCCGAAGTTTCAAACATCCGGGCGTTCCTAGGTATCACATAAGGATGGGAATCAAGCCGCACGTAGTTCTTGAAGCGCGGCGCAACACAATCGGGCCCCAGCGCGGGGAAGAGTGCGGGTCTGACCCTCGCACACAGAAGGAGCGGCATTTGATATTTCTTGTTTGTCCTTAAAGATGAATGGTTTTTCTTTGTGCGGCGACATGCCTGTGATTGATAAATCTCTGGCGTCGCCACAATAATCAAGCCATGGAAGGCATTGATGAATGGCATGGTCATTAACCAGCGCCCAACATGAGTGTCCCCCGAGGAGGACATCACGATGCAGTGCCGTTTCTCGTCGGGCGGCCAAGACGATCACAGTTTACGGTCGTGTGGTAGGACCGGACAACACAGTTTAAGGTCGTGTGGTTCGGACCATGGAGGAACCCGCTTATCGCGGTACGGCGGACACGGCGGAGGTGGGAACATACCCAGCCCTATGGTCACGCACGATTCCAGGAGAAGAGTCTTGGGATAGGGGTCTGCGTATGTCCATCACCCGAGGGGCAGAGATGCTAGCCTCCAGATATGCTGGGCCCAGAACGCAATTGTTCGGGCGACTCCCTCCTCCTTATGGGGACGAGGGTCCAGCCACGCATGGCCCTTAGGGAGGATATCCGCATATATCCTTGGTGCTCAGATCATGGGAGCCTCGAACGACATCATTACCATGGTTGGTCTGCCTAACGTGTAGAGGTGTACTGGAGGTCAGTATGAAGAGAGTGTCGAGATTCCACTACAACGCACAAAGGCGGAGTGTGATGAGGACTGCGCAACCAATGTTCAGAGCCTGAAAGAGCCGACATGGCGATCAAGGATGTTGCTGACGCATTCGCAACACAACATCCGATCGCGTCAGCCTAAGACGGGGCAAGAAAACGAGCATCAACCGCTCAATCGCAGGATTCATATCGATTTGCGGCCCAAGACCCGCCGGTAAATCAACCCGGAGCGGTGGGAGAGCACTGAGGCATCGTACCCAAACCGCTAACGAGGATCCCTTTGAGTAAAGGCTCGAACAAGAGGAAGCGCGGGGCCTGACAAGCAACACAGGACTTGTCGGGATTGAATCTGACACTACGAGTCATAGACCGAAGCACCCAAAGCATGTTAACAGATCTCCGGAAAGGGTCGGAGGACTCACCCTGAGAGCAACCGAAGGGGGGCAGATCCCCGTGATCAACCAAGAGACGGGGCTGGACCTGAGACACAAGCGTCCAGGCGGTCCTACGTATCCCATAAGGATGGGAATCAAGCCGCACGTAGTTCTTGAAGTGCAGTTTAACGTCATGCAGGATGAAAAGAGAGAAAAAAAGGAAGGGGGGAGCAGAAGGCATCCCCAAACGTGGGGGGGCGTACAGCGTGACGAGCAAACCGACGTGAATGAGGGCATAGCCCCGCGCTCACACCATACGCCGCACACCCGGGGGCAACTGGGCCAAGGGCCCGAGATGGGATGGAAATTCCCAAAAGATGGGGCTGGGCCTGAAACATGAAGGTTCAGGCGGTCCTACGTATCCCATAAGGATGGGAATCAAGCCGCACGTAGTTCTTGAGGGGCAGTTTTACGTCATGCAGGACGGATGCTGAACAGTTTAACGTCTTGTAGCTCGGACGAATGCAGTTTAACGTCGTGCAGGACGTATGTGCAGTTTAACGTCTTGCTGGACAAATGTGCAGTTTAACGTCATGATGGACGTACGTGCAGTTTAACGTCATGCGGGACGAATGTGCAGTTTAACGTCATGCTGGACGTTGGTACACTCAGACAAAGTACTGCTTGAGGAACCTAGCGTTGGTGGGAGGAGTGACACGCTCACCATCCATAGTCGCTAGTGAGTACGCGCCATTGGGATAGACCTTGTGGACAACAAAAGGTCCCTCCCACTTGGGCTCCAACTTGGGCGGCTTCCTGCCGGGGATCATTGGCGCTCTTAGGGCTAGCACTAGATCACCCTGTAGGAAAGAGCGGAGGCGAACCTTCTTATTGAAAGCTCGAGCCATTCTGCTTTGATGCCTCTCCAAGTTGTGCAAAGCGCGAAGTCTATTCTCATCCAGTGCTTCCAACTCGACTAGACAGGCTTCAGCGACTCTGTCCGGCGCTTGCTGGTCGTAGACCGCAGTGCGCAAGGACGGCAACTGGATCTCGATGGGCAGGACGGCCTCAGCTCCATACACCAGGGAATAAGGGGTCATCTGGGTGGAATTGCGAGTCGTCGTCCGATAAGCCCAGAGGGCGTTGGGGAGCTTGTCCGGCCAACTCTTCTTGTTCTGACCAACCATCTTTTGCAGAATGTTAGAGAGGGTTTTGTTAAACGCCTCGATCTGTCCATTCGCCTGCGCATGATAGCGAGTTGTATGGTTCGAGCGAATGTTATACTTGGCGTACAACTTCTTCAACTCGGCTGCTCGGAAATTGGTTCCGTTATCCGTGAGGATAGCGTGAGGCACTCCAAATCGATAGATGATGTTGGAGGTCACGAAGTCAGCGACCGAACATGATTTTACCTCTCTGAGCGGAATCGCTTCTGCCCATTTGGAGAAGAAGTCCGTGGTGGTCAGAATGAACCGGCACTGGCGAGCTGTCGCCGGCGGGTAAGGTCCCACAACGTCCAGTCCCCAGACTGCAAAGGGCCAGGAATACCTTGTGGTATGGAGAGGCTCCGGCGGCCGATGCACAAAGTTCGCATGAACCTGGCACGCATGGCACCTCCTAGCATACTCGATGCAGTCATGGATCATAGAGGGCCAGAAGTATCCCAACCTCCGAATCTGGTGGGACAGCTTCGGCCCAGTCTGGTGGGCGCCACACGAACCAGCATGAACCTCTTGCATGACTCGTGGGATCTCAACTCCCTGAAGGCAACGGAGGAGAATACCATCAAATCCGCGTTTGTAGAGGATCTGCTCCGGGCCGGGACTGCTCTGGAGGACGAACTGCGATGCGCGGCGTCGAACTCGCTCGCGCTCGGCCCGATCCGATGGAAGAATGCCATGTTGGAGGTACTCAACCAAAGGCGTCCTCCAATCAGGGGCTGATCCGACTGTCATATCTGGGGTACTCGGGGCTCCGGGCATGGGGGCAACCGTGGTGAGATTACTTACCAACGGGCCGCGATCTTCTTCCGGGATAACGGGAGCGATGAGCCTGCGGCGCGTCACGCGGACGATCAGGTTGTCCTGTTCAGGCTCCGCAAGTGACGCAGCGAGGCTGGCCAAAGCATCTGCTCGACCGTTCTGCGACCGGGGAACATGGACAATTTCCGGCCGAGAAGGGAACCGGGCCATCAGAAGGAGGGTGCACTCCAACAATGACACAAGTTCCGGCTTCCTGACAACGTAGTCGCCATTGATCTGCTTAACGACCAGCTCGGAGTCCCCTTTCACGCACAGACGGGGCACGTCGATCTCGAGAGCCAACTCGAGGCCGGTGATGAGGGCATGGTATTCCGCCTCATTGTTGGTACAACCCTCTGACAACAGGAAAGAGTATGGCAGCACGGCTCGCTCCGGGGTAATGAAGACGATGCCCAAGCCCACTCTGTTGAGATTAGGATTATCGAGTCTTCTACCGGTGGGGCTCCGGGAGGCACCGTCAAAGTGCATCTGCCAGCATGGATCGACTCGATCAACCGAGAGAATGGTCTCATCAGGAAAGCCTAGATCCAGCGGCTGATCCGCGGAGGTCGGGTGAGCGGCTAGAAAGTCTGCCAACGCTTGCCCTTTGATGGCCTTCTGAGACACATACCTGATGTCGAACTGCTGGAGAATCATAGCCCACCGCGCTAGGCGGCCAGTCAACATAGGCCGGCTCAGGATATATTTCAACGGGTCTACCCAAGAAACCAACTGTACCTCATGGTGCTGCAAGTAGTGCCGTAATTTCTGTACGGCAAATACGAGCGCCAGGCAGCTCTTCTCGATGGGGGGATACCTAACTTCCGCATCGAGGAGCATGCGACTGAGGTAATAGAGGCTATTCTTTGTTCCCTCGTTGTTCTTCTGGGCGAGAAGGGCACCCAGGGACCGTTCCAGGGCGGTCACATAAAGGACCAGCGGCTTTCCGGATACGGGCGGCATCAGGACCGGAGGTTGAAGCAGGTACTGCTTGATTTCCTCGAAAGCGGTCTGACACTCTTTATCCCATACATAGGTGGCACCTTTCTTCATAAGCCGAGAAAAGGGCTTACACTTGCCGGCCAGATTCGCGATGAATCGGCGTATATAGGTTAAGTGGCCTTGGAACCCTTGCAGTTCCCGGACGGTACCCGGGGGAGGCATCTGGCTAATCGCCCTGATTTTCTCTGGGTCGATCTCAATACCCCGGTATCTTACCACAAATCCAAGGAACTTTCCGGAGGTGACCCCAAAGGCACACTTCAACGGGTTCATCTTCAGGCAGCGAGACCGGAGGAAGCTGAACACTTTCTCAAGATCTTTGAGATGGTCCCGACGCTGGCGCGATTTGACAACCAAGTCGTCGACGTAGCATTCCACTAGCGTGCCGAGGATTGGCTTGAATATGCGGTGCATCACCCGTTGATAGGTGGCACCTGCATTCTTCAGGCCGAAGGGCATGACCCGGTAGCAAAAGGTACCTTGGTGGGCCCTGAAGGCAGTGAACTCCTCATCCTCAGGGGCCATCCGAATTTGGTTGTATCCGGAGTATCCATCCATGAAGGAGAGGGCTTGGAACCCTGTCGTGGCATCAATCAACGGCTCTGTCACTGGAAGGGGAAAATCATCCTTCAGACAGTGGCGGTTGAGATCGCGGAAGTCGATGCAGACTCTAATCTGCCCGTTCTTCTTCCTGACCGGCACAATGTTGGCCAGCCATTTGGGGTACTGAACTTCCCTCACGAAGTTGGATTTGATAAGCTTGTCAACTTCGGCCTCAACCATGGCACCGTGGGATGGGTGCATCTTCCTGGGAGGCTGCTTGAACCCGCGATGGTTCGCCGGGAGACCAAGGCGGTGGACGGCTACCTGAGGATCTAGCCCCGGCATCTCGTCATAGCCCCAAGCGAACACATCACGGTGCTGCCTGAGAAAGTCCACGTACTGCTGCCGCTCCTCAGAGGGCATGGCGGCACTAACCAACGTGGGTCTTGGATCGGCCTCGGTTCCAAGGTTCACCTGTATTAACTCATCGACCGTGGCGGGGACGCCCTCCTCAAAGGCTGGGGGTGCATCTTCCACGTCCTCTCCACTCGGGGAGGGATCGTCCACGGGAGAGACTGCGTTGGCAACTGCATTGGGGCTACCAGATCCTGCTGGGCCACTGGTGCTGGCGCGGGCGGTCGCGGCCATCTCATCGGGAGACTCGCGGACCGTCAAGACCATGGCGACGTCCAACCGGTGAATCGGGAGGACGTAAGCGTCATCCAGACTTTCCCAGGGATCGCTTGCAACAGCGATAGGCTCAACCTCACCTGCCAGGATCTGCTTATCCTTGCTCTTGTAATAGTCCGCGTCCAGATAGCGGGCTTCACATGAGGCAAAAGGAGAGGCATCTCCTTGAAGCACGCCTACTCGACCATTAAGGGAGTATTTGAGGCATTGGTGGTATGACGAGGGAACCGCCGCGTGAAGGTGAAGCCATGGCCTGCCCATCAATGCGTTATACGCAGTGTCCTGAGAGACTACCATGAATTCGGTGTTGGCAACCAAATCACCGAACTGGGTCTTCAAACGTATCTTGCCGACCGGGGTTTGCTCGGTGCGGTCGTACCCCTGGATCTTGAGGTCGGAGGGAATCAAGTCATCCTCAGACAACCCCATTCTCCGGAGCGTCCGAGTTGGAATCAGGTTAATCCCGGACCCCGTGTCGACAAGATAGCGCCGGACTTCAAGGCCATTGAACTGGCCAGTGACATACAGCGGACGGATATGTCCCTGTATAGGAGGGTCTTCATCCTTACCAGAGAACGAGATAAATGCCTGACATTCGGCGTCCTCGATCGTTTCGGCGTGGAAGGCCTCTGCAGCCGCAACCTCTGTCTCAAACTGGAGGGGGCTTTTCAGGGCTTCAGCGAGTGCCTCGCGCATCTCAGATGACATGCGCAGAGCCTCAAGGATGGAGAGCCTTGCTGGGATGTCGGCCAAGTGCTTCAGGACATCATACGTTTTGGCCAAGCGCGAGCCCCTGGTTGCAGGAGGTTGCTCTGCGGTTGGTGGCATGACGGGCCTTGCCGGTTGGATCGGCGGCCGACTGGTACTTGGCGCATCTCGCTGTTCACTGGTCGCAGTCCGGGAAATGGTCACCGTACTGGAGTCAGGAGGCCGGGATGGACTCGTGGCAGGGCGGAGCTGGTCGCGACGCGGCTGAGGCGGTTCTGCCTGGTCCCACACCACAAACAGTGGCGGAGGCGAATCCGTCATCCCCGAATGGGGGGCCTGCGCACGCTGAGCTCGATCTTGAGCCTGCTGCCTAGTCTCAGTGGCGTGCACGGCCTGGCTGGAGGTACCAACGGCTGTGCCCCGGCGACTCCTGTTGCTGCGGTTCTTCCGACGGTAGCGACGACCGGGGACACTAGGGAGGTCCACCTGGTGTTCTTCAACGTCGGGAACCGAAAAGGGATTTACCAGCTCGACGGTGTTAACCGAAGCGTACCCAATACCGTCATCGGACGAATCATCCATCACCGGGCGGATCCGAGGAGGGACCCCCATCTCCGGGGGCATGAAATCGCCGAGAGTACGGGATAGTGGCGGAACTGGCGGGGCGCGGTCTTCCTTCTTGCGCTGCCGCCGTTTGCTCCTCTTGGAGGAGGCAGACTGGGACGACGATGCCGAAGCAGCACCCGCAGGTTCTGGGGGCTCAGGCTGATTCAAGCGCGCACGGATGATTCCATGGGCGCGAATGGTCGTCTTGCGGGCCATCCAGTTATTGTACTTCTGGGGTCCGCGGTTGGAGACCAGCTGCCATTCGTCCTCGTTGCCACTATCGTCATCTGATCCCACGAATACGCCCGCCACTTGTGCCGGAGATGGGCCCAACCTGATTACATTGTTGTTAATCTGGTCTTGGAGCCAGTCCTTAAACACATAGCACCGCTGGATGGTGTGCCCCAAGGCTCGATGGTAGGGGCAGTAGCGGGGGTTATTCGTAAGATGTGCCTCCTCTGGATTCCAACACTCAGGCAGTCGCACAATCCTCTGCTCCAGGGCGCTCCGAAAGTAACCGGGGACCTGATCCTCATGAAATGAGTAAGTCAGGTGTCGCGGGCCCCTGGGAGAGTGGTCTTGACGAGGGGCTGGAGGGGCCGGCCGAGGAGGTGGACCCTGATTATCTCGCCTGGGTTGCGGCGGTACATTACGCGGAGGGGCCGGCCGATTCTGAGGCTGCCGCTGCTGGGCCGGGAACTGAGCCCGTGGAGGCGGATTCCTGTGAGGCTGTGGAGCTGGCCTCACCGGCAGCAGCTCCAACGGCCTGGGGGCCTTTATCTGGGCAACAGCAGCGGGCTCATCCCTGCTGACTCTCCTTGCAGGAACCATTGGAGGCAGCGGGTGTGCCTGGCTGGCCTGTTGCAGGGCTTCCTCAAGACGTTGAGCTTTGTCTGAGAAGTCCCTGAACCCTCCGGGGTAATTCTGAGTGATCAGGGAAGGGACCAGCTCGGTCTTGACGTTCCCGACGCACATTGTCAGCAACTGCTCCTGAGTCAATGGCATGTCAAGGGAATACGTGAGACCCTTCCATCGGGCGACAAAGTCCGCGACTCGCTCATCAGGCCTCTGCTTGCACTTGAAGAGGTCTGCGATACTTGTCTTCCGGGTCGTGGAACTGAACTGGTAGAGGAACTGTCTACGGAGGTCCTCCCAGCTGGTTACCGACCCGACGGGGAGCTGGCTGTACCAGACAAATGCTGGCCCTTCCAGTGTCTGAACAAAGCAGCGAAGCTTAGCGGCCTCCTGCTGCGCCGGAGTCCCCAACATAGGCCCGCACCTCGAGTTGAAGTGGGCTAAATGCTGTGGCGGATCTCCAGTTCCGTTGAAGGGAGCGAAAGTGGGATTCCCGAATCCCGGAGGCGCCGGCATGTCATCCACCCATGCTGGGTAGGGCTTGCCGTCCGGTGGGATCGCCACCTGCCGAGTCTCCAAGGCTTCCAAGCGGGCAATGAGTGCCGCCATCGGATCGTCTGGACATGGGTTCCAGTCCTGGCGAGGATCTCTAACCACGAGCGCATTGCATGGCCCTTCAATCGGGTCGTCGACCGGGTCGTCGAACTCGACAGCTCGTGGGATGGCGGGCGGAGCGGCCCTTGGGGCAGCGGGAGGAATCCGAGCGGGATCTCTCAGGTAGTCACGCCGCTCGGGAGGGTGTGGCGAAACATACCGCGCCCTCTTGCCATAGGCAATGGCCTCTCTCCTGTCGGCGAACACGGCATAATCACGGTTGCCCGGGAAAGTCTCATCGAGGAGCGGTTGTTCCGGTCCCTGCTGTCCTGGCCTGGGATCACCGTAGTCAGGCCGCCGTTCTGCAGCGCGCTCGGCGAGGAGCTGGTCAACCAGCTTCTTCTGTTCGGCGAGCTGCTGACGTAGCGTAGCCTTCTCAGGATCCTCCTCTGCCCTCTGCATGGAGGCAGATGGGTCGGCGGGCCTTATAGCCTCGCTGTGCTCTTTTCCTTTGCTGACGTTTCGGCTCAACGTCAGTGCTTCAGTGGGTGCGGGGAGCCCCAGGAGGTTCCTCTGATGACGAGTAACTCTCACTGATGGGTCTGACGACGGCTTGTCTTCGGGGGGGAAGCCCCCGTCGAGAAGTTCCAAGTCCTTCCCCTCTCCCGACAGGTCAGCCATATTGACCGTTCCTGTCCCTGGGGATATACCCTCAGGGCCACCCAGCGAATCGGGCTGTCGGCGGATCACACTGAAGTGTAGGGAAGCGTACTGCCCCCATCCACGGATATACACGTGGGGAGTGGCTTCCTCGATAACTTTGCGGAGTGCTTGAAAACACTCGATGCATCGTTGTTGGAGGGCCTCGTGGTGCCCAAATGACCCGGGGTGCCGAACCGCGGGGAGCATGGCCAGGTCAATTTGACGGCACTGCTCACCGATATCCTCCAGGTGCGCTTGACTCCCGGGGTATGGCATTTGTAGGCGGTGAAGACAGGAGCGAGTCTCCCGGAGAGTTCGGCGGAAGCATTCGAACTCATCCGGGGTGAGCGATTCGGGTGCATCAAAGCCCGGTCCTGCGACTGGCCAAAACTTCTCAGGGAAGTGGCCCTCTGCAAGGACGGTCCAGAAGCTCCACGACTCAAACTCGGGACCCAGATCTCCTTGGTCCTCTTCAATGGCTGGGAACGGACGGGAAACTGGTAGTGGTGCCGAGGCGGGCCGCCGGGCTGACGGGCTGGCCGGCGGTGAATACGGCGAGCAGGCCGATTGGCCTCCATATCCTGGGCCGCCCTCTGAGGGTGGCGGTGCCCTGGCTACCACATCACGATAGGACGGGCCGGCGAGCGAACATACTGCCGTAGCATCGGTGCTCGCCGAGGGCGCACCAGATCGTGGTTCGACCGTCGGTCCCCAGAAAAAGTCTCCGGCTTCTCCGATCGAGACGGAAGGCACTTCTGGAGGGGCCGGTACCAACCGCAAGTATGATCCTTGGGGGTCTACCAGGCCCTCGTTACTCCGGATATACCTTCGGAGAGAAGCGGGGATCACATCGATCTCGCTCTCGGGGAGCACGAGGCTGACGTGCCGCATTCCTACCCCTGCCCTTGACTGGCGGGATTGGGGAAGGGGCTCTGTCGCCGAATCGTACTCCGCCTCTGAGTCAGAGAAGCAAACCGGTCGGATCTCTGTCCGGAATTCCGTAACATTCTTCCCTCGGTGTCGACGCCTTGCCTTCCTGCCCCTGGGTGTTTCTTCGGGGCAGGGCTGATCTCTGTCCTGGCGTCCTCCGGCCGCACTGGTGCTGGGGCCAAGAGGACTGGGAACCATGGTGCGAGGGGCACCGGGACAGATATCAAAGGGGACGCGGGGAGAGATGATTCCGGGCAGGCCTCCGGGCCGGGATTGGAAGGTGGGATGACCCATGCCTCCTGGATCGGCCACGCAGAGTAGACCCTGCCGGTGAATAGCGCTACCGCGAGATGGTCCGCGGTGGCTACTGCCAGTGCCAGCAACCGGGAGAGTCGACCCAACCTGCCATGGGGGCGGTCGGGGCCTCGATCCAGGTCGGGCATAGGAGTTCCCCCGCTCAGGATGCACAGAGGCCTGGCGACTGGAGCCAGCAGTGGCTTGGGCCAATGCGGCCACTGTCGCTAGAGCCCCATGGTGGGCATCCTCTTCCGCTCGTGCCCGACGTTGGCGTCGAGACAGACGAGTCGGGATGAGCGGCGCGGGCAGGTGGAGAGCCCGCTCTTCGACTGGAGAGGCCTGGCGGCGGTGTCGCCGTGGCCTGGCGGGAGTCCTTACCATAGATCCCTGGAGCGAACCCCGGATAGGGTGATCCCGGGCATCTTCCACCTCATCCGCATAGGGAAGGGAACTGTCAGAGCGCTCCGGGGATAAACTCCCGAAGCGATTGGAAGTTGAGGTAGGCAGCGGTGCCTCCCTGCGCGGCCCTCGAGGGCGGCGGTGGTGGCGAGGCGCAGCCTCCTCAAGGTCTAGGCGAGCCATTTCCCTAGTGGGGATGACTCCCTCTTCCTCGTATCTCCGCACCAGGGTGTTGATCACCCTTCTCTGGATGACCTCCGAGGGGGAGAGAGGGCGTGGTCGTCCCGCAATTGCGGCTGCTGGGACGACTGCGGAACGGGCAGGACCGCGCGGAGTAGCCGCGTCGGTGTTTCCCCTATCCCTGCGCCAGTGGGCGGGTGGCGATCGGGCACTGGATCGGGCGACCTGATTTTCTGAAAGCAGGGAGAAGAACCCATTAACACTGACAGGAAAAAGGAATCGTCAACCAACCATTAGCGCCACGACGCCTTCCGTGGGGGGAACCCAGGCCCTCGACGTTGCGAGACGGAGTGCCCGGTTTCACTTCCCCAGCCCCTGGCGGGTAAGACTGAATGCTTGGCCGGGCAATATGCCGGTCTTCCAACACCTCTGAAATCCATCGGTCTTCGTATCGAGGAGAAGAGATTCACGTCGGGTTAACCATTTTTCTGTTTCGGTGCGGATGTGCGTCGGGTTACGCTGTTCCGCCAGGACGCGTTCGCGCGTGCACCCGTCAACCCGAGGGGATGGGCGCGCGGCTTGTGGTCCCGCAGTCCCGCTTTCCAAGGGCGGGCGGCATTCGTCCCTTATTCAGGGGCGTCTGCTCCTTGATCGAAACCGGGATGATGGGATGTCGGCTCCTCCTTCCTTGGACGTCTCCTCCGAACTCGTCGCCTAATCCGGGTCTCCCTCATAGACTTAAGAATGTTCGTGAATCTCGTTCCCGGCGCCATATCTTCATGGACACCGGTTAATTACGCTGCTTCCGCCCGGACGCTCCAAGGAGTCCAGGCGGGGCAGCAACCTGCGGTGAGAAGGCCGGGTGGCTCTGGGTGCTGGGGGCGTGTCGTAACACTGCGGCTTTGCACGTCTGTCTTCCGTCCCTAATAGGGCTTCTCGAAGGCATGATGGCCTGAGGCATCCCGTACTGGGTGCGGGGAACTGTGTCACCTGAGGTTTTCCTCAGCTTCCCATGTTTAACACGGGGTATGCCGCGAGTTTAACGTCCAGCGGGGATGGCATCGGACCGATCAACACGAAAAGTGGATCAGATGACAGAACCCCTTGCGGGGAACCTCCGACGCTGGGGCCAGCACACGGGCGGCTTCCCAAGTAACGTGGAGTGGAGTGAAGTGGCATGACCCCACCGGGATGTGGCGGCCCGGGTAAGGATCAGGATGGATGATGGAGTGAAGAGCTTGGACCCCGGAGGGGCTTCCTACGTACCGCACGTTAGCACGGATCAAAGTCAACGTAGTTCGGGTATACAGTTTAACGTCATGCTGGACGTCGGCAAGCCGACTCACGAAGAGGTCGAGGCCGCCGGGCGGAGGATTGAACCGAACCACCTCGCACAGAGGGGGATGGAACGGCAGGGTGGATCACAGTTTCACGTCATGCTGGACGATAAAAGGAGAAATGGAAAAAGGGGGGCTGTGAGGAGGCACCGTGGAGATACACACGGGCAGTCTCCCACAGGGGCGGATTCATAGGTGAATCGACGCAAGCGTGAACCCTGGAGGGGTCCACTGATGGACGAACCGACGTGAATACGACCGGGACGACCAGGTGGCGGGCTTGAACCTCAGGGAGGCTTCCTACGTACCCTGTATAGAAGACAGGGATCAAAGTCCACGTAGTTCATTCTGTCAGGACTTACGCAGTTGAGACAGCCCGGGTGGCAAAACTCAGTTGGAAGGGACTTGGACCGAAAGCAGAAGACACCTCGAGCCCAGTCATACCCTCTACTGGCTTCGGCCGTGGGGAGGCGCAATGGAGATACACATGTGCAGCCTCCCACGAGAAACTAGGGGTTTGTAATACCCTACCCCCGTAGGGAAAAGCCGCTCCCATTAAATCGTCCCAAAAGGGGGACAATCCCGACATCCCTGCAGAGACGAGCGGGTGGGGGCCACATCCAAACCGGGGGAGACCCTGCGTGCGAGGCACGGGATCGAATGATGCGGACGGTTTAGCGTCTTGCCAGACGAAGTACAGTTTAACGTCGTGTGTTGAGGACGAGGCGGATGGTTTAACGTCTTGCCGGACGAAGTATAGTTTAACGTCGTGTGTTGAGGACGAAGCACTTGGCAGTTTAACGTCTTGCAGCGCGGACGATGGGGGCTAGGCAGTGTAGCGTCGTGCAGCTTGGACGTATGCTGAACAGTTTAACGTCTTGTAGCTCGGACGAGGTACAGTTTAACGTCGTGCAGGACGTATATGCAGTTTAACGTCATGCTGGACGAATATGCAGTTTAACGTCATGCTGGACGAATATGCAGTTTAACGTCATGCTGGACGTATATGCAGTTTAACGTCATGCTGGACGTACGTGCGTGTCACTTCGCGCAAGCCTGGAGGGCCGCACGGGAAGACAACGCACGGTGCGGGCACCCAGGATGAGGATCATCGGGCGCCACGCAGGCGGGTACCCTCGGGGGGTCAAGGGAGGCGACCCGGGCGGATTGCGCACAAAAGAGGAGCTTTGCGCGCAAAACCGCGGGTCGGCGCGCAAAATGGCGGGCTGGCGCGCAATTGGGCCAGCGCTTCGCGCGCGGATGGTTGGGATTGCGCGCACCGGGCTTCGGATAGCGCGCGGGGGCAACGGCTCATTCTCTAACGAATGGCCACTTTGAAAATGGGGGGTGCGCGCAATCGGGCTGGATTGCGTGCACCCGGGGGCAATTGCGCGCAAGAGGCTTCTTTTGCGCGCAAAGGCCTTCGGGTTGAAATTTATTCAAAGGAAATGAGCCAAGGGGATTGCGCGCGAAGGCGGACCCCAAGGCTCTATTGCGCGAAAGAAAGGAGGTTACCTGAAGATCGGCATTGCGCGCGGAAGGGGTTGGATTGCGCGAACAAGCGACGCTTTGGATTCTGGCAACCCTCAAAACGTCGGGGGTCGCCTTATATTTATAGGCAACCCCGAGCGCGGAATCCGGTCTCGGGCGCGCAATTCGGTTCGCGGGCGCGGAATCAGGACCCAGCGCGCAAAGGGCGCCGCGCAGGCCGCGGGCGCGCAAAATAGCGCGCCGGCCCAGCGCATTGTGCGCATCCCGGGAGGATTGCGCGCCGCGACTCAACTTTGCGCGCGGGCCTCTGAAATTTCGCGCAAGCCCTCCGGGCCCTCCGGAACGTGCCTCTGACTCCAAATATCACTTCGCTTTCCGCATCCGGAGCTTCGTTTGGGAACAACGGACTTTTCCGGCGTCTACAATAATCCATTCCAATCTTTAGGCTTATCCATAATACTGCAGTCCACTCTCAGAGATTAAATACCATCGTTGATCCCATATATCATAAGATATATCTTGTTGGTCACATTCCAAACATTTAAAGGCCTTAATCTTGTACTCTCTTGAATACCCATTGAACCTTATTGAAAACATGAGTGCTGTTAAAAGTTAACTCTTTCCACATACCAAAATCCTCAAAATTCTATATACTCAAACCATGATATCACTTAGTCCTTATATCAATCATGAGCTCATGAATACTATTAAACATTTCATTTTCTCGTCTTCATTATGCGCATATCATCTTATTTCCAAAAAAAATATCTCAATCACTTTGAATACCACATCAATAAATATTGCAATACTCAATGATACAACATTATTTTGGAATCCCATTACATAAACGCTTAATCATTCCACCACATCGTTATCATATTCAACATCGCCAATAGTGATCGCATGTGACTTCCCTTTGTCCTTTGCCTTCAGTGGTTGCTCATGTTGATCATCACTAACCCTTGGATTAGGGCAATTATTAGCATAATGCCCCATTTCCTTGCACTTGAAGCATTGAAGTGTTGGTGGTGCGTTCTCTGCAGTGTTTGCTTTATTCACATCATTAGAAACCCTTTTTCCATTACTTCGACACTCAGCTGCTCGATGACCTTCTTTTCCACACTTAAAACATTTTCTAGTTCCTTTAAGACAATCTCCACCATGCTTCTTTCCACACTTTGTGCATAAGGAAACATTCATCTTCTTTTCACCATTATTATGAGATTTCTCCTTGAACTCCATCTTTCATTTCTTGTCAAAACCATGAGATGGATATGTAACACCAACTTCCATTTCTACCTTGATAGCACAACGCACAATTTCTTCATAGCTACTGAAGTCTCTTATAGCTAATGCCCTTAGAAGACTTGGTTTTAAGCCACTGAAAAATCGATCAACTTTACTTTCAGGTTGGATGATAATGCCAGATGCATACCTTGCGAGTCTTGTAAAATTCGCTTCGTATATACCAACAGATTCATCATCCTTCTGCTTCAGCTCAATAAACTCCATTTCCATCTTTGTTCGAAGAATACGAGGGAAGTACTTACTGAAAAACAAGTTCTTGAACTCGTCCCATTCCATGGACTCAATTTCATCCCTTGGCCTCGTATTCTTGATAAGATTCCACCATTGATCAGCTTCACCTTCCAAACGATATACTGCTAAGATGACTTTATCATGTTCAGAACATTGAAGAACTGAAAATATCTTTTCAGTGGTACTGATCCATTGTTCAGCAACAAGTGGATCGGAAGTCCCACTGAAAGAAGGTGGACGTTTCCTCATGAAGGACTCAATAGAATATTGTTCCCTTCTCTGCTCATTTGGAAGTCCATAATGATTCATAGCTTGTGTAAGTATAGCAATAAGATTTTGCACTCCATCTCCCATAACATTTGTTTGTTCAGGAGGGCAATCATTGCATTGTCCATTGCATTGATCAACACGGTTCCTTCGGGTTCCAGCCATCGTCTAAAACCCAAAAAGAATAGTGTGAGAGGCAAAAATCATGCTAGGGAAAACAACATAATAAAGGGGGATTACCTTCAATATCCAACATCTTAGGTTTAATTCTATGATCGTTAGCGTAATTCTATTACTATAACCTATACGTATACTTATCCCTAGGGACATCCCTAGACATACCTTAGAAATATCTCTAGGGATCTCACTAACGTTTTCGCATCCTAGTTTCCAAAGGTTGACTAAACCTTTCCTCTGATACCAACTGTAGAGACCCTAATATTATCGTACATGGACATTACATTACATTTGCGGAATACTTAGTACATAACAAAAACACACACTAAAGGATCGTAATAGTTTAGTGTCTTTGGAAACTCGGAACGTAATCTTCTAATCGTGGTGAAAGATCTTCAATATCTCCCATAAAGATCTTCCCTTTTTTTTTACCTAAAACCTTTATTTATATCCTGGGGAAAAGAAAACATAAAAGGGTGAGCTCAAATGCTCAGTAAGGGTATACAAAAGAAATAAAAATCATATCATATCTTTTTGAAAATCATAACCTGCAAAAGAGATCATAATATCTTAACATGGAACAAATCATAGAAGTGAAAATGAGATCACCATAATCATAACATGAAACTTGAAACTTTGTGGCATGCACACATAATCATGGAAAATCATTTCTTGTTAGTCATGACTCATTGCCAAGACTATCTTAGTGGACAAAGTCCCTTTCTGAATCGAGTAACCCTCGTTTCAGTCTTGTTTCACTGAACCGGTATAACCTACCATTTCAGCCATGTGTATCTCATGAGATATAAAATCTTTACCCAATGCATTGGAGGGAGATATAGGTCCCACCAATCTTATAATGAATCCTTTCTTATGTGTGCCACATAATCATAAAATATACATCATCGCATAACACATGTAACAAAAATGGGATTCTTGAAACATCCTGACATCATAAATAAATTCATATAAGATAAAGGAATTCATAAACATAATTCCATCACAACATAGTCAAATCAATGTAAAAATATGGATAGAAACAGAACCCTTTATTATCTTAGATGGAAAATAATTTTGATAAAACACTTGAATTGAATTCTTGAGGAAAATATCCTTTCTTCTTCAAAATCAATTTCTTTTCACAAAACATCATGCAATTTTAAAAGAAAGAGATTTTATTGAAAATAGTCATGAAATATTTTAGAGGAAGCTTCATGAAAATAAGGCTTTATAAAATAGTATAAATCCGTTCGTGCCGTATAAGTTAAAAAAACATTCTTCGTACTTTTGTCGGAAAAGTCAAAAAGTACCTCGTACGAAAAACGACAAAAGATTCCTTTCTTATTCTTTACTAAAAAATCATCGAAGGGTAAAATTGGATTTAAACTATTGTAAGTGGATGGAAATAATATTACTAATTGAGGAAACATGGATGTGGATGATAAAATACACCCCAGTAAATACTTACGAATAAACAATCTCGGATAAAAATGAGATTGTGATATTTCCCTTACCTTAGGTCCGACTTGCTTTGTAAGTGTCCGAACCTCCTGTATAATGATTTAAATCATGTTATTGACTTATTACAGAATCATATTCATTGTTATGATATCATATATGGTTCACTTATGACATTATATTACCCGTTCTTTTGTAAATTCCATGTTAAAGAAGCGTTTTGGGTAAAATCGTTTCATTTATCGTAGGTGTTTTGACTTGTTGTTCTTGACATCATTATTACTTATATCATGATTTACTTACTTCCATAATATAAAATATGATTTATATATCATATATATTCAGTATATATATATATATAATAGGTAGATAAATAAAATTAAAAACACCGTTCATGGAGACGGTAGTCCGTACGTACGCATGAACGCTGTTTTCCTTTCCTTATTGTCTTGAAATGGAAGTAAGTAGATGACATACATATGTATATATATATATAAATCCAGTAGCTTTATAATGTCATATATTTCATTATTATTTCTTATATATACATTATAATCATTCTTAAATGGTTAACATGGAGAATGAATCTCATCGCGTCGTGGAGACGGTATTCCGTACGTACGCACGAGCGATGATATCATTTCTATAAATATTGAATTGAATTGGAGTGGATTATACAATATATCAGAATCAATATGATGTTCTAATAACTATGTATAGTTATTCTTTACACCATTATACCCATCCATGTAAGGTGGTGGTGGAAAATAGATTACACCACGGCGTGCAGACGGTATTCCGTACGTACGCACACGCGGTGATTTCTTTTTCCGTAGGAAGGATAGATGGTGAAATAGGGTTGTTTCATACTTATAATAACATATCAGTATATGAGTGATACTGATGTTATTACTTCATAATGAAACAACCTAAGAAGATGAAGTGGAAGAAGAAATAAAGATGAAAGAATTGGTAACGGTAATTACCTCTTCTTTGAAGTGCCTCATTGAGACCTCCTCTTAGGGCACTAAAATTGGTCTTTGAGGAAGACCAGAACCTCTAGGATGTTTCTAGGGAAGTGGAGAAGATATTTTGTCAGGGTTTGGCCGAGCTTTAGTGCTCAAATTGGTGTGAGGAGGAGGGGGAGGAGGTGTCCTTTTATAGGGGAGGAGAGGGGCAACTTAGGAATATCTCAAAATATTATTTTATATTAAAGTCAAAATCGGTTTATAATGGTTCCAAAGGGTCTTATTTCGAAGATAAAGTGGGGATGGGTCGAAATCCTATCAACCAATAAGATTTAGACAAGTTTAGGGTATTATTTTAACCTTATCAATTAGATTTAACTCTAAGTTAATTAATTTAACTTTTACTGTGTCTTTTTGTTTTCTTCGACTATATGGTTAATACACTTACTATAACATGCCAAACGAACCCCAAATTGTATATTATTAATACATATATCCTTATCTAAGTCATTTGGCCGAACCTTAGATTTTTAGGAATAAAATAACAATTAATAATATAATATTTGATTTACAAACTATTTTGTGTCAATTTTGAAACTATTTGATATATGATTTTTGTGAAAGTCATAACAGACTTATATGTTCGAACCAAGTTGATTAAATAAACACTAATATATCATAGTAACCTAGAAAATTAGTGGAATTCATAAAAAGTCTTAAATTACATTTATTTTGGTATTTATATTATCAATTATGTCAATATTTCATTAATAAGATAATTACTGCATCATCTTTGTGTCATAAATAAATTATATTATTTGATGTCTAAAAATTACAAATAAAATACCATCATGTATGAAATTATTTTAGCTTTCTAATGAATATTTACAATCGAATTTATCGTATGTATAACCCCATATTATAAATGATTTACTTATTAAACTTTGATTTTAACTATTTTAACCCATCTTTAAATAAATTAATAATAAATGTCCTAATCTAATCCAAGTGGGCCTAAATGGTCATATTTTATTCCTAAGTTTGTTTTTGGTCGAATTACACTTGTCCAATAGAATTAGGACATGTTTTAGGGTAATATTAATATCATATTTACCCTTAGTTACCCTATTTACTATTAACCGTGGTAAAAAAAAGTAAAAAGTTACTATTCACCAAAAAAATTATTTTCATCTCATTGAACCACATTTTAGTCCTTGATATTAACCGTGTCTCTCGGATTTTCGAAATTCCATTCACAGAAGCGGTAAAATTAAGTTTTATGCAAAATTCAGTTTTTAACCTACCACTTAGTAGTTTCACTATTCATCAAAAATTGATGTTTTTCAGAACAATGCCAAAATTTCATCCCAAGCTATATTTCATATTCCGAATTCAAAAATGAAGTCTATTTTACCAAATTCATAACATAAAAGTTGCATTAATTAATTTTATAATTAAATCCCGCTGTTAAAACAAATAGCGTGTTTTTAAGAAACAATATCTATCAAAAGATTGACACTTGTTTATGTCTAGTTTAAATGTGAAATTACATCCAATGACCAACATTGTATTAAATTGTAAAAATATATTATAAATATACTTTAAAACCACTCAAATTAATGATTTATCACTATTAATTATTTCGATTAAAAAAGTTGTTTTTAATTATAATTTAGTAATTTTCACTATTCATCAGAATATGAAAGTTATCCGAAAAGTACCAAAATTTCACCTTAGGCTAAATTCGATACTCCGAATCCAAAAATGAAGTCCATTTTGAGAGTTAAAATTTCTAAAATTTAAAAAGTGGTTATTACTATTCATAACGGCTAGTTTTAATAATATTTTAATAGCATATCATTGTTTCGTGAAACTCAGGATTACGTACCGCAGACGCTATCGAGGAAGGTTGCGATTGCGTGTAATGCAAGGCAAGTCAAGGATGCGTGTTGTGCAAGCTCCTTTTGGTGTAGCGTACAACACAAGACATTAGTGAAATAAAAAAAGAATATTTTTCATAAAATCTCGGGCTGTTACAATATAAATCTTTACCCAATGCATTGGAGGGAGATATATGTCCCACCCATCTCATAATGAAATCATTATTATGTGTTCCACAACATAAACATTAATCATTTATCAAAACCCAAAGAATAAAATGGGTTTCATAAATATCATCACATCATAACATAATCCATATAATACAAATGGATATCATTTCATCATAATAAAAGTGAATCCATGTAAATCATTGATACATTATACTTGAAACATACACATATGAAATAATGTCATCTTAGATGGAAAATAGTTTTGATAAAACACTTGAAATTAATTCTTGATGAAAATATCCTTTCTTCTTCAAAATCATTTTCTTTTCAAAAAATGAAATTAAATTTTAAAAGAGAAGGATTTTGTTGAAGATATTCATGAAATCTATTAGAGTAAACAACATGATAATAAGGCGTTATGAAACCGTAAAAATCTGTTCATGCTGTATAAGTTAAAAAAAGAATTTTCTCGTACTTTTTCCGAAAAAGTCAAAAAGTACCTCGTATGGTAAACAAAAGAAAGATTCCTTACATACCATGTATTAAAAGTACCAAATGGGTAAAAATAACATTAAAAATACGTGGAAAAATGTTAAACACTTTATAAAATCTATTTTATGGACATGGATGAAAACTATAGCCCTAGTAAATACTTACGTATATGAAATATCAGATAAAAATGAAATTTGAAAAATTATCCCTTACAAAGATCATTTTGTAAATAAAATAGATAAATTATGTGTATTCACTATAAGGTAACATAAATAAATTATAAATACATGATAAGATATAAAAATTCATTTCTCACATAATCAAATAACGACCTAAACAAGAAAGAGAATATCAACCTAATGAACGGAAATTGGGTTAAGAAGTTCCCTTACCTCATGTCCGACTTGACTAGATCGTTCTTTAATCTCTTGAATAACAAACCGATGTTAATTTCTACTTACATAAGAAAATTTTTCAAGTTTATTATTCCTTTTATTTCACTTATTACCAGGTTATAAACATTATGTAACAATTTATGTCAATAACGTTCGTTTTGCCGATATTTGGTACTTGAGTCAAAAATGGACTTCTTATAATGACATTTTGTTCATGTTCTCAAAGGTTAATTATATCCAGAATTATATTCATGATTTATATATCATATATATCATATATATCCATCATATACATGTATTTATAATAGTACATAACATATAGAGGTAAGAAATGAAATGTGCCGTTCATGGAGACGGTAAGCTGTACATACTCAGGAACGCTACTTTCATTTCTATTTCATATTTTAATGGAATTAAAACATAATTATACATAGGTATATTATAATTCCAGTATTATATCATATACAATATCGTTAACTCCATCCTTTATACATCCCACGTAAGGAATTAACGAATCACATCACTTTGAGGGGGCGGTAGTCCGCACATCCTAAAATAAGATTATCGTATTTACCCACTATGGAAACCATAAAGGCTTGATATAATTTAGAATTAAAGAAGAATAATGAAATCATAAACATAATATATATCATATATAAATATAGTTCCATCATAATAGACACCATGAGAGGCGGTACGAGAAAATCAAACAATCATCATTTCGTGAGGCGTTAGTTTTGCATCCACATAAACATTATGTTCTTCATCCATTAGATGGAGGTGTGTGTAAGTGTAGTTATAATAATTCTCATAAAAAAATCCTAGTATATTGATGATACTTTTGTTGTTACAAAATAAATGATTAAAAAGAATTTAGGGGTTGTATAAGTAGAATAAAATAAAACAATTTAAGAGAAACTATTACCTTTAATTTGGGTAACTTCCTTTTATTTGAACCAAAAGGACTTCTTGGAGTTACTTCTGCCTTAGTTAAGGATTATAGGGGGAGGATATGGATGTATGGAGCTTAATTGGGAAGATGTTGGATGATCCAAATGGCTTGACAGTTCGGAGGAATTGGAATGAAATGGTCTCCTTTTATAAGGGGGGAGAAGAGGCTCTTTTGGAAAGTGTGAAAATATTATTTTATTATAAAATAATATTCAGTTTCAAAAGGTCAAAAAATCATTAATGATGAATATAATATGACTAATAGTCGAAATAAAATCATCAATTCAGAATTGGACAACTTTTTGATAATATGTTAATCATTATAATCTTATTTATTTAAATCATTTATTAATGAGGTAAATACTGCATCATTATTGTGTCATAAATAATTTGATTTATTTTCTCTCTAAAAATTAAAAAAAATACCATCATGTTGGAAGTCCTTTTATATTTCTAATTAATATTTATAGTCGAAAAGATAATTTATATAACTGGTTATAAAAATTATTTACTAAATGATTTTTGTTAATGTCAATTTTGTCTTTACATTAATTTAATTAATTCAAATTGTTATTATCACTACCAAGTGGCTAAATGGGGTCCCCAAACTGACCCGAGGATTAAAATGGTCGTAAATGACTCAACCAATAAGGTTTGGACAACTATTAAGGTAATTTGGAATTATTATAAAACTATTTTAACCTAAAATTACCATATTTACCTTTAACCGCGGAAAATAAAAGTCAAAAGTTACTATTCACTAAAAATTATTTTCATCCTATTAGAACCACATTATTCTTCTTTATAACAACCATGTATGTCATATTTTTGAAATTATATTCACACAAGTGTTAAAATTTAATTTAAATGAAACAGTCAGTTTTTTTAACTACCACTAAGTTGTTTCACTATTCATCAAAAATTGATGTTTTTTAGAAAAATACAAAAAATCAGCCTAAGATATATTTTATATTCTTAATTCAAAAATGATGTCTATTTTTACAAATTGAAAACATATAAGTTGCAATAATTATTTATAAAATTAATTCCCGTTATCAAAACAAATAGCGTGTTTTTAAGAAACAATAACTATCAAAAGATCGACACTTGTTTATGACCAATTTCCAAGTGAAATTAATTTCAATGACCAAAATTGGATTAAATGGTAAAAATATATTATAATTCCACTTTAAAACCAATTAAAAAGATAATCTAACCATTTAAATTATTGAGATGAAAAATGTTGTTTTTAATTAAAATATAGCGTGTTTTTACTATTCATTAAATTATGAAAGTTATCAGAATATTATGAAAACGTTATACAAAGTAAATTTTTATATCTTGATTCCAAATAAAAATTTTATTTTGTCAAATTGGACTAATAAACATGTCAAAAAGTAGATTTAAATTGGCTGCTCCATCAAAAGGTGGCAAAACAACATTTTTTTAAAAAATGCTTATTTTACCCAAAAAAATTATTTTGTTCTCATAACATGTACTAGAAAATGTGTAAGATGACTAATGATGTTATAAAATTTAAAATTTAGTTAATACTATTCCTAACAGGTAGTTCGTAATAATATTATAACAATATATCATTGTTTATCAAATCTCGGTATTGCGTACTACACACGCTATCGAGGAAGGACGTGATTGCGTGTGATGCAAGACAAGTCAGGGATTTGTGTAGTGGAAGCTCCTTTTGGTGTTTCATATAACATAATCAAAACTTATTTCATTTATACATTAAACAAACTCTATACTTAATGTTGCGTAGAATAATTCCCATAAAACGAACATGAAATTGTGTGTAACAGAAGCCAAGAATAGTGTTGCTTAAACTACAAGATAATACAGTGTTGCGTATAGAACAAGATAATTTTGGTGTATCATATAACAGAAGACATAAATTAAATTAAAATGAATAATTCTCATTAAATCATGGGTTGTTATAACAGGGTCGTAAGAACCTAGTGTACTAGACTATAAGGGGAATAGACTGAGTGAGATATCTCATTGAGTCCTTGTCTGGTTTAGACTACAAGGGGAATTGACTGAGTAAGATTCCTCAGAGGGTAATTGATTTTATTCTTGAACTGTTAAGAATATAATAGGAATTGATGGTGAGTCATTCCTTAGAGAGTATATGAATGACCTGGGCTATAAGGGGAATTGACCGAGTGAGCTTCTTCAGAGAGTCATTGAACTATGGGCTATAAGAAGAATTTACTGCGTGAGATTCCATAGAGAGTTCCTAACTACCTTAGAATATAAGGGGAATTTACTGTGAGTGGTTCCTTATAGAGTCTTCATATTCTATTATAGAAAATAAAGGTTGTGTGCACATCCTATAGGGTTACTATGCTTGATTGACTGTTTGACTTGTGGAACTATTTACTGCTAAGAACCTTCATGTTTACTATTTTATGTACATTTTCCTGCCATATATTCACTGACTATTAGGCACAAATCTTCAGATGGTTTTCTACTAGGGTTTACTCTCACACCTTGTTTGGGTAATTATTTTGGGCCCAAACAGATTATATTGTTTTAGGTATTGATATGGGTAAGCGCCCGTCTACATGAGGTACATGATTTGCTTTGGAGATGGAGAGTATGGGACCATGCTATGGCTTGCGATGCTGAGATGTTTATCTGCTTCCTTTTTAACATTGGTTTAGCACTATTGCATTCCAATATTGTGACTTTTTTGGTTTTTTTCCTAGACATATGTATCATGCATCATTTTATATATGTTCTCTAGTTTATACATTTAGTTTTTTGTTATATGTCATTATTACTACTTCCTCTCTTGTATGTATTTGCTAGCATCCAATGTGTACTCTGCCAATGAGGGCATAGTTTTCCCACTATCACACCCAAGGCCCTTGTTGCTAGTCGGCAGCCTCTGGCGTTAGGGGAAAGGAAATGCAGGGGCTAATGTGTCGAGCAGGAGGACTAAGATATAAGCAGTTCAGGAGGCTAGTAGTGAGTAGCATCTTATGGATTTGTTTTCTGAGATACATTTATAGGATCACGATAGACATGATATTATTTTTTATGTCTTCGGTATCTATTACCTCTACTCTTATTGATCGAATTCGAATGAGACAACTATCGGATTCTGGAGGCCTAGTCCTAAGGGAATGTGTGTTAGGACAGGACCCTAATCTTGGAAGGACCATAGGCGAGGATGAGATATTGTGTTTCCAGGGGCGCGTATGGGTGCCAATAGACATATGCAAGGAGGTTATGTAGGACTTTCATTGCTCAGTTTGGGCGGTTCATCCTGGCACCACCAAGATGTATCGTGATCCACATCGTTAGTATCAGTGTCCAGGTATGAAGAGGTACATTGCTGGTTTCATCATGAGGTGTTCCACTTGTGAGTAGGTCATGTCAGAGTATCAGTGACTAGTAGGGATTTTATAGTAGTTTCCCATTCCCGAGTGGAAGTGTAATGATGTCGTGATGAGCTTCATGACAAGTTTGTCGAGGTCGCCTTGAGGGAATGATGTAGTTTGGGTTGTCATTGACAGACTCATGAAGTTTTCTCACTTCTTTCTGATCATGGAAACCATTATCGCTGATGATAGAGGATGGTTGTACATTTGAGAAATATTATGTCTGCATGGAGTTCTACATTCCATTGTTTAGGAAAAGGATGTGTGTTTTACTTCTCGGGTCTGGCATGGGCTTCAGAAGGATTTGGGTACACACGTACTTTTGAGTACATCTTTCCATCCCCAGATAGATTTCTAGTCTGAGCATACAATTCAGGTTCTTGAGGATATGCTCTGAGCATGCATTCGGGATTTTGGAGGTTCTTGGGAGAAGCATATACCACTTTGTAGTTTTCCTACAATAATAGTTTTCAAGAAACTATTCAGATGGCACCTTATGAGGCTTTGTACGGTTGGCCATACTGATCACCCTTATGTTGGCTGGAGGAAGGAGAGATATCTCTGCTGGGACCACGCCTAGTTTAGGAGACCTCAGAGCTGTTAGAGTCGATTCAAAAGAGGATGGCTACTACACAGTCTCGACAGAAGTCTTGTGCTGATCAGTGGAGAGGACCTCTGGAATTCAAGGTCAGTGATCATGTTTTCCTGCATGTGACACCGAGGATGGGACACAAGAGGATTAGGAGATAGGGTAATCTTTCGCGGAGGTAGGTTGGGCCATTTAAGGTGTTGGAGAGAGTCGGTCCGGTTTCCTATCGGTTACAGTTAACTGAGAGGTACATAGTTATGAATGACGTCTTCCAGTTTTTCAGCTTCGACGTTACTTTTCAGACTCGTTTCATGTCTTTCAACCTGGGGAGGTTGATCTCGGAGTGGATGCGTCGTTTTAGGATCATCCTATCTAGATTGTCGATCACAGTACAAAGGTTCTCCATGGCTGGTTTGTTCCTATGATATGAGTGAAATAGTTGCACGGGCGAGTACAAAACTAGACTTGTGAGAGGGAGGCCGATGTATGAGTACAGTGGCCGGAACTGTTCGAGGTTTCTTCTTCTACGCTGCGCTAGGGAAATTCGTGGGAAAATTTCATTAAGGGGAGCAGATTGTAATAAACTGAATCTTATTTTTAGCTATTCTTTCCCTTTTCTTGTCTTTTTCAAGAAAAAGAGGAAATTATAGAAATTTTTTAAGTACATACTGTGTACTTTATGAGTACACGTTGTGTACTCGGTTACTGTGGGTAGCTGTGTGCTGGTCGGGTATGGGCCATGCACACGACCATGTGGGGGTGACCAGGAGGTTTCCTAAATGAGATTACGGAAACGAAATTTATAGATCATGTACTCCAAATGTACATGCCTTGTATTGTTTTTCATTATACGGGCCTGGGTCACGTCTGACGGACATAACACCCTACTTCTAGGTCTTGTTCGTCAGAGAGAACCTGTACGGCCTCGATCATTCTACGAGCCCCTAATACTCTATTTGATCACTGATTCTACCTCTGTCAATTCCATTGGGAGCAACATGGTATGATCTTCTTTATTCTATATCCTTGTTTCATGATTCTACTCCTTTCCCAAGTTATCCTTTGTTGAATGTTTTAGAAATTTTTGTAGATCTTCAGCATTCTAAGGTGATTCATGCTTCGAGGTTCACATATATAAATCTCCTAACCCTGGGGTAGGTGGTTTGTGCCTTTCCATTAAATTTCATTGAGTATTATGTGAAAATTACACCAATACACTTGGACGGCGTATTGCGTGTTTACCGTTTTACCCCTGTTGTTTTTTGTCATGCTTGTATTCTTGTCTAGATGTAATTTGGATATGAAAATGGATTATTGATATGATTTGGATATTTTTCCTATGCATGTTATATTTACAACTGTTTGGTCATGTTTAACAAGTTTGCCTGCCATTCCGGTTTTCCATGCATATAGTTGTAGGATATAGAGTTTGTATTTGGACATGCTTGTTATGATGTATACTGTTTAGCCAAGTAGTTCTGTCGGTTTATTTGACCATATTACAATGCTATGCTCGTTGACCTACACAGGGCCGTGAGAACCTAAAGGTAGTAGACTATTAGGATAATTGACCGAGTGAGCTTCCTTAGAGAGACCTTGTCTGCTTGAGACTATAAGGGGAATTGACAGAATGAGCTTCCTTGGAGAGTAATTGATTTTATTCCTGAAAAGTTCAGACTATTAGGGGAATTGAAGGTGAATTCTTCCTCAGAGATTCTACAAATGACTTGCGATATAAGGGGAATTGACCGAGTGAGCTTCTTAAGAGAGTCATTGACCTTGGAGATATAATGGGAATTGACCGTGTGAGCTTTTCCAGAGAGTTCTAACAACCTTAGACTATAAGGGGAATTGATTGCGTGTGCTTCCTCAGAGAGTCATTATATAATGAACTAGAGAGGATAGGATTTGTGCACTTCCTAGAGGGTTACTGTGCTTGATTGATTTTTTGACTTGTGGAACTGTTTACTACTGAGCACCATCCTGTTTACTTTTTTCTGTACTTTTAACTTCCATATATTCACTGACTGTTTGGCACAGAACTTCAGATGGGTGCCTATTGGGATTTATTATCACACCCTACTTGGGACATGGTTTTGGTCCCAAAATAATTATATTTTTGTAGGTATAGATAAGTGAAATAGACCCTCTACTTCAGGTACCTGATTTTCTATGGAGCGGGAGAGCATGAGACCAAGCTATGTCTTGCAATGCTAATGAGTTTATCTGATTTATTATGCGTTTTGGTTTAGCACTGTTGTATTCCTACACAATGAATTTATTGGATATTTTCCTAGTCATACATATCTTGCATCATTTTATATATGTTCTCAAGTTTATACTTTCAGTTTTCTGCTGTATGTCATTATTAATTCTTCCACTATTGTATGTATCAGTTTACATCCACTTTTTACTCTTCCCATGAGGGCATCGTTTCCCAACTATCACACCCAAGGCCCTGACTTCTAGTTGGAAGCCTCTGGAATTCAGGAAAATTAGATTGAATCCATGAGACCAAATGAGAACAGGAAGCCCCTGGGTGGCTTCCGAAACCGGGACGTTACACCTATACGACATAGATGTGCGAGGTACCTACACAAAAGAGCTTGGTATAAAGCCAATGTACCAAATCAAGTATCCACTTTAAAATCCACTCGTGGAATGGTATCTCCTTCCCTTTTTCCATTATTTTAAAGGGACTATGTTGGAGCCTCAACCAAAACCTTATGACTTATCAATCCTTTGGGAAAGGTTCATCAGTGTGTCTCCTATTTGGGTTATTATTTCCACAGTCAGGGGTTTCCGACATTAGTTTTACAATGAGTTTAGGATTAATGGAGTATCCATGGGTTTCTATATCCACAACCACATGGAACATTCTCCCAGAAATAGTGTTGTGGTGTTCCTGGTTTTGAAAATAATGGTTTGGTTTATGTCCTCCCCTTCTCATATCTAAAACCCAGAACCTCTAGTCACTGGTAGGGAAGGAATAGTTCACACTTGCTTTTCCACCCAAGAATAAGAGATGTCTACCTCCCCAACCAGGAACAACATTATGTCATCCAGTTTGGGTTATGCCCCTAGCTTTTCTTGAATGAGGTGGCATCATTGCTCAAACTCTCTTCTTCGGTGCCAAAGACCAAAGGGATGATGGTCACATAGACTCCCATTAACCGTTCCCTCCCCCGTTGTGCTTTGTTACCATTGTAATCCATCCATGTGGAAGCCCCTAACCTTCATCCCTTCCTACTTAAATTGGACCCTCTTCCAATTTAAATTCAACAGATGGAAGGCTCATCGCTCCACCCTCTTCCACGATTGACACACCCTCTTCCATCAGGGGAGGAGGAAAACTTTGAAGTGTCATTGTTGAATCTTTCATGTACTCATGTTTCTCAAACCGAGCATGACTCACATGGGCTTAGAGATACGTGATGGTAAAAAATGTGAAAAAACAATCATTGGAATAAACTATAGGAACTTTGATTCATGTTCAATCTAGGATATGTAGGAAGTCTTTTTAGGGATGGAGCTCACTGGACATCTGATTCTAGAATCCAATAATAATTCCTTTAATATGGGCTTCCTCTGTATGAATATGCCCCAAATTTACCTCCAAGTCATTAAGGAATCCTTTTCAAGAAGTAATACCAAACTATTCTCTCTCAAAGGACCATACATTCCTATAATACTTATCGATATAGGTGGGATTTCATTCTCATCCATATGGGATATGTAGGAATGCTTCTTGAGGTCCAAACCCAACACTTCAAATCAATCATGTTCTCCTTGGTCCATTTTCCTAACATAGTCTGATCTTAATTGGAATCCAACATCCTTTCCATGTTCCTTGGGCTACTTTAGCTTATGTTCCACACTATGTATTGACCAATAACCTTTCTCTTAGAAGACCTCATAACATGACCATAAAAGGTATGATTTGTTCTATTAAGTGGAACCGAACTACAGGTGTTCTAATTTCTTTCACAAGGATACATAGGTAGACCATTTTTACGGGCATGAGCCTAAGAAAAAAAACAAACCATTGTCTCCCAAGATGACAATCTATTTCAGAGTGCCCCACATAGTGGCTTAAAAACCAGTATCATCACAACAGTTATTAAAATTCTCTATAAGAAGTATATTAGACGATTCCATTAATGGAAAAACTAGAATACATACCGACATTTCCTTTAATGATAAACTTTGAATGCATAGTGATGATTCAAAATATTACACATGTTAATAAGTGATTGTAAACTCCAAGGGATAGTTATGATATTCTTGTTGAATTAATAAGTATTCATGAAAATATTTTGAATTTACAATGTGAGTCTCAGAGTAGAAAATAATCCTCCCCAAAAGGGTGTGATGAGTTTGACCTCGTATCCTCTTGACCAATGCATGTAGTTATGTATCGTAATTTTCAAACATAACGAACGCTTGAATTGGGAAAGTAGTTCACCTTTGGGTAATGAACTATTTGATGTTTATAGTTCCATGAATAAATAAAATGGAAACTTCTCGAAAATAGTGATTCTTAAAACTAGAACATGCATTTCAAGGTACTTTGTAACAAAAATTGGTGAACATGACAGGAATCCTTAACCATGTTAATGATGACACCCACCTGTTAGACCCATATCAATTGATAATGTAAGGCCATAAAATGGAATAAATCACACATGTATCCATCTAAAAATATGTTTATTTAATAAAGTTTATTTTTCTTTCTCATTTTTCCTCTCCAAATTTTTTTCATTACAAAAATGGATTACTCCAAGACAACATCTATGATCTTTCCGACTAATTCTCAAGCTGGATCTACAACCATGGGAAATACATCATCACCATCCCAAATTCTTCAATTCTAGGACTCTAATGTGCTGGTAAAGGAATATCTCAATCATAGTATAATCCCAACATTGGAGGCTTCTCAAAAGGGCCTCTAGGTCAATAAAAATCCATGATCATCAGGGAATCAACAACCAAAGATGAAGAAGAAAACAGTTCTAACCACAATTTCAAACCATTTAGGTTCATTATCCCTAGAATGCAACAATAAATTCCTACAATACTACAGGTATGCAAATCAAGAGGTCACTCAAAGCCTCAATTGAATAATTTAGTTGTCCTTCCTAAGGACTCCCACAAGCAGTTGCTGCCAGAATCGTGTGGTAGTATAACCCTAAAATGATGGTGGTGTTTCCTCTGGACATTAGGCCCAGGTATCTCAGACCTGAGAATGCATGAATAACCACCAAGGACAATGTTATGTAAATAGGGATCATGTTATCACCTTTTCATCCTCTGAAAAAGTCCATAAATTTAACTTTATGGTAATCAACGAGCATGCACATACACCAGTGTTTCCTAATTTTAATGTTCAGCTGACTCGTCTGACTGCAACCCACCAATCCCACCAGATAATCCAAGTGGAGTAACGGGAATAGGCACATACACTTTCTTACATGTAATCAGTTAGTCAGCATACTCGTCTAACTGCATTTAAAGATGTCTGCAAGTACAATCTGGTGGGAACTGGTAAACAAGAACATACACCTATTTACAATCACCAATTATGTCAGCAGTCTCATCATCAAGTATTGAAGGAAGTCGTTAGACCATATGTTATGATAAAAAACCAGAAGATACATAAACCTACCAATGTTCATCAGGTATTCTAATAGTCTCATGTGGTAGAAACTGAAGAAGTCTGTCGGAAAGCTCCGATGACAAATTGGGGGCAGATGCAACTCTCTGCCCATATGCATTAGTATTTTCAATATCCATTGATAGGAAAAGGAGGACAGGAGTAAGCACATACACCTTATCCTGATATGTAATGGACTTATATTCCCATTCTATCCATTCATGTCACCAAAAACATTTTAACAATGGTGAATGGGTTGACACAAATCTCATCCCATATTCTGAAAGCATGTTAGGATATTTTAACAACTACATTAGTAGTATCATGGGAACAGACTCATAAATCTGTCCCCACACATGGGATGACACATCCTCATTCCATCCGAGAGTAGATACACATCTCGGTTCCAGTCCATGAGGGTCATGGGGCATACTCCCACATATTATACCGACAACAAGATCAGGAACATACACCCATTCCAATTAGAGGTAATCAGTCAGTTCTGGTAACCACTTCAAATAAGGTGCACACACATGCCATGATAACTACATTTCCAAAAATGTGTCCCCAACTAAGAATAAAATAACATCCACAAATAAGTCTCACCATGAACTATTATAATATCAAGTATCATGATGTGATTTGGCTCCTCTTGATTCAACAGTTCTTGAAGCCCTGTGAAATTTATTTGTTGCTGCTCAAGATCCTATCATCTCATTACCAAATTATGGGAGTGTTAGTTCTAATTATGATGTTCCTCATCCTAATCATCATTAAAAAGGCTTCCTTCATAAAAATTATATCAATACAGAGTGCCTATATCTGGATGAGAGTCATGGAAACCCTACGTGTGGAAGGAAGACCATGAGAAAAAAGAAGCTTTTTCCCTTGCTGTAATCCATCATGGTGATCCTCCCCATAATGGAATTCACTAAAAAAGTCCTATCTACAGTAGTATTTCACATTTTCAAGATAATTTTTTAATTGAAAATGTATTGACCAAAAATCTCTATTATCTCGAGGCACTTGAAAACATATGGCCAATCTTGTTTGACGACTTTTCACTTATGGGTGAAACACTTTATCAAATAGAAGGCATCTTAAGGGAACAATAATTCTTCAAACCACCCTTGATTTATTTTTATTTTAATACAAAGCATCCACTTTGGTTAGAAAAAGTGGAGAAAACTCTAGTGAAAGATGATGAAGATTTGTTAAACATGAGGAAATAATTTTCTAAATGAGAAATTCCAGTCCTGTTTTGGACTTTAGAAAATTCATAGTATAACATTCTAGAATTGGTGAGAGATTATTGCATTCATAACATATGCCTCATCTTATGAAAAATTTATTGTTATTTGAAAACCAAAGTATTAACATATGATGAATATCAAAATAATATAAAGGTAATAAAAGGGTTGCAATGCCAAATTGACTTGACCTATCTGTCAGTTTCCCAACATTGAATAGTTGAAAACAATTGAGAACCCTTCAGCCTACATTTCTCAATGCTCTATGTATAATACACATGTTAATTTTAGATTCCCCATCAAGTGTATGTATCAGAAGATGGGGTGCATGAAGATCATTTCATTTCATAGCACTCCAAAATCATAAAATTATGCCAAAAGTGGTCCCCAGCAATGTTATTTCCCATGGTAATCCACAATCAATAAATTTTGAATGTAATTAAATTTATTCTCAACAATAGTCCTCAACCAGTTCTCATCAGAATTAGGCACAATGAAAAGTTGTTTTCAAGTAACTTTTACATCATGCATCTGGGAATCTTGAGAAGCCGTCCGGCATAGAGGATGTCATGAATCGGAGAATGAAAATGTCTGAAATAGCACAATGATCTTCTGAAACAAGTAATTTGAGTGGTTGTCAGATAATTCACCCAGATATATCAAACCCAGAATCTGTAATATTAGAAGAGTCGTTGAAAGAATTTCAGCCATTGAAATTCAAGAATCACCCCAACTCGCAAGGTTAGGGGATCATTTAATTAAACCTTCATGTTCATTCAATATAGATAATAAATTTTAAAAGATGAATAGGAATAGCCTCAGCCTGCAAGGCATGGTCTTCATCACATCTGCAATCCCCTCCTCAACAGAATTCATTTTTCATCTGATTATGGAAGAATCCACAAGGAAAAAATAAATCTAAACTATTTGAGGATTCATTTTTGGTTACTATCCACTAAAATGTTCTATGTAATACATAATATAAGATAATTATTTCTCATGAAAAACATAAAAGAAGATGGTCTTTCAAAAATAATGACAGAATGCCAATGATGCATTACGCGTAAGTAAATGTCATTAACACCATTGTAGAAGATCCTCTAGAATATATTCCCAGTTCATGGGAATTATAATATTAAGTTCTTTTCATCGATATGGTACACACCAAGGACAATGAAGAATGTGTGTACCCCCGAAATCAGAGACTTACCAAGAATGTATGTATGACTTCAATTAACAAACTCCTACCTCTTCTAAAGGAATCTAACAAGGGGAAAGTAAAAACGTTAGATAGCATCTCGATTTTACACTGGAGAAGGTCAATCTATTTGTCTTGAATAGTGATTTTCATAGAAAGAAGATGAATTGAAGGAGTTGAAAAGGTTCAATATAGAGGTTCATCAAAACAACATTTTGACTATATGTACTCACTAGACAGATCCCCAACTTGAAAATCATGTAGGACTTCCTTAGAAAAAAGGATTTGTAGTAACTACTGTTGTAGATAATGAATTCTCACCATTGTGTACACAATCAAGGGAGGACCATATACATCATGATTGGCATGTTCTTATAGGTTATCCAAGGTAGATATCAGCACCACCATAATTGGTTTTGCTGGTGGTTGCACCATCTCATGCTCTAGTTGCTATACCTGCACATGTTCCATCTCATTCAGATGTTCCCCAAATTATTATGAAAACAATTGAGGCATTAATGACTCGATTAGAATATATAGAAGAGTGACGTGCACCAGTTCAGCAGGAAAAGAGATCTTACCATGAATGGTTGGATTTAATTCCCCCCCCCCCCCACCACAAAATTTTGTGAATACCACATTTATAATCTTTAATGGTATAGAAGATCTAGAACAACAATTAAACAGTTTTTCCCATTGTTATCCCATGAATGGAACTTTTCAACCACAATAATCATTTATACTTATGTGTTTTTCGATTTCATTATAAGGAACAACTTTTGTTTGGTATTAAAGATTACAATATCGATCAATTACTAGATGGGATGATCTCCATCAAAAAAAATTCTTTAATTTAGCTCAATGCTTCCAAAGACATTAGTATTTGATCTTATCAATTTTAAACAAATGGGGAAGTAATGACTTAAATATTTCATTGCATTATGGAAAGGATTAACATATTCATTAAGTCTAGTACTCTCGCAAGAAATGTTGGTTCCAATTTGTGTGGAAAATCTGCGTGATGAATTATGAAAACCATCGATCCCTATGAAAAACATAAGAGGTTTTCGATACAATACCTCAATCTCTAAAAGGATAAAACATTATATTATTGAAGAAAAGGCTAAAAATCATGTATTTCTATCATCTCTAGGGAGGAGAATAAGAAAGTAATAAGATTCTAAAATCACACTCAAGAAGGATCATATACATTCTTCTACTTCAAGAACTTCATCACACTTAAAGGCTCCACCTCCTGAGTATTAGTATCAGAGACTGCCTAATCAAGATGAAAAAAGAGATAAAATTCTAAAACAATTTGAGGAATTAAATAATAATGTTTATTCTGTCAGGAATGAACAATTTCTTGGTTACTTCATCTCATCCATAAAAAACAATTTGGTTCAGTTTCAAGGACGAAGAAGCCACATATAGGCGGAAATGAATATCTTCATAATTATTGTCCCTTTCACCAGATGTTGAGACACCCCATTTAATAGTGTTTTGTTTTCAAAGACCATTTGAAAAAGATGGTAGACTCTAGAAAAGTGAAACTGAAATGTTCATCAGCTCAAGTAGCATGCGTTACTTCTACTGATCTAAAAGGAGAAGGCGAATGGAACGAGGTGAGAAGTAAAAATTTGTATAAATATGATTATGGTATAATCAGGATAATGATCAACTAGACTCATGCCATTTACAATCATGGTTTAAAATAACGACTGTGTATTCTTCCACTCCTACCACAGTGAAACCACCTTCATCAAATATCATTCCCCAATAAATACAAGTGATTATAAGGAAAAAACCAGTCAGAAGAATATGATATAGGGTCATGGCCAAAGTTGTCCTTGACCTTGGCCGATTTTATGATTTCTATTTCAAAAGCACAGGCACCGCCCTACCAAACGTCACAACCAAAATTAACCTTTCAACAAGAATCTTTGTCTGATGAAAAATTAATCTTGGGTTATGTTAATGTTATCCATTTAAAATATCCTTATTGCAATAAATATCTTGATTAAAATGAGCCAAGAATTCCATGTACCTAATTTAGGAAAAATAGGAAGAGGTCGTGGTAGAGGATACAAGGGAAGTCAAGGGAATTATAGAATCCAACATTTTAACTCTACCCCTAATCGAACCATATATGCGGCGGAAACTGATGGAAGATCCCTTCTGTAGGATCAACAGGAAGAAGGAGTTTCATCCATGAAATAATGGTTCTGTTATGACACAATTATTTTTGAAGACCGATTATATGTCACACCTTCTTCTTCCCAGAAAATTTATAGTCTTGGTCAGTATAACTTTCTAATGCTAGGAGTATTTCCAGCTTCTGCTCCGACATAGAGTACATGTACATTAGAAGCATGAACGTCCAAAGCACCTACAAAACCACATCTCAATGTTGGGAAACACAGACCTTTCAACCAAAAGTATGATGTATTAAAATAATTGGCCCAAGTATCATCCATGTTATCAGTTCTAGTTGCTTTGAATCTATCAAAATATCTTCAAGAAGCACACATTGAGGCTTTGTCAAGTCCTCATTATTTTGAAACTGATGTTGCTGCTGTTGTGGTTTACCATATAGATAATGATTCTATAGAATGTCCTGTAGTCATATATTTTATATATGAAGATTAAAATGATGTGGTGCATGGTCATATCAGACCATTGTATTTGACATGTGAGGTCAATGATGTAGACATCCGACAAGCCTTCATTGATAATGGCTCCAAAGTCAACCTCATTCTTGTTCGTACACTTTTTCGATTGGGCCTAATTGAATCTGACTTATCTTCTTTGACATTAATGTTTAAAGATTATGATAATAATGAACAAGAAAATCTGGGAGAGATTACAGACAAAACTTATTTTTGAGATTTTGTGTCTAATTCAGATTTCATGGTTGTTCATCAAGACACATCCGTTAATTTTCTGCTTGGAAGGCTTGGGCTACATCAACATGCTTCCATACCTTCTTCATACCACCAATGTCTTAAGTAATTTCTAAATGGTCAAATAAGAACATTGTATAGGTACATGGTTCCATTCTAAACAAGTTAATCTTAATACATTGATGCATATATTTATCACACAAAAGGAAAAAAGTCCATATAAAAGAAAATAACCAGTGTTAATGCTCCAAATGGAATAGAAAATATCCTAGAAAATCCATTTCTGCATTTGAGTACAGATTATGTGTTACCCATCAATGAAATTAAAAAGCTAAACCCAAATATAGAAAGTTGTCCAGTAACTTCCATAATGTCAATTACGGAAATTGATCCCAACAACATGGAAGAAACTGTTGATCCAATAAGCAATGTTGAAATCATAAATAGAGACATTTTAATATCATCAATTGAACGAAAAAAATACTATACTTAGACAACCACAGTAGTAGAAATTGTAGAAACTCTAGATAAAGACAAATATGTTTATTCTCAATCTATCAATCCCTCTTTATTAACACAAGAAGATCCTTCATCATCAGTATGACCAGATAAGGTGGAAATTTCATCAAGAAGTTAAAATACTAATTTCCCTTCTAAATCATGGAGTTTTTCCTCATAATCTACTATGAAAATGGAAACAGAAGAGTTAATGTGTAATGACGAAGAAGAGGATGATCTCAAGGATGCTTGTCCAGCATTTACGGAAGGTGTCTTTACCACTATGGACGAGCTCTGTGAAATAAATCTGGGTATATAAGAAAATCAACGCCCCATTGTAATTAATGCGGCCATGACCTCTAATGAGCAATAAATGAATACGTTTTTTATAAAGAAACATCGATATATATTTTCATAAAATTATACATAAATTCTAGGTATTAATCATGATGTAGGCATCTATCATTTGGGTTTTCCAGAAGAACATCATGGATTCAAGCAGGCAACAAGAAGAACAAACCCAACTCATGCCTCTAAAATTGAAGATGATGTTGACATGATTATAAAGGATAACATTGTCAGGGATGTTTAGTATCCCAAATATCTGGAAAATATTGTCCTAGTGAAAATGAAGAACGAATAATTAGAGTATTCATAGATTTTAGAGATCTTAACTGGAATTGTCCTAAAGATGATTTTCTAGTTCAAATTATATTGCTTCTAACTGATGCAATGACTATCTATGAAGCTCTTTCCTTCATGGATGGCTACTCTGGGTATAATGAAATCTGTATCGCCCCAGAGGATAAAGAATCTACAGTCATCAGAGCTCCTCAATGTGTGTTTTTTGATTTTTTAATGCCCTTTGGATTAAAGAATGTAGTCTCAAAATACGAACATGTCATGCACCATATCCTCAAACCCTTCTGAGGTTAATTTTTTGAATGTTATGAGGATGATTTGGTGGACAAATACAAATAATGTTCCAATCACATGGATGATTTGGAAACCATATTCCATAAACATCAACAACATAGTTTGAAGATGAACAACATGAAATGTGCTATCAGAAAAACCTCAAAAAAGTTCTGTGGCTTCGTTGTACGCCGTCGTGGCATCAAAGTTGATCCTAAGAAAACAAAATAAAACATTGGTTTCTCACCTCCAAATTCTTTGAAATAATTAAGAGTACTCCAATGACACTTGGCCTATATTTTATGCTTCATCAATAATTTGGTAGGCAAGTGTTCTTCCTTTACCAAATTAATGAAAAATAGAGTCACATAACAATGGACCAATGACAACGAATAATTTGTTTATATCCTCATGAAATATATCTTGATTCCACAGGTATTAATGCCACCTATTAAAGGAAGACCACTTATTCTCTACGTAACAACTTTAGAGCCATCACTAGGTGCCTTCCTCACCGAAAATAATACAGTTGGGAAATGAAAAAACCTTTACAATATCATTCCAACAATGCTTGATGTGGAACCTTGATATTGATGTATTAAAAATTGGTTCTTGACATTGATCATTGTAGTTCAGAAATAGATGCACTACCTACAAAATCATGAGGTCCAAATGGTATCTCGAAACAAATCACCCAAATTTATCCTCAATCATCCAATGCTTACATGGTGTCTCGAATGGTGGGATGTTGTTTTGCAACAGTTTTATATCAAGTTTTGGCATCAAAAGGAAATAAAATTCCAGGTGCTAGCTAACAACCTTGTTGATCATCCTTCTACGAAAGATATATTGTTTAATACCGAACTCCCAAATGAAGAGTTCTTATCTATTCAAGATAATTAAAAAACATGGGAAATGTATTTTGATGGTGCTTCTAGATGTACAATAGGAATGAGAATGGAAAACTAGAAACTCAATAATGTTGGGTTACGAATTGTTCTTATTTAACTTGAAAATGCAGTATTTCCTTTTTCCTACTTGTTATCAGAAGGTGGTGCCAACAATGAGTCGAATATCAAGCTATAGTCATAGGTTTAGAATTGTCCCTTCCTTTGGAAATGAACCATTTAAATGAGAACGGTGATTTAGAGTTGGTAATCCAACAAATCAATGTAGAATATTCTATAAAAAACAAAATCCCTTTGTGTGATTATGTCATAGGGTTAATGGATGAATTTCCCTCAGAGACGACATTTTCTTATGTTTCATTATCACCAAATTCACAAGTATATACACTAGATAATGAAGCTATAGCCTTGGAATACCCATATCAAAATGAGTTTATCATTAGCATAAACCATAGTCGTGTGGTCTCACCTTTTGTCCAAACCAGAATCGTGGAACTTAGTAATAGGTTCCAAATTTCTGAACAATATGGTCATAATACGGGATGGAGAACATTCATCATGGAATAACATTAAAATGGGGTACTTCCATCAGATAAGGCTGAGAAAGATCATATCTAGGGATGAGCAACTAATTTTACTCTATATAATAGTCTAGACAACCTAAAGATTCTCTACAAGCGAGGCTTTCATTGAATCCTCTTGAGATATAATTATGGATAAAGACTGCAGCTGTCATTAAAGAATTACATTCATGTTTTTATGGATCACACCAGACTGGGCACATACTCTCTGATCATATCTGAAGGATTGGATACATTTGTCCATCAATGATGCAGGATTGTATATATTTCACTAAAAAAATTCATCTGTGTCACGTGTATAAAAACATAATTCATCAACCCCTAGAGTTTCTACATACAGCTAAATACATGTGGCCATTTTCTACATGGGGAATAGATGTAGTAAGGCCTTATCCTCCTGCCACATCTTAGCTATTCATGTATATTCTCACTCTTTCTAAATTCTTCTCTAAATGGACTGAGGAAATACCTCTCAAGGATGTCTGAGACAAAATCATTTATAGTTTTTTCAAAACTAAAATCATCACCAGATTTAGTGTCCCTCACAATATTTTGATGGAAAATGGCACCAATTTTTGTTCTACTGAGGTAAAAAAGTTATATCAGGAACATAATATCATGTCTAACCATTCATCTCGCTATCATGCGGTGGCCAATAGACAGATATAGGCATTCAATAAGACCATAAAAATATACTCCAGAAGATGGTGGATAAAGATAAGAAATCATGGCCTGATAAACTTTTGAATTCTTTATCAAATTATCGGACAACTACCCATACTACTACCGAAGATACTCCTTCTTCATTGGTATATGAAACGGAAGCAGTTTTTCCAATTGAAATGAAATTTCCATCACTTAGAGTTGAAATATATGATCAGTAGTCTACAGATGAGTGGTCTTAGAAATGGTTCAATGATTTGGAATGATTAGAAGAGAACTGATTTCATACATTGCATCATCAAGAAGTCTATCAGAATAGAATAACATGAGCTTAAAACAAGAAAGTTCACCTTCGTTCATTTATTCACAGAGAATTGGTTTTGGTCCTTAGATCTCCAATGATACCAGGTAAGAAACCTCCAAAACATGATCCAATGTGGGAGGGACCATATTCGATACATAAGGTCTATTAAAATAGAGATTATGCCTTATTCTCAATGGATGGAATTATTATTACAACTCCAACCAATGCGAGATTCTTGAAGAAATACATTGTATAGTTGTGCACATTCTATCTCACTGAAAGAAAATAAACTAAAAAGTACACCTCAATGCAAGAATTTAAACATCACAGTACATCATCCTCACTGAAAGTATTTATACTGCACAGTACATCATCCTCAATAAATGATTTTAATGATTATAGTCCAAAGTCCTCCCTGCAAGACATTAAACTATACATTACCATGTCTATGCTGCAAGACAAAACAATTCACAACCACCTTGTCCATGATTCAAGACATTAAACTGCATAATAACCATCATTGCCTATGTTTCATTGCATTAAAATGTGCAGCCTCTTCGTTCTTGTCGCATGACGTTAAACAGAATGACATCATTTGTACAACTAATGTTCTCTCTATTTGGCGTTAAACGCCTCCATAAAAAAATTCACTAACAAAATCTGTATTCTTTAGTAGTAAATTTGTACCTCTCATTACTATGTCTGACTCAGATCTGCATAGAAACCTAATTTGATGAACTATGTATGGCTTGATTTTCATTTTCCAATGAGATACGTAGAGATTCCTAGATCTCCAATCATAGGCCCAGCTACCTGAAAAAAAAAATTATTTCTTGTATAAGAATCAAGTCTACATAGGAATTGATTTAAGAACTATGTATGACTTGATTCATTCCCCAGAAATACATATAGTGTCACTTGGGGTTTATCCTTTAATCCAGTTACAACATGACTTTTTTTTCACATCAGTTCATTGTCGTCCTTACCGTATGAAATTAAATAGTATTGAAATCTAACACCCCAATTCTTCATCTGTGTCACCTTTATATTATTAAAGAGAATTTCACTACTCATTTTTTCACACACCATGCATAGATCAAGTGAGATTAGGAATTGGGTAAAATGATTCGGTATATACGTAAGGTGTTTCAATTCCTTGTGGGGGTGAAAATTTCATCACTGCATTAATTAAATAATTACATCACCATATTTATTCAATGGAAACATAGAAATTATCTATTTTACATATGGTTAGATCTATGTAATAGCCATCAATATTATGATCAATATTGATTCAAACATTTCTCATGTGCATTAAGCAAAACCCTCTTCTATATTCCTCACTCTTAATCTTGAGTATTTATGGATCCTCATAATCCTTATTACAATTTCTGGTGATAGAGTTTCTAATACCAGGGAGCTCTTTTGTCTGATTGTGTAACACATTCCCTCTGGTGGCCTTGCATAAGTTGCCTACATAACAGGCCTGTTAATCAAAAGATGCCACTATTTGACTATGTAGCATATGCCCTAGTTGGAACTAAATAATTCAGCCCACATAATGGGTTTTCCAAATATTGGAACCTTTGTTCATTGGTTATAATATCATTGTCCCCTTTAATCGTTGATGAAAATATAAAATTACATGTATTTTAAAAAATTCATTCATGTATACTTGTCCCATTATCATTCTCACAATATTAAAGTTTTCAGGACCATGGTTTATACATTTCACTCGCCATTTGTTCAATAAAATATGAAATAACTTTGATATCAGTTGGCCATATATTATATAATTTTTTCATTTCTAGTCCTAGTTGTATGACCTAAAACTACTGACACCATACCTATTACAACTGGTTCAAAACATCATAAACATCATATTCCTCCAATTTTTTGGACATCTTGTTTGGAAATACCCTATCCATATTCAAGTAACTTTATTCATTAAACAAACTCTATTATTCAGAAATCTGAATCATCATAAACATTTTTCGGCATTTAGCAATAGAACGTCGAATTCTGAGAGAACTTTTATCTGATTATGAAGAATGTGCCCTAGGTTTCTATGCATAAGTTTTCTACATAACAATCCTATTATAAAAAATGACATTATTTGTCTATGCAGCATATGCCACAGTTGTCCCTTCATAATACTACCCCCATAATGGGTTTCTCAATTAATGGTTACTTTGTTTATGGAAAATCCTTCCTCTAATGGTTTTAACCCTTTTACCATATCATTCCTCAGTTCCTGAAATTCCCCAATCATAGTTTACAATTTTCCCTTGCATACTTGATTATGATACTATGTTTCATAATAATTTGTCAAGAAATTGGGAGAGTTTTCTCATACATTTAGTCAATGCTAATGACCTTAAATTAATACCACACAATGTCCTCACATCATAAATTAAAACTGCACAGTGTCAATGTCCTCACTGCATGACATAAAACGGAAAAATATGATATCAGAAATTTCCCTTTCCTAGAAATTCTAACCATTCCATATAAACCATATTTGTATAGAAATGGTTTCACATTCAGGACTTATTTTAGAATAAATAGAAACCTTTTCATTCATAAAATTCATTTTCTTGGAAAAACCACCCACTGTGGTCTTGAATCACCCAAATCATATGTTCTATTATCTATCAGCAGCAAAATGTTAAATACCTAAAAGATCATTTTTTCTTGACTATACTACATGTTCCATAGGCAGCCTCACATAAGTTGGCTAAATAATTAGACTGTCAGCCCAAAGATTCCACTATTTGGCTCTATAGGATATATTCTAATTGGCCCTGCATAATACAACCCCCATATCAGGTTTTATTAAAATAATCATAATTTTGTTCTGGTAGAGGACTTCCTTTATGTTGATACATGTTTTAGATTTGGTGACTATAATAAAATCATGACTCAAGATTCCCCTTGAAAATATTTAAAGAATATTAAGGAATTTTTTGGCCACAATGCCTTTTTTAAGATCTAATTTCAAAATTTAAGGTCAAAGCTATTCGACCCTAACTATTAGCCCTTTATAGTCCAACATGCATGAATATAAACTGATAGTAATAAAAGACTTGGTTCTCATTAGATTGAGAACCTTCAAAGGTAACTCTAAACAAATGTGGAGTAACAACTCACTAAACATATATTTTGGTATTATTTAGATAATATCGAGCTATAAAAAAGAGTCAAAATATGTGAAATTTTTGGGTTTATCCATATAACCCTAGAAACCGTTAAGTTATTCTAATTGTGTACATCATATTAATAAGAAAATTTTTAGAACTCCTCTATTTGTATTATAATAATGATTTTCTAACACAAAAGACTCATTATCAAAATTTACCTTTAATAATGCAATAATAGATAATTGGAATGAAGACATATAAGATTGAATAAATAATTTCTCTCATTCATATGAAATAAAAGATACATCCAAAGAATGGTGCATCTCTATTATGTTTTAGAATAATCTCTCAACATAACTATTCATTTGTTAGACCGCTTCATGAGACCTATCAACTATTTGTTGAAGTTGAGATAGCCGAGCAACTCTAAAGTCCTCTGCCTGAAGATGCTCTTTCTTAGAAGTTGAAATGGTAGTTATCCACGCTAATTGGGTTTCTCCCAATGTTGAATTCAAATTCCAAATTTTTTCATGAAAAACATCCAGTTTCGGTTCAATATCTAACAACTCCTTCATGGATTCTTTAATTTGATTGATAATTTTGATTGATTTGATGTTATGGTTTTCCTAAGCCTCAACTACTGCAGCTTGAATGTTGTCGATATTAATAAGTCATTTATACTCTTCCAAATTGTTCCCCAGCTTCTGCTCCTACTCCCACCAACTAATGATCTCTTTCATATAATCATGGTCTGGTCGATAATTAAACCCACCAAATCCCAACACACAGAATAATGCTGATAGAGCGAGAAAATGGGACAACAATTCATCTAATTTCTTCCTAGAAATTATGATCTAGATATACTTCCATGTCTTCTTTCATGGAATGAAAATATCATATTGCATCTCTATTTATGAATCCGAGTTACTTCTATGAGGTAAAATGTACTCTGGGAATTGGTCACATGAAGATCTGCCTTATTCTACTTATCTTGGAACAGTAGAAGCTTCACCTTATGTTTTGGGAGTAGATAACCCTAAATGATGATTTAGGTCATCAACATTTTCAAATGGAAGAAATATATTTGATTTACAAAGAGGATTATATTTACCCAATAATAAGTCAACTACTTGATTGGATTCATCCCATTTATTCTCAGCTTTAGTTATTTGATAATATGTTTATTGAGAAGGGGAATTCCACTGAGCTTGCTCAGTTTTTATATTTGAAGGCTTTAGAGCATATCTTGATGGAGAATACAATAAAGGTAATTCTCCAGCTTCAATATAACGATAGAGTGGAATACCCTGTTCTTGAAGCTCCTTTGAGACATTTTCTTTAGATAAAGCTACATAAGGTGAACATTGATTTAAGTAATCAAGTAAAGAAGAATAATTATTTATGGTAATGAAATAATAAGCCTTTAAATCCTTTCAATTCATCATTAAAATCCCCAAACTCCTTGATGGAACCTGGAATATCAATATTTTTATTAAGGGATTTCACCATTTCAGTATATGCATCTTGGAATGTTATAGCATCCTCACCATTTAAGGTATAGAACAAGAATTGGTTGATTCCTAAATTGGTTCTGATGAGATTCAGTTCCATATTATCTTCAATTGGTATAACATCCTTAGATCATTCTAGGTTTGGACCAACATCAGTATTTATCTCATACTGCCTTGAGTGTGCATTCTGTTCTTCCAAATCAATTGGAATATCATTATTGATTATTTTTGGATCCTCTAAGGAAACCAACTAAGAAATTTATTTAATCTAACCATGGATTACCTCTCTCTCTTTAGATCGAGGAGCAGGTATAGATGATTCTTTTCAAGATTAATGTACTAAAATTCCAAATTCATTAACATGAACCAGGGTTTCCCCTGAGGTTTTTTTCCACATCTCGAAGTATCGGCTCTTTATCCCTTGAGAGAGGAGAGAAACATAGATCTCTCTAGAGGATAAAATGCGGTAAACATAGTGTATTGAGAGAATTATATTCCCTAAGGATTGTATATATACTTACTGCTTCGATGAACACTTTGGATCAATCTCATTTATCTCTTGCATTTCTGTACAAAATCTTGGGGGGGAAATTGAAACACTTTTATTAGAAGGAGAATCATGAGTAATTGTTGACGATTATCTGTTTCCGTTACCCGATACATGATTATTTCCCCTGGATAATGTTCTTCAGAAATTTGAGTATCATTCATTGTGTTAATAGGAGAGCTTTTAAGACCATACATAGGTGATTTGAGAATTGGTATGAAGCTTCCTTCTCTATATTCATGATGCACAAATAAATTTTCATCATGATTAATGTAGATAAATTGTAATGTAGAGTTGAGGAAAAATAAAAAGGTAAATACATTTTCATTATTAACTTAAATATCCCACTCCTCTTCAGAGTCGATAATTATCCCTTCGTGTACTTCTAAGTCCATCATATGAGATACTCATTTAGAGGCTGTTATTTTTTTAATCTGTTTCATATATAAAAGAAGCCACCTCAATAGTATACTTATGTACATCAGCTAGGTAATTGTCTGGATTACAATCAAGAGTTTCTATGATGACACCAATATCTGGTATTTGAATTCCATGCTGGTTGAATTCTTTACATCCGTCTGATAAATCTTTCCTGAAATCTGCACTAGTCAAACATACCCAGAATGCCCACATCTATTCGGGCTTGACACCTCCTCCAGAATGTAGATCCCAATCTTCTTTTCCAACCATTATATTGATCTGTTTGAGAAACCCGAAAAGTGGAATCATAACAATGTGGTCTTGAATCTACAACATGATCCTTCATATCAGATGTTTGATAATTATGATGAAGGATGAAACTAATAGGTATTGTTCTTTCTTGTACTAGATCCCCACTTGCACTAATATTCATTCACCTAGAGTTCGAGTATTGAAGGAACCAATTCATTGGAATTTACATCATAACTGATGTAACATGGTCATTGTAAAAAATCCTATGCTAGTACAGTGGTAAGTAAAGAAATTTTGGATAGACATACTCGTATGGAATTAATCCATTCCGTATCCCTGGAAGAGTACATTCAACAACATCATAGTAGTATGGTCTGATGATCATCATCATTTAATTTTGATGAGCTTTAGATTCTTTAGTATGGTTCCTCAAATGAGACATTTTTTCCTATAAGAGAATTATCAAACATTCTCTATTAATTTTAAATTTAAAGAGGAAAAAATTGGGAAACGACACTGTTCGCATAGGTCCTTCGACGAGGTACGTCGCGAAAGTCCTTCGACAAGGATCCTAGTGAAACTCCTTCGATGAAGTCCTTTGATGTACCTCCATCAGTTAAATAATTATACCTTAATAAAATTTCAAGGTAATTACCTGAGGGCACAATGCGATGGGAATGGGGGAATGAGCTACACAACGAGAGCCATAAAATTCTGAAGAGCACAGGTGAAGAAAATCGCAAAGGATAAGGCCTATTTATATAAAACTGACAACCTACATGCCTGAAATTTATGTATAATCTATGTAGGATATCTATGCGGGGTACCTATGTGACAAACCTACACTATTTAGCAATCGATCCATATTATTTTTCCCCAGAAATTCACTTTAGGACTCGACCCTCTATCTATTTTCGGATCCAATTACGAAGGGGGATTTGTTGAAACCACTTAAGAAAAAAACAAATAATGAATAGAGCCTTGTATATTTTAAAATCCCAAGGCATGTTTTGAAAAACTCAAATGGAAGGACAAAATACTCAAAAAAGGCTTACACGATCAATTTGTGCAACAGACTTACGCGATAGACTTGCGTGGAAGAGCTACGCACCAGAATAATTTATGTACCCCTACGTGGAGCACCTGCGCGGAGGACCAGTGAGGATAAAACATCCTTCAACCAGGCCCATCCTGGCCTATAAATCGATCCCTTGGGCTCCCCATTTGGAAGACTAAAAAAGTCTAAAACTCTATGAAGATCCCATTGTGTAGTTCTTTCACCAAAGGTCCCTCAAATTGTCTAATTTAGCTCTTTAAAACACGAGAGAAGAGATAATTAAATGGGATAAGCATGTTTTGAAAGTCCTTTACATTTTATTACATAGGTTTGGTTCTTCTATGCGAAATAAATTCATCAGTCACCATTCATACGTGCATGGAATACCTGCGCGTTATACCTATTTTTCATACCTAAAAATTTTACCTGCGTATCATACTTGCGTGTTATACATGCATGCTACATTATTTATGATACCTACATGGCATACCTGCGTGAGGTACCAACGCGATAGAGCTTGGTATAAAGCCTATGTACCAACTCAAGTGACTTATTTAAATTCCATTAATGGTAATGTATCTCCTTCATTGATTCCCTTATCAGAAAGTGACTAAGTTAAAGCCTCCACCAAAACCTCCCGACTTATCAATGATTTGGGAAAGGCACATCAGTGCGTCTCCTATTTGTGTTTGTATTTCCATAGTTAGTGTAACACTCGAGATTTAATGAGAAATATTTTGTTTTTTTGTATAATGTAATATAAAGGAATCTTTCACTACACAAAATATTGTCTTGGCTTGAGTTATACGCAAGAGTAACCTTCCTCGATAGCTTGCGTTGTACGCAATACCGAGTTTCACTAAACAACGATATGTTATTAAAATATTATATAAACTAGTCAATATGAATAGTAATACCCAATTTTTGAAATTTTTTAAATTTTATCTCTCAATATGGACTTCATTTTTGGATTCGAAATATCGAAATTAGCCTAGGGTGAATTTTTTTATTTTTCTGAAAACATTAAATTTTTTATGAATAGTGAAAACACTCGGTCACTATTTAAAAACTGGCTTTTATTTAAATAATGATTTTTTTATTTAAATTAAATTTAGGTCAAAATAGATAAATAATAGCTATATATGTTCAATGTAATTCATTGGAGTAATTTTATAATAATTTTAGATATATAAAAATTTTATTGAATTTTTCCTCGTCTTTTACCCAATTCCTAGGAGTATTTGAAAATTTACATAAAACATAATTTTAACGCTTCTGTGAGTCTAATTTCTAAAATCCACGAGACACAGTTAATATGAAGGAGTAATATGTCTTTCAATAAGATAAATATATTTTTTGGTGAATAGAAATTGTTTTCTTTTTTTACCATGGTTAAAAGTAAATAGGGTAATTAAGGGTAAAAATTATATTATTATTACCGTAACACATTTCCTAATTCTATTAGATAAGTTTAATTCGACCAAAAACAACCTCTGGACAAAAATATGACCATTTAGGTCCACTTGGATTAGATTAGGACATTTATTATTATTTTATTTAAAGAAGAGTTAAAATAGTTAAAATCAAAGTATAATAACAAGAACATTTATAATATAGGGTTATAAATAAGATAAATTTGACTATAAATATTAATTATAAAGATAAAAATATTTCCTAATTAATGGTAGTTTGTTTATAATTTTTAGACATTAAATAATTTAATTTATTTATGACACAATGATAATGCACTAATTAACTTATTAATGAAATATTAACATAATTGATATTATAAATACCCAAATAAATGTAATTTGAGTCTTTTTATGAATTAAACTAATTTTATAGGTTAATATGACATGTTAGTATTGATTTAACTAACTTTTTTTGAACTAATCATAATGTTATGATTTTCACAATAATCAATTACCAAATACTATCAAAATTGACATAAAATAATTTTTAAAACAAATATTATATTTTTAATTGTTATTTTATTCCTAAAAATATAAGCTTTAGAATATGACTTATATAAGGTTATATATATTAATAATGAGCAACATGGGGTTCGTTTTTCTTGTTATAGTAAGTTTATTAACCATATAGGGTAAGAAAACGATAAGAAATGGTAAAAGTTAAATTATTTAACTTAAAGTTAAATCTAAATGATAAGGTTATCTTAGTAACCTAAACTTGTCTAAAATATATTGGATGAGAGGATTTCGTCCCATCTCCACCTTTTCATGTAAATAAATGAATTTGGAGCTATTAAAAACCGAATATGTCTTTATTATAAAATAATATTTTAAGGTTTTCCTAAGGTTCCCCTCTCCTCCTCACAGCACATTGAGCCTTCAAGCTCAGCCAACCCCTACCAATTTCCCTTCTCAAATTTCCTAGAAACATCCTAGAGGTCCCGGTATTTTTTAAAGGCCAACTTTAGTGCTCTAAGAGGAGGTTAAGAAGAGGTGCTTCAAAGAAGAGGTAATGTCCGTTACCGATTGTTTCAAATTTTTTTCTTCTTCTACTTCCTCTTCTTTAGTTGATTCATTATGAAGTAATAACATCTGTATCACTCATATACTGAAATGTTTTTATAAATATTAAAACAACCCTATTTCACCTTTTATGCATCCTAAGGAAAACGAAATCACCACGCGTGCGTACGTACAGAATACCGTCTCCATGCTGTGATGTAATCTGTTTTCCACCACCACCATGTTTGGATGGTTATAATGGTGTAATGAAAAAATATATATGATTATTGTAAAGTGATATTGATTATGAAATAGTATACATATACTTCAATAAAATTCAACGATCTTGGGAACGATATCATCGCTCCTACGTGCGTACAACCTACCGTCTCCACGATGTGATGCGACTCGTTATACATGATCATTGTTGAATAATGATTATATAAATGAATTCAGTGAATAAATATGATATATATTACACTAATACCATTCAGGAAATGAGGTATCTATAAACTAAAAATATGAATAAGAATTTATTTGACAAGACATAAATAAGAACATAAAGCAATGAACACCCGAATAACAAGTAGCAATCAAAAATTACAAAGAAGAAGATGAAAATATGACCATGTATGATATCATAACAATGAATATAATTATGTAATAAGTCAAGGACATTATTTAAATCATTATACATAAGTTTCGCATACGTATGATGCATATCGGACCTTAGGTAAGGGAAAATCTCGCAATCTCAATTTTATATCAGAGATTGTTTATACTACGTTATTTACTGGGGCATATTTATCATCCACATCCATGTTTACTCAATATGTAATATTAATTCTATACTCATACAATTTTTTGAATCCAATTTTACTTATAGGTGTATTTTTAGTAAAATATATTAAAGGAATCTTCTGTCATTTTAAATACGAGATACTTTTTGACTTTTTCGGCCAAAGTACGAGAAAAATGTTTTTTTAACTTATATGGAATTAATGGATTTTTATGATTTCATAGAAAATTGTTTCCATGAAGCTTCCTTTACAAGTTTTAATGTTTATTTCTAATCAACTTCTTTTTTAATATTGTATGACATGTTAATAAATGAAAACGTTTTTTTAGTAGAAAGGATATTTTCCTCAAGAATGGAGTTCAAGTGTTTTATCAAAATTATTTTCCATATATGAAAAATATAGGGTTCTGTTTCTATTGATATTTTTACATTGATTTGATTATGTTATGATTGAATTATTTTTTTGATGTCCTTTTATGGATTATGTTATGATGACACGATGTTTAAGAATCCCCTTTTTATTACATGGTTTATACTATGATGTATGATATATGATCTTATGGAACACATAAGAATGGTATCATTATGAGATGGTTGGGACCTATATTTCACACCAATGCATTGGGTAAAGATTTATATCCCATGAAACATGCATGGATGGAATGGAAGGTTAATCTAGTTCAGTGATATAGGACTGAAATGAGGAGTGAAATCGGTTTAGAAATGGAATTTTTCCACTAAGATAGTCTTTGAAATGAGTCTTGACTACTAAGAAATGATTCTCTATGATTATGTGTGTATGCCACAAAGTTTAATGTTTTATGATATGATTATTGGGATAAAATTTCACTTCTATTATTTATCCCATGGTATGATATTATGATCTCTTTTGCAGGTTATGATTTTCGAAATGCTATATTCTTATGAATATGATATTTCCTTTGTTTACCCTTATTGAGAATTTGAGCTCACCCTTTTGTATATTTTCTTTCCACAGGTGAGGAAGAAGGTTATTATGTAAGACATTCCAAAAGGGACTCTAGATATGATGAAATAAATGAGAGAAAATGTATACGCTTTATGAACTAGTTGTTTATGTTTCCCAGTTTCTTAAGACACTATACCTATACGGTCCTACCATGGTTTTGTCATAAGTTTTAATAAGTATACAATAATTCTGATGTAATAAAAATGTATGTAATGTATGGGTCATTATAGTTGGTATCATCGGAAGGGTATAGTCAACAATTGGAAACCAGGATGTGAATGCCTTAGTAAGAACCCTAAGGATGTGTTTAAGCATAGGACAAAATCATAGTGTTTTAGAAAAGACCATGAATAACCTATGAATAAGACCTAAAGAGTGAAATTTTATTCTTGATTATGTGGTTTTACTATTATGATTAGTGTTTATCACACTATGATTATTGGTTTTAGTCAATGGTTGGAACCCGAAGGAACTGTTTTAATGCTTTATGCGATGGGAAATGCAATGATTGTACCTCTGAGCAACCAAACATTATGGGAGATGGAATGAAAAATCTTGTAGACATGATCACACAACTTTCTCAAGCTATGAATCATGCATGACTTCTAAACGACCAATAGAAGGAGAAAAAATCTGTTGAATGCTTCATGAGGCAGCATCCACCCTCATTCAGCGGGTCTACTGATCCATTAGTGGCTGATCAATGGATCAGTACAACTGAAAAGATATTTTCAGTTCATCAATGTTCTGAACATGATAAATTCATATTAGTAGTTTATCGTTTGGAAGGTGAAGTTCATCAATGGTGGAATATTATCAAGAATACGAGGCCAAGAGAAGAAATTGAGTCCAGGGAATGGGACGAGTTCAAGAACTTATTTTCAATAAGTACTTCTCTCGTATTCTTCAAACAAAGATGGCGAAGGAGTTTCATGAACTAAATCAAAAGGATGATGAATCTGTTGGTACCTTCGAAGAAAATTTTTCAAGACATGCAAGGTATGCTTCTGGGATTATTATCCCAACTGATAGTAAGATCGATCAATTCTTTAGTGGTTTAAAACCAAGTCTTCGAAGGGCGTTAGCCATAAGGGACTTCAATAGCTACGGGGAAATCGTTCGATGTGCTCTCAAGAATGAGATGGAGATTGGAGTAACCTATCAGTCATATGTGTTTTATAAGAAGTGGAAAATGGAATTCAGATGAAAATCTAAAAATCACACTGAAAAGAAGATGAGTTTTCTCTTATACTCAAAGTGTGGAATGAAACGCGGAGGGAGTTATCTTAAAGGGACAAGTAAATGTTTCAAATGTGGAAAAGAAGTTCATCGGGAATTTGAATTTCTCAACGATGGGATGAAGATGTCTAGTGATGTGAACAATGAAAAGGCTACACAGAGTGAACATCCTACACTTCAATGTTACAAGTACAAGGAAATGGGGCATTGGGATAATCAATGCCCAAATTCAAGGGTTGTTGATGATGATCGACGTCAAAAAATTATTAAGGATAAAGACAAAGGAATGTCACATGCAATTTCTATCTGTGATTTGGAGCACGCTAACGAAGTGGTGAAAGGTACACTTACCATCCACTCTAAAGAATAAAATGTGTAATTTGATTCTGGATCTGTAACACCCCGAGATTTTATGAAAAATATTCTTTTTAATTTCATTAATGTCTTGAGTTGTACGCTACACCAAAAGGAGCTTTCACAACACACATCCTTTACTTGCCTTGCATTACACACAATCGCGACCTTCCTCGATAGCGTGTGTAATACGCAATACCGAGTTTCACTAAACAACGATATGCTATTAAAATATTATTAAAACTAGCCGGTATGAATAGTAATAACCACTTTTTGAAATTTTGTAAATTTTATTTTTCAAAATGGACTTCATTTTTGGATTCGGTATATCGAAATTAGCTTAGGGTGAAATTTTGGTAATTTTCGGATAACTTTCATATTTTGGCGAATAGTGAAAATAACTAAATTTTGATTAAAAACAACTTTTTCAATCGAAATAATTAATAGTGATAAATTATTAATTTGAGTGGTTTTAAAGTATATTTAGAATATATTTTTACAATTTAATACAATGTTGGTCATTGGATGTAATTCTACATTTAAACCAGACATAAACAAGTGTCAATCTTTTGATAGTTATTATCTCTTAAGAACACGCTATTTGTTTTGACGACGAGAATTAATATTTAAATTAATTAATGAAACTGATATGTTTTGAATTTGGTAAAATAGAAATCATTTTTGAGTTCATAATATCAAATATAGCTTAGGCCTAATTTTTGGTATTTTTCTGAAAACTTTCAATTTTTGATGAATAGTGAAACCACTAAGTGGTAGTTAAAAAAACTGAATTTTTCATAAAACATAATTTTACCGCTTCTGTGAGTGGAATTTCGAAAATCCGAGAAACACGGTTAATATCAAGGACTAAAATGTGGTTCAATGAGATGAAAATAATTTTTGGTGAATAGTAACTTTTTACTTTTTTTTTACCACGGTTAGAAGTAAATAGAGTAATTAAGGGTAACTATGATATTATTATTACCCTAACACATGTCCTAATTCTATTGGATAAGTGTAATTCTACCAAAAACAAACTTAGGAATAAAATATGACCATTTAGGCCCACTTGGATTAGATTAGGACATTTATTATTAATTTATTTAAAGAAGGGTTAAATGAGTTAAAATCAAAGTTTATTTAATAAAACATTTTTACTATGGAGTTATACATAAGATAAATTAGGCTATAAATATTCATTAGAAATATAAAACTATTTCCTACATAATGGTATTTTATTTGTAATTTTTAGACATTAAATAATTTAATTTATTTATGACACAATGATGATGCAGTAATTATCTTATTAATGAAATATTGACATAATTGATGTTATAAACACCAAAATAAATGTAATTTGAGACTTTTTATGAATTAAAATAATTTTATAGGTTACTATGATATATTAGTGTTGATTTAATCAACTTGGTTCGAACATATAATTCTGTTATGACTTTCACAAAAATCATATATCAAATAGTGTCAAAATTGACACAAAATAGTTTTTAAATCAAATATTATATTATTAATTGTTATTTTATTCTTAAAAATCTAAGGTTCGGCCAAATGACTTAGATAAGGATATATATATTAATAATAAACAATTTGGGGTTCGTTTTTCATGTTATAGTAAGTTTATTAACCATATTGTGTAAGAAAACAAAAAGACACGGTAAAAGTTAAATTATTTAACTTAGAGTTAAATCTAATTGATAAGGTTAAAATAATAACATAAATTTGTCTAAATCCTATTGGTTGATAGGATTTCGACCCATCCCCACCTTAGCTTCGAAATAAGACTCTTTGGAACCATTATAAACCGATTTTGACTTTAATATAAAATAATATTTTGAGATATTCCTATGGTGCCCCTCTCCTCCCTTATAAAAGGACACCTCCTCCCCCTCCTCCTCACACCAATTTGAGCACTCAAGCTCGGACAACCCCTGCCAAAATCCCTTCTCCACTTCCCTAGAATAATCCTAGAGGTCCTGGTCTTCTTCAAAGACCAATCTTAGTTCCCTAAGTGGAGGATTCAAAGAGGCGTTTCAAAGAAGAGGTAATATCCATTTCCGATCTTTTCAATTTCTTTCTTCTTCAACTTCTTCTTTAGTTGTTTCATGAAAAAGTAATAACATCAGCATTACTTACATACTGATATGTTATTATAAATATGAAACAACCCTAATTCACCTTCTATCCATCCTACGGAAAAATTAAATCACCGCGCGTGCGTACGTACGGAATACCGTCTCCACGCCGTGGTGTAATCTGTTTTTCCACCAACACCTTACATGGATGGGTATTGTGGTGTAAAGAATAACTATAAATAGTTATTATAACATCATAATGATTCTGATATATTGTATCATCCACTCCGATTCAATTCAACAATTATGGAAATGATATCATCGCTCGTGCGTACGTATGGACTACCGTCTCCACGACGCGATGAGATTCATTCTCCATGTTAACCATTTAAGAATGATTATAAAGTATATATAAGCAATAGTAATGAAATATATGAAATTATAAAGCTACTGGATTTATGTGTATATATATGTATGTCATCTACTTAATTCCACTCAATTCAATAAGGAAACAAAAACAGCGTTCATGCGTACGTACGACCTACAGTCACCATGAACGGTGTATTTCATTCCATTTATAGATCCATTATATATATGTATATTCTGAATATATATTATATGTAAATCATGTTTTATATTCTATAATTAAGTAATAATGATCTAAGTAATCATATGAATAACTACAAGATAAAACACGAACGACAAATGAGACGATTTTACCCAAAACGCTACTTTAACATGAATTTACAAAAGAACGGTTAATATAAAGCCATAAGTGAACCATATATGATATAATAAAAATGAATAGGATTCTGTAATAAGTCAATGATATTATTTAAATCATTATAAATGAGGTTCGGACACTTACTAAGCAAATCGGACCTAAGGTAAGGGAAATATCACAATCTCATTTTTATCCGAGATTGTTTATACTTTGGTGTTTACTGGGGTGTATTTTATCATCCACATCCATGTTTCCTCAATATGTAATATTATTTCCATTCACCTACAATTGTTTAAATCCTATTTTATCCTTCGGTAAGTTTTTAGTAAAAGATATGAAGGGAATCTTTTGACGTTTTTAGTACGAAGTACTTTTTTGACTTTTCTGACAAAAGTACGAGAAGAATGTTTTTTTAACTTATAAATAAAGAATGGATTTTTACAGAATTATTTACAAGAAGCTTCCTTTAAAAGTTTTCAAGTTTATTTTTAATCAACTTCTTTTAGTTTAATGTTTTATGACATGTTAATAAAGGAAAAATGTTTTTGAAGAATAAAGGATATTTTCCTCAAGAACGGAGATCAAGTGTTTTATCAAAATTATTTTCTATCTAAGATAATAAAGGGTTTTGTTTTTATCCCTATTATTACATGGATTTGATTATGTTTTGATGGAATTATTTTTATGAATTCCTTTATCTTATATGAATTTTTTATGATGTCATGATGTTAAAGATTCCCATTTGTATTACATGGGTTATGCAATGATGTATGGTTTATGATTTTGTGGCACACATAAGAATGGTATCATTATGAGATGGGTGGGACCTATATCTCCCTCCAATGCATTGGGTAAAGATTTTATATCTCATGAGATAGACATGGCTGGAATGGTAGGTTATACCGGTTCAGTGAAACAGGACTGAAACGAGGGTGACTTGGTTCAGAAAGGGACTTTTTCCACTAAGATAGTCTTGGCAATGAGTCTTGACTAACAAGAAATGATTCTCTATGATTATGTGTGTATTCCACAAAGTTTAATGTTTTAAGTTATGATTATTGTGATTACATTTCACTACCATGATTTATCCTAGGTTATGAAATTATGATCTCTTTTGCAGGTTAAGATTTCCAAAAGTTATGTGCTTATGTATATGATGTGATTGATATTTCTTTTGTTTACCCTTACTGAGCATTTGAGCTCACCCTTTTATGTTTACTTTTCCCCAGGATATAAAGAAAGGTTTTAGGTATAAAAAAAAGGAAGATCTTTTTGGGAGATGTTGAAGATCTTTCACCAGGATTAGAAGTTTATATTCCGAGTTTCCAAAGACACTAAACTATTACGATCCTTGTGTGTGTGTTTTTGTTATGTACTAAGTATTCCGCAAATGTAATGTAATGTCCATGTAGGTCAGGCTCTGGGTCTCTACAGTTGGTATCAGAGGAATGGTTTAGTCAACCTTTGGAAACTAGGATGCGAGAACTTTAGTGAGATCCCTAGAGATATTTCTAAGGTGTGTCTAGGGATGTCTCTAAGGTTAAGTATACGTATAGGTTATAGTACTATAATTACGCTAACGATCATATAATTAAACCTATGATGTTAGATATTGAAGGTACTCCCCCTTTATGATGTTGTTTTCCCTAGCATGATTTTTGCCTCTCACACTATTCTTTTAGGGTTTTAGACGATGACTGGAACCCGAAGGAATCGTGTTGATCACTGTAATGGACAATGCAATGATTTTCCTCCTGAACAAGTAAATGTTATGGGAGATGGAGTGAAAAATCTTATTGTTATACTTACACAAGCTATGAATCATTCTGGACTTCCAAATGAGCAGAGAAGGGAACAATATTCTATTGAGTCCTTCATGAGGCAACATCCACCTTTTTTCAGTGGGTCTTCTGATCCACTTGTTGCTGAACAATGGATCAGTACCACTGAAAAGATATTTTCAGTTCTTCAATGTTCTGAACATGAAAAAGTCATCTTAGTAGTGTATCGTTTGGAAGGTGATGCTGAGCAATGGTGGAATCCTATTTAGAATACGAGGAAAAGGGATGAAATTGAGTCCATGGAATGGGACGAGTTCAAGAACTTATTTTTCAATAAGTACATCCCTCGTATTCTTCGAACAAATATGGAGAAAGAGTTTCTTGAACTAAAGCAAAAGGATGATGAATCTGTCGGTATATACGAAGCGAATTTTACAAGACTTGCAAGGTATGCATCTGGCATTATCATCCAACCTGAAAGTAAAGTTGATCGATTTTTCAGTGGCTTAAAACCAAGTCTTCGAAGGGCATTAACTATAAGAGACTTCAGTAGCTATGAAGAAATTGTACGTTGTGCTATCAAGGTAGAAATGGAAGTTGGTGTTACATATCCATCTCATGGTTTTGACAAGAAACGAAAGATGGAGTTCAAGGAGAAATCTCAGAATAATGGTGAAAAGAAGATGAATGTTTCCTTATGCTCAAAGTGTGGAAAGAAGCATGGTGGAGATTGTCTTAAAGGGACTAGAAAATGTTTTAAGTGTGAAAAAGAAGGTCATCGAGTAGCTGAGTGTCGAGGTAATGGAAAAAGGGTTTCTAATGATGTGAATAAAGCAAACACTGCAGAGAACGCACCAACAACACTTCAATGCTTCAAGTGCAAGGAAATGTGGCATTATGCTAATATAGCTTTAGAAAAAGAACAACCTACTGGATGGGCGACGACCCATCGCATCGGACAAGGCTGTGGGAATCGAACCCACAACCAAAATGCGACTGGCCTTTATCGCCTACCACTAGCCTACAGGAAGTCCCTGTTTAGTAGAAACTAGTTTTATTTTATTAAGCGGTATGATATATGATGTATAAGTTCATTTTTGGAACCATATACGATTAATCTAACCATAAGATGAACTTATAACTTTTCAAACCTTTTGTTTGAGACAGATGGAATGACCCATCATTCTATTACATGATCTGCTAACACATCACAAATGACAAATTCAACTTCATTTCTTTAAGAGATGAAGTGGAAATTGTCCAAAGAACGACCAACGGTGAGACTATACCGAAATCACGAAAGTATTTCTTCTAATTCCAATTTCATCAACTTTAGGGAAACGATCTTGAAAACCAAAAAAGTCGTCCTAGTGCTCTTATATCTGATTAATCAGATGGTACATTAGATCGTCACAAATTTATGGATTTGTGATTGTTGGCTTTTCCATAGCCATGTTCTCTACCACTCTCCATCAGAACATGATGGTTAGATTTTTCTTCCATATCCATATTTTCACCTATGTGGAAACCCAGTGATTAGTTTATTTGGGTAATCGTTACATTTCATACTTTAGTTTTTAAAGCCATGTTTTGGTATTCCTTTTTACGATGTGGGTTTCTATCAAAGAAAATTTCGATTAGTAAACCATTTATAACCCCGACGAATTTCGAGGGTGAAATTCATTTTAAGGGGGGTAGAATGTAACACCCCGAGATTTTATGAAAAATATTATTTTTAATTTCATTAATGTCTTGTGTTGTATGCTACACCAAAAGGAGCTTTCACAACACACATCATTGACTTGCCTTTCATTACACGCAATCACGACCTTCCTCGATAGCATGTGTAATACGCAATACCGAGTTTCACTAAACAACGATATGCTATTAAAATATTATTAAAACTAGCCGTTATGAATAGTAATAACCACTTTTTAAAATTTTGTAAATTTTATTTTTCAAAATGGACTTCATTTTTGGATTCGGAATATCGAAATTAGCTTTGGGTCAAATTTTGGTAATTTTCGGATAATTTCATATTTTGGTGAATAGTGAAAATTACTAAATTTTAATTAAAAGCAACTTTTTCAATCGAAATAATTAATAGTGATAAATTATTAATTTGAGTAGTTTTAAAGTAGATTTAGAATATATTTTTACAATTTAATACAATGTTGGTCATTGGATGTAATTCTACATTTAAACCAGACATAAACAAGTGTCAATCTTTTGATAGTTATTATCTCTTAAGAACACGCTATTTGTTTTGACGACGGGAATTTATATTTAAATTAATTAATGCAACTGATATGTTTTGAATTTGGTAAAATAGAAATAATTTTTGAGTTCATAATATCAAATATATCTTAGGCCTAATTTTTGGTATTTTTCTAAAAACTTTCAATTTTTAATGAATAGTGAAACCACTAAGTGGTAGTTAAAAAAACTGAATTTTTCATAAAACATAATTTTACCGCTTCTGTGAGTGGAATTTCGAAAATCCGAGAGACACGGTTAATATCAAGGACTAAAATGTGGTTCAATGAGATGAAAATAATTTTTGGTGAATAGTAACTTTTTACTTTTTTTTACCACGGTTAGAAGTAAATAGAGTAATTAAGGGTAACTATGATATTATTATTACCCTAACACATGTCCTAATTCTATTGGATAAGTGTAATTCGACCAAAAACAAACTTAGGAATAAAATATGACCATTTAGGCCCACTTGGATTAGATTAGGACATTTATTATTAATTTATTTAAAGAAGGGTTAAATGAGTTAAAATCAAAGTTTATTTAATAAAATATTTTTAATATGGGGTTATAAATAAGATAAATTCGACTATAAATATTCATTAGAAATATAAAAAGATTTCCTACATAAAGGTATTTTATTTGTAATTTTTAGACATTAAATAATTTAATTTATTTATGACACAATGATGATGCAGTAATTATCTTATTAATGAAATATTGACATAATTGATGTTATAAACACCAAAATAAATGTAATTTGAGACTTTTTATGAATTGCACTTATTTTATAGGTTACTATTATATATTAGTGTTGATTTAATCAACTTTGTTCGAACATATAACTCTGTTATGACTTTCACAAAAATCATATATCAAATTGTGTCAAAATTGACACAAAATAGTTTTTAAATAAAATATTATAATATTAATTGTTATTTTATTCTTAAAAATCTAAGGATCGGCAGAATGACTTAGATAATGATATATATATTAAAAATAAACAATTTGGGGTTCGTTTGGCATGTTATAGTAAGTTTATTAACCATATAGTGTAAGAAAACAGAAAGACACGGTAAAAGTTAAATTATTTAACTTAGAGTTAAATCTAATTGATAAGGTTAAAATAATAACCTAAACATGTCTAAATCCTATTGGTTGATAGGATTGCGACCCATCCCCACTTTAGCTTCGAAATAAGACCCTTTGGAACCATTATAAACTGATTTTGACTTTAATATAAAATAATATTTTGAGATATTCCTAAGGTGCCCCTCTCCTCCCTTATAAAAGGACACCTCCTCCCCCTCCTCCTCACACCAATTTGAGCACTCACGCTCGGCCAAACCCTGCCAAAATCCCTTCTCCACTTCCCTAGAATAATCCCAGAGGTCCTGGTCTTCTTCAAAGACCAATCTTAGTTCCCTATGTGGAGGATTCAAAGAGGCGTTTCAAAGAAGAGGTAATATCCATTTCCGATCTTTTCAATTTCTTTCTTCTTCAACTTCTTCTTTAGTTGTTGCAAGAAAAAGTAATAACATCAGTATTACTTACATACTGATATGTTATTATAAATATGAAACAACCCTAATTCACCTTCTATCCATCCTACGGAAAAATGAAATCACCGCGCGTGCGTACGTACGGAATACCGTCTCCACGCCGTGGTGTAATCTGTTTTTCCACTAACACCTTTCATGGATGGGTATTGTGGTGTAAAGAATAACTATACATAGTTATTATAACATCATAATGATTCTGATATATTGTATCATCCACTCCAATTCAATTCAAGAATTATGTAAATGATATCATCGCTCGTGCGTGCTTACGGAATACCGTCTCCACGACGCGATGAGATTCATTCTCCATGTTAACCATTTAAGAATGATTATAAAGTATATATAAGCAATAATAATGAAATATATGACATTATAAAGCTACTGGATTTATGTGTATATATATGTATGTCATCTAATTAATTCCACTCAATTCAATAATGAAACGAAAACAGCGTTCATGCGTATGTACGACCTACCGTCTCCATGAACGGTGTATTTCTTTCCATTTATCGATCCATTATATATATGTATATTCTGAATATATATTATATATAAATCATGTTTTATATTCTATAATTAAGTAATAAGGATCTAAGTAATCATATGAATAACTACAAGTTAAAACACAAATGACAAATGAGACGATTTTACCCAAAACACTACTTTAACATGAATTTACAAAAGAACGGGTAATATAAAGTCATAAGTGAACCATATATAATATAATAACAATGAATATGATTCTGTAATAATTCAATGACATTATTTAAATCATTATACAGGAGGTTCAGACACTTACGAAGCAAATCGAACCTAAGGTAAGGGAAATATCACAATCTCATTTTTATCCGAGATTGTTTATACTTTGGTGTTTACCAGGGTGTATTTTATCATCCACATCCATGTTTACTCAATATGTAATATTATTTCCATCCACCTAAAATTGTTTAAATCCTATTTTACCCTTCGGCGAGTTTTTAGTAAAAGATATTAAGGGAATCTTTTGACGTTTTTCGTACGAGGTACTTTTTTGACTTTTCCGACAAAAGTACGAGAAGAATGTTTTTTTAACTTATACAGCAAGAATGGATTTTTAAAACATTATTTCCAAGAAGATTCCTTTACAAGTTTTCAAGTTTATTTTTAATCAACTTCTTTTAGTTTAATGTTTTATGACATGTTAATAAAGGAAAAATGTTTTTGAAGAATAAAGGATATTTTCCTCAAGAACGGAGTTCAAGTGTTTTATCAAAATTATTTTCTATCTAAGATAATAAAGGGTTCTGTTTTTATCCCTATTATTACATGGATTTGATTATGTTTTGATGGAATTATTTTTATTAATTCCTTTATCTTACATGAATTGTTTTATGATGTCATGATGTTTAAGATTCCCATTTGTATTAAATGGGTTATGCAATGATGTATGGTTTATGATTTTATGGCACACAAAAGAATGGTATCATTATGAGATGGGTGGGACCTATATCTCCCTCCAATGCATTGGGTACAGATTTTATATCTCATGAGATAGACATGGCTGGAATGGTAGGTTATACCGGTTCAGTGAAACAGGACTGAAACGAGGGTGACTCGGTTCAGAAAGGGACTTTGTCCACTAAGATAGTCTTGGGAATGAGTCTTGACTAACAAGAAATGATTCTCTATTATTATGTGTGTATGCCACAAAGTTTAATGTTTTAAGTTATGATTTTTGTGATTACATTTCACTGCCAGGAGTTATCCCAGGTTATGAAATTATGATCTCTTTTGCAGGTTAAGATTTCCAAAAGTTATGTGCTTATGTATATGATGTGATTGATATTTCTTTTGTTTACCCTTACTGAGCATTTGAGCTCACCCTTTTATATTTTCTTTTCCCCAGGATATAAAGAAAGGTTTTAGGTATAAAAAAAAGGAATATCTTTATGAGAGATGTTGAAGATCTTTCACCAGGATTAGAAGTTTATATTCCGAGTTTCCAAAGACACTAAACTATTACGATCCTTGTGTGTGTGTTTTTGTTATGTACCAAGTATTCCACAAATGTAATGTAATGTCCATGTACGTCAAGCATCGGGTCTTTACAGGATCCACCAACTCTTTTATTGATGAAGAATTTTCTAATGGTATCGCTGTATTACCTCAACAATTAGATGTTGATTTAGTTGTGACAACCCCTAATGGAACAACAGTCGCATCAAAAGTTTATAATTCATATCCGATTGATGTTTGTGGGAAAGTGTTTGCTTAAAATCTTGTGATCCTTCCTATAGTGGAATTTAATGTGATTCCCAGCATGGATTGGCTTTCTTTATATGGATCTCATATCAATTTCCAAATAAGGGAAGTCACATTTCAGATTCCAGATCAATCTATGATCTTCTATCGATGCAAGGATGAACATAACCTTCCAGTAGGAATTTCCTCCATCTTATGGGTCTCAATTCCCCTAAATGAAGGTTATTTATCTCAAATAGTTGGTGAGAAACTCATGATTAATAATATGCCCATTGTAAGGGAGTTTGATGATTTTTTTACAGAGGAATTTCCAGGTCTTCCACCAAATCAAGATCTAGAGTTTTCAATTGAACTCATACCGGGTGCTATTCCAATTTCAAGGACACCTTAGAGAATGGCCCTAATTGAGTTGCCGACATTGAAGAACCATCTTCAAGAGAATCATGATAAGGGATTCATATGCCCTATTGCATCACCTTGGGGAGCACTTGTTCTATTTGTTAAGAAGAAAGATGGATCAATGAGACCCTGCATTTATTATCGACAACTTAACAAGATCACTATCAAGAAAAAATATCTTCTCCCACGCATTGATGAATTATTTGACCAACTACACGGAGCTCAATACTTTTCAAATATTTATCTTCGTTTAGGGTATCATAAATTAAGGGTCAAACATGAGGTTATACGAAAGATAGCTTTCTGTACAAGGTATGGACACTATGAATTTATAGGGATACCATTTGGACTAACTAATGCCCCTTCTATCTTCATGGACCTAATGAATAGAGTCTTTAGAAACTATCATGATCAGTTTGTGGTAGTCTTTATAGACTATATTCTTGTATATTCAAAGATTGAGGAATAACATGAAGATCACATGAGAATTTTATTGAAGACCCTGAGAAAGGAGAAGGATTATGCCAAATTTAAAAAGTGTGAATTTTGGCTTAAAAAAGTTTCATTTTTGGGTCACATAATCTCAAAATAGTGGATATCTGTGGATCCAGCAAAAATAGAGTATATCGAATGATGGTCAAGACCAACAACAGTAACTGATATCAGACGTTTTCTTGGTTTGGATGGATATTATCGACGTTTTGTGAAATATTTTTCACTATTATCTAATCCTCTCACTAGGTTGACTCGAAAAGGAGTTATATTCTTGTGGACGGAGGAGTGTGAAGAGAATTTCAAGGAGTTAAAAAGAAGTTTATCCAGTGCACATGTGCTCACACTACCTTGTAGTGGAGAAATGAATGTGATCTATAGTGATGCATCCAAGAAGGGACTGTGGTGTGTTCTCATACAAAATGATATGGTGATAGCATATGCCTCACGACAGTTGAAAATAAATGAGCAAAATTACCCAACTCATGATTTAGAGTTAGCTGTGGTAATCTTTGCATTAAAAATATGGAGGCATTATCCTTATGGTGAAATGTGTGATATTTATACTCATCATAAAAGATTAAAGTATATTTTCACACAAAAGGAGCTAAATATGAGCCAAAGGAAATGGTTGGAGTTGATTAAATACTATGACTGCTCAATTCATTATCACCCTGGGAAAGAAAACAAGGTGGAATACGCATTATGTCGACAAGACCATGCTATGTTATCCCTGATGAGGATCACAAAAAATCCAATATTGATGGATTAATAAAGGATGGATCTTGGAATTATAATGGAAGGGGAAAATCATATCTTTCTCAAATGAATGTTCAACCATATATACATGTGAATATAAAAGAGGAAAAACAAGAAGATGTAGAGTTACAAAAGAAGGTGAGAAATGTTCTTGAATTCAACCTTGATTGTGATGGGATAATAAGGTTTAGGAATAGGGTTTGTGTTCCTCCCATCCCAGAATTAATGAAGGAGATGCTGGATGAGGCTCCTAGTTCATCATTCTGTATTCTTCCTGGAAGCACGAAGATGTATATGAATGTGAAAGAGTACTTCTGGTGGGATGGACTGAAAAGAGATGTTGCTTAATATGTCTCTCGATGATTGTTTTGTCAGCAAGTTAAAGATGAGAGACAGATGTCTAAGGGGATGTTACAACCATTACCCATACTTGATTGGAAATTGGAAAACATCACTATGGAATTTGTCACTGGACTTCCTAAAACATCCAATGGAAATAATGTTATCTGAGTTATAGTTGATTGTCTTACGAATTCGGCATACTTCATTTCTATTATAGAATATTTCTCTCTGGATCAGAATTCCAGGAAATATGTGAAGGAAGTTTAATGATTTCATGGAGTACCACTTTCCCTTATATTTGATCGGGATCCGAGGTGTACCTCGAAGTTGTGGTGATTTATTCAACATACTCTAGATACAGAGTTGAGTTTCAGCACTGTTTATCATCCTCAGACAGACGACCATTCTGAGAGAACAATTCAAACTCTATAAGATAAATTAAGAGCTCGCTCTTTGGATTTCAAAGGTGTTTGGGATCAACACCTACCTTTGGTGAAATTTTCATAAAATAATATCTTTCACTCCAGTATTCAGATGGCTCCTTATGAAGCTCTCGATTGAAAGAAATGAAGGACTCCAACTTGTTGGGATGAAGTTGGGGAACGAAAGCTATTAAGACCTAATCTTGTTGATGAGATGGCCAAAATGTTCAGATCTATTCAGCAACAAATAAGAGCAGCTCAGAGTCGACAAAAAAGTTATGCCGATAACCGAAGAAAAGACCTAGAGTATGAAGTGGGTGATAAAGTGTTCTTACGAATAATTTCTTGGAAGAGAGTAATGATATTTGGAAAGAAGGGAAAGCTAAGCCCTAGGTATATCAGTCCTTTCGAAATACTGGTTCATGTTGGGAAGGTAGCTTACCGATTGGCGCTTCCACCGAATCTCTCTCAAGTTCACGATGTGTTCCATGTAACTCTCCTAATAAAGTACAGTCCTGATCCTTCACATGTACCAAGCTCAGAAGTTGTACCGCTGGAGAAAGATCTTTCTTATGAAGAACAGCCAGTAGAGATTCTGGATCATAGCAAAAAAGTTCTACGGAAGAAGACCACTCGCTTGGTGAATGTTTTATGGTAAAACCACCCATTAGATGAAGCTCCATGGGAACTTGAGGCTATTATGAAGGAGATGTATCTTTATCTGTTTGTTTCAAAGTGACAAATTTTGAGGGTGAAATTAATTTTAAGGGGGGTAGAATGTGACACTCGAGATTTTACGTGAAATATTTTGTTTTTATGTATAAAGATATATAAAGGAATCATTCACTACACACAACACTATCTTGGCTTGCGTTTCACGCAAGAGTAACCTTCCTCGATAGCTAACGTTGTACGTAATACCAAGTTTCACTAAACAATGATATGTTTTTAAAATATTATATAAACTAGCCGTTATGAATAGTAATACCAAATTTTTAAAATTTTATAAATTTTATCTTTCACAATGTACTTCATTTTTTGATTCGGAATATGGAAATTAGCCTAGGGTAATTTTTTGGTATTTTTCTGAAAAAATTCAATTTTTGATGAACAGTGAAAACAATGGGTCACTATTTAAAAACTAGATTTTATTTAAATAATCATTTTTTTAAATTAACTTTTGGTATAAATAAATAAATAATACTTATATAAGTTCAATGTAATTTGTTACAGTAATTTTATAACAATTTTAGATATATAAAAATTTTATTGAACTATTCTCCGTCTTTTACCAAACTCCTAGGAGTATTTGAAAATTTACATAAACCTTAATTTTACCGCTTCTATGAGTGGAATTTATAAAATCTAAGAGACAAGGTTAATATAAAGTAGTAAAATGTTGTTCAATAAGATAAAAATATTTTTTGGTGAATAGTTACTTTTTACTTTTTTTTACCATGGTTAAAAGTAAATAGGGTAATTAAGGGTAAAAATGATATTATTATTTCCCTAACACTTGTCCTAATTCCATTGGATAAGTTTAATTTGACCGAAAACAACCTTAAGAAAAAAATATGACCATTTTGGTCCACATGGATTAGATTTGGACATTTATTACTATTTTATTTAAAGAAGAGTTAAAATAGTTAAAATCAATGTTTAATAACTAAAACATTTTTAATATAGGGTTATACAAGATATAAATTATACTATAAGTATTGATTAGAGATATTAATAGATTTCCTACATAATGATTTTTTATTTATAATTTTTAGAAATTAAATAATTTAATTTATTTATGACACAATTATGATGCAGTAATTACCTATTTAATGAAATATTAACATAATTGATATTATAAATACCCAAATAAATTTAATTTAAGACTTTTTATGAATTACACTAATTTAAAGGTTAATATGAAATGTTATTATTTATTTAATTAACTTTTTTCGAACTAATCATTCTGTTATGATTTTCACAAAAATAAATTACCGAATAGTGTCAAAATTGACATAAAATAGTTTTTAAAACAAATATTATATTATTAATTGTTATTTTATTCCTAAAAATCTTTGGTTAAGCCAAATGACTTAGATAATGTAACTTATATTAAAAATTAACAACTTGGGGTTTGTTTGACTTGTTATAGTATGTTTTTAACCATATAGTGTAAGAAAACAAGAAGACACGGTAAAAGTAAAATTATTTATCAAAAAGTTAAATATAAATTATAAGGTTGAAATAGTAACCTAAACTTGTCTAAAATATATTGGATGAGAGTATTTCTACCCATCCCCACTTTATCTTCAAAATAAATAAATATGGAGTTATTAAAAACCGAATTTGACTTTATTATAAAATAATATTTTATTTTTCTCTTAAGGTTACCCTCCCCTCACTTATAAAAGGGCACATCCTACCTATACTCCTCACACCACATTGAGCATTAAAGCTCAGCCAAACCCTTCCAATTTCTCTTCTCCACTTCCCTAAAAACATCCTAGAGGTCCTGGTTTTCTTCAAATACCATCTTTAGTGCCCTAAGAGGAGGTTAAGAAGAGGCGCTTCAAAGAAGATGTAATGTCTGTTACCAATTGTTTCAAATTTATTTATTCTTATACTTTTAGATGTTTTATTATGAAGTAATAACATCAGTATCAATAATATACTGATATGTTATTTTAAATATGAAACAACACTATTTCAACTTCTATCCATCATACGGAAAACGAAATCACCGCATGTGCATACGTACAGAATACGGTCTCCACGCCGTGGTGTAATCTGTTTTCCACCACCACCATACATGGACGGTTATACTGGTGTAAATAATAACTATATATGATTATTTTAACGTGATATTGATTCTGAAATAGTATACATAGACTTTAATACAATTCCATTATCATGGAAATGATATCATCGCTCATGCGTACGTGCGGTCTACCGTCTCAACGATGTGATGCAACTCGTTCTATATGATCTTCATTGACTAATGATTATATAAATTAATTGAATGAATAAATATGAAATATTTTACACTAATAACATTCTGTAAATAAGGTATCTATAACCTAAAAATATGAATACGAATTTATTCGACAAGACATGCATAAGAACATAAAGCAATGAACACCCGAATAACAAGTAGCAATAAAATATTACTAATAATAAGATAAAAATATGACCATGTATGATATCATAACAATGAATATGAATCACTAATAAGTAAATGAAATTATTTTCATCATTATATAGGATGTTTGGATACGTACAAATCATATCGAACCTAAGGTAAGGGAAATCTCGTAATCTCAATTTTTTTTATCCGAGATTGTATATACTTCGGTATTTACTGGGGCATATTTATCTTCCAAATCCATGTTTCCTCAACATGTAATATTATTTATATCCTTCTACAATTGTTTAAATCCAATTTTACCTATTGGTGGATTTTTAGTAAAAGATATGAATGAAATCTCTTGACACTTTAAGTACGAGAAACTTTTTGATATTTTCGGCCAAAGTACGAGAAAAATGTTTTTTAACTTATACGACATGAATGGATTTTTATGATTTAATAGAAAATTATTTCCATGAAGCATCCTTTTCATGTTTTCAATTTTATTTTTAATCAACTTCTTTTTTAAAATTGTATGACATGTTTAGAAAGGAAAAACGTTTTTTTGAAGTAGAATGGATATTTTCCTCAAGAATGTAGTTCAAGGGTTTTAAAAAATTATTTTCAATATAAAAAAAATATAGTGTTATGTTTCTATCCCTATATTTACATTGATTTGATTATGTTATGATGGAACTATTTTTATGATTTCCTTCTATGGATTATGTTATGATGGAATGATGTTTAATAATCCCATTTTTATTAAATGTGCTATGCTATGATGTATGATTTATGATCTTGAGCCACATATAATAATGGTATCATTATAAGGTGGGTGGGACCTATATCTCCCACTAATGCGTTGGGTAAATATTTATATCTCATGAGATAGACATGGCTGGAATGGTAGGTTAATCCTGTTCAGTGATACAAGACTAAAACAGGGAGTGAACTCGGTTCAGAGATGGAATTTGTCCGCTAAGATAGTCTTGGAAATGAGTCTTGAATACTAAGAAATGATTCTGTATGATTATGTGTGTATGCCACAAATTTTCCTGTTTTATGTTATGATTATTGGGATTACATTTCACTACTATTATTTATCCCATGTTATGATATTATCATCTCTTCTGCAGGTTACGATTTTCGAAATGCTATGTACTTATGAATATGATATTTTCTTTGTTTACCCTTATTGAGCATTTGAGCCCACCCTTTTGTATGTTTTCTTTCCCCAGGTCAGGAAGACGGTTATTAAGTAATATATTCAAAAAGTAACTCTAGATATGATGAAATAAATGGGATACAATGTAGAAATTTTATGAAGCAGTTGTTTATGTTTCCTAGTTTCTAAAGACACTATACCTATATTGTCCTACCATGGTTTTGTTATATGTTGTAATAGGTATACTTCAATTCCAACTTAATAACAATGCATGTAAAGTATGGGTCGTTATAGTTAGATGTTTCCCACGTTTGTATCACAATGGGTTAGGATTCATGGAGTATCTGTGGGTTGGTATATCCACAGTCGCATGGCTCATTCTTCCAGAAACAGTGCTGGGAAGTTATCGATTTTGAGAATAAGGGTTTTGGTTCTATCCTCCCCTTATCATCCACAAAACCTAAAGCCCCATGACACTAGTAGATAAAGTAAAGTTCACACATAATTTTCCACAAAAACATCTGATAAGTCACCCTCCCCTACCAAAATCAATTATAGAGAAACAAATTTTGTGTAATCGCCTATCTTTTCATGCAGGAGGTGTCACTATTTCTCCTCCTCTCTTCTTCTATTCCAAAGTCCAAAGGGATATGGGAACATGCACTCTTGTTACCCTTTCCGTATCTTTTTGCGCTTTGTCTCCATGGGTAGCAATCCTAGTGTAATCCCCTAATCATTATCCCATCCTCCATACATTGGACCCCTTTTCAAATAAAAATAGAATAGAAGGAAGGATCATCGCCTCACCCTCTTCCACAGTCGATGCACCATCTTCCATCAGCAGTGGAGGATAAGAATGATGTTTCATTGTTGAATCATTCACATCCACTTTTTTCTCACACCGAGAAAGAATCATGTTGTCTTAGAGATACATGATGCTTTCAACAAGTTAAAATAATATCATTTTAATGAACTAGGAGAAATATGATTCATGTTAAATCCAGGATATGTAGGAATACTTTTTAGGGCATGAGCTCATTGGACATCCTCTACATTACTCCAACCCTACTTCCTTTAATTTGGGCTTCCTACATAGGAAATAAGTCCCAAATTTAACCCCAAATCATTAAGGCATCCTTTTTTAGATGTAATCCAAATATCATCTCTCTCAAATTACAATACACTCCTATGAGACTTATCAAACTACGTGAGATTCTATTCTCATCCATATGGGATATATAGGAATCCTCTTTGAGGGAAAAACCCTTCAATTGAAATCAACCCAGTTCTCCTCGGCCACATTCCCAACATGGTTTGATTTTACATGGAGCCCATATCCATTCCATGTTTCTTGGGCTGCTTCCACATAAGTCATACTCTATGTTTTGACCAAGAAAATTTCACTTAGAAGTCCTTACCACATGACCACAAAAGGAATTATGTTCCATATTAAGTGAAACCGAACTATGAGGGGTTCAATTCCATTCACAAGGATACATAGGTAGCCATATTTACGGGAATGGACCAAGATCAAAACAAACATTTGACTCCCGGAATGAAAATAAATTTTCAGAGTGCCCCGCTATGTGGCTTAAAAACCAGTATCATCACATAGATGATTAAAATAATCTCTAAGTAGTGTATTAGAGGATACCATTGATGGAAAACCTTGAATACATATAGACATTTCCATTAATTAAGAACCTTGAATGCATACTAATGATTCTAAATTTAACAGATGTTAATAATTGATTGTAAATTCCAAGGGATACGTATGATATACTTTTAGAATTACTCAGGATTCATGAAAATATTTTAAATTCACAAAGAGAGTCCCGAACTAGAAAATAATACCCCCCTAATAGGGTTTATTGAGTCTGACCTCCCATCATCTCAACCAATGCATGTTATTAGGTATCCTAATGTTCAAACATTACTAAATCATGTCGTTGGAATGTATGTCCCCTTTGGAAAAATATTTGTTGGATGCTTCTGGTTCCATGAATAAATACATTGCAAAATTATAGGAAAAAATGATTCTTAAAACTAGTACAAAACATTTCAAGGTACTATGAAACTACCACATCAAGACCAAAGATGGTTGTCTCATCGACCTTTGTCCAGCAAAATAGTTAACAAAATGTTCTTCTATATAAATCCTCAAAAGTAGAAATTCCAATGGAGGAGTGATAGATATTAATAAAAATATACTCCACTACATCCATGAATCATACCCATGATCTTCCGATGTCTAAGATTCATGCCCATAACACATCCTATAATGTATCAATAGTCCATTCCATCTTCCCATTTTTTCAGGGATCAAAAAAATTATTGAGGCATAAGTGAGTTTCAATAGCATGCTTCAATCCACTCCAAAATCATGAGGTAATACGTGAATCTTGATTTGAGGCAGTGGACCTTAGAACACCCTGAATGTGCCCAACCACATTCAAGTAACATTTATCCAAATCATCTACTACACATTAATACTTGATCGTTATGATGTGGTTTGATTCCCTTAAATGATCCTTCACCACCAACATATCATCACAAACTCACTATAATTTGGGAAACCCTATGAATAAATCCATTGAAATGTCATCCCATTTCCACTCAGGAGTATCCAAGGGCAGCAACAGGCCACCAAGAACATGATTATCAACTACTAATTGCTCGAAAACTAATGACTTTTCCACAAACTCATCCACTTACCCTTTCATCCCTAGAATCCAAAATTTCATCGTCGGGGCATAGTATATCCTAGAAACTCTTTGGTGTACCTCCAATGTGGAGTTATGAAAATTAAAATGAACTCCTCCACACATGAACACGAAAACAAGAAACCTCCCATGAAAGAGAATCTACATCCAACTATCCTCTTCCCATTCCATTGGAGCATCACCATGGCCAAAAACACCATGAATAGACCATTATTATGAGACTCACCACTATGTCTCATCCAAATGTTTCTTCATGAATGACTATACCTTCATCCGAAATAAAAAAAACATATTTCATTAACCACCTTTTCATTTAAGTGAAAAACTAATTACTCCTCCACTTACCTAAAAAAATCACAAAATTCCCAAACAACAGACATCCACAACATCCTTCTCAATGATCCAACAAAAAAAATTTCATTTTCCCAAGGTGTAAGTGATATCTAAATAATAATAATGAAGAAACGTAATCCACCTTCAACACTGCATGTTCAAATCACACTGGAAAAAAAAGTACGTAAAAATATTTTGGTTTGTGATGAACGAAAATCACTCTCTATAAGGAAATGTTTCCCAACATTATCACAAAAACAACCACTACATAATATATAAAATGGGTGGGGGTATTTATGATCATGGATGTATTACTGACGAGAATCATAAGATATCACCAACCGAAGCAACATCATCACAAACCCCAATTCCAGATGCGGAGAATCAAAAAATACCTAAAACATCTGACCTTCCTTGTGAAACTGGAGCACAGGAGCACTAGCCATCATCTCTTTCATGTAACTGAAAACTTCATTATATTTATCTCTAAAAAAAATTTAATAGTCATTTCTTTTAACAATTTAAAAGAGGGATGAATCTCAAGAGAAATGTTGTATAAAACATTGATAATAGAATATAGGATAATGGAAACTATAAAATTATTCCAAATTCTTGGGTGCTTGTTGATAAACAAATCATTTAACCATAAATAGTTCTAATTTCACACACCACTAATACTCTACATCCCTTTGAAATAGAACACTAATGATTAGATCATACACTTGGAATACATTCCATAGAGCTACCAGCATTAATAAAACATTAATATAGTTCTCTAATGCCCAGCATGTTCATTCTCTATGTTCATGTAGATTAATATATTTTAATTAATACAATGATGAGTTAATCTAAGAACTCATAGAAACCAGATTTTGTAAGACCCATGAGAATAATTAGTGCATTTATGACATCGAACAACATGACTTCAGACTCAATGCTCCCATATATACAACTGAAGGTTGTTTTTGGGATATCTCCCTCATTCACCATCAACTAGTGACATCCAGACAACTAATCGATTATACAGAACCAACTCAACCATCTCAGTTGGTCGAAAATATTTTATTTCCACATTTGGTTGTAATGATTTTTGACCACCATTGGATTCAACATTCGGATGTCTATGCACAAAATCAAACTATTGTCCACCTTATTTGTGAGTTACATTGGGAGCACCCCACTATGACACATTGGGATATATAAACCCCTTTGACATCAGATCATCTATTTAAGTCATAAAACCCCTGACCTCAAAAGTTTTCATATAATAATTATCCATAGAAATTAGAGAAATACTATGCCACAAATCTATCCCAAACTCGACATTAGGTCGAGGGGGTAGAGGAACATCCTCCTGCCAAAAAACATGCATTATCTACCCAATGACCCCAGGAACCTCTACCATCCTAGTGTGAACTATTTCTATAGAAAACATAGAAAACATTGAATTATGTTTCTCAATATTCTGAGTGCATACCTAACGACCCATCTCACCGTCGAATTCCATATGTTGTCTATCCACTTCTAAAAACTCTACTCTCCTATAGAATAATTCAATAATAGAAAGTACAAAATTAAACCAGTCGATGACAATGATGACATCATTCGACTACATATATAGTAATAAAATATCCAATAGGTACTGATGCAACCCCATCATTAGCCTACATCCCCAAAACACATCAATGAATCTGGTCTAGCCTCTAACTAATGTAGTTATCAACATAAAAATAGTATGCCTATCTACGTGTTGTCCCATATAATGGGATATATTGGGTGATACAAGGAGTTTGAATCTAATAAATCCAAAAGGGTACTAAAAATTTATTATACCTTAGACGGTATCTAGCTCATCTGAAACTACTGCGTCCACTACAAAAAACATACCACACCCAGGTCCTCTACCACTATGCTAAAGACAACCCCCAAGAACATGCTTGGTCTATTGTCCCTAGATGTGAGGAATATACTGAGGTTGGCCTATACAACCTCCATCTCCCCTTAGTGGAGCATAATCTTATTGAACATAAATGGCATGATGCACACATGTATGATATATATGTGGCATAACCATATGGAAAATAAAGAATATCCTACACTAGGTAATGTGGATTTGTCATTTATAACAATTTTAATTCAACTTATTCATTTTATACTTCCCAAAATACCCAATTCAAATAAGAACACCTGTCAGCATGATGTGTGTCCATTTCCTAGCTCTCTACCCTACAATAAGGTCCATCTCACTTGTTTATTCAATTTTTTTAGAGACCATGTACGGGATCAGGAGGGGGGTATAAAATTCCTCTTTCTAACCAGTATCCCTAGCCTAGGTCACCTGCCAAGGTAAACTGGAACTCATTCCATACCAGCCCACTATATTTAAACTATTCCGTACTCAAAACTCCATCCAATTTATAAACTACTTATTTGATACACCTCTGTAATGACACCCTCCATTGAAAGATACTGAAATGAGTGGAGAGTGATAATGACCTCCGAGTCCCACCTCTAATAGGCCTTGAAATGGTAATTAGCACCAACGGTCTAAAAATATCCGTATATGGGAGAAATTTCCAAATATATTTATAATATTGTATCTAAGGTATGAAGGATCATCCATAAAAAATACCAGTCATAATATAAAAGAATTATAAATATATCCCACATGCATGTATATATAGAACTAATAAAGATAAAATCCTCAAAAGTTAATACAAAAATGTAATTCTAAATCCATTACACAAAAACTATCATGGATTCATGCAGGTAATGTCTTCCACAATCAATGCAGTCCTACCAGAAACTTGAAGATATTTTTATATGAATAGAGTGAGCATACACGTATAATCATAAGCAAAACCAAATTCTCACATGCACATGTTAATAAATCATACTAATTCACCCATGAGTAAAAACATATCTAAAAAAACCTATAAAGGTATACAAACCATCCCATCCTCAACAAGGCATGATCTCCAAATAACAGAATCTAAGTAATATAATATAACAAGAATCATATCAATTGGGTACAAAATTCTGCTTTACCCATTGTATTCCTCTCTCAGAAAATATAATACATATTGGGTCTCTCGTATATTCCATATACCACACATCCCCCAAAACATAATGACCACGTACCTCTCCATCAAAAACCTATGCTCACTTCCCCACAAGCCCAAACGCTACACATATCCATCAAAAACAACTAATTGATAATGCAATGAATGCCAAACCACGATTAGTAGTAGGGTAACATGAACCTATATGATATCAATATCATTGCCCCTCCAACCATGTATTACCCCCAACCTAAAATTACCACAACAATTATCATATCACATATTTCCAAAATATACATGGGCTAAAGCCCCAAAAGCACAATCACGCATTGACCGAAAACACCTGTGTCATCACTACTACAATATAATTCACTAAACGACCTATAGAAATCACATCCATTGAAATATCAACATATAAATGAATATAGAGAAGGAATGATTGGGTTCCCAACTATCTTAACATCTCATCGAGTTTTTGGGAAAAACACCACATGTGTGACTATGTGGGTGATAGAACATCTTGATCAACGTGGGTGAGGTGTATATAGAAATAAAAATATTATAAAAATATATATATAGTATCAAAAACTCATGATTAAATGATGGGATTACAAAAAAACAATCCAACTCTCACGACATCCACTTCTTTTCACCTATAAATGCTTAACACCACACAATATTCCATGTGCCAAATAAATGTTTCCAAAAAATTCAACATAATAATCCAATTACATACATTATTTAGCATCAATCACATTTAATAACCTTACCCACCATTTAATTATTCATTATCCATTAACATATAATTAACTAAACCAGCCTGTTTCATCTCAATAATTATATTTCCTTTATTCCATTACTACTCAGGCATCAAGAAAAAAGGAACAAATAAACATTGCACCCAAAAAGAACATCCCCCCAATCATCCTCACCACCCCAAAATCAGGGCCCAAAACATCCTACCCTCTCCAAAATCAATCTTCATAAAACAACTTGTGGCCCCAAAACAACAACCCAAAAAACCACCACCATCCCAAAATCATAGCCACCAAACCACCATGCCACCCCAAAAGTTCAACCCACTTGCCACCTCACCTCACCAAAATAAGGACTAAAAAAACCCTCACCCCACATTACTCAACTAAACATAATTTTCCCAAATCGAATGGGATCATCAGAACACATCTATATCATTATATATATTTCCGTGTGTGATTTTACCACATTTCACTCCCTTTTAGGGGTGTTATCATAAAATCTATAATCATAGGCAAACCATATCAATATCCAAATATAAGTAATTAATAAAAAAAATTAAGGGTGATCTAACAATAATAATATCCATATATAAAAAAACACATATGTCTAGGGAAACAAATCCCTCAACAACCATAAATTTTAGAGGGACAACAAGTCTATATAATCAACAATATCACATGTAATATTAAAAATATAAAGGCATGTGAAATAAATCACATTTAATCATTTCAATTTCAATTAACCAATTATTTTTCAATGATTATTCCAGAATAAAAATAACCAATAGATAAGAAAAATAAAAACCCCCATCATGATACACAAATAAATAGGAATGATTGATTTTCTACCACAGTGTATCGTTTCCAACTATTTCCACACCACATGATGAAGAATAAGCACCATCAAATGAAACCTCTACATAAAAAACCAAAGACCAACCTATAACACACCTAAAGAGCATAAAAATTAATAATAAACAAAAAACATAAACCATCACACACCATTAATAGAATCAAAAAAGAATAATGGAAGATAAACCCCAAGAATAAGGAAGAGGTTAACATGGAATACTAATGAACAAATTCCATGACCAATAGATCAATGTGGGAGGAATAGGGATTGAATAACTCATCAGGGTTCCATGAGTTCTCCCAAAACAGGAAGGATAAAAATCCATGGTCGAATGAATTCATATTTGTCTTGAAAGAAAATTCCAAAATAATATTCATTAGGGTTTTACACAACAAATAATCCCCATTCACAATGAGTAATTCTCTAATTTCAATTCACTAAAAAAAATTCTTCTTTTCATTATTTTACCAATTAAGTATACACATCAAGAACCATCCCTTTAAAAACCTTAAAACCATCATTCAAGTCAAGTTATACACATAAAAATATTTATTTCTTACAAGAGTTCCTTGTGACTCCCCGACCCCAGTAACCCAGAGTCGGTGCATTATTACATAACATTGACATGATCACAAGAATGATCATATCTCAAAAGATCGATTAGTTTAGAAACCTTGGAAACACTAGATATATTCATAAGTCTTACATTATATCATAAAAATTAAAACTACAACAACATAGCCTCCATAGTCCATACTCATATCCCCACATACTATCCGTGTAGGTCATTCATAAATTACTTCTTCACATCCTGGGAAAAATAAAACATTGAAAGGGGTGAGCTCAGCTGCTCAGTAAGGACAAAAATATAGAGGAAACTTTCATAAATAAATATAAACATTTATGGAAATGTATAACTAAAAGAAAAGACTTTTAAACATTTAATTCAGCATAATATGGAAAAGATAAAATTAAATAATGACATTTACTTATTCACATAGATATTCTACTAGTCGAATAATCACATACAATATCAGTAACCACTTTCATAATGACGAAATCCATAATTCCAGACTATCATAACCACGTAGCCAAGGCCTCATGCCAATACTACAAATAAGATTTTTTCAAGGCCTCATTCCAAGACACTAGTTTGTTGCATGAGACCTACCGATGCATCGAGGAGCAATAACGGTCTCCACCAATCACTTACTAAGTCCAATGCATTCATCATATGAACAGGTTTAAACATAACATAAAAATTCATATTAAAACTAGCATAAAAAATGTAAATACTTTCTCCATAAACCATTAATGGTATAAAAATAACCCATCCACAGTCAAACATATCACAAAACCTTCAATACAATATAGAAGTTTTGTATCATGGTAAATCAACTTCAAAACAAGTTTGAAATCCATTAAAGAATTTTGACATAGATTAAAATGATTTATAAAACTATTTTAGAGAAATACCCCATTTTCATGAAAACATTTAAATGTCACACAATTTAGAAAATAAGTCATTTAATGACATATTTGAATCAAAGTGTCCCATACCACTTTGAAAATTTTGAAATGTATTAACATTTTAAGAACATTCAAGTCCATAAAAATAAATCCATAAAAACCATTTTGAAGACATGGACATTAATGAGAATGATTTAGAAGAATAAATATTTAAAACACTTGAAATGATGTTTTATTAAAAAATCCCTTAAAATAATCCCTTTGAAAACTCTTTCATAAAACATGGAAATGCATAATAAATATGTCTTAGTAGATACTTACGTAAAAACAACCTCGGAGAATAAAGAGATTGTGAAATTAACACTTACCAAATTGGTAACATACAAAAAATACACCCCATGAATGATGTATCATACTATGAATATGTAAATACACATAAATTAATGTGTATTACACAAAGAATACAATTATGGGAAGCACATACACCACACAAAAGGTAATAGTGGCAATATGGCATGAATCTCACGGAAATAAGGAGTGAGATGAAAACCCCTTACCTTGTACATTTCCTTGATAGTGTGTTTATTAACCTCCTTTATAATAGTTTAATCCTTATTATTAAATTAAACATGAATCATATTCATAAATATTATATCATATATGATATTTTAATAATGCTTTGTTAATAATATATTATTATTATCGTCGTTTTCGGGTGTTAACTGATTCGTTTTCCTTTATATGCTTCATTACGTAAGCCGTGTTTGTTATGGATAGGTTGTATCTTATTCATATACAGAATGATATAATGTACTTAAAAATTACTTTTAATCGTCAAATTATAATTAGTCTTTAATGGATATTATGGAGAAATGAATCTCATCGCGTTAGTGGAGACGGTAGTCCGTACGTACGCACGAGCGACAATATCATTCTTCTGATATTAAATAATATATAATTGGATGGTATATCATATAAAAAAAATAATTATCATGTTATATTTATTATTTAAATGAATTACACATCATTATTATACCCATCCAAAGAATAATATATTAAATAACAACTACACCACGACGTAGAGACGGTAAGCCGTACGTATGCACGTATGGTGACATGTCATTCAAAGGATGGATAGAATACTGAATATGGTTGTACCATATTTATAATAATATCACAGTATATAGGAGATACTGTAGTAATTATTTTAGAATTAGAATAACAAAGAATGAATATGTTGAAGAAGAAATTAATTTGAAAAAGGGTGGTGAAAACATTACCTCTTCTTCGGGTTCTTACTTTTGATTTGATCGAAAGGGCTCCATTGGTTGGCTTTCTGATCCAACTAAGGCCTCTAGGTTTAAGTGAAGGAAGTTGAGAGAGTATTTGGGCAGGGGGTGGCTGAACCAAAAGGCTTCATAGGTGTGAGGAATTTGTTACAAGTGGTGTTCTTTTATAAGGGGGAGAAGGGGATCTTTAGAAAAAACTTAATGTATTATTTTATAATAAATTCATATTCTGTTTATAATGGCTCAAAAGTAGATTATTAATAGACTAATGTGTGTGTGGGTCGAAATAATTTCAACCAATATATTTTAGACTGGTTTGGGTCATTATATTAACCTTATCTTTTAGTTTTAACTCTTGGTTAATTAGTTTGACATTTACCATGTCACTTTGTATTTTTATAATATATAGTTAGTAAACATAATGTATACCTCCAAGCGACCCCCAAGTGGTCCATTAATGATACAACTATAATGATACAAGTCCTTTCGCCAAAATATAGATTTTTAGAAATTTAATATCAATTCATAATATAATATTTGTCTTAAAAACTCTTTTATGTCAATTTTGACACTATTTGGTATTTGATTTTTGTTAAAATCATGACAGCATTATTACATCCAAAAAAGGTCGTTAAATAAATAATAACATGTCATATTAACCTATAAAATTCTTGGAAATCATTAAAAGTATCAAACTATATTTATTTGGGTATTTATAATGTCAATTATTTTAATATTTCACTAATAAGGTAATTACTACATCATCATTGTGTCATAAATAAATTAAATTATTTAATGTCTAAAAATTATTAATATAATACCATTATGTTCAAAATCTTTTTATATTTCTAATGAATATTTATAGTCAAAAATATAAAATATATTGCCCTATGTAAAAAAAATTTCTAAAAGATATAGGCTTATGTCATTTTTGTATATGCTTTAACTTAATTAATATAAAGTGTCATTATCACTTACAAGTGGATCCATGGGGTCCCAAATTCGACCCAAATATGTCCATGGTCGGAAATGTATCAACCAATAGGATTAAGACACGTTTTAGGGTAATTTAGGATTATTATAATATTATTGTTTTACCCTTAGTTACAATATTTATCTTTTAACCATGGTAAATAAAATATTTACCGAAATAATTATTCAAAATGTCTAAAAATAAAAGTTACCTATTTACACAATCTGGAAATCCGGATTCCAAATATGGAGTCCATTTTTCCCATTTCAAAACACATAAGTGGCAGAAATTAATTTAAAATTAATTTCAGCTGTCAAAACAAAAAACGTGTTTTTAAGAGATAATAACTATCAAAAGATTGACACTTGTTTATGTCGGGTTTAAATGTTAAATTATATCCAATTACAAAAATTGAATTAAATGGTAAAAATATATTCTAAATATACTTTAAAACCAATCAAATTCATAATTTATCACTATTAATTATTTCGAATAAAAAAGTAGTTTTTTATTAAAATTAAGTAATTTTCACTATTCATCAAAATATAAAAGTTATCCGAAAAGTACCAAAATTTCATCGTAGGATAATTTAGATATTATGAATCAAAAAATTAAGTCCATTTTGATTGATAAAATGTATAAAATTTCAAAAAGTGGGTATTACTATTCATAAGGGTTATTTTGATTGGTTGTGGTGTGTGTTAGAACTCGAAGTTGCATACAACACACGCTACTGTATTATTCAAAGAGAAGCGTACTGAGCAAGCTTGGTGTGTTAAATTGTAAATTTTTTATGTCTCCATTCTAAATAATAAATTTATTTAATCAAATTGAATATATAAACATTTTAAAATATTTGGTTTAAAAAGGGTTCACCATTAAATGTCGGTAAAAGTGCATATTTTGAAAAATACATCTCTTATCTAAAAAAATGAATTTTTTCATAAATTATTTCTAAGAAACTCATTATATGGATTCTAAAATTATATGGATTATATAATGTTCAAAATTCAGTTAATACTATTCATAACCACTTTTGAACGGCTAGTTTGGTAAGTAATGGTGCGCTTGAACTCGGTGTTGCATGTAGTGAAAGTTATTGAATTATGTTGAAGAAATAATGCACTGTGAAATATTGGGGTGTTACATTCTCCCCTCCTTCAATAAATTGTGTCCTCAAAATCTGAAATCATTCTTCTAAAATAAAAGATTGAAAATAGAAAATATCATTGTGGGAAAACCCACATCAGAAATTGGGTTAATAAAATTTTGTCTTAATAAGAGAAAAAGAGAAATGAAAGGGTCACCACCAAATATGATCTCGATTAGGAAAAAATTGGTGGAAATTAGAGACATATAATTAGAGGAATAATTTAAATATTTATAGGTATTGATTGAGGTCATCAATCAAAAACAATTGTAAAATTGAGGGCCTTAGATTCATCAATCTATGATGATTTAAAATACCATAGGTTCAACAGAACATATGGTATTAGGATAACACATTTTTTGTTTTATGATCCCTTCACTAAAGTATAAGAAATAATTTCTTCATTCAATAAGAGATGAAGAAAAATATATACTTGACAAGTAGAGTCTCAACCATTAACAAAGTTATACCACAAACTCATCTGTCACTCTAAAAGATAATAGAACTTAAAAATAATATTCTATTTATCCTATTCCTATATGGTTAAAAACAATAAAATTATAATTCATCGAGTAGAACCGATCAAAAAACTACATTATTCAATCTCGGACATCATGTGGGCCAGTGGTAGGTTATACACCGTTGTTGCCATTCGTTTGTGGGTTTAAGTCTCGCGGACTTGCCGGATGCGACGGGTTGCCGCCCGACCTTCGGGGTGTCCTTTTATGACAATCCCAAAATAATCCAAACTATAACGATCAAAAATACTTTAGTCCAAAATTTAAAAGGAAGGTAAACACAAGGAAGATCATTTTTTCCACATAATTGCATGTGAATACTTTCATCATGTATTATTTTAAAACACTGAAATATCCTGAATTACCTTAAAACCTTATTAGTTACATTCATGCTCCCTCATTCCCTATAGAATACTAGATATACTTTATCCATCCAAAAATGATGTAAAATCCAACAATAATAGAATAAACCTATCATTAATCAGTTTCAAGGTAGTCAAGAATATCCGATATAATTTACCAAAATCAACTATATCTTATTCCAAAATCAGTACCTCAATACTAGGACCATATTAAGGTTTATCTTTCCTTCAACCATGTAATTTACATAATGTTTAACATGCTATAGAGTCACTTTTCTTAGTACCATAAAATCTCAAATCCTCAATGAAATAGTACTACAGTACAATCTTATTTATTTCTAGTACATCATTGATACAACACTTCAATAAAATAATTCCAAAATAACAACATAAGGACAATAGTTATTCCTCTTAATCTGTGGTAGTATCATAACTTGATTTTTATCCAATAACATCATTTGTGGCATAGTCTGATGACTGGGACATTGGTTCGTGTAGTGTCCTAACTCTTTGAAGATGAAGCATTGTACATTTGAAACCATTTTCTTACCCTTGTAGTCACGTACTTGGTGTCCTTTTTCTCCACACTTATAACATACTCCTATTCCCTTCAAGCATTTTCCAAGGTGATTCTTTCAATAGTTATCACATATGGGAAAATCATTCATTACTTTCTTCCATTTATCTGTCTTTCTATCTACCATCCTTTCCTTCTCTGGCTTCCATTCAAAGCCATAGGACTCTGAGAATTATTTACTTATCTTATCAACACATGATACTATTTCTTCATATGATGATAATATGTGGGAGACTATTTCCCTTCTAAATTCTGGCTTAAGACTATGAACTATATGATCATTCTTACTATTAGGATTATTTGTATTGTTGGAGTTCTCATTCCTTCTACTGGGCGCCATTTCTAAACAATGGCATACAGTAGATTAGTTTATGAATATAAATACCTAATCCCAAACATGTAAAACACTTTACATAAATTAAAAAATTAATGGATATAATCCATAATCATAAAAATGTCTTCTTCGAGGAAGTATATACTCATGAACCCTTCATAATGGTTTGTAAAAGAAATGAGAATTATCCTAAGCATATCCCCCGGGAGTGTCGTAACCAAGAGTGTAGAAAGGCCCGTTGTCGTGCACCAGTTCCTGTTCGAGTCTAGCTCAAATCGGTGTTTTCGGGTTTTACCCCTAGATACATCTGTGCCAGATCCGCCTATACCTGCTCGTATCTAGACAGGAATGTACTGCTCGGAAAACTAAAAAATACTCTACAATATCAAAATTTAGGAAGTTCTTCTATACTAATCCTCAATGTTTATCTTAGGGTTATGTGCTCTAATCAGTGTTTATCTAAATCTAGCTCCCAAGGTTATTTCTAAACATCCACTGATACCAACTATAACGCCCCGACCCTAGTTACCCAGAGTCGGTGAATTATTACATAACATTGGCATGATCACAAGAAAGATCAAATCTCAAAAGATCTATTAGTTTTGTAGCCTTGGAAACACTACATATATTCATAAGTCTTACATTACATCATAAAAATGAAAACTACATCAACATAGTCTACACTCATATCCCCATATACTATCTCTTCAGGTCATTCATAAACTACTTCTTCACATCCTCGGAAAAATAAAACATTGAAATGGGTGAGCTTAGATGCTCAGTAAGAATAAAAATATAGCGGAAACTTTGATAAATAAACATAAACATTTAAGGCAATGTATAACTAAAGGAAAAGACTTTTAAACATTAACTTCTGCATAATATGGCAAAGTTAAAAATGAAATAATTCCATTTACTTATTCAAATATATATTCTACTAGTCGAATAATAACATAAAATATAAATAACCACTTTCATAATGATGGAATTCATAATTCCAGACTATCATAACCACATATCCAAGGCCTCATGCGAAGACTAAAAATAAGATTTTTTCAAGGCCACGTGCCAAGACAATAGTTTGTCCCATTAGACCTACTAATGCATCGAGGAGCTATAGCGGGCTCCACCCATCACTTGCTAAGTCCAATGCATTCCTCATATGAACAGTTTTAAGGATAACATAAATATTCGTATTAAAACTAGCATATTAAATGTCAATAATTTCTCCATAAACAATCAATGGTATAAGAATAACACATCCATTGTCAAACATATCACAAACCTTCAATACAATATGGAAGTTTTGAATCATGATAAATCAACTTCAAAACATGTTTAAAACCCATTAAATAATTTTGACATAGAAGAAAATGATTTTTAAACCACTTTAAGAGAAATTACCCTTTTTCATGAAAACATTTAAAAGTCACACAATTTATAAATGAATACATTTAAAGAAATTTTTGAATCAAAGTGTCCCATAGCACTTTGAAACTTTTGAAAGGAATTAAAATTTTAATAACATTCATGTCCATATAATTAAATCCGTGAAATGCATTTGAAGACATGGAAATTAATGAGAACTATTTAGAAGAATAAATATTTAAATCATTTCAAATGATATTTTATTAAAAAAATCCCTTAAAAAAATCCCTTTGAAAACTCTCTCATAAAACATGGACATGGATAATAAATATGTCTCAGTAGATACTTACGTAAAAACAACCTCAGATAATAAAAAGATTGTGAAATTAACCCTTACCAATTTGGTAACTTATGAAAAATACACCTCATTAAAGAGATATCATACTATTAATATGTAAATAGACATAAATTAATATCTATTACACAATGAATACAATTATGGGCAACACATACACCACACAAAAGGTAATAGTGGCAATATGACATGAATCTCACAGAAATAAGGAGTGAGATGAAAACCCCTTACCTTGTAATTTTCCTAGATAGTGTGTATGTTATACTCCTGTATAATAGTTAAATCATTGTTATTAAATTATACAAGAATTATATTCATAAATATTATATCATATATAATCTTTTAACAATGATTTGTTAATAAAATTTTACTATTATCATCATTTTGGGTGTTATCTGATTCGTTTTCTTATATATGCTTCGTTACGTAAGCCATGTTTGATATGGATAGTTTATATCTTATTAATATCCATAATGATATCAAGTCCTTAAACGTTACTTTTAATCATCAAACGATAGTTAGTCTTTAATGGATATGATGGGGAAATGAATCTCATCGCGTTAATGGATAAGATAGTTCGTACGTACGCACGAAAGATAATATCATTATTTTAATATTAAAATAATATATAATTGGATGGTATATAATATATACAGAATCATTATCATGTTATATTTATTATTTACATGAATTACACATCATTATTATACCCATCCGAATAATAATATATTGAAAAACAATTATACCACGACGTGGAGACGGTATGCCGTACGTATGCACGTATGGTGACATGTCATTCAATGGATGGATAGAATACTGAATATGGTTGTACCATATTTATAAAAACATCATAGTATATAGGAGATACTGGATTTATTATTTTATAATGGTAATTACTAAGAAAGAATAAGTTGAAGAAGAAATGAACATGAAAATGGGTGGTGAAAACATTACCTCTTCTTCGGGTTCTTCCTTTTGATTTGATCAAAAGTGATATTTAAGTTGTCTTTCTGGTCAAAATAAGGCCTCTAAGATGAATTTAAGGAAGTTTATAGAGTATTTGGTTAGGTTTTGGGTGAACTAAAAGGCTTTAGAGGTGTCATGAATTGGTTAGAAGTGGTGTCCTTTTATAAGGGGGAGGAGGGGCTCTTTAGAAAAAACTGAATGTATTATTTTATAATAAATTCAAAATCTGTTTATAATGGCTCAAAAGTGCATTCTTCAAATATTATGGGGGGTATGGGTCGAAATCATCTCAACCAATAGATTTTAGACAGGTTTTGGTCAGTATATTAACCTTATCTTTTAGTTTTATCTCTCGGTTAATTAGTTTGACACTTACGATGTCACTTTGTATTTTTATATTATATAGTTAATAAACAAAAAATATACCTCCAAGCGACCCCCAAGTTGTCCATTAATGATACACCTATCAATATACATGTCCTTTGGACGATCCTTAGATTATTAAGAATTTAATATCAATTCATAATATAATATTTGTTTTAAAAACTCTTTTATATCAATTTTGACACTATTTGGTATTTTATTTTTGTGAAAATTATAACAGCATGATTACTTCAAAAACAAGTAAATTAAATAAATAATAATATGTCATATTAACCTATAAAATTAGTCTAAGTCATTAAAAGTCTCAAATTATATTTATTTGGGTGTTTATAATATAAATTATTTTAATATTTCACTAATAAGGTAATTAATGCATCATCATTATTACATAAATAAATTAACTTATTTAATGTCTAAAAATTATAAATAAAATATGATTATGTAGTTAATATTTTTATCTTTATAATGAATATTTATAGTCAAAAATATAACATATATAAACCTATGTAAAATTGTTTTTCTAAAAGATATAGGCTTATGTCATTTTTGTATTTACTTTATCTTAATTAATATAAAGTGTCATTTTCACATAAAAGTGGATCCATGAGGTCCCAAAATCGTCCCAAAGATTCCCATGGTCGGAAGTGTATCAACCTTTAGGGTTAAGACACATTTTAGTATAATTCAGTATTATTATAATATAATTTTTACCATTATTTACCGGATTTTCCCTTTAACCATGGTAAATAAAATATTTTCCGAATTAATTATTCAAAATGTCTAAAAATAAAAGTTTAATATTTACATAATTTTTTCATCATAATTAGAAATATGGAGTCAATTTTTCTAAATTCAAAACATATAAGTGGTAGAAATTAATTTAAAATTAATTCCCGCTGTCAAAACAAAAAGTGTGTTTTTACGAGATAATAACTATCAAAAAATTGACACTTGTTTATATCCTATTTAAATGTGAAATTATGTCCAATTAGAAACATTGTATTAAATGGTAAAAATATATTATAAATATACTTTAAAACCACTCAAATTCATTATTTATCACTATTAATTATTTCGATTAAAAATGTTGTTTTTAATAAAAAAATAATAATTTTCACTATTCATCAAAATATAAAAGTTATCCGAAAAGTACCAAAATTTAATCCTAGATTAATTTCGATATTCCAAATCTAAAAATGAAGTCCATTTTTAATGTTATAATATATGAAATTTAAAAAATTGGGTATTACTATTCATGAGGGCTAGTTTGATTGGTTGTGGTGTGTGTTAGAACTCGAAGTTGCGTACAACACACGCTACTGTATTATTCTAAAAGAAGAGTACCGAGGAATATTGGGGTGTTACATTGGAAATTATTGATGTCTCAATTCTGAAAAATAAATTTATTTAGTCAAATTGAATATATAAATATTTTAAAATATAGGATATAAAAAGGGTTCACCATTAAAAGTCGGTAAAAGTGCATTTTTTTTAAAATACCTCTTTTATCTGAAAAAAATTTATTTGTTCTTAAATTATGTCTATGAAACTCATAATATGGATTCCAAAATTATAAGGATTATATAATGTTGAAAATTAAGTTAATACTATTCATAACCTCTTTTGAACGGCTAGTTTGATAAGTCATGGTGCGCTTGAAATCAGTGTTGCTTGTAGTACAAGTTATTGAATTATATAGATGAAATAAGGCACTATGAAATATTGGGGTGTTACATTATCCCCTACTTAAATAAATTGCATCCTCTCAATTTGAAATTGTTCTTCAAAAATAATAGTTTTAAAATAGAAAATATCATTGTGGGAAAACCCACATCGAAAATTGGGTTAATAAAATTTTGTCTTAATATGAGGAAAAGAGAAATGGAAGGGTCACCACCTAATTATGATCTCTATGAGGAGAAGATTGGTGGAAATTAGAGACATATAATTGGATGCAAAACGTAAATATTTATCTATAGTGATTGAGGTCATCAATCACAAACAATTGTAAAATTGAGGGCCTTAAATTTATCAATCTATGATGATAAAAATACCATCGGTGCAAAAAAACATATGGTATTTGGATAACACAATTTTTGTTTTAAGATCCCTTCACAAAGTATGAGAATTAATTTATTCATTCAATAAGAGAAGTAGAACATAAAAATAATATTATTTTTTCCTATTTGTATAGGGTTAAAAAAAATGAATTTATAATTCATCTAGGAGAACCAATAAAAACGACATTATTCAATCCAGTACATCACATGGGCCAGTGGTAGGTGATACACCTTTTTCGCCCTTCGGTTGCGGGTTCAAGTCTCGCGGCCTTGTCGGACGCGACGAGTTGCCGCCCGACCTCCGGGTTGTCCTTTTATGGAAATCCAAAAATAATAAAAATTAGAACTATCCAAAATAATTCAGTCCAAATTTTATAAGGATGGTAAACACAATGAAGATCTTTTTTTCCGCGTAATAGCATGTGAATACCTTCATCATGTAATATTTTAAAACACTGAACCATCCTGAATTACCATAAAACCTTATTGATTACATTCATGCTCCCTCATTACTTATAGAATACTAGATATAATTTAACCATCAAAAAATGTTGTAAACTCCAACAATAATAGAAGAAACAAATCTTGAATTAGTTTCAAGGTAGTCATCAATATATAATATAATTTACCCAACTCAACCATATCTTATTCCAAAATTAGTACCTCTATATTAGGACCATATTAAGGTTCATCTTTCCATCAACAGTGTAATTTCCAAAAATTTTAACTTGTTATAGACTCACTTTTCATAGTTCCAAAAAATCTCAAATCCTCAATGAAATAGTACTATAGTAGAATCCTTATTTATTTCAAGTACATCATTGATACAACACTTCAAAAAAATAATTCCAAAATAACAACATAGGAACACCAGTCATTCATCTTCATCTGTGGTAGTATCATAACATGATTATTATCCAATAACATCATTTGTGGCATAGTCTGATGACTTGGACATTGGTTCGCGTAGTGTCCAAACTCCTTGCTGATGAAGCAGTGTACATTTGATACATTTTTCTTACCCTTGTAGTCACGTACTTGGTGTACTTTTTCTCTACAATTATAACATACTCCCATTCCCTTCAATAATTTTCCATGGTGATTCTTTCCACAATTATCACATATGGGAAAATAATTCTTTACATTCTTCCCTTTATCTGTCCTTCTATCTACCATCCTTTCATTCTCTGGTTTCCCTTTAAAGCCATAGGACTCTGAGAATTATTTAATTATCTTATCAAAACATGATACTATTTCTTCATATGATGATAATACATGGGAGACTATTTCTATTCTAAATTCTGGTTTAAGACCATGAATGATATGATCATTGTTTCTCCTTGGATTATTCGTATTGTTGGAGTTCTCATTCCTTCTACTGGGCGCCATTTCTAAACAATGGCATACACTATATTAGTTTATGAATAGAAATACGTAATCCCAAACATGTAAAACACTTAACATAAATTAAACAGTTTATGGATATAATTCATAATCATAAAAATGTATTCTTTGGGGAAGTATATACTCATAAACCCTTCATAATGGTTTGTAAAGAAAATGAGAATTATCCTAAGCATATCCCCGATGAGTGTCATAACCAAGAGTGCAGTAAGGCCCATTGTCATGCACTAGTTCTCGTTTGAGTCTAGATCAAAGTGGTGTTTTCGGGTTTTTCCCCTAGGTACATCTGTGCCAGAGCCGCCTCTACCTTCTTGTATCCAGACATGGATGTGTTTCTCGAAAAACTAACAAATTCTCTACAATATCAAAATTCTAGGATGTTCTTTTATACTAATCTTGAATGTTTATCTTAGGGCTATGTTCTCTAATCGGAGTTTATCTAAATCTAGCTTCCAATGATATTGCTAAAATTCCTTTGATACCAAATGTAATTCCCCAACCCCAGTTACCTAGAGTCGTTGCATTATTACATAACATTGGCATGATCAAAAGAAAGATCAAATCTCGAAATATCGATTAGTTTAGTAGCCTTGGAATCACTAGTTATACTCATAAGTCTTACATTACATTATAAAAATGAAAACTACAAACATATAGTCTCTATATTCCACACTCATATCCCCACATACTATCCATACAGGTCATTCATAAATTACTTCTTCACATCCTTGGAAAAATAATACTTTGGAAGGGGTGAACTTAGATGCTCAGTAAGGATGACAATATAGTGGAATCTTTCATAAATAAACATAAACATTTAAGGCAATGTATAACTAAAAAAAATCCTTTTGAACTATAACTTCAGAATAATATGGCAAAGATAAAATGAAATAATTCCATTTAATTATTCACATGGAAATTCTACTAGTCGAATAATCACATACAATATCAATAACCACTTTCATAATGAAGGAATGCATAATTCCAGACTATTAAAACCACGTATCCAAGGCCTCATGCCAAGACTACAAATAAGATTTTGTCAAGGTCTCGTGCCAAGACACTATTTTGTCTCATGAGACCTACCGATGCATCAAGAAGCTATAGCGGGCTCCACCCGTCACTTACTAAGTCCAATGCATTCCTCATATGAACAGGTTTAAAGATAACATAAACATTTATATTAAAACTAGCATAAGAAATGTCAATACATTCTCCATAAACCAAGAATGGCATAAAAATAACGCATCCACAGTCAAACATATCACAAAACCTTCAACAATATGGAAGTTTTGAATCATTATAAATCATCATCAAAACATGTTTAAAATCCATTAAAGAATGTTGACATAGATGAAAATGATTTGTAATACTCTTTGAGAGAAATAACCCTTTTAATGAAAACATTTAAAGGTCACAGAATTTAGAAAATAAGTCATTTAAAGACATTATTGAATCAAAGTGTCCCCTACCAATTTTAATCTTTTGAAAGGAATTAACATTTTAAAAACATTCATGTCCATATAAATAAATCCATAAAACCATTTTTAAGACATTGAAATTAAGGATAAAGATTTCGAAGATTAAATATTTAAAACAGTTGAAATGATGTTTTAGTATAAAATACCTTAAAATAATATATTCTAAAACTCTTTCATAAAACATAGACATGGATAATAAATATGTCTCAGTAGATACTTATGTAAAAACAACCTCAGATAATAAAGAGATTTTGAAATTAAACCTTACCAATTTGGTAACTTATGAAACATACACCCCATGAATGAGGCATCATACTATGAATATTTAAATACACCTTAATTAAAGTGTATTACACAATGAATACAATTATGGGCATCACATACACCACACAAATTGTAATAGTGGCAATATGGCATGAATCTCACGGAAATAAGGAGTGAGATGAAAACCCCTTACCTTGTACATTTCCTTGATAGTGTGTATGTTATCTTCCTGTATAATAGTTAAATCATTGTTATTAAATTATACTAGAATTATATTCATAAATATGATATCATATATGATCTTTTAATAATGCTTTGTTAATAAAATTTTACTATTATCGTCATTTTGGGTGTTATCTGATTCGTTTTCCTATATATGCTTCGTTACGTAAGCCAGGTTTGATATGGATAGTTTGTATCTTATTAATATCCATAATGATATCAAGTCCTTAAACGTTACTTTTAATCATCAAACGATAGTTAGTCTTTAATGGATATGATGGGGAAATGAATCTCATCGCGTTAGTGGAGACGGTAGTCCATACGTATGCACGAGCGACAATATCATTTTTTGATATTAAAATAATATATAATTGGATGGTATATCATATAGAAAGAATCATTATCATGTTATATTTATTATTTACATGAATTACACATCATTATTATACCCATCCAAATAATAATATATCGAATAAAAATTACACCACGACGTGGAGACGGTAAGTCGTCCTTACACAGGTATGGTGACATGTCAGTCAAAGGATAGATCGAATACTGAATATGGTTGTACCATATTAATAATAACATCACAGTATATAGGATATATTGGTGTTATTATTTTATAATGGTAATAACAAAGAAAGAAGATGTTGAAGAAGAAATGAACTTGAAAAAGGGTTGTGAAAACATTACATCTTCTTCAGGTTCTTCCTTTTGATTTGATCAAAAGGGCTCCTTCAGTTGGCTTTCTAATCAAACTAAGGCCTCTAGGTTGAAGTGAAGGAAGTTGAGAGAGTATTTTGTTAGTGGTTGGCTGAACCAAAATGCTTGAGAGCTGTGAGGAATTTGTTAGAAATGGTGTCCTTTTATTAGGTGGAGGAGGTGCTCCTTAGAAAAAACTTAACATATTATTTTATAATAAATTCATATTCTATTTATAATGAATCCAAGGTGGATTAGACAAAGACTAAGGTGGGGATGTGAGTTTATACATTCTACCAATATATTTTAGATAGGTTTGTGTCATTATATTAACCTTATCTTTTAGTTTTAACTCTTGGTTAATTAGTTTGACACTTACCATGTCACATTGTTTTTTTATATTACATAGTTAATGAACATACTATATACCTCCAAGAGACCCCCATGTGGTCCATTAATGATACAACAATAATTATACTAGTCTTTTTACAGATCCATAGATTTTTAGGAATTTAATATAAATTCATAATATACTATTTGTTTTAAAAACTCTTTTATGTCAATTTTGACACTATTTGGTATTTGTTTTTTGTGAAAATTATAACAGCATAATTACTTCAAAAAAAGTAAATTAAATAAATAATAAATTATATATTAACCTATAAAATTCTTGGAATTCATTAAAAGTATCAAAATATATTTATTTGGGTATTTATAATATCAATTATTTTAATATTTCACTAATAAGGTAATTACTACATCATCATTATGTCAAAAATAAATTAAAATATTTAATGTCTAAAAATTATAAATAAAATACGATTATGTAGGAAATATTTTTATATTTCTAATTAATATTTATAGTAGAAAATATAACATATATAACCCTATGTAAAAATTGTTTTTCTAAAAGATATAGGCTTATGTCATTTTTGTATTCACTTTAACTTAATTAACAAAAGGTGTCATTATCACTTACATGTGGATCCATGGGGTCCCAAAATTGACCCAAAGATGCCCAGGGTCGGTAATATATTGACCAATATGGTTAAGACACGTTTTAGGGTAATTTATTATTATTATATTATTATTTTTTAACCCTTATTTACCAGATTTACCCTTTAACCATGGTTAATAAAATAATTACTGAAGTAATTATTCAAAATGTCTAAAAAAAGTTACATATTTTACACAATTTGGAAATCCTGATTCCAAATATGGAGTCCATTATTCCAAATTCAAAACACATAAGTGGAAGAAAATAATTTAAAATTAATTCCCGCTGTCAAAATAAAAAGTTTGTTTTTAAAAGATAATAACTATCAAATGATTGACACATGTTTATGTCCAGTTTAAATGTAAAATTATGTAAAATTATTAAAATTGTATTTAATGTTAAAAATATATTCGAAATATACTTTAAAACCACTCAAATTCAAAATTTATCACTATTATTTATTTCAATTAAAAAAGCTATTTTTAATAAAAATTTAGTAATTTTCACTATTCATCAAAATATAAAAGTTATCCGAAAAATACCAAAACTTCATCCTAGGATAATTTTGATATTCTGAATCCAAAAATGAAATCCATTTTGAATGAAAAAATGGATAATATTTCAAAAAGTGGGTATTACTATTCATAAGGGCTAGTTTGATTAGTTGTGGTGTGTTAGAACTCGAAGTTGCATACAGCACACACTACTGTATTATTCAAAGAGAAGCGTACCGAGGAATCATGGGGTGTTACATTGTAAAATTTTGATTTCTCCATTATAAAGAATAAATTTATTTAGCCAAATTGAATATATAAATGTCTTTAAATATTTGATTTAAAAAGGGTTCACCATTAAAAGTCTGTAAAAGTGCATTTTTTGAAAAATACTTATTTTATCTAAAAAAATGAATTTGTTATTAAATTATATCTAAGGAACTAATAATATATATTCTAAAATTATAAGGATTATATAATGTTCAAAATTCAGTTAATACTATTCATAACCTCTTTAGAATGGCTAGTTTGGTGTGTCATGGTGTGCTTGAACTCAGTGTTGCGTGTAGGGAAAGTTATTGAATTATTTTGAAGAAATAATGAACTATGAAATAATGGGGTGTTAAATTTCTATAAAACACTAGACTCCACCAAAATACCTACAACCTCCCCCAAATACATCCAGCAACAAAAAATTTTAATTTAAGGACTAGGAGGGTCGGACTGTTATATATCATATTAATTTTATTTCTTCCTCAACCTCATTCCATTCTTAATAAAACATTATGATATGTTATCCTACATAAAAATAAAATAAGGTTGAATTTTTTTTATGTTTCTTACCTTCAACCACCCCCACTTCTACAAAATGTTATATAAAATCATTAATATTATGTATGGTAGAATACTACCTCATGAACTGATGTCATTTTAATTTTCATTTGAAATTATCATGGTTGGTAATGATAATTTATATAAATATAATATACTACATTTGGACTATAATTATGCAACTATAGTTATTATATCATGTATAAATTCATACCTTCCCTTCTTTAGGGGAAATGATATCGTCGCTCATGCGTGTGTTGGGCTACAACCTAACTATGCGGTGTGATTAGCTTTTCACTAATGCATTACATGGAAGGTAATATGGATAAATTTAATTAATATATGTGAAATTCATGAAATAATAATTATATTAATGGAATACATATCATTATTAAGATAAAGTATTTATTATTTTACTTATTACCTTTTCACTACCTAAAATATGATACCATTGTCCATGTACTTGTGGAATAACACCTTCACTAAAAATTGTGACACTCATTACATAACGACACCACATAGATGATATATAGAATAATATTTAAATAAAATATATAATATTTATGATAATATTTTAATTTTTCAAATATATAATACTACATACATATTTTTAATAATGATCATTAGTTAATGGAAATGTTACTAATGCATATGTATGGAATACAATTTCAATGATTATTATAAACTTGATTTATCAAAATCATATTTAATGATTGGTTTCAAAAGTATAATTGTTAAATAAATATATAATTATATCATGATTATTATTCTTTAATTTTTTTTAAATTGTTTTACCAAAGGGAGTTCATTGATAATAATGGTGCTTGGTTGGTTTTTTGTATGTCTGTATGTAGATGACTAGGGAGTTTGCAAGGAATGAGGTCATATTTTTTATGATGAAAATAGTATTGAATGATGAGAATTTTCATAGTGTTTTCAGATTTTTTTTCCACAAGATATATGATTTTGTTGTTGTCAGACAAAGGTTTTTCTGATAAGATTGAATGGTATGCGGAATTACCAAGAAAATTAGAAAAATAAGGAACCTAATACCTTGGACCATGGACCACGTACCATGTTATACGAATATTTTATAGCCTCATTCTAGGAATTGTGAGTTGTACATTTAACGGTGTGCATTGCAGTTCACTAAACTAAAAATAGTTCGCAGCAACATGACCCTGAGAAGGAATGAGGAACGTGGAATGTTGAAGGACCAAACGAAAAATGGTTGGTAGTGATAGCACATAGTGAAGGCATGCAGTACGCGGAGTGCCAAAGGATGGGAGGATTGATGTGGTTCGCAAAATAGGAGCGTAATCTGGTGGAGACTAATAGATGGAGTTTAGTTTACAGTAGCAGTAATACAAAATTGAAAATTTGGGTTAATCATATTACCGAATTTTGCGTTGTAATGTTCCTATTTAAGGAAAAATAATTCTCTTTGTTTTGTGATGTGATTAATGATTAAATTTTAGAGTAGCAATTCAGTGACGTCTTAAGTGGTACATGGTGGTGGAGAAGGTACATGGAGAGAATTATACGTGTTGGGAAAATAGTACTTTGAAGAGTGTGTGGTTTGCGTAGGTAGCCCTCGTAGTACATGGCGGAGCAAGGTAATATGTGGAGTTAGACAGTACATGGGGGATTGGGGATATACATGGAGTATGTAATTAAAACTAGAAGGGAAGTGCACAAAGGATTTGGATATTACGCAAAGGAGATGGATGGTATGTGAAAATAGTTGTGGTATGCTGTAAATAAGTAGTGCACAGAACACCCAAGGATGCCAGAAAATTGACCAAATCAGTTTGCGAAATTAGTTTCCATAACATATCTGTGTACATGAAAATAAATTACATATGTGGGTTATTAGGAGACTTCAAAAGAGAATCCATTTATAGGTGAGGTTGAAGTATTTAATGCTAAATCAATGAAGAAAACTTCATGTTGTTAAACTTGGTGAAAATTCTTTAAATGTAGTGAGAACGACGGAGTCAGTGGATGTGATCCAAGGGACATTGTTTTCTATCCCTAAAATATTGTAAAGGAAGTTCTCCTGGCACTGAGTGACTATGATTAACACTTGTAATAAAAAAATTATGAATATTAGTGGTTTTGATATTAGAAACACAATGTCAGTGTATTATCCTTTGATGCAACCCTTAGTGGTGAACCATGTAAAATTATTGTGTCGTTCCTTTGTAGGTGATTTTTATTTTCTGCATATCCTCTTCAGATAGGTTTAACTTTTTCCTACTAACATGGGAACATGATATATCAGTTTAAAAATAAAAAGTTGACACCCTGATTCACCAATATACTCTTAAGGTGTCCTGAGGTCCTTCCAGTGTTATCAGAGCGAAATGGTTATTAGTTTGTAATTTGTCTTCTGTTGTCATGAAGAATATTGTCAACTTTAGGGGAGTTCCCCTCTTCGATGGATTTTATTTCCAAATATGGAAAAACATCATGATGTATCACCAAATATCTCATAGAATGGAAGTCTTATTTTCTACATTTTAGGGAATACAAGTCAATGACCCTACTAGACTGTCGATGAGAGATACATACATGAAACTGCTCGATGCTGATTCAAAATCACAAAATGCTCTCACTGCATCCCATTATGATCATATTTATCTAAATGTAATGATTTGTACATCTACCAAGTCAATGTGGGATAAAAATTAAAATATTTGTGAAGGAGATAAGAACATGAATGAGGAAAAGCAGCAAGTTCTACATTCAAGGATTGATGTTCTGTAGATGCACCCTGATGAGAATGTAGACTCCATTTTCAGTAGAATTTCTGAATGTGTAGGAGCACACCGAGGTCTGGGCAAGGAAATAAAAGACATTGAAATAGTTAATAAAACCTATAGAATACTTCCACCCCTTTAAAATGAAAAGGCATCTGTCCTTGAGAAAAGAGATCTCTCCAAACCCTCAATGGATGATCTTTTGATAAACCTATCAGATTATGAAATGAGAATCAAACCAGAAAAAGCTATGACTCATGTGAGAAAGGAAATGTCCTTCAATTCCATGGGAAAGGTAAAATTTTCAAGAGATTGTATTGACGCATATAATGAATAAAATTAAATGGTTTCTCTCATTACCAAGAAGATTAAGAAGGTAACATGGAAATAAGGCAAAAAACCTCTAGATTTTCTTCTTTCTGGAAGAGATCTTTCCATTGCCACTCAGTGCTCAAGAAAATTTGATGATGATGAATGTGAAGATGAAAACATAGAGAGGCCTCAGAAAATATTCTTTAAAAATTAAAACTTCAAATTTTCCACAAAATTACATAAGAAGAGTTTTTTCTTTGAGGTGGATGACGATGATATTGAATTCTATGTAAAAGATGAACAATAATTTAAGAGTGGAAACCATTCCTCCATGGTGGATACCATTAAAATGTCATAACCATTGAGAGAAAAAGATAGAGATAATAAGTTGAACACTAATGTCAATAACAAGATGCAAAATATGGATTCATTTAGTAATCTTGAGATTAAATGTAAGAAATGTAATAATTGGAATGAAATGGAGGAGGATCATCAAAATATATTGATCAGCTAGTATCAGAAATTAAATGACTGTAAGAACTACTCCTTGAAACGCACTGGTAATGTTGTGGAACTAAAACTCAGAATTAAAGAACAAGCAAAGTTAATCAATGACCTTACCTAGAGTCTGGAAGAGAAGTCCATGACCATTGATGGACTCGATGAAGAATATGTTAATCTGAGAAGTAAACTTGAAAGTGAATCATTTTTATTGAAAAAAATAAGAAAATAAAATTTGGATGGTTATTAGATGCTGAAATGTAGGAGAGAAAGAAACATGGTTTAGATGGTGTTGAAAAGGTATTGAGTGATCAAATACCCACAATCATAGGAAATAGAGGAATTTGTTTTGATGCTAAAACTTCTAAGGCTATAAATAAATTGAACCTGAATAAAGGCAAGAAAATGTTGATCATGTTGAAAAGCCCCCATATGTACTGAAAAAGAAATTCTTATATCAAACAGAATGGAGAAGTTAATATTATTCTCAACTCTATCGAAATCATAGGCATTCAAACTATTTTTCTAGGGAAGAAGGTATGAGGAGAAATTGAAATGATAAGATTTTCCCTTTAATGAAGAGTTGTTTTGTGGCATTCAGGTCCTTACCATGTAATACTACAAAGAGAGAATTGGATATATGAATGGTGAAGTGTTAATATTCCAACAAAGGAGAACATATTCATATCTTACATCTTATAGAGGGAATAATTTCAATGGATATTGTTTTCAACGATCTATCATTGGCTATATAGATGTGTATTGGAGGCAGAGGTATGATAAGATAAATTCATTCAATGCTTAGAGATGTGTCAATATATATTAATAATACTGTGTTTTAATTTTAAACAGGTTTTCTTCTCTGGAAGAATAATTTCAATATAAAGAACCCATATACATGGAAGATATAATGGAAAGGCCACCAGCACCAAAACACAATCAAATATCTCATAGACAGAAAAAAAGATAATTGAAAAGAACAATTTTATAGAAGTATCCTCAAAGCTACAAAGAACAAATAACATTGATTCTCGATAATATATATTTAGCCCAAATGGCGGGTAATGTGTACCTATTAATGGATGTAAATAGAAGGGAAGATAGAACAATGAGGTTTGGTAATGATGGTGCATTGGATAAAAAAGGAAATGGAAGTACTGGTCTATCTAATGGAGATATGAAGAAAACTGAAGTCCTTTATGTGGACGGTCTATGTGACAATATTATTAGTGTGAGTCAACTTTCTAACTCAGGTATTATAGTGACATTCAATAAGAATGGTTGTACTCTAAGTGGGAAGTATGGGAATTCGATCATGAAAGGCTGTAAAATAGATGGAAACATATATCATGTTGGCAACAAATAGAAAATTTGTTTCATAATAGTTGAAGAGGAAAAAACTTATTTAATCATATTTTGGGACTCATCAATACAAAAGACATTGAAAAGATATATAAGCTAAAGATAGAAATGAATATCCTTAATCAAAAGTGTGAACATGAAATGATTGGTGATTTCTGCATGAGAGGGAAACTAGTCTACAATTTCTATGATGCATACAATAAAACAACATCATATAACTTTGACCACATTCATATAGATGTATGTGGACTACTAAACATTGTATGAAACCATGGAAAAGGTACATTGTTCTTTTCATTGATGATTAATGTAGAATGGAATCTCTGATCATTATACACAGGATGTGACAACTGAATGATGGCCCGAAAACCTTCGTCGAATCACTGAGAATGACATTGGAATGAAGATCAATGTCCAGTATTCTAAACATAGAGGGGAATACACATCCATTGATTTCAGAAATTACATAAGGAATCATGGGATACTACATGAGGTGGCTACTGTGAGAAATCCACATAAAAAATGGAGTAGTTGAGCATTGGAATTGAACGGTAAAACACATGGATAGATCTATGCTGATCAAGAGTCGTATTCCTAGAAATTACTTGACACAATATGAACAAGAAGAAGTATAACGTCCCAGTTCCGGAAGCCACCAAAAGGAGCCCCATACCCGGTTGGTCATAGGGATTCAAGCGCATTTCCCCGAACGCCAGAGGCTGCCAACTAGAAGCGAGGGCCTTTGGTGTGATAGTGGAAAAAATATGCCCTCATTGGAAGACTACACAGTGGAAGTAATCAAATACATACAATAGTAGAAGTAGTAAATATTCAACAGTAGTAAGAAGTGGAAGACTGAAATAATAAAACAACTAGAGAACATATACAAATTATGCATGATATATATGTCTAGGAAAATGGCCAACCAAGTCACAATGCTGGAATTCAACAAAACTAATCCAAAGTGAAAATGGAATCAGGTAAACTCCTCAACATCTCAAGCCATAGCTTGGTCCCACGCTCCCTAGCTCCACAATAAGTCATGTACCTGATGTAGCAGGGCGCTTTCCCTTATCTATACCTACAACAATATAATCTGTTTGGGCCCAAAAGAATGGCCCAATCAAGGTGTGACACTAAATCCCAGTAGAAAAACACCACGAGATCCGTACCTAATAGTCAGTGAGTACATGGCAGGTAAATTTTCAATAATAGTAAACAGGAAGGTACTCGAAAGTAAACAATCCACAGTTCAGTATCAAGTGATAACTAACAAGCAGGTATACAAACATGTAACCCTCTAGGAAGCACTCTCAGTCTAAACCCTCTGGCCCTAACTAACATGTACAAGAAAACCTCTTGGAACTACACTCAGTCTATCCCCTCTAATTTAGCTTAAGCATAGACTCTCCGAGGAAGAACACACCATCAATTTCCCATATGGTCTCGTATTGTAACTAATGACAATCCAGCGAAGCACTTACGTCACATTCCATATGTGGTCTACATCGAGGAACTACAGACACTATGGGGAATCGCTCAACATCAATTCCCCCCCCCCCCCCCCGTGGTCTCAGATCGTAAATTATAAAGACACTCTAGATAATCCATTAACGACCATTCTCTCTATGGTCTATATACCAGGTTCTCATGACCCTGTCCGGGTCAAGAAAGTGTAGCAAAACGTAACAGCCAAGGTAAACCTCTCTAACTACCTGGATAGAATTCTACAACACCACAACATAAAAGAACAATAGACACACTATCCTACAATACTAGGCATCGGAAAGTAAACAACATCCTAATAGGTAATCAAGACCCAATAGTCCAAACAGGAAAAACATGCATGATAAAAACATATAAATCACAACAATTTACCCTATTCAAAAACAATAACCATCTACTATGGCATACCAGCATAGTAGTAAAATAATAGGGATGAAACAGTAAACACAAAATACCCCGTTAAAGGGTTTTGGGAAAATTTTCACATGAATCTCTAGGAATTTCAACAGAAAGGCACAGAACACCAACCTAGTGGTTAGTTGATAAATATACAAGAACCTAAAACCCTAATCTCATTATAACACCAATGATCTAAAAAACATCTAAAATGTTCAATGGAGAATAACGTGATAAATAAGATGAATCAGGAAATGAAGCTCTATGAGAAGAGAGAACTCACCGATGCAATTCCAACACAACCAAAAGTGTTCGATTCAGAGGACGGATGAGGGTTCTAAGGCTCATAGAAGATCTGTGGTCGTACCCTCCCTCTTAGATGAACCATACCAAGAAAGAGTTGGTTCTGTCCGTCAGACGCAACCCTAGTGCGTTTAATGAAAAAAAACAAAATACAGGGCCTGTACTTTTGGTGTTAACAGTCTGTACTATCTATTTCCGTACTCCACATTAAGTGGCCTCTAGATCACTCCACATGGCCGTCTGTAAGGCCGCTACATGTCCAGCACACGACTACCTGCGGTAGCTGAGTACATGGCGTGTACTCATAAAGTACACAGTTTGTACATAAATAATTTCCAGAAACTCCTATTTTCTCAAAAACTCTTGGAAAAAGAAAAAAATACCTGAAAAAAAGATCCGGGTTCTTAAAAACTTCCCCCCTTAATGAAATTCATCCATGAATTTCCCTAGAGTGGCATAGAAAAAGAAACCCCAAACGACACTGGCCAGTGGGCTCGTACATCATCATCCCTCTCCAAAGTCTCCTCATGTACCCAATCATGCTGCCATAACACTCGCACCAGAGGAATATACCATCCATGTAGAACCTTTTCACTATGATCGACAATCCGAATAGGATGCTCCTCGAATGATGCATCCTCTTCCAACTCATCCTCCTCGGGTTTAAAGACCTGAGATGGGTCTGAGAAGTAACACTGAATTGGAGAAATGTGGATGACCTTGTGCATAACCCAATACCTCTAAGGTGACTATAATTGATAGGCAACTGACCAGATTATCTCCAAAACCTAAAACAACCCGACATTCCTCAGAGAAAAAATACACTTTCTTTTGATCCTCTTATGTCCCAACCTCGGTGTGAAACAGAGTTAAACATGATCCCTGACCTCGAACTCCAGAGGTCGTCTCCGCTGATCAGCATAAGAAATCTGTCGAAACTGTGCAATATCCATCCTCATCTGAATCTTTCCTATCTACTCTGTGGTCTCTTGAACTAGACTATGTCCTAGAAATACTTCCTCTCCTGCCTCCAGCCAACATAAGGGTGATCAACATGGACAACTTTACAAAGCCTCATAAGGATCCATATTAATAGTAACATGATTACTATTATTATAGGAAATCTCCACAAGAGGTATGTGCTTGTCCCAAGAACATCCAAAATCCAGAATGCACTCTCGGAGCATGTACTCAAGAACATGAATTGTACCCTCGGACTGGCCATCTGTATGGGGGTGGTAAGCTGTACTCAAAAGTACATGTATACCCAAAGCTATATAAAGCCCCTTCCAGACCCGAGAAGTAAAACCTGCATCTCTGTCTGAAAAAATGGAGTGTGGTACTCCATGTAAATGTACAATCTCTCAGAATTTACAACTGTCCCAGCTCATCAACACTGAAGGTCTCTTTGATCGGCAAGAAGTGAGTTACCATCGTGAGTCTGTCAATGACAACCCAAAAGGCATCATTCCCGCGAGGTGACCTCGACAACCCTATCACGAAATCCATTGCGATGTCATTGCACTTCCACTATGGAATGGGTAACTACTGTAAATTCCATGTTGGTCGCTAACACTCAGTCTTCACCTGCTGACAAGTGGAACACCTCATGACGAAACCAACAACGTCCCTCTTGATACCTAGCAAGCAATACTGATGGTGTAGATCATGATACATCTTGGTGTCTCTGGGAAGAACTTCCCAAACTGAGGAATCAAAATCTTGTATAAACTCCTCGTGTATATCTACTTGCACCCATACACGTCCCTGTAAACGTAGGATCTCATCCTCACCTATGTTCCATCCAGTAATAGGGTCATCATCGGACACACTCTCCCTTTTGACTAGGCCTTCAGAATTGGATAGCTTCCTCATTCAAAGTCGATCAAGAAGAGTAGAGGTAACAACTACAAAGGATAGAATATTCTACCCATGTCTGTCATGCACTTTCAAATGCATCTCAGAGAACATAGCCATAAGATGCCACTCACTATTGGCCTCCTGAACTGCATGTATCTGAGTCCTCCTGCTCAACGCAGAAGCCACTGTGTTGCCTTTCCCAGTTGTATTGGCATGATCATATTCAAAGGACTATAGGTACTCAACCCACCTGCGCTATCTCAAATTCATATCACGTTGAGTGAATATGTAATTGAGACTCTTGTGGTCGGTGAAAACCAAAAAATTCTCTCCGAGAAGGTAATGTATCCAGCAGCATAGGGCATGAACGAAAGATGCCAACTCCAGACTGTGCGTTGGGTGATTCCTCTCATGTGGCCTCAATTGCCGAGACCCATACACAACAACTCCATATCCATGTATAAGCACAACTCCCAACCCGATACCCGATGCATCACAGTACACAGTATTGATCTTTCCCAACTCTAGAAAGACTAGTATAGGTGTTTAATTCAACCTCCCTTCAGATCCTGAAAGGACGACTCACAATAATATGACAATAATAACTTCATACCCTTCTGATTTAGGGCCGTCGGTGGTGCTGATAAGCATGAAAAGTCATGTATGTAGAGTTTTTAGTATCCATATAGCCCTAGAAATCTTTTTACCTCAATGATGTTCTTCATATTCTCCCATGAAACGACTTCTCTCACATTCTCTAGGCCTACTAACACTCCTGTATCTGAGATAACATGACCTAAGAAGTGAATTTGATCCATCCAACAGTGGAACATTGAATGCTTAGCACATAACTGATGCTCCCTCAATGTACTCAAAACTATCTCAATATAGGTAGAATGGTCGTGTCATGTGTGAGAGTACATCAATATATCGTCAATGAAGACCATGATGAATGAATCCATGTATGAATGGAACACTCGTTTCATCAGTGCCATGAAACCTGAAGGCGCGTTTTTGAGACCGAACGACATAACCATATACTTATATAGGACATACTTGATACAAAATTCTATGAAAGGTATATCATATGGTCTAACGTGCAACTGATGATAGCCGGATCTCAAATAAATATTCAAGAACACATGTGCTCCTTGAAGCTGATCAAAAAGATCTTCAATCCTAGGCAAGTTAAATCAGTTCTTCACTGTATACTGGTTTAGCATCTGATAGTCCACACATAGCATGAGGGTTCCATCTACCTTCTTCACAAATAAGACAGGTGAACCCCAAGAAGAAGTACTAGGTCGGATGAAACACTTTGCATACAACTCCTCCAACTACTTATTGAACTCCTGAAACTCTAGTGTAGCCATTATATAAGAAGGAATGGACACCGGTGCCTCTCCTGGTAGAAGATCAATAGAAAATACTACCTCACGCTCAAGAGGAAATCCTGAAAAGTCATCTGGAAATACATCCCGGAAATGATCCACCACTAGATGAATGTATAACTGTGAAGTCCCCTGATCATCCATATATATACTAGAAATCTGTGTTGTAACTCCTCCCAGCCCATGATGCTCTGGGCATGCTCTGCTTTCCTGGATATCCCATTCTCCCCTATGTAGAATATATCCACCCTCTGGTGATATGAATGTCAAACTATGGTGGTAACATTCGACGCCTTCCTGGAATGAAAATAACCAGTACATCCCGAGAATGACATCATAGCCTGCCATCTCTAGGACATAATGATCTCAAAGGAAGTGACACCCACCAACCTCAAGAGGGAACTCCTTTAACTAACATACATTTTTCATTTTAGTCCCCAACTGTTTGTCTAGGGTCAAGATATTAGAAGAAGAAAAGACACAAAGACAAATGCTCTCCACGATAGCAACAGATATCAATCTATGGGAATCATCAGTATCAAAAAGATCAGAATCTAAAATTGAGGCTTCTAAGATTGTACCTCGAACTGTAGACGGTATGGGATCCTGCTCATGTTGGGTCTTTATAAGCTGCCAATGTTAGGACTTCTCCATGGCCCTGTGACCCTTCCTTACCACTCAGAGCTGATCCAATCTACTATCACTGAATGACCGGTGACTGAACACCACAACCACAACCTCCACCACAGCCTGAACTACTAGAAGAACTCTAGTTCCCCGACTGGTGAGAAACTGGTGGTGCTGCTCCCAGACGAGGAGTCATAGAAAAACCCTTGTCACTAGATACTGGTGAAATGATCTGACAGAAACGCTGAAGTTGATCCAACTTTCTGCACGATCGACACTCCACTAGGTCTCTCGGGTAGTGTAGCCTCACATGACCACTCCTTCCGCACATGTAGCACACCACCTAGCTACCGAAAGAACTTTCTCGCCTCTTTGAATCACCCTGGGAAGACTCCCTACGGTGATTCCTACTGTCAGTAGAAGGGATGCAAACTCCAGATGCCGAGTCGCCCTAGCTCAAAACTCTGGAATCCCTCATATTGCGCTCCATGTTCTGCTCCTAGTTGTTGATAGAAGTCAAATAAGTCAACCAGAATATGTTCACCTGCGACTGGATGTCATGCCTCATAGCTTCATCGAACATCCTTTCCATAAACAACAGATCCATTCCTAGAATTGTTGTGAAGAACTGCATCTTGGTAAATTGGGAGGAATAATTCTAACAGAATGATTACCCTACTCTGGAATCATAAACTCCTGGGCTCGATTGGCCCTCAAGTTCTCTGGATAGAAGTATTTAAAGAATATGCGCTAGAACTTATCCCACATCATAACCTGATGGCGTACTGCCTCTGATATGACATCCCACCACCTCTTGGTGGTTTCCCAAAACATATAGGTATTGAGCTTGAACCTCCTCTCTGGAGGCGTCTAAAGATGATCAAAGATCTTCTGCATGACTTCTAGCCATTACTCTGAAGCCTAGGGGCCTCTATCCCCTAAAAAGGTGGGAGGATGCTACTACTGGGAGACCCGTGTCAAATCATACATTGACGGGGGAGGAGGAGGAGCTCCTTGAAAGGTCTTTATCATCCCCATAAATCCTTATCTGAAATATGAATTATCACTTGTGTCCGGTATAATGGCTGGTGCCAAGACTGGCACAAAATAGGGCTCTGCAAGTTGTCCCTAATAACCCATGTCCTGTGTCTGATCACTGTTTATCACCTGGAAAACAATCGGAGGACGTCTCGGTGGCATGAATCTGCAAGTTCAAACACACACCTTTAGATCAAGGTCATTAAGGACCGAAAAAATTAGTGTAAGAAGAGAAAAGGAGAACGAAATCATTCATGTTTTACAAAACATGACTACACATCGTGTACATTTCCTACACGACATGTTACCTTGTGTCATTTACTTGGGTGTGTAATCCTGCCTAAACTAGTCGTGTAACAACCCCAACACAAGACATGTTCAATATGGACACAGATTGTACTAGACAAGCTTCGCTTGGCCTGTGTTGTTAGTGGCACAACCTGAAACGTGACTCACACTACATGGCATGTTCAGTGTGGACACGACGTGTAAGTGAAAGAATATCAACGTCCCATGTTGTTTGTTACACGGCCAGCAACAAGGCAGGAACTACATGGCGTGTTCTAGGTGGACACGGCATGTACGATAAGGGATAACACTGACCCATGTGGCACGTGACATGGCCGGGTACCTAGGTCATAATACAGACGTGTTCATTGCACACACGACATGTATAGATTAAGGTATTATCTGTTTCTTTTCTTGGTTACAAGGGTGGACACAGGGTCTACACAACACGTCGTGTTCATCTGGTACATGGCGTGTTCCCATAGGACCTTCCCCATTCCGTGTCTCTTCCCACACAACCTACGACATGGTCAGAGACTACATGACATGTACATAATGTATACATCATGTACTTAAGAAAAACATTTTATTTTCGAATAGAATAACACATGAAGTGTACAAAACACTAAACATCATTTATTCTATGTTTTTCTGGATATTAAGCCTTAGAATCTAATCCGAAATCCAGAAAACTCTGAAACGAACATTATAAGTTCCATATTTTGATCTGTGAGGGCCCATAATCCATTTGAACCAAATCATGGAATCATAAACAAGTTATAACAAGGTAACAAGTCGATGATCCTCCAAATTAAAGTTTATAAGGGCCCATAACATCTCATGAATACAATTTTGGCGTTCATTCAATGAAAAACATACAAAAATAATACCCTATCAAACATACTGTATTTTATCATGGCATCCATCACATCAGCATGAATATTCTGCACAACATCTATCAAAACAACATGCAATCTCTAATGCATCCAAAATGGCATGGAAAGAATGCATGACATGTGATTTATAACAAGTGCCTATACGATGCATGAAATTTCATACCAACATCTCATCGGGTTGAGACAGAACATCAATAAAATCAACAATAAAATCACAAATCACGTGAATCACTCAAGGTGAAATCAAATCAATAATAATCATGCAAAACCAGAAAATTGCAATAAACGAGGTAGGCTGGATTTTCCCTATACACAGGTTAGCTACTCCCAAGAACAACTTATTACCAAGTATCTATTCCATCCTATCCCTTGATAATGGATCCAAATAGTATGTCAAGAGAAAATAATTCCTCTGATACCACTTTGTAACATCCCAGATCTAGAAGCGACCCAGAGGTGCCCTGTACTCGGTTGGCCACATAGCCTCATGCGCATTTACCCGAACTTTAGTGGCTCTCAACTAGAAGCGAGGGCCTTGGTTGTGATAGTGGGGAAACAATTCCCTCATTGGCAGAGTACACAATAGATGTAAACAAATAAATACAATAGAAGAAGTAGTAAATATCCAACAGCAGTAAACAATAAAATACTATAATAATAAAAAAACTTGAGCACATCTACAAAAGATGCATGATACATATGTCTAGGAAAACAACCAAACAATTCAAAATTCTATAATTCAACAAAACTAAACTAAAGTGAAAAATAAAGTAGATAATCTTCTCAGCATCGCAATCCATTGCTTGTTCCCAGGCTCCTCAGCTCTACAGCAAGTCAGGTACCAAAAGTAGCATGGTGCTTTCCCTTATCTATACCTGAAACAATATAATCTATTTGGGCCCAAAAACATGGACCAAACATGGTTTGAGAATAAATCCTAGTAGGAAACCACCATGAGAATCGTGACTAATAGTCAATGAGTACATCAAAGGTAAAAGTACAGGAATTGTAAATAGGAAGGTACTCAACAGTAAACAATCCATAGTACAGTATCAAGCAATAACTAACAAGCATGTAGAATAATAGTTAACCCCTGGAGAAGCATTGTCATTCTAACCCCTCTGGTCCTACCTAACATATACTAGTAACCCTCTGGGCATTACACTCAGGATATCCCCTCTGGTTCAGCTTAACGATAGAATCTCTGAGGAAGCACTCACCACCAATTCCACTATAATCTCGTACCGTAACGAAAGGCTATGTAGGGATGCACTTACATCAAATTCCCTTTGTGGCCTACGTCGAGGAACTACTTACACTCTGGGGAAGAACACAACATCAATTCCCCCTATGGTCTGAAATTGTAAATTATAATGACACTCTGGAGAAGCCCTCAACATCCATTCCCCCTATGGTCAATAAACCAGGTTCTCATGGCCCTGCGTAAGTCAACCAATATTAGAAATGCGTAACTGCTAAGGTAATCCTCAATAACTACTTTCCTCGAATTCTACAGCATAACAGTACAACTATCACTCCATCCTATAATACTTGGAATGGGAACGTAAATAACAACCTAATAGGTAATCAAGACCCAATGGACCAAATAGGAAAAACATGCATGGGTAATACTTACAAATCCCAAAAATTCACCCTATTTAAAAACAATAATAATCATATTATGCTTACAAGTATAGTAGAGAAGCAATAGGGATAAGACGGTAAACATGCAATACCACATTCAAGGGTATTTAAGAAATTTGCACATGAAACTCACGAAATTTCAATATACTGGCCCAAACCTTCTACCTTTGGGTGAGGAGATAAATATACATGAACCATGAAGCTTGAATCTCCTTATAACGCTGATGATATAAAAAACATCTAAAAAGATCAATGGAGGATAACAAGATAATGAAGAGGAATCGGGAAATGAAGATCTAGGAAAAGAGAGAAATCACTGATGTGATTACAACGCAATTGTCCGTGTTAAATTCAGAGGACATATGGAGGTTCATGGGATCATCGATGATCTATGGCCATACCATCTCTCTCAGAAAAACCATACCTAGAAAGAGTCAATTCTGTCTGTTAGACAAGACCCCATTGAGTTTAAAGAAAAAATACACGATGCGTACTTTTGGAGTACACTACGTGTACATGCTATTTCTGTACTCTGCATTAAACAGCCTCTATGTCACTCCACATGACCGTGTGCAAGGCCTCCACATGGAAAACACACGGCTACCCGCGGCAACGAAGTACACAACATGTACTCATAAAGAACACGATGTGTACCTAAAAAATTTCCGGAAACTCCACCTTTCTCAAAATCTCTAGGAAAAAGAAAAACATACCTAAAAAAGATCTGAGTTCATACAAGAAGTGTATATTAAAAATTGAATAAGGGTATATATCGGTGAGAAAAATTCACCCTATGAAATGTGTCATGGAAGGAATCCATCTTTGAAATGTTTTCATGTTTTCAAAAGAAAATGATTTATCCAAAAAAGAAAGGAATCATGGGATTTATTGAGACAATCCAGATGAAAGAATATTTCGTGGATAGTCAATGAACAGATAATCTTACAAGTGTTTGAATTAGAGCTTGTGAAAAATTGTGGAAAGCAGTGGTGTGATGATCATTTCCAAGAAAACATGAATGATTCAAGGAATATGTGACAGAATTTATGGAAGGATGTGAACATGGAACAAATGTTAATATAGAGGTACAAGAAGTTGGGAAAAACTATCATGATTCATATCTTGATGTTGACTCTAAAAAAGAATCAGAATAGTATGACATAGCTAGAGAGAATTCGGTTAAACCGTAAGGGAGAAATTGAAGATCATATATTTATATTTCCATAATTATTATATATTGGAAATCACTTTCAGAGGAAATTAGAATGAGGAATAATGAACATTATACATTTATATCAGTTGTGGAACCATCTTTATTTGAAGCAGCTACAAATTATGATTCATGGGTGAAAGCAATGAATGATGAGTAGATCATATTGATAAATATCAATATTGAGATCTTTTCAATATACCAGAAGTTCACAATGTTTTTGGTACAAATTTGTTTTTCAAACACAAATTTTATGAGAATCTAAATGTGATAAAAAATTCATGCATAGTCTATAAATGATATTCACAAATCGATGGTGTTTATTTTGAAGATACATTTTCTACCATATATAGACTAATGTAAATAAGGCTATTTCTTTCCATGAAAATACAAAAAGGATTTAATGTTTCTCAAATGGATGTTAATAAATTATTCTTAAATGTATTATTTGAAGAATAAGTCTACATTGAACAATTTATAGGGACCTTTATTGGTAATAATGAAATGAAAATTTTCTAATTTATGAAAGATCTGTGTGGCTTGAAACAAGCACCACATGCATTGTACTCACAGTAGGACTCTTATATGAGAAAGCATGAGTTTAAAAGAGGAGGAGTGGATCAAAAACTCTATATGAATAATTCAAAAAAGGCTTAATTCATTATATCAGTATACATGGATGATATACTATTTGATTGAAGCAGACAGGGATCAGTGGTTGAATTTTCCAATCACATTAAATTAGAATTTGAAATTTCCATTATTAGTCAACTCAAATTTTATTTATGGCTGCAGGTGATTCAGAAGAAGTATTACACTTTCATTTCTCCTGAAAAGTATGGAAGAGTTCTACTGAATGAATTCAATATAAAGGATTCCAAACTAATGTCCACTCCGATTGTGGTTGGAAAAAACCTGGAGAAGCATGATGACAGGACATCAGCAAGTCCCACCATGTACAGAAGAATCATTGGAAACCAACTATTCCAGATGGTGACATGACCGAATATTGTATTTGAAACATTCCTTGTGGCCCGCATTCAGAGTAATCCAATGGTAGAACATATGGATTTAGTGAAAATAATCATGAGATACATTCAAGGTACACATGATTATGGGATATTCATTGATTTATAAAAAGATATTGAACTATCTGCTTTTTTCATATGCTGACTAGGATGGATATGTAGTGGATATAATGTCTACCAATTGTGGAGAATTCTATATTGGGATGAAATGTGTGGGTTGGTTAAGCGATAAATATGAAAGTACTTTTCTTAGTACTTCTCAAGATGAATATATATCTTCTACCAAGGCATGAACTCAATTACTTTGAATGAAGTAGCAAGTAAATGACATAGGTGATGAGGTGAAACAATATAGGGTGATTTACTATGATAACAAGAGGGAAATTGATCATAAAAATAATCCTTTTCAGAATTCTTGTATGAAACATATTGAGATCTGATAAAAATTCATCATGGAAAAAGTAGAACAAAGCGTGATCAAAATGGACTATGTGAGTAATAATGAGCAAGTAGGGGACAATATGACTAAGACAGTGTCAGATACTATGTTTGAGATACATTAGTATATCCTCAGTGTTCATCCATCTCCTAGTGTATAAGGAGGATACGAAATTCCACTCTCCCCGACTTTTTTAATTGTGTTAATTTGTTTGTGGATGTGTTGCAGGTTTATGTGGGAGATAGGATCCACGATGAGTTTTTTATGAGTTCAACAATGTTTAGATAAATAGATTTCGATTTACATCCAATGGGGCAGAATGAATAATTTCAATGGAGGTGAATGATTTGAATGTTCAATGAGAACTCAACTCGGGTCCTTTTTCTTGTTTTCTACACCAAGCACTACTCACGTAGACTTAGAGTGATGTTTGAGTTGTTTCTTGAAGGTTCATGTTTTGATCGTTGCTGGTGAATCAATGAATTTATCAAGAGATTTCCAACAATAAATAAGGGGATATTATTGGAACCAAGGTTGTTCGTTGCTAATAATATAATTTTTTTATGTTTCTTGTGAATCTATATATGGATGGCTAGGGAGTTTTATAGGAATGTGGTCATACATTTGTGGAAAATTGCAATATTGAAGTTGGTATAGTTTCCCTGTGTTATCCAATGTTTTGGGCCTCAAGATGGGAGTTTGGTGCTGGAAAAAAATTTGTTTTATGATAGGAGTGAATGGTATTCATAATGATAATGAAAATCAGAAAAATAACGGAACTGCATACCCTGGAAAATGTACCACGTACCATGATTCGTGAATGGTTCATGGAAATATTCTAGGTATCTTAAAAATTACATAGAACAGATCGTGATGCCGTGTGGAGAGTAGTGAAAATAACAGAAAACATTTCAAAACAATAGTATATGGACAAGGCATATGGTAAGTGGAATTCTGAAGGAAGAATCAAAAAATATTCCGTAGTGACTATACGAGCTGATGGAATGAAGTACGTGAAGTTTCGTTGATTTCTTTGATTTTTGTGGTTTACTAAATAGGAGTGGTATGCAGTGGTGGCTAACAGTACATTGATTTAGTTCATCTTACAACAACAGTAATCCCACATTGAAAATTTGGGTAAATTAGATTATCAGAATTTGTGGTAGTATGCACCTATTGAAGAAACAATAATTTTTTTTGTTGAGTGATGATATTGAAGAATTACTTTTCATGATGAACTTTGGTGAAGTATGAAGTGGTACACAATGGAGGAGATGATACACAAAGAAAATCATCTATATAAGGAAAATAGTACGTAGAAGAGAGTGTGGTTGGTGCAGGTAGCCCTTATTGTATGCGGAGGAGCAATGAATTTTGCAGAGCAGGATGGTACCGGGAGGAGTGGAGCAGTACATGGAGCAAGGTAGTATGTCAAGAAAGGTAGTTCGTAGAGGATCTAGACGGAACGTGGAGGAGATGGACGGTGCATGAAAATAGAATTTGTACGTGGAAACAGTAGTATTACACAAAACACTCCAGGAATCCTAAAATTTGACCAAATCAGTAAGAGAAAATAATTTCCAAAACATATCAGTGTATGGGAATATAAATTACACATGTGGGTAATTACAAGACTTCAATAAAGAATGAATTCCCAGTTAGAGATGCATAATTTTATGATTTAACATTGAATAGAACATCATGGTTTTAAACTGAGTAAATATTTGTCCAACATACAGAGAAATGGGGAGTTAGAGGAAGTGATCTGAGGGACACAATGTGTTATCCCTAAAACAATGTGAAGGTTGTGTTCCTGGAATAGAGTGAATATGCTAAACACTTTTAATCCACAACTTGTGTAGATTAGTGATTTTGTTATGACTGAAATACTTTTAAAAAATGATCCTTGGATATATCCCTTAGCAGTGAACCAAGTAAAGATGTTGTGTCGTTGTTTTTCTTGTGATTGTTTATTTTCTCTACATCCTCTTGAGACAGGTTTAATAGGTTCCTACAAATGTAGAAAAAATATTCATGAGATTAAATGAAAATGTTGACACCCTAATTCACCCCTCCCCTCTCATAGTGTTCTGGTGTCCTTCATAAATAATTATCACGATGATGGTAGTGAACCTTTCAAATTAATTTTTGACACATATAACAAATATCATCGAAACATCTGATATAAAGATAATTTATTATTTAATTTAATATTAAATAAAAGTTAATTAAAAAAAGGAATAATAAAACTAAAAAATGTTCATAATAATTTTAATGATTAACATAATTTTATTAATTTGGATGATAAATAATGTACGTGGTGAGTCAGACTCAAGGTGTGGGATTTAATCACAACATCATTTCATTAAGGAATATTGTAATTTTATATGAATAATATATTTTATATGGTGTATGCACTACCTATTTGAAATATTATATCATGAAACATTAATAATTATGTTTATTTTATGTTTAATTTTAATTATATCATTCAATTGAATTTTACATGAAACTTACCAAGTGGTAATGAATTTCATAACTCATGTTTAATTAATTAGGTTATATTACTTCATTGTTATTTTAGGATTATGTGTATACTGCCTTTTGTTTTTTATATAAAATTATTTCATACGGATTTAAAAGTGATACACATAATCAATTCATTGTTTAATATTCATGCCAATGTTATTACCAACATACAGATTAATTTCAAAATCACATTCTAATTGTTATTTTTCTATTCACTAATTTTAGTTGGTGTAAAATTATTCTATTATTTTTCAATAAAAAATTAATTTTTTATCATATTATTATCCATGGTATTTTAATGAAATATTTTCATTTTACTCTATTTTTTGTTTAAAAATAATTTTGAAAGTGTTTTTATGAAAATACATGTTTATATCTCTCTTCGGACGGAAATAATTATTATTCAAAAAATATAATTCCAAAAAAATTGAAATTTATGTCATCATTTTGACATATTATATGATAAATATATATTTACCTATTTTTCTAGTTTTAATAAAATAATGTGGATGGATTATTCATTTTCTAATGAAAATTCTCAATTTTCTTTTATGGAATAAGTGAAAAGTATTTTTATTAAATTTGTTTGGAATGAAGGAAATTTCCATCCATCATGACCACTGAATTAAATGATAAGTTATATGTTTCAATGGATATTTTCAAATAATATAGTTTTGAAAATATTATTTGATTTCATAATATAAAATGATGATTTTAATAATTAAAATGATAATTTTCTCACGAACATTGTTAATGTTCTTTTAATTTTATTTCTATTTATCAATAACAAAATCCATTTATTCGTACTCCAATTGGGATATGTTTTATTGATACCATCATTATTATTCCTTTGGATAGTTAATGATCATTTTGTCCAAGAATTGTAGTGATATTGTTTTTATTTATTCATTATATAGTCATTAGATTTTTTCTATAATATTCACTTTCAGTTAGACAATAAATTTCCCACAAATATCTGTTTTATATATCATAGATATGTTTTTTTCTCAAAAAATATATCATTTATACATATATTTTTCTACAAGTAATGTTATTTTTTTATAATGGGAAATATTGATAACCCCATTTTCTTTTCTCAATTAAAATATTTAATAACATGGAATATTATTCAATAATTCAATCGATTATTCGATATTGGAGGAATGTCATCAACATTTGAAATAATGGTGGGTCATGATTATAGATAGACCCTCAATGCATTAGTTTCCGCATGGGATAAATTAGTTGTTTAGAATTAGTTAAATTGGTTTTTTCCGATCAGTTTTAAACTAGAATGGGGATAGAATGTGATTGTATAAGTATGATATTTTTTGGGAACATGATGTCAGTTAATTAAGAATTGTGTTAAATAATTATAGTATAATTATTATACATGAAATTTTCACTATGATATTATAACTAGTTCGATTTCATTCTCACATTATTTATTAAATTGTATGTGTTTTCATTTTTTTTACATTTCAATATTGACTATGTCATTTATAGTGATGATAGTCATGTTGTTTATTGAATGGAATGTGTTTTAATTTATTTTACAATCCATATTGATTATTATATTTAAAATATTAAATTGAATTTTTTCATAGTTATATACCATGTTTGGTGGATTATTATCATTTAATACTAATATATTCATTTGTACATAAAAAATATTCATCATTGAGTTGCACCTTATTTTTGTTCCTTTCCCAAGACTCCAAGAGGTCTACTATAAATGAAATTTAATAATATACTAGACATAATAATGGAATTCTAAAAAATATAGTGTTATGTTTTTGTTTATTAATATTTTATATTTGAATCATTTATATTTATAATTTATCAAGACTACTAAATTAATCAGTATTTCAGTATGTGATTCTTTGTACACAATTCCAATGTATTAAAGCAGGTAGTGAACCATGCCTACAGGGGTCCATGTTGCTATAGTTGGAATCAGGGATGTTCAGAAGATATCATGGGAACTAAACTTCTAAAAACATTTATTATTGGATCTGACCCAATAATAATAATTCATGACAAGTATACAAATATATTAATGTCATGATTAGGAAGAGATTATTTAATTTTTAAAAGAAATAAATCTTTTATATGATAATAAAATTAGACATGGTTATGGAATAGCGGTACCTAGGGGTAACAACTTTGAAAAGGGTGAATTTTTCATATCTTGGGCCTAACTTGGGGAACCACAATATATATTACTATGCACCTATTCTGAAGCTGCAATGAATAAACTTAGGAGAAATCAGATTTTCTATAATTTTTTTTTGAATTAGATTTGATTAGAAAAATAAATAATTAAGGGAAAAAATAATGTCTGCTTTATTGAAAATAATTTTTCATAATTTTGACATGTTATAAATGATTATACATTTTCCCCAATATGATTATTTTCCCTCACAGTAGGAATTTTGGTTTTAGTAAATGGATAGAACATGAAAAAATCTTGGTACCATCGAATGTCAACTACATTTTGGTGACTATGAGTATACACATTGGATGATGACTTGTGTGAAATATATTCTAATTATACATAATATTTTATCCTTAAATATTATTACTACCTTATACCCTAAAAAACTCTCAGAATCACAAAATAATGGAGGGATACATTAAAATAAGAACTTGAAAGATAGATACCATGGATGGAAAAGGTATAAATTTTCATTAGTTTAGATATATATAAGGAGAAACTATAGTATGTGTTTCATTGAGATAAAAAATTGCATTGTGTATAGAAAATAATAAAATAAATCAATGAATTTCTTAAGAAAAAAATAAATACTATTATAGATTGAAATAAATAAAATTCTTGGGATACATTTATTTTTGGTTATATAAATTAAAAAGGTCCTAGGAAATATATTTTTCAATTAACTTTTATATGGGTTAACCCCTAGACCACAGAAGGAACATTGATAATGCAACATAGTTAATGTAGTTTCTTAATTTTGTTCAATAATTAAAATGATGAAGTATTTTACCAATGGTAATTTAACCAGATGAATCCTTATGCATATCAAGGGTTTTTGGAATTTAGAAGAACATGTGTATTAATTAACATTAGAGATATGAATACCATAATTTGATATGAGTTTAATATTAACCGTATGTTTAATATTATAAACATATATTTTTAGGTTTTATGGAAGGGAGTATACCATGATCAATTTTTTTAAAAAAAATGAGAGAATGTTTATAATGTTGTGAAATTTTATTTTGATGAATAATTCTAATAAATATACAAATATAGTTTCGAATGTATTAATATCATGTATGATTGATATTATCATTAATTAAAATGTAGTAATATTCGAATAGAATTATTATACATTGTGACACAAATTTATTGAATAACTAAATAAAAAATATATTTAATGATTATTTTTTCTCACGGGTTTCCATCATATGTTTTTTGGAATGTTATAGAAATATTAAAAATATGGTTTTAGATAAATGAAAACACGTGTGTAATGTAAAAACCCATCACATCTGGCAAGGTGAGGTGGTATAAACCCACAACTTATGGATGATATGGTTCAAAGCCTATAATTGGCATACATGAAGACCTTATTAAAATGTAAATTTTTAATAAAATTATATCATGAATAAATTTTAATTAAAACCAAATTATTATTATTTTAGGTCAAAATATTATTATATTATATTGGCTAATATTTGATAACCATGATGAACTGTGAATATATTTAGAGACATACATAAATACATTAAACTCTTTTATCAATCACATTATCTATTATAATTATGTTTTTTAGATTCTTGTATAAATATTCTTTTCTAGATATTCATTTTATTGAGTATGTCTTGAATTTTTAATTCATCTAAGATATACAAAAATATATAATTTTTTTATTAAAAATAGACACACCATTAAGTATATTTCCATATATTTTGTAATAGTAAATGATTTATTAAACATTAGTGAAATGATATTGAAGTAAAAAATATATCCAATTACCTTCATTCACGATGAATAAATTTTTCTTTTAAATCATCACATATTTATTGATTCGAGGACCATTCCACCAAATTGAGTAGTTAATTACTTGTGATCAATTAACTCTATTATTTTATATAATTATTTAAATGTTTATTATTTGTCCATAACATCACATGCCACAAATTATCACCTACATAAAATCCTATTAATGTTTTATAGTATATGAAAATTTTTACTGGAAATTTTTTATTATGGGAATATTTTATTATCACTTTTCTATATGTGTAATTTCAATAAATGAATTTTAAAATTTCACACCCATGAATACAGAGATCATTTATAAATTTAAAATAAAGAATTTATTTATGCTTGTAAAATATATCACCATGAAATTATATAAGAATAAACGTGTATAATATGGTATCTGTGACATGAAACATGGAAATTATATAAATAATGAAACATAATTATTTAAATTTAATCTAATTAACAGCTTGGGGAACATGCAACCCAGATTCTAATGGAACTATAATATTGTATATCATTATAAAATAGTCATTAAATTATTATATATGAATAGTTAAAATGAATTAATGAAAAATATATGGTTTACTGAAGTAAAAGAATTTAGTTTTTATCTATTGATTAGAAAAATATAAGAATCTTTTGAAAAAATGCATGTTTTTTCTAAAAACCAGTATTTTTCTAAAAGACAATTATCTTGCATATTATGCAGAAATATTAATTTCTTTTTAATTAGTTTAAGAAAAAACAATTAAAAATTAAACATCATTATAAAAATTATCATATCAAAATCATCATAGAGTGGTGCTTTGGGATTTTCATGAATGTTTTTTATCAATAGTGAAAAAAAATTAATTGAAAAATATTATTTCATTAAAATAATTTAAATTATGAAATTAAAATTTTAATAAGTTTTTATGTAAAAAAAGTTATAAATTATGTTAATTAATCCAATTTAGGTAATTGTTATAAAATAAATATTTAAATTTTAAATATAAACATTGTAATATTTTGTACATTTTCTCTTTTAAAATGATATTTTTTATCGCGTCTATATGATTGATTTAGATTTCAAATCTTCCATTTAGATGAATGGAATTTGGAAATATAATTATATAACTAGAATTATAATAATTTATATTATTCAATAAATTCAAAATAAATTTTGACTAAAATAAATAATGAAAAATTTGAAATTTAATTATTTTTGTTATGGTAAATATTCAATTATTAGAGGTTAATCAATGATGAAAAGGGTTAAAATGACCTAGAACATTTGGGAAATATAATTTTCGGATATATATATACCATATAATTTCTATATCTCTAGAATAATAAATTTATGGCCCTTTTTCATTAAAAAATGAGGGTATGATTTAATTTTTTTCAAAAAAGGTCAATTGTGTCACTCACCTCACTTATAAAACGAAAACCATTCACATCTCTTATTCACAACATTAAACCATATTGGTTCACAAAGAACCTGCAAAATGACTAAAAATATCCATTTCATCATTATAAAAGAATTATATTGTGCAGAAATCTATCCTAGGAAGACATTTTGTGTTATCCTAGGAGTATACCTGAATAAGTTGTAATGTTATTCAACGAGGATTGTTATATTATTCAATCCTACACCTATACCAATTAATATGAAAAAAGACTGATTAAATATCATATTTATATTAAATATAATATTATATGGTTATTTTATGGAAATAACCAACAACCACCTCCACTTCCGTCAAATTGAATATAAAATCATCATTCGTTTTGACGATGAACAACCACCTTGTGAACTAATCTGATCCATTTATACAATAACAAGTCTCATGGATGATATTGATTATATATTTATATTATATTTTTTATATTTATAATATACTTACAATTATATAGTCATTATATCACATATACCATTCTACCTTCCATTATTTATGGCATACAATAATGTCACTCATGTATACAATGGACTACCACCTCATGATGTGTTGTGATTAATTTTTCAATAAATCTTTATCGGAAATTTAATAATGATAATGTTAATGAATATATGTGATATAAATGAATAGATTTTGATATTTAGGAAATAGTTATGATTTTAAAAATATATTATATATCATTATCCTTATAACATTTCACTAATTGAAAATCATTATGCTATTTATGTACAAGTGTACTGTCGCCTTCATGAAATAATGTGACTCTCATTTACCAACTACAACAAATGTAAGATATATAATAGAATATTTTAGAAAAAAATATGGTATTTAATATATAAATATCAATTTTTGATGATAAAATATTAGTTACCACCTTTCAATACTGATCATTGAAAAAATAGAAACGTTTACACATGCGTACGTATGACTTTTCATCTCCATGATCTTAAAAATACGTCATTTCTAAAAACATTATTTATGGTTTTTTAAAACTAATAATTGTTTTATAAATATGATAAATATTTACAGATTATTATTAATGATATTTTTAGATAATGACAACTTTGACCATAGATATCCTATCAATGTCATATTTGAAAAATAATTCAAATATTATTGAATAATCTGACATAAAAACAATTGTTTATATAATACTATATTAAATAGTAATAATTTTATTAAAGGAATAATAACCATTAAAAAGGTTCTCAATAATTTAAATAATAGTATAATTTTAATATTCTAGATGATTAAGAATATATGTGATAATTTAGAATCAGTGTAAGAGATTTCTCCAAAATTTCATTTCACTAAGGTATATAGTAATGTTATGCACCAAATTCCATTTATATATCGTAAATAAACCCCCTAACATTTTATACCATGATTAATTAATAATTATTAGTATTTTATGGTTCAATTTAAATTATTTTATCTAATGATATTTGACATCAAAATTTCTATGTGGTATATAATTTAATAACACCGTTAATTTTAATTGGGAAATATTATTTCAAGGTTATTTATATTCTAATATGATGTTTCAGATGACTTATGATTATATTATTTTATATTTAGTTTTTTATTTTATAAATTTATATTTATATACCTAATAGTTACATTGATTTAATATCACCTCAATGTTATGCTCATTTTAAGGGATTATTACACAACATCATTCTAATCAATAATGTTTATTCTTGAATTTATATTGATTGAAATAATTTGATAATATTCTAATTAAAAAAATTAAATTTCTTTTCCTCTATTTATTCTGGATATTTTGAAGTAATATTACAATTTCACCACTATATATTGCTTAAAATAATATATATTTTATTAATAAAACCTAAAATCATTTTTCTCTTCGGTCGATAGTCTGTTTTCTATAAAAATCATGTTCCAAAAAACAATTCAATAAAGTTTTTAGCCATATAAAACTAACTTAATAAATAATTTATATCAATATTTAAAAAATAATAATTCAATATTCATGTTGTTTTCTAAAAAATGCCCATATGTATTTTACTAAATAAGTGAAGGAATGTTTTTTAATGTGTAATGCATCAGTGAAATTTACAGCCATCATGAACACTGAAATATTTTTAAATATTATTTTATATTTTTCAAATAACATTTTCAAATAAATTATTTTAACTTTTTTTGGGATATTTTAATTTTAAAAGGGGACTATCAAAATATAATGTTTTTTCCCTAAATAAAATTATATAGGTATTTTAATAGTATTTATATTCATTAAAGACAACAATAATTTATTCATACTCAATAGGTATGCGTATTTTTGATACCATAACAACTTTTCCAAGGTATTTTTTTGATTATTTTCACCAAGGAATATATTTACATCCACTTTATTGAAACATTTTTTGTTGTTATTAAATTTTCCTTCAAATATTAACTTTACTATATTCAATAATTTCTCACAAAATATCCATTTTATTTAATAAGGATATGTTTATTTCTTTACACATATTTCATTTATACATATCATTTTCTATACTGAATGTTATTATTTATCTCAGGATATATTTATTAACCCATATTACATAACATAAATAGATTATTTGAATTATGAGAAATTATTATTGAAATGAAATACGTAGGGTTGGAAGAGTATTAGATATCACCTTATAACATAAATAGTCTCGTGGGGTGAATCATTTTCATAAATTTTTTTTAACATCGTTCAACCAAGAAGTATTAAACTATCTTGATGATTGATCATGAATGTTGGTGTATCTTGTTCATGTGTTATAATATGTCCAATCAATAAGAATTTCATTATTTATGAAATCGGTTATTATTGTACTGTATTATTTTATTTTTTATTATCGTTGAGGTCATTTCCTTATCAGTTTATTGATTAAATGTAATGTATTTTCATTAATTATAATTTAATATTTATTATGAATTATCCAGTCATGATATTCATGTTATTGATTATATGAAATTTTCTTTCAGTTATTTATCATTACATATTGGTTATGATAGCCAAATTATTTAAATGGAATGTGTTTTCATTTATTTACTATTCCATATTGATTATGATCATTTAATCATGTTAGATTCTAATATATATTACCCTTATAGAGCATTTGAGCTCACCCTTATTGTGTTTCCTTTTATAGAAAACAATGAAGTTTAATAAAAATTATATTCACGACTATTCTAGAAGGAATAATGATATTTTTGATAAGAATATGTTTAAATTTTTATTATTGAAATGTAATAATAGAATCCCAACTGTATTTAGTTTAAAAAAATAACAAAATATTCAACCCATTATAATTTGATTAATTGTTCATTATTCCAATTTACTAAAGTAAGAACTGAACCAATCCAACTGGGGGAAGGTTCACTACAAATATTACTATATAATTTTCTTTAAAAAGTTTGTTAAATAATGTTAACACTTTTTCTTTTAGTTTAAAATCCAATTAATTTTGACCATTACCATGGTATTAATTTTTAACATGGATACTATTATTAAAAACCAAAATTAATGTATGCTCACTACCAAATTCTAAAATGATGATTAATATTACAAAGATAATTATTTAAATTTCAATTTCAATATGTACTAGATTTTAATATATAATCATACCCACAAGAAATAATGGATAACTATTTTAAAATTTTTTTTTTGAAAAGAACAATAAATTCATTCCGATATCAACAATAATAACGATTGATAAGTAATTGTGTAAAATAAATCTAAATAAGTGATACTAATGTATATTTATGATAAAATAATTTACATAATTATACATACAAATTAATTTCATTAATGAATCAATATGACGTGTATATATATATATCCATATATTCATATATTCACATAGAAATAACCCATTTTTGAAAGATCCCATAAATCAAACTAATAAAATATTGTATTTATAATTCCAAAAATGAAATTCCATTCCTATTTTATCCTTTTTAAACTAATATAAATAAATTATAATGTACATTCAAATAATTAAAAAAACAATCTTGAGGAAAACAGATTTATAAGGACAAAATCACATCACTAAAATGTATAAAATATTTAATATATAATAACCATTATTGAAAATTGGCATAATTCTTTTAAACATATTTATACAGTCCATTCAAATTTAATGTTTTTAAGCATGAATTTCCATAATAATAATAATTGAATACAATATTTTAGTTCATATAATTTTTTTGATGCATGTAAAGAATGATTTTTATTAATGTTATGTTATATAAATAGAAATATATCATAAAATATTTTTTTAATTATACCTCCTATTTATAATTTCACCATTTAAATTAATTCACATTAAAATAATTATTTAAGGATTCTTTTTTCACATCACATCATTGGCTCCCATATGGAATCGTCAAATTTATGGTTTCGCCAAAAAACCCTAACATGGAAAGTGGTAATGTTACATTGAAAATTATTTATTAGAACTATAATGTCAATTATTTCACCATAAAAATATCATTCCATATTTGTAGAACCTACTAGTCCAGTTTGAGTGATAGATTATTTATATTCATTATCAATTGATATACATGTGAAAAATTAGTTACTTGAGATAGATTCATTGGACGCACCAAGTAATAAGAAACCACTATACTAGAATGAGAAATATATAAGGTATAATATATCTATGGTTTAGAATTATATTCCATATAAATTCCATAACATTATTCAAAATATATAATCATCATTACAACTTTTCACAAAGATCAAACACCATGACTCATTGATGATTGTTTAGACGACAATAGTATTTTTTTAAAATTTCCCAATGTGAAGAAATACTGGTCTAATGGTCTCTTCCATTTCATTAATAACATAATGCCCCAATTTTTTTTCCCTAAGTTCATCCTAAAATGTTATTCCTCTTCACATACATCTATAATGGTCATCATAAAGATCTATGTGAATAGGATATTAAGTTATATTTTAAAAAGAAACTTTTAACAAGGAAATGTATTTGGCATAAGCATATTCAAAATCCATGTAATAGGATCTCAATAGAGCCTCTAGGGATTAAATTTTCTTATAATAGTAATCATTTATTTGAAGAAAAAATTTAGTAATAAATTATAATACGTTATTTAAATTCTTCTTAAATAATTTCCAAGAAGATTGTGGTAAAAATTATAAACTAATAAATTAAAACAGAATATGATACATCACCCAAAATTATAAATTACTTAATTAAAATCCTAGCATGATGATAAAGATATAAATATTATCTTATAGAAATCAAATGTGTTAATTTTTTAAGAGTGTTAAGGAAAAAATAAATTACATTATAAATATTATATTTTTATAGAGTATGTTGACTATTCCCAGGATAACAGATTCTAATTTAAATTGTTGTATGGGAAGTAATGGTAACATCCCCTTTTATTTTAATCTCTCATACACAAATTATTTAAATAGAAAAATAGAGATATATACTATTCACTATTATATTACATGAAATTCATAAATAAATACTCCTTCCAGTATATATAAATCTTCATGTATCAGGGATGAATAAATAATGATGAGCTATGAACATCGTCCAATAACTTCTTCTAGAGGAATTATATTTATGTCAATTATACTCCATTCTCGACATTAATAATTCAATCAAATTCATGTTTAATCACATATACATTTCTCGCCATATTCTATACTTCCACATATTTCATCTACACCAATTTAATTATCAAATGGGTGTATGGATGAACATTTATCATGGAAAGATGTTATTTGTACCCTTTTATCATGATTTAATTATCTATCAAATGAAAATCCATAAATATTTTATCTCTATTAATTATGACCGTACCAAAATGTGCATGTTATTTCCAATAATTTTCATTAGAAATCATATTTTTCATCCCAAGGCAGTACTATATTGAGAAATAAAAAAATTTAATAAATTTAAACCAATATATATAGAGAACATTGAAATTTTTCTATGTTAATATATACTTAAATTTTCAATTATCATTATATATTTCACATAGTTAACCAAAATTATAATTCCTCTATATTATTAATTCATATATTAGTAATTATAACTCCAATTCACGATTCATGAAATTTTTATGAATAATAATCAATTTTTAAAAGGCATAATCCAAAACCACATGATTCAACATGAGGATGCATAAAATACCATCTTTAATGGATCATTTTATATTTCATGAAGAAATATACTATAGTGTAGTGAATATATTATTAAAAAGACAAAAATTATTTCTAGATTCCTGAAATATTCTTCTCATTCATCTATCCGAAGGGATTTATCTCCATTTTCAACATTAATAGTGGATTATATATCAATTGGATATTCATTAGAGTGCATCAATAATATCTATCAAATACACAAAAAACTATAGAAATCTGTCATAGTGGTTGGTATGATTCATTGCTAAATAACACACATATTTAAATGACCCACTAATATATCACTACCTGAGATTATATAATCTAGTAATAAAGCATTTTATAACTAGAATTCATACTTGATAAATTTTTATATAACTTCTCCTATATCAAGACTTAAATATTACGTCAAATTATCTTCATGTTGTTCCTTCATGTTTAAATAAATAATAATATGGACTATATAGAATAAAAAATAATAATATGGTTAATATATAATTTATTTATTTATTAGATCCCAGAAAATGATGGGAATTTGTAATTCTATATGAAATTAATATAAATTCATAAGGATCACACCTTATATGGAAGGATGTATTTAGTATAAATTTTTTCTTAAACCTAAGATGATGATATATAAAATGAAGTCCAATTATTGAAATGTATTTTTCTATGTGTAGTTGATCAATAAAGTCAAAAATAAGGTGTAAAGTATAATTTTTATAGATATTGATCTTGTTATGTTTATAATAATCATTGAATTTATTAATTTTCCCAAATTTCATATTAATAAAATGAACAGTTGAACCCCATGGTTAAACAATCAGGCATATAAAACCATTATCATGATTATAATGGTGTTTTAACTTAAATTATTACAACCCAATATAGTTCATTTTATGAGGATTCTTAACTTAGTCGTTTCACTAGAAATGAGTTCTTTGGAAATCCCAATTCACAATTTGGAAGAATATTTTGTAATACATAAGGAAATAAATCAAAATTTATAAAACAATCATAATATAATTAATATTTTGTTTCTATAAATTAATATAATGTAATTATCCCAAAATTATATATAATAATACTCATATAGTAAATGTACATAAGATCAGATTTTTAGGTTCATCTTGAAATTTATAGATAATTGAAGGATGGTTATAAATGATAGGATTGACATCCCATCCATGGAAATTGACATGAAATGTATAAAGAAAATGAAAATCCATCCCAAATTTTAGATCAAATTTAACAAGAGGGAGAATAACAAGACTTACATGATGCACATTCCTATAGACATATATTTAGAGTAGTGATAATCAAGATATGGGGTTAGTGTTCAATTAGTGGTTTTTACATCCATGTAAATATCAAATCATTGAGTTGACAATGTGACATTGTTAAACATTTATTCAGTTAAAAATTGAGGTTAGAAAAAAATGTAAGAGACTGGTAGTTTTAGAGTGTACGATTAATGGAATTTCCACCACATCATTCTCCTTGGCCAAATTAGATTTGAAATTAAATAACATCCATTCATAATTTTTCATTGGGATTTATTGAGGCCTTCTATCCTGATTCTCTCCTGAACTAGAGAATTTATTTTTATAATGAATAATCTCCCAATATATAAAACACTAAACATTGTTGATGGAATCCTTCATCTCATCCATTAAATTTATAGACCTTTTCATCCCTATTCAATATTCATCAACTAAATGGCCATACATTCCACAATATCATCATTTTCTTGTTCCCTTATGATTTTTTATGATTTCTTTCCAAAATATTACTTCCTTCTATATGGTTTATATTTCTTTCATGTATTTTATTTACCATTTGAGTTTCCATTTAATATAAATTTTCTAATATTATCACCTAAACAAGATTAATAATTGGATTTACCACTCTATATTTAATACCTTTATCTAACATTTAATGATTAATTTATATATACAAAATTTTATTATATAAAAGTCATTTAAAAGATTTTTTTTAGAAAAATAATCTATCAATATATTTTTATCATATTGGATATAATATATATGGGAAAATATTATGAAAAAGATTAAAACATTTCATTTCTAGAACCAATGCATTCATCATATTTATTCATTATATCAATAAATTACATATACATCATAGTATGATGTTTTTGATGATAATATTCTTTGAGATCTACCCTATTAAGAAAATCCTATTTTAGGGAGTATATTTCATTATCCTAACATGTGTTCTTGATATGATCTGACCATTAATGAGCTTCACCTTCTAATGGATAAAATGATAAAATAACATTCTAATGATTTATCACTGAATAATGAAAAATATATTTTTTGTCACATAGAACCATTTCAAGGAAACATTTTTATTAGATGAACTAAATGTGGAATGTAGACGTTGTTTCGTAGTTGACTCAATGGAAGGTTTTTCACTCCAATGTTCATTTGGTTGATCGAAAAGGATTCCATTACTACTCATTGATTATGTATTCTGATTGAGAATATACAAAATAGATTTAATCCCATAGTCAAATGTTTTTTGGTCTCTCATGATAATGGAAATCACATTTATCTTTATATTATTCATTTCCATTATTCCTTATTGTTAAATCCATTGATTAAATTAGTATCTAATTTATGTATTTATAAACAATAAATAGAGTATGAAATAATATTATGGTTTTTGATAAATCCAAATTTATGAAACTTTTGTGTCCCCTTTTTTTATTTTTGATTCATCTAATATTAATTCTAGTTTACTAAATGTTTTCTTAGATTCTATCCTCATATTTCCTTGTATATAATCTCGAAAAATAAATAAATCCTACACTATTAACAATGATTGTGACCTGGTCCAAAAATAAATAAGCATTATATCATTATTTTAGAACATTAAATTGGAATCTAATTTATACATAATCCATACCAAAAAAAATTTAATTATTGGATACTAAATTCATAGTCAAATTATTTATTAAAATATCTAAATAATATATCATAAAGATCATCATATGTGTTAACATTCAAATATATCACACATATAACATTCTTTCAAAACATGGGGAAAGAAAACATATGAAATGGTGAATATAAAATCTCAGTGAGGGTCAATATGAGAGATATAAATCACAGTAGAAAAATATGATCATATGTTTATGAAAATATATTCATGCTCTTGTTATCAACTTAAACATATTCGTACACAAAAAAAATTTAGATCATAAAGTCTATATTCTATTCACATCCATATGAATGATTAATATTAGGGTCAATTTAGTAACCATCATTCAACAATCACAACATCGGTATGTGGCATCAAAAGCATTGGATATGAAAATATTATGTAAAAATTTATCTTAAATCAAGTAAATTATTAATCATCTGATTATCGCTAAAAGAAATGAATCTCATAAATCATATTGTGAAAATAGGTATTCATAATCATGTCCTCCCAATATTTTCACATAATATATAGAAATAAATTTCAGTCAAGAATAAAAATGTGAACATAATAAATAATAATAATTTCCTCAGAAAAATTCATAATATAATTATATATATTTATATATCAAATTTACCAATGAATTTTGAGAAATAAATGACCCAAAAGACACCTAATCATAATCCATTCATATATATGCCCCATTATCATGAAATAATTTATCATTCCGTCATAAAATAACGTATTGAAATTGAAATGATTTTCATCAACACTATATCATGATAATAAATATCCATCCAATAAAATAATAAGGTTTTTATCATTGGATTAAGTCCCCATAATACAATAAGTATCATTAAAGGATTATATTATAGATAAAAATACCTTAAAAATATCACAAGAATGTTTCCTGATGGAAATAACCATTTCATTTGCTAATTATTTATTTGAAAACAGAAAATTGAATAAAAATATAGAAAAAGTTTCCATTAAAATGAACCATGTGTAAATACAAAATAATTACATTATCAATTAGTATTCAGAATGTCAGGAAAATCATTTCCTATTGTATATGTTAAAATAAATATTCACTATGTAACATTTTTAAAAATTAATTCTTTTGGATAATGATAAAAAATTTATTTTCAAGACTTTTTATAGGAAGAATTTTTCCCCAAATTATTGAAATCAATGGTTAGATAATAGTGAAAAAAATTTGAAAACATTTTAATGAAAATATTCATGTTAAAGAAAAATATTAATAACCAAAGAGAATGTACGGTTGATTTTTCATAAAAACATTCTCTCAAAAACATAAATTTTCAAATTGAAGAAAATGATACTATGTTTAAATATTAAATAAATAACTAGAATAAAATAAAATATATTTGGTTTAAATGACATGATCTATGTTACATCCTTCAATGTAAATTTTTAATAAAAAATCTAGAAAAAGAATCAGATTGTATAATAAATCCCTTACATTATAAAAAGTATTATTTCATACATGTAAAAATATATTTTATAATTGATATTTATTTAATTAAAAAATTTTATAAAACAATATAAAAATAAAAAATATTATTTATCATTTCTTTATAAATTCCTATTTTTCTTTTTTTGAAAATTGCATCACTAAAATTATCTTTAGGGTGAAAACTAGTATATTTTCCATGAATGTTTATGTTTTATGGTTCTAGAACTTATACTATAGAGATGGATTAATCATATATAAAACAATATAAATAAAATTAGTTATATTTATAATCAATATTAAACCATATTTAATTATTTATATAATGTTAATATGAAAAATTTTATAAATCACATCGTAAAGATGTTAGTCCATATTTATGCATGGGTGATGTTTCCAGTTTTATATGGTTAAATGAAATGAAATAAAAATAGTAATTCTTATTTAAGTTAATAAATAATGTATCATAAATATCAAATATATTCATTAAATTTATTTTTACCGCCATCCATTAAAAATATAAATAAATAATTGTTTTTCTTCATGGAGGTGGTTGTCTACACGTTTGTTGAAGTGAATTTCTCAATTTCAAATGGATAAAATGATAGAGAGATAAGTAAGTTATCATAGTTATTGACTCATTACTAAATTATAATTATATTATATTAACATTAAATATATAATAATTTTGTATAATTAATTATGATGATGAAAACTGAATTACACCATTTCAACGGCTGGTAGTATGTACATACACAAAAAAATGATTTTGTTTCACATTCAATTGAATGAAGTTAGATATTGGTTTTCATGTAATCATAGAAAAACTAAAATATTTTTAAGACAACAGATTCACTGTTTTATGACTATTAAATTAAATTTAGAGATGGTGGAAGAATAAATAATATTGAGATATCTTGACTATGATTTGAAGATATTTTTCAAAAAACATTCATAGGATTATAAATAAAAATTTCTGATTTTGTTATTTTTATCAAACTCGGAAAATTTAGACATGTGTAGTGATATTAGAAAAGGATATCAGTATTTATTAAACAAGTTAAGTGGCTCCTGATGTTTTATTGATAGAGGATTGCCAGTTTACATTATTAGAATTAGAGATGAAACAAGTGTAATTTTGTGTTTGAGTAAAATATATTTATATATTACTCAATAAAAATTGATACCAATTGAATCATTATCTAATATCATAGTATATTGGGTGTATTTATTACCATAAAATAATAATTTTTTATATATTAATCTAATTATAAACTATAATGTTTTAACCCCCGCACATTAATCCATTTGACCGTTTACAAAAATATTCAATTTGTAACATGGTTGACTTTCAGAATGACTCAAAATGGAAGTTACCTAATTACAAAGTATGGAAATTATGGTTACAAATTTTTATAAAATTTTATCCAATTATATTTCTATAATTTTTTTATTTATGTTTATAATCAAACTAGAAAACGAGATGAAAAATTGTTTTCATAAAATTGAATTTTAACACAAAGATTCAAATTATTTATAAATCGTATATAATGAGGATTAAAATAAAATTAATTAGGCTATAAATAATTAATGGATAATTATGTGACATAATGATCAAAATAAAAAAAATAAAATTTTTAATAACATTATTTAATGAAAAATATGACAGTTTTATAAAATCCATATTTTACATTATACACATAAAAATAAATGTTTTTAAAAATATAAAAAATTCACAATAATGTAATATGTAAATTATTATCTAAAAATGATAATAATTTCCACAAAATTTTTTTTAAAAATTATTTGATTTATTTATAATGTGTATGCCAAAAAACAATTTTTGTTGAAAACATAATTTTGAAGCATAAAATTTCATTTGTATATATTCAGTAATTATTTATTATGAATTAAAAATTATTAATAATTTTAATAAATATGATAGTTCAATTCATAGAAAAATTCCAATAAATAGACTATAATACTAAAATTCAATATTAATAACTCAAGAGTATGGTGTGGTCCATTTAAATGAGTTGTTGTGTGTAATGAATGATGCCAATGAAATTAAAACATTTTATGAAAATTATATCATAAGATAATGGGGTGTTATATGGATTTATCTAATTGGGACCCATATCCTATTATGATTATAAATATACATCATGGTAGGAAATGATTTAATCTTTCATTTCTATTGTCTTGAAATATCAAAACAAGTGTCATTTTAATGATGAATCTCTATCGATGTCCCTTGAAATTCATTATCATATCTATAAACACATTCATATTATAAATATCAATGGATGTCACTATAAAAAATTTTCAATCACTCTATAACCTTATTCCACCATTTTATAGATACATGTCTGGCATTTTAAACGAGTTTCATCGAGAAAATCAGTCTTCTCTCAACACTCCATCGTTAATGGGTGCTCACTTCTATAAATGTGAGGTACGTGTTTCATTACTACTGATGAAGCTATGGAGGGATATCAAAAAATTATATGAGAGGGTGATTTTTATCATATAAAAAATGTTATATATAATTGGAGTAATTTCCTCTTTATCCATATACGAAACATGGGAGAAATATACATACCCGTCATCCTAAGAGAATGACACATTGGTGTTCACACTGAGCAATTTCTGAATTCCATATAATCCCATCATTTATATTTACATTACATTTCACAAATTTTTAAAATTAAATATGGATGTAGAGGAAAAAGACGGCAGTGATATACAAAGATATTGATAAAAAATTGTCTCTATATAGGATATTATTATTCTTGATAATTCATGAGAGATCCAACATTAACACATTATAAGATTTGATCATTCAATCCATCATAAATATATGATTATATAAATTAATCTCAATATTTTCATTCAATAAAAGCATAGTATATATACTCCCTTGAGTAAATCCAAGGCTTTAATTACTCTATTCAATTCAATTAAATCATTAATTAATTCTGATGTGATTGTAGTAGATAAAAGTCACTAGTTACTTACGTGATTCCTACTACTAGCTAGTGCACATGTTATAGAATACTTATTCAATATGGACTCCACACATTAGTATATTCTCATAAAAATGTATATATTGGCCTACATGTGGGTATAGTGGTTATGTCCACTTATACTACCTTTCAAATTCACCACATTGGGTAGATGGTGTTGCCTGCCGTGATCCTTCATCATCTATTTTCCCTTTATGATTCTACAAAATTATTTTTATTTCTCAATAATGTATTCCATGATTTAAATATAAGAATTATTACTCCTAAGATACTTCAACAATATGCTCAATGTATTCATTACAATACATCAATGTGATACTTCATAATCTTCTAAATAGATCAAAATCATAATTTTATTTAAATCCATGAAACATCAAACTGATTAATGACCCTATCAGATGTTTAATTTTGGGTTTGTGATCATGAATAAAGAAAGATAGAGATAGGTAAAATAATTTATCCATATGAAAATATTTTCGATTGATCCTTCAAATAAAATGGTGGTTGATGAATCGAATTATCTATCATATAAATGAAATAATTATAGGTTAATGAATTATTTTACTATCATTGAAAATTTTCAAATATTTCACATGATTATCATGTCCATTAACCGATACAACTTGCAGTGGAATCATATTTATCATGTTATAAAAATGCAAAGGTTTCTTCATGGAGATTAATTAGTAGTTTCTAGTAAAAATTGTACTCACTCTAAATTATAGGGATAAAATGTTTTATATATAGACATAAATCATATAATTTCATTGGTTGAGTTATTTTAACACTTCATGATTTTAATGGACACGATGTTTGATAGCATATAAAACACACAACGTTGAGATTTAACTAACAAAAAATTATTCTTATTTAAATATAAAAATCATAAGACATCCATTAAAGTATTGGGTACGAATATAATTAACTAAATTATTAGATATATATTTATATTTATAAATTAATAAAAAAATAACAAATCATTTTTTATTAATATCAATTTTTTCCCCAAAAATGTGGTTTTATCAAAAATAGGTTACATTTATTTAATGTGAAAAAATATTATAAATAATATATAGAACATTATAAATATTTATTTTATAAAAATCTTTTTATGTTGAAATTTTTATTTAGAAATTAACTTATGGTGAAAATTTTATTTTTCCCTAATGAGTTTTATATCTCACTGATTAATAGAAAATAATTAATAATACAATAAAATGTATTTTTAATTATTATTTACAATTTAAAATTATATTTCTGATAATTCATAAAATTAAATAATTTTTCCATGATTCAAACTATGAAAATTGTTTTTTATTGAATTAAATATTTTCAATAATTTGAAATAAAACATTTTTATTGATAGAAGGAATTTTTTTTCTCAAACCCAATTTTCATGAACTTTTTTGAAAATAATTTTAAATAAAAAAAATTAGAGTTCGTGAAATTAAATTAGTAAAAATTAGATTCCATAATTGGAATCCAGATCACCGAAATTTTAAAATATTCCTATTTAATTTTTTCTTTCTAAAATGTAACTATATAATATAATTGTCACAACGTTAAGGAAACAATTTGTAATTCAGTTAAAAATAATGTAATCAAGAATTTAAAATAAACCCCATATATACATTAATTTCATTGAATGAGTATATTAAATACATAATCATAAAAACATATAAAATATAATCTTCATTCCATTTGGATATGAATTTTTTCTTTAAAATTTGTAAGCTTTAGGTAACGAAAAATGTCACTTTTTATCTTTTAAAATATACATCATTTTATGATGAGTATAAATAATCCATATGTTCAGATATAAATAGTAATTTGAATGATAAATGTTTTTCTATACATTATAGTTTATTTTTAATTTTTAGGGATAATTAATTAACATAAATTATTAATCAATATTTATACAATATTTATATAATCAAAAGAAAAATTAAATAAATTACATTAAAAATAAAAAAAATTATATAATTTGAAATAATTTTTATATTCCATGTTATTTATAGATAAATATAAAATTTTTTATGTGTACATTGATTACATACAAATTCCTTCCTTTTCATAATGTGTTAAATGTCATATTAAATGAATACTATCAAAAATGATAGTATTGACATATTGTGAGAATAATATATTATTAAATAATAATAAAAATCATTGATATAATGAAAATAGATAAGTCTGGTAAGGAAATTTTGGAAATATCATCCATTTTATATTTATGTGGTGGTATTTTATTTAATAATATATTATAAAACCTTATTAGGTATAAACCATTAATACTATGGGAATTTTGATAGGGGTTGATGGGAAATTAAAACATAATAATAAGGTTGGAAACATATAAAAACGTATCCAAATTATATTGTATGATAAGATTTTAACATACACTCATATTATATTCAAACTATTGCAATTTAATGATATTAAAAAAAAATTTAAATTAATTTAATAATTTAAACAACTTTTAAGAATGATACACCTCTCAATTATAAAAAGATACTCCTTATCTCATAAATTTTAATAATATTGAAAATCCTATATCTACTAATTTATAAAAAACTATCATCAATATATCCTTCTAAAAATTCTATTTGTTCTAATCTTCTCATACCACCAACCCTATATACCTTGAGGATAGATGTATGAGAATCATATGGAACAATTTTTTAATATCTAACAGACTATTTTACATTTTTTTATTCTTATAAACTCTCTATGTATGTTATACCCATCAATTTATTCTTTCTAAATGAGAATCTAAAAAATAAAAAAAAAACATGAAAAAAACTGAAAATGTGGATTATTTTCCTCATGAAGAAATAGAAGAGAAGAGGGCTAGAGATCATAGATCGAATGACACCTCTAAGGAAAAACAATGCCAAGTCCATCAAAAGATAATGTGAATGATCAAGAACACAACAAATAATATTGGAAGATATTACATAACCCATTTTGAAATCCCTTCATCTATTGAAAAGGTTCTTGAGACATTTTGTGGACATGCAGAGGCTGTGAGATGAGCTCCACCAAGTCATGCGATGTTTCAGGTATAAGGAACACGAAAACAATCCAAAAATAGTATTAAAATGTGTGTAATAATATTCAAAATGGTGAATACTCTTATGGATATAAATTGAATGTGTTTCCCCAAGGAGGTTCACAAATCACCAAGGAAGGCCTGAAGAAATGTCCATATTGTCATGTAAGAGCCCAATGGCATGTCACCCACATTATGCATAGATCCTTGGTCATATCTAAGAAATCTTTCTCTCCACCTCCATATCCAAAATAAAATAAGGTTTTTACATAATAATTATTTTTCATCACCACATGACCCTTTTGTGTTCATGTGATTCAACAATAATGGGGATATAGATTTTCATCGAAAAAACTCCTGTGAACTCACGAGATCCACATCCCATGTAAAATTAAAAAGAAAATAAGGAAATTGACTTTAACTTCTTGTGTTTTGAAGAAATGATGATATTTTGAAATCAATATTATAAATATTTGATGACCACCATTTATCATATGAGGCCCCTTTTTTGAGGACAGGTAAATCATGTGAATACTCCATAGAGATCCATCATTGACTCACGAGAGGATTAAAATAGGTCACCACAAATCATGAGAAATTAAATCAACAATAATATTTATCTCAATAATTCCCCTACACATGTCACCAAGATATTATGAATGACCCATGATATTTACTCATGGTGAGGCATAATCCTTTGGATAGGTAAAATAAAATAAATGAGGCATTATATGGATATTATTTTGATCTTGGAATACAATGAGACAATTACAGAATGATTTCCAAAAACATATGAATCAGATGTCCTCCAATGAATCCACCCCAAATCACCAAGTTATGTCCCAAAAAAGGTGGAATATAAATTGGGTGAAGAGGCCTATAAACCACTAACCTCATATAAGATAAAAAAATTCAATTATGATCCCTCACACATGAGATATCAGAAGTATATTTCTCAGAGTGATAGATCATTCAGTAATGAAATTCTTATGCCAAGTAAAATCCATGTAATGAATCCAAGGGTTGTATAGAATGCATAGGCACATCGCATGATAACTTATTATCTCAAAAAGTATAAATGGAATGTTAATGGTTTTATGTGAATTAGATCACACAGATTATCTCAGATGTGAAAAACACAAAAAGATAAACAATAATTAATTATAAGGATGATTGGTCATAAAAACATGAATAAATACTAAAATATTGTATTCCTATGTGAATAATATCTATGTAGATCCTCGTGAGCTTCTCATGACCCATATAGATCACATGAAAACATGATTACATGTCACCAAGATCATTTTATGTCCCCAAGATATGCCATTTGTATAAAAAGATATCCTTTACACACTTCTAGAAAGTCACACGACAACCTATGGAACACCAATTGAGTCTCATGAAAACCTCCATGAATTCCATCTAAACATGTTATATTTTATACGTGGTGATGGTAGTGTATGAAAATATAGTCTCATGAAGCCCTATAGTAATACCAAATAGATCATGCGGAACCCTTAGATCATGTCATCCCAGACTCGAGATGACATCCGAAATGGCCAATTATGGTCATGTGGAACCGTCTAATCCTGTCAACCTAGTTCATGTGACTCCCTCAAGATGAAAACCAATGAAATTTGATTTACTCTAGATAATTCAATATTGTTTACAGAATAGTCTTCGGGAATTCAATTTATATTAGGTTATTTCAAGTAGATAATTCAACTCTATCATGTTATTGTGTTTGGGCTTGTCCGAAATAGATCTAGTCATTCCTATATAACCTTCAGCATGTCATAATAATAACCCATAAATGCAATGAAAAAAATAAAATTTGGTCAGGTAGGAATAAATGACCAGTCAAGAAGGAATTACAGTGCATGAAAACCTTCTAAAACAACAATATTAAGTAATTATTAATGTTTAATCCCCATTCTAACTAAACTACAATGACTTTGATTCCTTACATAATCAGTATATTTTGGATTAATTCCTATGACCTGATATTTATATTAAACATCAAATGGGATGTTCCCCCATGTATGTCTCACACCCATAACCATTGAGACTGATTAATTAATAACAAATATTTTTCACATTGATAATATATCAGGTGTGCATATGTAGTTAAAATAATCATGTCACTTGAATTTTTAACATTGTCCAAGAAGAGAAAAAGTAGTTTTCAATAATCAATTTGCAACATAATATGATATGTTCAGAAATATTTGAGACGCCTTAGTGTGTAAGCCACGTTAAAACTAAACTATGAAAACTCTAAATCATTTAATAAATATGATATGTAGGAAACATTCTTAATGTAACAAAAATTATAATACTACATAATGTATGTCCCATTATGTCTCTAAAATTCCAACAATCGAAATCAAACCTATCCAATGGGATGATCATTCTTCCTCATACAAAATGTTATTGGGATGCATAATGAACAATGATATGATTGTTTCCTACCAAAATAAACATATGTGATATTCCTTTCTAATACCTGAGAAACAAATATACATCTAAAGGGGTACCCCATTACATTAGACCCACATCATTAAGCAGTGATACTAATTAAATGATATCCCTTGTTTTTCAAACTACGAATATATTACATGTTATTAGGTTGCTACAATGATCAAATCATTACCATCATGAGATGAAACCTGATAAGTGAACCTCAATGTATAATCCCTAACCCAACTGAACTATGGGATCTCTAATAGCTTCTATAACAAGGATATCTAGAACAAATATTAAACTACTAAGATCACATTTCTAGCACCTATGTTTCCCAATAAATATCCCATTCATAGATGGTTAAAAACAGGGGTTTAATAGTCTACATGGGTTTTGATTCCAGTCATTAACATGATATGTATGATGTGTCATTATAGATCAATCCCATCAGTGAAATATAAATTTAATTCATGGATATCAACAAAATCCATATTTCATGGTTCTACAGCATTAATAAATAAATTGTCAAAAATCAATGGGATATATATGAAGATCCTAGGATACATATGTATGGATGAAACAATAATATCTACATGTATTCATATAAATTGGTCTAAACTATGAACATTTTAGTAGGAAAACCCATGATATATAAGAATATGTTAGATATTCTAAAAAATAACATAAATCTATTTGAGTATCCAATAGTATGAAAACATTCCCCTCAAAAAGGGTTGGATGATCCTGACCTCTTATCCCCTCTACCAATGTGTGTTCTTATGTTCTATTATGTTTGAAACCTAAATTGGCTACCTAATATTGCAAATAAATCCTATTCCCAGTTTTGGTTGAGGTAAACATTGATATTTTCTACAAAATATAAACATGAGTGGTAAACTAATCATGAAATGTTGTAAAACACATTGAACCCCCCCCCCCCCATAATCAAACCACCAGATCAATCTATCCACACCATTATGATAAAAAACAAATTGAGAAACTCAACTTGAATCCATTTACCTGTCAAATCTACTATAAAAGATAAAATGTATAGACTTCCCAGTTCTCATCAGACTATTTTTTTAATCATGTGGTACATAATCATCCTCAAAATAAGGAAACAAAAAACATTAACCAGATGTCAATCTCTCAAATAAAATAAAAATTGGTAGACCATTCAGGAATCTTATGGATGATCCTCTATAGCCTGAGGTATTATGAAATAAATTCAATCAAGATATGAAAAGTACATGTGATCAAAATAGATGGATTGGGAATATAATGGAAAATGTTTTACCCATTCATATTATATTGATCACATAAAAAGCATGTAATGATATACTAATTGATGCCCTTTTTCCTCATCGTATTCATACCTATAGATACCTCATTAAAAATCTACTCATTATCCAAGATAATGTCTTCATCTAGAAATCATTCAAACAAATATTCAATGGTTGTAACCCCAACATTACTCATAATTACCTCACCTACCTTATACCATCAATATAAGGTGGAAAATATAATTGTTTGGTAATACCATAGACATGTTACCATCATGACCCATGAGGATTCATGTTTGGGTCTCTAGAATCAATAACCAACATGTTCACACCATCTAAAGAAAACTATAGTTAAGCCAATTGAAATTGTTTCCATAGTGAACATCTTGAAAATATTATCCCATGAGTATGAAAATAATCAACTTCAGTACATGATGAATGTGGATTTGAGTGTCACATATGGATCCCTTTTGGATCAGGATCCTCCAAGAGGTCTCCCTGTCAAATTCTATCAACAGTTCAATCCAACTGGTTCCCTTCAATATCATGCTTAGGTTAAAAATAGACCCCTTTCCATGTATGATAACCTTTCATGGGAAGTAAATAAGACACATTAGGCATGGAAGGATTTGAATAATCCATTTTTGCCTCATATCCTCACCCCATCAATGATGTTTTCCAGTATATTATGGTGATATCCATCAAGAAGGATCATATCCATTCTTACTCTAGAGAATGCAGTGGGATTTTTATTATAGAAAGCATGGGGGATGAAAAAAATACTACCCCCATTCATGAAGTTCATCAGTATATCTAATTGGCATAAAGAGGAAAAATGTGGGATTATATCCACTCTTCAATTGATATTCTCTTCGATAACATAGTGGATACATGAAATATATTGGCTTATATTTCCACACATGATTTTCCAAAATGACCTTACATATTAGAAACATCGGAATAAAAACTCCACAAAATTTTCAAGTGGTAAAATAAAAGGGATACTTGAATATTAAAGTACTTATATTGAGGGAAGAACAATAGTCTGATTTGTATAAACAATTCATTTTCATAGGTATAGGGCACATTCTTGCTCATGTCAAATAGGGTGTTTAGATTATTCTTATAAAGTAAGAGTTTTTGTCCCATTATAACATTTTAATTCCTATTTGGGAACCCTATCAGAGATCAGATCATGCCTCGGGATAGGAGACCATTTATATGAAAAGTCTGGATGCATATTCCAATGTCCTTTGATTGGGATCATATCACTGTTCTAGTTAGAGCTCACTGTGTGAATGTGGAACATTCCTTGGGACATGATATTATTCATGTAGAAGAAGAATAGACCCATAGTATAAAGACTAGGATAGGGATCATATATTCACTATGCTCGGGGCCCACCAGGTGATATTACCACATGCTCATAGTCATGTAAGAGAATCTACCTAGAATATTATAGTAGATCATATAATATATGTTCATTTCTATACATCCACTAATGAAAAAATTCATAAAAATACATCATAGGATATAAAAGAGGAGGAACACATGGATTCCCTCATTCTAGTGGTCCTTCAACATATTCAAATAGGGAATGACAATTCGCGCTGGGTTCATGTTCCAATTCCAACCAGGCACCAAGTGAGAGTGGAAAATTCCTCAACGAAGGGTCATATTATGCCCAAAATAACATGTGGAATATTACAATGTGGTAGGATAGGTTTCATATTATATTCTTAACTAGATCTCACCCAATGAGAATGACGCATGCCTTAGGGAAGGATCACATTCCTTTAAAAAATGAAGAATCTCATTGTAAATTTCTAGAAAATTCTTATAATTATGCTTATTATCCATTGTAGTACCTAGTAGATATATACAAGGTATGGAACCCATCTTATATAAGGATCACATCTCTATGAAATTTTAGAATGAAGGTTGGAATATTCCAACAGTGATATAGAATTAGGCCCATATCACCAATCATCTCAAAGGCAGTTTCCTAGTGGTTATTCGAGACACAATCTTGACACCCCAAGGTTCCTTGAAATAATTAATTGTAGAAGAATATATTCATTAATATGATATTACTAATCATTTTAGTATGGATATTGATCATAATGACTCTAAATGTGAGATACCGAATGGTCAAACTCCCCTTAGTGATATCTCTCATGTAAAAGGAAATACTTCCATTCACCAGAAACCTAATATTGTGATATTTTCAAAACTCATATGACTTTCTATATAAATATTCATGAAACATTAGGGATGTACACTTATTATTCCACCTAATCATCTAGAAACACTCCAATATATTCAGATGGTGACCCCAGTACTTTATTTTAATCATCTGACCATATGGATGCATATAAGTCTGGTGAATAAGAGGCTAACAATGAAAAATGGTGATAAATGTCTTGAAAAAACATCCCCACCCTGTTCTTCCCCTTTCCACATCTGACTATGAGAATATAGATGACATATAGATGGATTCCATGCCATATATACTTCAAAATATGTGGGACATTCATCAACGACTGAATCATATACACCTCCCTTATCTGGGATATGAATGTGACCTTTAGAACATGAATTCAGTTTGTTGTTATCTAGACAAAGATTCTATCTCTATGGACCAGGTCACTAAAATATAAAATCACAGTGCAAATTAGAAACCTGATTTCTATCATTAGATCAAAACACATTGGCAACTAATCAAAAAAGACAGTTCATGCATCTGTATTCAATTATGGGGAATGTATTAGCCATTACACTTCATCGAACCCCAAGAAAAACAAAACCCATTAGATATGGAACCCTACACTATCATATCATCAATATACATTATGTTGATAGGTAATGCATGGGAAATTTGTTAAATAAAGTGGAATTAATCCACTTCAATGATTCCAAGAAATCAAGAATGGAAGATGTGAATAGCCTAATGATCTTTATACTGGTCCCCTCAAATAAATAAGTCTCACTTTCATAAAAGGCATCCAATGTTGTGATTCTCTCGACAACATCCAATAGAAGAAGACCCCTATCATGGTCTACGATTTTACACATATCCTTCATGATCACATTTTAATCATTACAAAAATGTTCCGATAGGATCTTCCATTGGAGTCATCAAAGATGGAAACTAGCATGCCTAGTTAATGGAATATCTAAAACCACCTCCACCCCTCAAGAAATGAACAAAAATTATTTCACTATATAAAACCTTATTATAATTATTCCATATATTATAATCACATAAACTCAAATTATGAGAAAATACATGCATTATAAATAAATAATTAGTAAAATAAGTGTTATTTCTATTAGTTAAGGAACCGTTACATATGAAATTGTATCATGACTATAGGAATAGTAATATGAATCTTATGAATAGTATATTAGATAGTTGAATAGAAATGTCACCCATCAATGCATAAATAAAATTTAGGCATCGTGAAAATGAATTTATTATATAATTGTATCATAATTTAAGTAAATAAATGTTTTTAAAAATTATTAATTAAGTGTTGGTGTTTTTATAAGTTATATATTTTTAACTAAATATGTATAATTAATATTGGGATTTGAATGAAAATTTATTTTCATAAAATGTGTACAAAATTTAATATTTTATTTTCTTATAATGTGAAGATAATTTTAGGATAAATTATTAAATTTTTTCAAAGTGTTACAAAATAATTTGTAAATTTTAAATATGTATTTTTTGAGTAAATGATTATTTTAATTAAAAATTAATTTTTTTATATATAGAATGATGTTCATAAAATAGAGTACAATTTTCAATTATATACATTGAAAAATGGTTAAGGTAAATTTTTGGGATATTCTAAAATACATTAGTTTTTGTGAACAATATAATATGGTAATTTATGGTTTAAGCTATATATTTGAATTATGGAGTCATATCTGATTTAATGAAGATGTAGTTCCAAAATATCTGACTATACTTCATTAATTTAATATTTATGGTCTAAATTATCAACCTATTCATTGTATTGAGGAAAAATAAAAACTAATAATTAAAATAATAATAAAGCACCCATCCCATCTCCTCTAAGTAACATCCCTCCCCACCACTTATCCTAAATCATCTCAAGCATTGTTCCTTTTACAAATTATAATAAATAATCTTTCAAAACCTATACCCACTCCTAGGAGATCATGGTCTCAGTAATAGACCGAAACCATTTCCATAAGTAGGTTTTCACGGAGGAGAAACTCAAGAGGTAAATTTGACTTTCTTTTTCTATAAATTTATATTCTTTATTCCCTCCACACCTCCCCTAATACAAATAGTATGAAAAAATTGGTACCTAAAATATATTATAATTATATTATTTTAATGGAATAATCAATCATTTAACCAATATGTAATACATTTTATTAAAAAAAATAAAATCTTTGTTCGTGAGATGTTAATTTATCACCTTCAAGGACAAAAAATTTATTTTCCACTAACACCTTCAAGACTAGCCGTTATACCATTTTTTTGGAAAAATATCATAATATATGTACTTAAACCTAAATAATTTTTTTTGAATCACTATATAAAAAATATTTCAATTAATAAAATAAAACATGATCATTGTGTGAAAAAACCACCCAAAATATTCCAAATTATTATCACTAATATCTTATCTAATGATTCTTCCTCATCAAAAATAAAAAAAATGAATTATATAATAATTTTACCTTATGGATGATCGTTAATAACTTATAAAATCTATTATAGATTTATATTTCCATTTTACATGAACTTCCTTGTGATATAGTATTGGAAGTTAGCCTCTACTCTAGTTGACACCATTTTATATGTAGTTTCCACAATTCTACCATGCCATAATTTTATGATACCACGATATACATGTTATTCTTACATATTATTATTAATATTCTATTATTTTAATGACATAATGTTATTCTATCTAACACATCTTCAATACTTTATTCATATTATTATTTCTTTAATGGTCATTTTAGCACATCTTAGTTTTAATGTATTTCATAGGATATCTTATGTAGTTAATAAATGTTAAATGGATTTTATGATATCAATATAGAGGTTAAATAAAATATTTTCTCATGATGTATGTTTATGTACCAAATATTCAAAATAAAATATACTTTATGATTCCTATCGTGTAATTTAGTGATTAATTATGCGTAAAATAATTTAAAGATATGTGTGAATGGTTAGGGTCACTGTAGATAGTGTCAGAAGAAATGATTTTTTATTTTTCGTTTTGGATTATAAAAATCTAGAAAAATTTATTTGGATAAGACTAATTATTATAAAACATTCCCATATTTTGGTTACTATAGTGTATGTACTTTATCAAAGAAAATATATATATGCCTTGATACTACGAATGGATATGGTTATGGAACTGATGAACCTTGGAGTAATAACTCCGATAAGTTATTCTAGGCCTAACATAGGGTAACCTAGTTAATGAAAATGGTCATTACTATGATCTTAGTTTTAAACACCCAAGGGATATTCATTTTTAAAATTCATAATCTAATTATGAACCATTATAATTGAATAAAAAATTCAATTAATATTATATATGATGAAATAGATCATGGATAACCTATATTGACACATAGGGAACCACAAGTTAGTATATACATTTCATTTAAAAGTATCACCTTTTCTGCTTAATGTTTTATTTTTATATTATTATTAGCAAAGTATTAAATCCCCCTAATTGTGAATTATATTTATTAGTTAATGAATTAAAATAGAATAACACAAGGTAGTAATAAAAGTTATAGGAAATATGAGGATTTCCCGTATTATATGCCAAATATGATTATAATGGGTTCTCATAACATTATGGCAGTACCTTATCACCTAGTTCATGTATTTAATAATAACATGATTCTTCTTTAATTCCATCATTCTTCAAAGAATGATGAATATTCCATTGAATCCTCCATACAGTAAATGCATCCTTTATTTACTAGATCATATGAACACCTCCACACAGAACAATGAATTAACTCCATTGATAAGATATTCTATATTCTCGAGTTCTCGGAATAATATAAATCTACACTGTTAGTAAATTGTTTTTATGGGTAAATTTATTAGTTTTGAATGAAAATAAAAAATAATATATACATGGATGGAAATTATTATATATAAGGGGAAGATTTCAATTAAAAAATTCAATAAATATTTTCCACGAACCTGCCATCTCAAGATAGAATGGTAATTCCTAAAACTAAAAAAAGAAGGATTATTCTTTCATGTAATATAAGAAAAAATACCAATGTTGTGCATGATATTCCTCTTTCATTATCATTAATAATGACAAAAAGGTGGATCACTTATTTAGAACACAAATGCTGAGTCTTAAAAAATAGTTGGCGATTCAATAATTCCATAGTTATTATGAGATTACGTGTTATTACCTCAAGGTAGAAATAGATACTAAAGACCATATGTGGTTTCATGGGCCCTGTGAAAGTTTTGGAAATTTGAATTTAATATTGTTGATAAATCCCATGATGAAAAAAAGACCCGACATCCCATGGGTAAAAAGTGTGAGAAGAATCATCCTGGAAACTACATAAAAGGATCCATGAGATGCTTCCAGTTTGGAAGAGAATGAGAATATGGATAATTACAGTTGAAGTGATGTGATGAATCCCACTAATGCAGAAGAAAGATTGAATGTTCATACTAACACTCAATCCTTAGTATTTTGTTTCAACTAAAAGATACATGGGATTTATAAAAACCATTTCCCAGTGCAAAGGTATGTTTAAGGCAATTGACATCAGCAACCTCTATGGTAGAATGAAATATAATATGGTATCAATATGATTAAGATTGTTCCTAAAAATGATGTGGTTGTAGGCATGATATTTATTCATTCAAAAATAGAGAATTTACTATTTTATCTTGATTCTATACATTGTTTCATATATTGAATTATTATTAGAACTATTCAACCACCACCACAAAATATAGAGGTTTAGTTAACTATGAGAACCAAATATTGAAAAATTATTACATATAATGTTTCTGACAATTCCCGAGTAATTTTTCTTAGACTGGACTAGCCAATAGATCTTTTCATAATCCCTTTGGTAAAGTTGTCATGCTATTTGGGGTATGAATTGACTATCTCTATACAAATCCAACAAAAACTGTCAACAAAGAGAGATCACAATTCACATCCTGAAGAATTCTCCTATTATGTAAAAATGTAAGGATGAAGATGAATCACCATTATAAACACCATATCAATTCGGTATAAAGAACCCTTATCAGTAAGAATATTTATCTAAAATTCTTGAGACAAAGGAGAAAATCATGCTCAATGACATGACTATTGTGTGGGACTAAAATGATGTGTTCCCTAAAGAGTATACTAGTCTTAATCAAGATTAATAGGTTGATTTATCTATTTATCTTATTCATAGATATATTGAAATATAATATAAAACTTACATAATAGACATTGATGAGATGAAAGAACTGAAGATGTAGTTTATACAAGAATCTGGACAAGGGTTTTAATAACAGGATTTCTTTACCATAGGTTGCACAAATCCTCTTAGAAAAAAAAGATGGTCGGATCAATGAATACAAACATTGATTATAATGACCTCAATAAAATCATGATATATATCTAGTATCCCCTCAGATGGATATATGAAATGTTTTATCTACAACGTGGGTGCAATTATTTCATTAATTCAGACCTTCAGATAGGATATCACTAATTGAATGTGAGGAAGGAAGATATTTTAAATAATGATTTTTTATGGAGGAATGGACACTATGAGTTCATATTGATTCCCTTAAAAATCACTAATCGTCCAGAAATTTTCATTGTTTTAATTAATATAGTCTCTAGATATTACCTAGGAAATTTTTTTATAGTCTTCATCGATGATGTTCTGATATACTCCAAGAAAAAGGATGAAGATGATGAGAATTTGAATATCACATTAATGAATTTTCAAAGGGTGAAAATTTCTGAAAACTATAGTAAATGTGAGTTATAGAAACAGGAAGTATCATTCTTTGGTTATTTAATCGGCAGCAAAGAGATATTTGTGGACCATTCCAAGATAAAGGTAATCTAAGAGTGTCTCAAGACAACATTTGTGTCTATGTTCCATTGTTTCCTTGGTCTAGGTGTGATTTAATTGCGATTTTTATGATATTATCCAAATTTTACAACCGACTAACTAAGATGACTCAGAAGGGATATGTTTTTTAAATACTAGTGAATCAAATACTTCTTTAAATAGTTGAAAAAAAGGATTATCACAACACTAGTGTTAACACTACCACATATTGGTGAACTCATTTTGCTGTAAAATGATGATTAAAATAATATATTAGGATATTTGATGATGAAATAATATAAGGTGACATCCTTAACCCCAATAAACTTTATAATCTTTGTGGAAAACTATACCATGCATGATCTAGGGTTGGAACCTGTGATCTTTTCATGGAAAATATGTTGGAATTTTCTGTATGGGGAGAAGATTGAGATCCATTTTAAACAAATGAAACTCAAAAATTTATTCACCAAATTATAGATTAATATGTTTCAACAAATATGGTTAGATATATTCAACGATTATAAATTCACAATCCACTATCATCAAAGTAATGAAAATTAATGTTCTGTTTTATTTTATGTAAAACTTTTCATGCGTATTTATTAATGATAATTATTGAGAAGGAAAAATCATCTTAGGCCTAAAAATAATGGACATGTGAACTATTAATCCCTGATCATCATCGATCCTTTATTAAATTATTTATCAACCATCCACTATGGATTAAATAACAGATTCTTAATGAAATGATGTAGAAATTAAAAGAAGGTGGATGCCATGATTAAAGGGAAATCCACATAGTTAAAAATGGATGAGGAAGGAGTCCTGAGAATTGGGTCAAAATTATTTGTAACATCCAATCTAGAGATAATGAATGAGCTTATAATTGATGAAAATTTATCAAAATTCTATATTCACCCAAGGATCACAAAAATGTATCAATATCTCTAAGAGAACTATTGGTTGAAAAATATGAAGAAGGGTAACAATGAATATAAATCAAAAGGGATAATATTTCAGCATGTGATGTTTAATGAAAAATGATTAAGGGTATGATGCAACCACTACCAATAGAAACATGAAACTTTGAGAACATTACAATAGACATTTCACTAGACATCAAAATACATCTAAGGGAAACAATTATATATGGGTTTTTGTGGATCATGTTACAATGATAGATCAGTTTATCAAAATTTGATAGTATTTCTCACTAGATCAAATTACATGGATATATAATAGATATGTTGTAAGGATACATGGAGAACCACTGAAAATTTTATTCTATCTATATGTGAGATTCAAATTAGTATTTAGAAAATGTATATTACATTATCTAATCATCAACATGAACATCATTGTGGGATATCATCTTAAAACTGATGTCCAATATGTGAGGAGTATTCTGACACATGAATACATTTTGTGATTGTGTTATATGGACTCAAAGGAAAAGTGGACTAATATAATCTTCTCGTGGAGTTATCTAACAATAACACATTCCACCCAAGCATCAAAATGGCTCCCTATAAATCCCTTTGTGTAAAAATATGTATAACATTGATGTACTATGATGAGGTGAGTGAATATAGGCTATTATGAACAGAAATGGTCGATGAATTGGAAGAGAAGGTGAAAAAAATTCAGCAGAACATCCAAGAATCCCAAAGGATAAAAAATAGTTATACAGATAGTCGTGAAAGGGACCTTATGTTTAAGGATGGATACATGGTATCCCTATGAATATCTCAATGGATGATGATAGTAAAATTTGAGTAGAAAATAAAGTGAAGTCCCATGTACGTCATCATCTTCAAAATCCTAAAAAATGAGTTTTGTCCTATCGACTAGAACTACCACCTACCATGTCTCAAGTACACAATATATTCCATTTATGCCTCTTAAGGAAGTATATACATGATCCTTTACATGTACCAAATTTAGAGGTGGTATAGTAATAATATGATCTCTTATACAAATGGAAACCAGTGAAGATCTCAGTTTGAAGAGATAATGTTATATGCAACAATACTACATACATTGTCAAAGTACTATAGATAAACTATAATATGAAGCGTCAACAAGGGAACATGAGTGTAACACCCTGAGATTTAATGAGATATGTTTTTAAATTTCTTTTATGTCTTCTATTGTACACTACACCAAGATAATATTTTACTATACGCAACACCGTATTGACTTGCAGTATAGGCAACAATATTCTTGGCTCATGTTACACAAAATTTCAAGTTCGTTTTGTAGAAATTATTCTACGCAACATTAATTATAGCTTTTATTAATGTATGAATGAAATAAGTTTTGATTATTTTATACGCAACACCAAAGGGAGCTTGCACTACACGAAGAACTGAATTGGATTGCAATACACGCAATCACGACCTTCCTCAATGTTGTTTGTAGAACGCAATACCAGGTTTCACTAAACAATGATATATTGTTGTAATATTATTATAAAATAGCATTTATGAATAGTAATAACTACATTTTTAATTTTATAACATTATTATTCATCTTACACATTTTCTAGAACATGGTATGAGAAGAAAATAAATTTTCTGGGTAAAATAAATATTTTTTTAAAAAGTTTTATTGCCGCCTTTTAATAACGCACCCACATTAAATCTAGTTTTTGTCATGTTTATAAGTTCAATTAGACAAAATAAAATTATCCTTTGGAATCAGGATATAAATATTTACATTGGATAAACTTTTCATATTATTCTGATAACTTTCAAATTTTATTGAATAATAAAAACAATGTATATTATAATTAAAAACAACTTTTCTCATCGTAACAATTTATATGGTTAAATTAACACATTTAATTTTTTTTAAGTATAAATATAATATATTTTTACCAATTAATATAATTTATGTCATTAGCATTGATTTTACATTTAATTCATCTGTAAAATCATTTCAATATTTTACAATGTTTTAACTATTAAAACTCGTTTTCTTAACAACTAGATTCATTTTAACTTAATTTCTTCAACTTATGTGATTTTAATTTGGAAAAATGGATTCCATATTTGGAATCTGTAGGTCCAAATTATGTTAATATGTTACTGTTTGTTTTGGGCACTATGAATAGTAACTACTGTAAATTTTATTAACCCTAGTTAAAGGTAAATTGGGCAATTAAGGTTAAATATAATATTATAAAATTACCATAACACTTGTCTTAATATAATTTGATGATTATATTTCGTCATAAGGAATATTTGGGACGAAATGGAATCCATTGGAACCCACTTGTATGTGATCAAGACATTAAATTTATTTTATTTTAAAAAAAGTGAAATATGTCCCACTCAAACATTATTAATTAATGTATTTTAAGTATGATGTTATACAGATTATAATTTCAAATATAAATACTAATTTGAAAGCTAAATTGTTTTTCTTAATTATGGTAATTTATTTTATGTTTTTAAGAAAAACTTAGTTACCTTAATAGCTTATACATTAATGATTCAGAAATTATTTACTTAGTGAAAAATCAATAATAAAGTTTTAATTAAAGTACTAATACACATCAAAAGGCCCAAACACTAGACCAAAACCTATTTGACGAGTATATATATACCATAAGCATCCAAGGGTCGAATTTGGGACTATTTGGAGCCGTATAAAATATATTATGACATTTATATTATTCTATTTTTAATAATGTCAAAGTTGTCACCTTCATAACTTAATAACTATTACAATATAAAATATGTGATTTTATGATGATAAATTTTAGTAAAAGTATTTTTATTAAAGGTATAAGATTTATCTTCATCATAGGCTTTTATTTTTAATTTTTATACAACAGATATGTATATTAATTAATTATACAAAAATGTTATACTAATTATTTTATTAGGAGAAATATCTAATAAATGATTTTAAAAATATTATAATAAACATTATATGAACTATTTGGTAACACCAGAAGCTTCCACGATATGCTTCTTTTTCAATAATGCAATAGCGTGCATTGTACGCATGTTCGATATTCTAACACCCTATGACCTATCAATGTAGCCATTATGAATTGTAATACCCAATTTTTTAAATTATATAAATTTTATATATCAAAATAGAACTCATTTTTGGATTCGTAATGTTGAAATTAGCCTATGTTATGTTTTTTGTATTTTTCTGAGAAGTTCCAATTTTTGATGAATAGTAAACAATACTTAAAAACATCTTTTTTTAATAAAAATATATTATTGTGATAAATTATACTATTGAGTGGTTTTAAAGGGTAATTAGAATATACTTTTACCATTTTATCCAATGGTGGTCATTAGAATTTATTTCACATTGAAATTGGACATAAACAATTTTCAATCTTTTGATTGATATTCTTTTGTAAAAACATGCTATTAGTTTTGACAACAAGAATTAATTATAAAGTTAATTAATGAAACTTATATGTTTTGAATTTGGTAAAATAGACATAATCTTTGAATTTGGAATATCAAATATAGCTTAGGGTGATTTTTTGGTATTTTTCTGAAAAAAATCAATTTTTGATGAATAGTGAAACCACTAAGTGGTAGTTAAAAAACTGATTTTTCGTTTAAATGAATTTTTACCGCTTCTGTGAATTTAAATTCAAAAATACAGCATACATGGTTGTACTTAAAAATTAAAATTTGGATCAATGGGATGAAAATAATTTTTTTGTGAATAGTAACTTTTCAGTTTTATTAACCGCGATTAGAGATAATTAGAGTAATTTAAAGTAAACATAATGTTATAATAATATTAAATTACCTTGATAGATGTCCTAATCTTATTGGATGACTCATGGCCGACCAAGAAAATCCATGAGTCAATTTTTGGGTCCCCCTGGATCCACTTGGACAAAATAATGACATTAATACCTTTTATTTAAAGTAAAAATAAAAATGTCACAAACCTGCATTGTTTTACTAAAACACTTTTTACAAGGGGTAATACAAGTTATATTTTCGACTATAAATATCCATTTTAAAGATAAAGAGATTTCATACATCATGGTGATTTTTTCATAATTTTTAGGCATTAAATAAATAAATTTATTTATCATTCCATGATGATGCATCGATTACCTCATTAATGAAGGATTTAAATAAAATGAAAATATAAGGTATAATCTAAGACTTAAACTTGTCTAAATCCTATTAAAAGGTTATATTTAGAACCCTTATCACTGTATCATATATATATATCATTGTGGGACCTTTAAAATTCGAAAATCATTTCATAATAATGTAACATTTCTTGACTTTCCAAGAGTGCCACTCCTCTCCTCTTATAAAAGGCCCCCACCTCTACCACCCTATTCACACCATCAAAGCCATTTGGCTCAGCCAAACTCTGCTCAAATACTCTTTAATATTCCATTTCATACTCCTAGAAGCCTCACATTGGGCATAAGTCTTCCCAAGGAAGCGTTTGGCTTAAATAAAAAAGACTTACCCAATTTTAAGGTAATGTCTTCTCTTATGTTCTTTTATTTTATTTTGCTTCTCCAACCCCTTAACCTCTTTTTATTACTTTATTTGTTAACAACACCAGTATCTTCAGTATACTATTATGTTTTTATTAAAAGTATATGATTTACAATTACACACACCTTTGTCTAATGGTTTGATAACATACTGATTCTGTGGGTGGCGAATTACTACCTCAAAAATGATGATTGTTCAATCTTCTTTTAACACCTATCATGGTGGCCATTAAGATGTCACTATATTTATATATGATATAAATTATGTTAATGTTTTTCTTATGATTCTTTATTTTTCATTTATGGAATACCTTTATGATTTCCATTATGGGTAAACACGATAATTTCATTTTAATAAAATGCGGATTACCGCACCCTCAAAGTGATTTGAATCGTTAATGCCATATGTGGGATGTATAAAGGATTAAGCTAATGATATTATATATGATATTATACTGGAATTATAATATAAATTTATATCATTATGATTTCATTTCATTAAATATGAAATTTAAATGAATTTAGCGTTCATTCGTACGTACGGCTTACCGTCTACATGAATGGTGCATTTCATTTCTTTCCTCTAAATGTTATGTAATGTTATAAATGCATATATATATACTGGATATATATGATATATATGATATCTAAATCATGAATATAATTCTGGATATAATGGATAATTTACCGCATGAACAACTTGTTTATTTTTGACACAAGTACCAATGATCGAAAAAAACCCATTATTAACATAAATAATTACATAATGTTTATAACATGGTAATAAGAGATATAAAAGAAATAATGAACAAGAAAAAGGTTATTAAGCAAGTATAAATTAACTATAGTTTATTATTTAGGAGATTAAACAACGATCGAATCATGTCGGACATGAGGTAAGGGACTTCGTCTCAATCTCCTTTCATTGAGTTATATTTTATTTTATACAAAACTTTATTTTATACGGTGTATAAGCCCCTTTGACATTTTATTTTATTCGAAAAGAATATTTTTATACGAAGAGTTTTTACTAATCGACAAAAAGAATGTTTTGTCTTATGTATGCGGTGACAATGACTCCTCCACCGCCGTGACCATTATTTGAGTTTTGTATTCCTCTACAAGCCATAATTTTTTTAAATGAAAAATAAATACCAAGTTTTACTTTTCATTTACTTTGGTATTGAAATTGGTTTTATTATGTCAATATGTTTTATTGATATCTTGTGATTCAAATGTTTAAATGTTGTGTTTCCTTTATGAATGTTTTTAGTGATACGATTATGTTATGGTTTATGAAATGTTTAAAACTTTTCATATAAGGAATGAATTGGACTTAGTAGGTGATGGGTGGAGCCCGCTATAGCTCCTTGATGAATCTGTAGGTCTCATTAGACAAACTAGTGTCTTCGAACAAGGCCTTAACAAAATCTTATTTGTAATCTTGGCATGAGCATTGGCTACATTGTTATGATAGTCTTGCATTATACATTCCATCATTAAGAATGTGGTTATTGATATTGCAAGTGATTATTCGACTAGTAGAATATCGATGTGAATAAGTAAATAGGATCACTTCATTTTACTTTTTCCATATTATGCTGAAGTTCAAGTTTAAAAGGCTTTTTTAGTTATATATTTCCTTAAATGATTATGTTTATTTATGAAAGTTTCCTCTATATTGTTATCCTTACTGAGCATCGGAGCTCACCCCTTTTTATTTTTATTTTTCCTAAGATTTGAAAAAATATTTTATGACTGACCTGCAGGGATAGTCTGAAGGGGATATGAGTGTGGACTGTGGAAACTATTTTATTGTAGTTTTTCAATTTATGATGTAATGTAAGACTTATGAATATATATAGTTTTTCCAAGGCTACTAAATTAATCGATGTTTCGAGACATTATCTTTTGCGAGCATGCCAATGTTACATAATAATGCACCGACTCTGGGTAACAGGGGTCAGGGCATTACAGTTGGTATCAGAGGGAGTTTAGTACTAACCTTGCAAGCGATATTTAGATAAACTCTGATTAGAGCACATAGCCCTAAGATATAATTTGAGGATTAGTATATAAGAACATCTTATAATTTTTATATTATATAGATTTTGTGAGTTTTCTGAGAAATAAATCCCTGTTTGGATACAAGATGGTAGAGGTGGCTCTAGCATAGATGTACCTAGGGGTAAAACCGGAAAACACCGCTTTGATCTAGACTCGAATGGGAACCATTGCACGACAACGGACCTTGATGCACTCTTGGTTACGACACTCTCGGTGGATATTTTTAGGATAACTCACGGTTTCTTTACAAACCATTATGAAGGGGTTATGAGTATATTCTTCTTCAAAGAAAACATTTTTATGATTAATGATTATATTCATAAACTGTTCAATTTATTTTATGTGTTTTTCAATTTTGTTATTTTGTATTTCGATTCATAAAATAATCTAGTGTATGCCATTGTTTAAAAATGTGGCATAGTGGAACGAATGGAAACCATATTAATGCATGAATTACATGTAGGTATTTCCCTCATGATCAAGATAATTATAGTGGATCTGGTGATACAACTGGTGATGATCAGCATATCACCATACTTGGACAACTCACTCAGGTTATGAAAAATAACCTTACTCGTATGGAGCACCCTGATCCGCAATGTGAAGGATCAATGTTAGACCGCTTCATGAGGCAACGACGACCAACATTCAATGGGAGTAGAAATCCCTTAGTAGCTGAGAAATGGATAATTTCCTTAGAGAAAACATTCAATGAATTGGGGAGTAGTGAAAGGGAAAAGGTTATCATGGATGTTTACTTCCTCACTGGAGATGCTGATCAGTGGTGGTCATTGTTGAGGCCAACATTACCATTTTATCAAGGAATGCTGCAGATTATATATGTAACCCAAGATGTAATATTGATCGGTTATTTGATGGGTTAAACCATTTCTCCGTCGAGCATTAGTATCACAATCTTTCTCAATGTACGAAGATATATTCTCTTGTTATATCAAGACATAAAAGTAACTCTCTAAATCTTATGACAATAAAGTAAAGAAAGAGAAGAAGAGAACGGTGGAAAAAGAGAAAGATAAAGGGGAAAAGGGAAAGGAGGATTTTCCATTATGCGATAATTGTGGGATGAATCACCTCGATACTTGCCTAAATGGAATGGGAGTTTGTTATAAATGTGGAGAAATAGGGCACTATGCTCATGATTGCAAGGGATAGAAAGAGGTTTTCAATGTTGAATGCTACAATTATAGAGAAATGGGGCATTATGCAAATAAATTCCCTAAGTGCCAAGGAAAGCTACCTCATAAAAGGACAAGGGATCAAGGCCAATCTTATGATGTTACTACAGTTGAAGTGGAAAAATTAATGTACTTGTGCTTTTGGACACATGGATTATAAGAATAATGTGATATATATAAGGACTTTCCTAAATTACATGTTGTTTTCATTAAGGGTTTAATATGATGAAGGTAATCATATTTTTAGTATGTGACAATAAGAGAAACATTACTTTGTTCGGGGAATCTGATGAATTGATTTTGGAATTTAGAGAGCTTTTAGAGAAAGTCTGGACAGAGGTATTTTGGATAACTATAAAGGTTGGAATGGATTAAATTTAACATTGGGTAGTATTGTTTCTGGTTAAAACATTTCTGAAGATTATTTTTGGAATATTATAATACTATAGTTTTAGGAAAAAGACAACCTGCAGGTCGGGGGATAACTGTTGCATCGGAAAAAGCTATAGGAATCAACCCACAACCATAGTACGGCATGCCTTTATTACCAACCACTAGCCTACATGAATTCCATGGTTATTACAAAACTGTTTTACTAATCTAAATGGTATGTGTAAATATTTTGAACCTTGTATGATTAGGATAAATATAATATTTTTTAGTTCTATTATCTTTTTGAGTGAAAGATGAGTTTGAGGTAGAAATTAGTTGAAGGATGAAACACTACTTGTCAAGCATATATATATATATACCTATCTCTTATTCTATGAATAAATTCTTAAGCTTTGGGAAAGGGATATTAAAACAAAAATTATGTTATCCTAATACCTTATGTTTTGTTGAAGTGATGATATTTTGAATCAACATAGACTGAAGGCTTTGAGGGCCTCAATATTACACTTTTTTGTGATTGATGTCATCAATCACTCCCTAAAAATATTTATGTTTTTCCTCCAATTATATGTCTTTAATTTTCAATTATGTTCTCCTAATAGAGATCATAATTTGGTGGTGACTTTTTCATTTCCCTTTGCCTCTTATTAAGGATAAATTTTATTAACCTTATTTCCGATGTGGGGTTTCCACAAAGGTATTTTCTATTTTCAACCTTTTATTTTCGAAAAACAATTTCAAATTGTGAGGAAGCAATTTATTGAAGTTGGGGATAATGTAACACCCCAATCGTCAATGGTACACTTCTCTTTCAATAATGAAATAACTTGCATTGTACGCAAGTTCGAGATTCTATCACACCGCAACCAATCAAAGTGTCTGTTATGAATAGTAATAACCACTTTATGAAATTATATAAATTTTATATTTCAAAAAGGACTTCAATTTTGGATTCGGAATATCGAAATTAGCCTATGTTGAATTTTTTGTATTTTACTGAGAACTTCCAATTTTCGATGAATAGTGACAAATAATTAAAAACAAATTTTTTAATTAAAATAATTTATAGTGATAAATTATATTATTGAGTGGTTTTACAGTAAAATTAGAATATACTTTTTCCATTTTATCCAATGGTGGTCATTAGAATTAATTTCACTTTGAAATTGGACATAAACAATTGTCAATATTTTGATTGATATTATTTTGTAAAAACATGCTATTTGTTTTGACAATGAGAATTAATTGTAAAATTAATTAATGAAAAATATATGTTTTGAATTTGGTAAAATAGAAATCATCTTTGAATTTGGAATATCAAATATAGCTTAAGGTGAATTTTTTGTATTTTTCAGAAACACTTCAATTTTTATGAATAGTGAAACCACTAAGTGGTAGTTAAAAAACTGATATTTCGTTTAAATGAAATTTTACCTCTTCTATTAATTTTATTTCAAAAATCCGACATACATGGTTGTACTTAAAAAGTAAAATGTGGTTCAATGGGATGAATATAATTTTTGGTGAAAAGTAACTTTTGAGTTTTATTAACCGCGATTAGAGATAACTAGAGTAATTTAAGGTAAAAATAATGTTATGATAATATTAAATTACCTTGAAATATGTACTACTCTTATTGGATGACTCATGGCCGACCAAGACAATCCATGGGTCAATTTTTGGGACCCCCTGAAGCAACTTGGATAAGATAATGACATTAATACCTTTTGTTTAAAGTAAAAATAAAAATGTCACAAACATGCATTGTTTTACTAAAAAAGTTTTTACAAGGGGTTATACAAGTTATATTTTCAAACATAAATATCCATTGGAAATATAAAAATATTCCCTATATCAGGGTAATTTTATTAAAATTTTTAGGCATTAAATAAATAAATTTATTTATCACACCATGATGATGCAGCGATTACCTCATTAATGGATGATTTAAATGAAATGAAAAGATATGGTAAAATATAAGAATTACATTTATCTAAAGCCTATTGGATTAGTTGATTTTGAACCCTTATCACCTTATCCTCGAAATATATCATTGTGGGACATTGAAAATCCAAAAACTATTTCATAATAATGTAACATTTCATGACTTTCCAAGAGTGCCCCTCTTCTCCTCTTATAAAAGGACCCCACCTCTACCACCTTATTCATACATTTAAAGTCATTTGGATCGGCCATCCTATACCAAAATACTCTCTCAACATCCATCTCTTACTCCTAGATGCCTCATTTTGGGCAGAAGTCTTCCCAAAGATGCCTTTGGATCAAATAAAAAAGAGTTACCCGATTTTAAGGCAATGTCTTCTCTTACGTTCTTTGGTTTTATTTTTCTTCTCCATCCCCTTAAACTCTTTTTATTCCATTATTTTGTAACAACACCAGTATATTCAATATACTAGGATGTTATTATTAGAATTATTTTTTTACACTTACAATCACCTTCGACTAATGGTTAAATAACATACTGTTTATATGGACAACGAATTACTACCTCACGAAACAATGATTGTTCAATCTTCTTTTAACACCTCTCATGGTGGCCATTAAGAAGTCACTATATTTATATATGATATATATTATGTTTATGTTTTCCTTATGCTTCTTTATTTTTCATTAATGGAATACCTTTATGATTTCCATTAGGGGTAACACGATAATTTCATTTTAGGATGTGCGGATTACCGCACCCTCAAAGTGATTTGAATTGTTAATGCCATATGTGGGACTTATAAATGATGGAGTTAATGATTTTATATATGATATTATACTGGAATTATAATATACCTTTATATCATTATGATTTCATTCGATTAAATATGAAATAGAAATTAAAGTAGTGTTCATGTGTACATACGACTTACCATCTCCATGAATGGTGCATTTCATTTCTTACCCCTAAATGTTATGTAATATTATAAATGCATGTATATACTAGATATATATGATATATAAGATATCTACATCATGAATATAAATATGGATATAATGGATATTATACCACATGAACAACTTGTTTATTTTTGACTCAAGTACCAAAGATAGACAAAATGATCGTTATTAACTTAAATAATTACATAATGTTCCTATCATGGTAATAAGTGATATAAAAGGAATAACAAACATGAAAAAGGTTCTTATGAAATTAAAAATTAACTATATTTTATTATTTAGGAGATTAATGAAAGATAGAGTAAATTCAGACACGAGGTAAGGGACTTCGTCTCAATCTCCTTTCATTGTGGAATATTTTATTTTATACACAACTTTTTTTTATACGGTGTATAAAACACTTTGTCTATTACTTTTATTCAAAAAGAATATTTTTATATGAAGAGTTTTTACTAAACAAAAAAATTAAATGTTTTGTCTTACGTATGTGGTGAAAACGACTTCTCCACCACTATGACCATTATTTGAGTTTTGGCTTCCTCTATAAGCCATAATTTTTTTAAATGAAAAATAAATACCATGTTTTAATTTTCTTTTATTTTGGTATTGAAAATGGTTTTATTATATCAATGTGTTGTATTGATATCTTGTGATTGAAATGTGGAAATGATATGATTCCTTTATGCAGGTTTTATGTGGTACGATTATGTTATGGTTTATGATATGTTTAAACATTTTCATATAAGGAATGCATTGAACTTATTATGTGACGGGAGGAGCCTGCTATAGATCTTCGATTCATCGGTAGGTATCATGAGACAAACTAGTGTCTTGGCATGAGGCCTTGACAAAATCTTATTTTTAGTCTCAGCACGAGGCCTTGGATACGTGGCTATGATATTCTGGCATTATGAATTCCATCATTATGAATGTGGTTATTGATAATGCATTTGATTATTCGACTAGTAGAATATCCATGTGAATAAGTAAATGGAATTACATCATTTTATTATTGCCATATTATACTGTTGTTCAAGTTTAAAAGGATTTTGTTTTAGTTATACATTACCTTAAATGTTTATGTTTACTTATGAAAGTTTCCACTATACTGTTTTCCTTACTGGGCATCTGAGCTCGTCCCTTTCTATGTTTTATTTTTCCCAGGATGTGAAGAAATATTTTACGACTGACCTATAGGGATAGTATAAATGGGATACAAGTGTGGAATGTGGAGACTATGTTATTTTATTTTTTCAATTTATGATTTAATGTACGACTTATGAATATATCTAGTGTTTACAAGGATACTAAACTAATCGGCCTTTCGAGACTTGATCTTTTGTGATCATGCCAATGCTATGTAATAATGGACTGACTCTCGGTAACTGGGGTCGGGGAGTTACATAGTTAATGTGCACCAATAATTTTCTAGATTCATATGACATGTTAGGAATCTATTAAATATTTTGGATCAAATATATTCTCTCAGTGTATTTTATTTTAATTTAAATAATTGAATAGTGTTAAAATTTATAATATTGATATTTCATAAAAATAACATATTATTAAATTTTATAAAAATCACAAAAATATTTAAAAATTATAGATTGAAAAATATATGGTCCAAAATGTAATAATATATATAATTTTGGAAAATTCTCAACACATAAGTAAGTATTTATAATAATTTAAAAATTAGAATTTTATTACCCAAATAAATTTAAATAGATTAAATATGGAAAAAACAAATTGATAAGGTTTAAAATAAATTCATAACATGTTTAAATATTATTGGTTGATGAGATTTCACCCCTATCGCATTGCATATTCTAATGTGAGTCATTTGGGGTGTTTTCATGTTGGGTTTGAATTTATTATAAATTAAAATATCTTATGTTTCCAAAGGTGCCCCTTTCCTCCCTTATAAAAGGAACCTCCTACCTCTCATCCTCAAACCACTTTGTGCCCTAAATCTCGGCCAACACCTGCCCATTTCTCTTCTCCACTTCCCTAGAAACATGCTACAGGTCATGGTATTCTTCAAAGACCAAATTTAGTGCCCTAAGAGGAGGTTTAGAAGAGGCGCATCGAAGAAGAGTTAATATCCTTTAACGATTCTTTCAAGTTACTTTCTTTTTTGTACTTCCTCTTCCTTTTCTATTTCATAATAATGTAATAATATTAGTATAAATCATATACTACTATGTTATTTTAAATATGAACCAAACCTATTTCACCTTTTATCCATCCTATAGAAAAAGAAATCATCGCGCGTGCGTACGTACAAAATATCATCTCCACACCAGGGTGTAATCTGTTTTTCCACCACCACCATACTTGGATTGGTATAATGGTGTCATGAATAACTATATATGGTTATTATAACATGATAATACTTTTGATATATTTTATCATATACTCTAATTCCAATCAATAATTATGGGAACGATATTATCACTCATGCGAACATACGGATTACCGTCTCCACGACACGATTTGATTAATTCTCCAAGTTAACCATTCATGAATGATTATAAAGTATATATATTAAATATTAATGAAATTTAGACATATTAATGCTAATGGATTTTTTATATGATATTTACTTACTTCCATTCAATTTAATAAGTAAACGAAAACAACGTTCATGCATACGTACGGCCAACCGTCTCCAAGAACAGTGTATTTCATTCCAATTATCGAACTATTATATGATGAATATATATTATATATAAATAATGTTTTACATTCTTGAAATATGTAATCATGATCTACGTAATCGTATGAATAATTACAAGTCAAAACATGTATGATTAATGAAACAATTTTAACCAAAATGCTGCTTTAACATGGAATTGACAGAAGAATGGGTAATATAAATCGTAAGTGAATCATCTATGATATCATAAATATTGTTATGGTTATGTTAAAAGTTAATAATATGTTTAAACCCACTATAAAAGATTCTCAGAAACATATGGACGAAATTGTACATAATGTGTGGGATAATTTTTCAAATCTCATTTTTATCTGAGATTGGTTATACGTAACTATTTACAGGGGTTATGTTTATCATCCATGTCCATGTTTTCAAATAAAATTTCATAAATTTTTTACTATTCTTCCATGTATGTTTAAAGTTGTTGTTACCCTTTGTTGACTTTTTACAACATTGAATGTATGAAATCATTCCTTTGGTTAACATATAAGGCAATTTTTTACTTTTCCAGCAAAAGTACGAGAAACATGTTTTTTAACTTATACGACAAGAATGGATTTTTATGGTTTCATAAATACTTATTTCAATTAAGCTTCCTCTACAAAATTTCATGATTTTTTTCAAATAAAAATCTTTTCTTTTAAAATTTCATTGCATTTTGAGAAAAGAACATTATTTTGAAGAAGAAAGAATATTTTCCTCAAGACTTAATTTCAAGTGTTTTGTCAAAAACAATTTCCATCTAATGACACTATTATTTACATGGTTTGATTATTATTATGACGAAATTATATCCATTTTTTATGTGGATTACGTTATGATGGGATGATGTTTATGAAACCCATTTTATTCTTTGGGTTATGATGAATGATTTATGTTTATTTTGTGGCACATGTAAGAATGATTTCATTATGAGATGGGTGGGACCTATATATACCTCTAATGCATTGGGTAAATATTTATATCTCATGAGATGGGAATGGATGGAACAACAAGTTGATCTGTTTCAATGATATAGGACTGGGATGAGGAGTGAACTCCATTCAGTAAGGGACTTTGTCCACTATGATGATCTTGGAAGCAATGTTATGGCTGCTATATAAATCTTATCACGTGGTTAATGGTTTTCCACAATTACATTTTTTATTCCCATTATATTTTATCATAATTAATAATCTTTTATGATCTATTCCTTACGTAGTTCATGATTTATTTAACAACTAAGGATCATGATGTTTATTAATTATGTTCATGTTTATATATTCAAATGTATATGGATTGTTTTATTTTATCCATGTTTACCCTTACTGAGGATTTGAGCACACCCTTTATATGTTTTTTCCCTATGATATAAAGAAAAGATTTAGGTAGGAAAACAAAAGTTGAAGATCTTTATGGGAGATGTTGAATAACTTTCACCATGATTAGAAGATTATGTTCCACGTTTCCGAAGACACTAAACTATTACGATCCTTGGGTGAAAATTTGATTGTTATGTATTATGTATTCCGCAAAAGTAATGTAATGTCCATGTACGTCAAGCTTGGGTCTCTACAGTTGGTATCAGAGTGAAGGTTTAGTTAACCTTTGGAAACTAGGATACGAAAACTTTAGATCCCTAGAGATATTTCTAAAGGATGTATAGGGATGTTCCTATGGTTAAGTATAAGTATAGGTTATAGACCTAGAATTACGGTAACGATCATAGAATTAAACTGAAGATGATAGAGATTTAAAGTACTCCCCTTTATTATGTTGTCTTCCTAGTATGATTTTTGCCTCTCACACTATTATTTTTGGGTTTTAAAAAATGGCTGTAAAGATGAATACTCATGTTAATGGAGAATATGATGGACAATGGAATGATATTATTGCTGAGAATCCAAATGAAACGGGATTCTGAAGGTGAAACATTGTTATTTTTCCTAATCATCAATCTTATTATATGATCAATAATATCAACTTTGGTAAGTTTCTTGACTCTTCTAATAAGAGAAATATTGAGTTTTATGAATATCATAGAGGAAAGAAAGTTAAATTTCTATAATGTAAATCATTTGGGAAGAGGCATCAAAGAGAATGATTCAAAAGAATTGGACGATTCTTTGGGGGTGGAATAAAAGGACACAGATCCATTAATTGCAAAGTAAAAGGTTCATTTAACACAATAGAAAAGTATAATAGTATTACTATAGCATCATCCAAGGTTAAATGTTTTAAATGTGGAATGTACGGGCATTATGAAAACCAATTCCCTAAGGGAAAATCTCATTAAGTGAATCATCATGGTTGTATGGGTAGTATTTATGTTGTTGATGATGAAGAGACTACAAATGATATATGAGATGAAAGAAGTGTTGAGGAATAAAATGAAGAAGCTCAGTCAATGGTTTAAGAATCTAGTGGAGTGATTTCATTTTTATTAAGAAAAATGTATGGTACTTTGGAATAAAGAAAAATCTAAGGATTGTTACACTATTGTGTTTCTTGAGTATTTGATAGTATATGTTGAATGGAACCAGTAACAATGAAATGTGATTGAAATATTTTTGGGAAGCACCAAATATGGGCATAAAGAAGGGACAAATAGATAATGAAATGTTTGATAGTATTAATGAGATCATGAATGATATAAGGACAATGTGATATCATGGTTTGAGTATATTGAATTTTTGGGATTTAGGTATGTGGAAAGTGTTAACTTTTGACAGTATTCATGTTTTCACTAAGGTTTTATGGTAATTTATTTTTGAAGAGAATACATTATTATGGTTTTGAGATGTTTGGAATGAGATCAATAAGATATATCTTATGATATATGGGGGATAAATTATGGTATTCATGTGGTTGTTGTCTGAGCTTTCCAGTAATTGTTTTCTTTATACTATGATATTGGAAAGATGTCACTTGGATAAGAATGAATATTTAAATGGATTAAGTTGGACATCATATATTATTTTTTAAAGCTAGATCCTTTTTTTGAAATTATTTCTGGAATGTTTTAATGGTGAAGTTTTAGAAAAAGGACACCATGTAGGACAAACGACAACCCGTCGCATCGGAAAAGGTTGTGGAAATTGAACCCACAACTGATGTGCCACATGCCTTTATGGCCTACAACTGGACTACATTAAATCACCAGTTTGTAGAAAATAGTATTATTTTATTAAGCAATATGATATATGATGTATAAGTCCATTTTTGGAATCATATACATTTAATCTCATCATAATATGGACTTATGTATATAACATTTTCAAACATTATGTTTGAGATAGATGGAATGACCTATCCTAAAATCGCATGATCTGCTAACACTTCACAAAAGACATATACAACTTCATTTATTTAAGAGATGAAGTGGAAATTGTTCAAGGCACAAACAAAACTGAGATTTACCAAAAATAAACTAAGCATTTCTTATAATTCTTCAACATTAGGAAAATAAGCTTGAAAACCAAAAATGTTTTCCTAGTACCCTCATATTGGATGAATTAGATGGTACCTTAGATCATCACATATTTATGGATTTCTTATTGTTTTCTTTTTCATATCCATTTTCTCTACAACTCTTCATCAGAACTTGATGGTTATATTTCTCATCCATATCCATATTTTCACCTATTTGATCCTTTGTGGAAACCCAGTGATGAGTTAATTTGGGTAACCGTTACATTTCATACTTCACTTATTAGAATTATTATTTAGTATTCCTTTTTAAGAAGTGGGTTTCTATGAATGAAACATTCATGTAGTAAATGATTTATAACCCCGACGAATTTCATGGGAGAAATTCATTTTAAGAGGTGTAGAATGTAATATCCCGAGATTTTATGAGATATGTTTTTTTAATTTCTTTGATGTCTTCTATTATACACTACACCAATATTAGCTTGTACTATATTCAACACCTTATTAGCTCGTAGTATAAGAAACACTATTCTTGGCTCGTGTTACACACAATTTCAAGTTCGTTTTGTAGAAGTTATTCTACGCAACATTAAGTATAAATTTTTTTTAATTTATAAATGAAATAAGTTTTTATTATATTATACACAACACCAAAAATAGCTTACACTACCAGTAGCCCTGACTTGATTTGCAATACACACAATCGCGACCTTCCTCGATAGTGTGTGTAGTATGCAATACTAAGTTTCACTAAACAACAATATATTGTTATAATATTATTATTAACTAGCCGTTATGAATAGTATTAAATAAATTTGAATTTAATAACATTATTATTAATCTTAAAAATTTTCTAGAACATAGTACGAGAACAAAATAAATATTTCGTGTAAAATAATTATTTTTTAAAAAATGCAGTTTTGCAACCTTTTGATGGCCGACCCACATTAAATATAGTTATTTCATGTTTATAAGTAGAATTTAACAAAAAAAAATTATTCATGGGAACCATGATATAAAAATTTACTTTGGATAAAATTTTCAAATTATTCTGATAATTTCATATTTTAATGAATAGTAAAAACTTAGTATATTTTAATTAAAAACAATTTTTTTCATTGTAAAAATTTATATGGTTAAATTAAAATATTGAATGGTTTTAAATTTTAAATAGAATATATTTTTACCAATTGATATAATTTTTGTCATTAGCATTGATTTTACACTGAATTCAATGTTAAATCATTTCAATCTTTTGCAATGTTTTGACATTTAAAACTCATTTTTGTAACAACGAGATTAATTTTAAATTAATTTCTATAACTTATGTGTTTTTAATTTGGAAAATGGATTCCATATTTGGAATCAGTAGGTAAAAATTATGTTAATAGGATACTTTTTATTTTTTGGGCACTATGAATAGTAACTACAGTAAATTTTATTTACCATAGTTAATGGTAAATTGGGTAATTAAGGGTAAATATAATATTATAAAATTACCCTAACACTTGTCGTAATATAATGGGATGATTATATTTCTTCCTAAGGCAAATTGGGGTTGAAATGGAATCCATTGAAACCCACTTGGATGTGATTAAGACCTTTAATTTATTTTATTTTAATGAAAGTGAAATATGTCTCACTCAAACATTAATAATTAATGTATTTTTAATATAAGGTTAAACAGAATATAAATTCAATAATAAATACTCATCTGAAAGGTAAAATGTTTATTCTTTATTATTTTTATTTATTTCTACTTTTAAGTGAATTATTTACCTTAATAGCATATACATTATTGATGCAAGAAATATTTACTTAGTGAAAAATACATAATATAGTTTTTATTAAAGTACTAATACCCATCAAAAGGACCAAACACTTGACCAAAACCTATTGGTCGAGTATATGTATACCATAATAATCCCAGGGTATACTTGGGAAGAATTTGGAGCTATATAAAAGATATTATGGCATTTATATTATTCTATTTTTAATAATTTTAAATTGGTCACCTTCATAATTTAATAAATATAATAATTTAAATTTAGTTATTTTATAATGATAAATTCGAGTAAAAGTATTATTATTAAAGGTAAAAGATTTATATTCATAATAAAATTTTATTTTTAATTTTTATGCAACAACTAAGTATATTAAATAATTATACAAATAAGTTATAGTAATTATTTTATTATGAAAAATATAAAATAAATTGTTTTAAAAATATTAAAATAAATAATATAATAACTATTTAATGCGCTATAGTAATTTTCTAGATGCATATGAAATGTTAGGAATATATTTAATATTTTGGATTGAATATATCTTCTATGTGGATTTTATTTAAATTCAGATATTTAAATAGTCTCAAAATTGACACTATTAATATTTTATAAAAATAACATATTATTAAATTGATTAAAAATCAAAAAAATATTTAAAAATTACAAATTGAAAATTATATTGTCTAAAATGTAATAATGTATCTAATTATTGAAAATTATCAACACATAAGTAAGTATTTATAACAATTTAGAAATAATAATTTATTACCACAAGTAAATTTAAATAAATTAAACAAGGATCAATCAAATTGATAAGGTTTAAAATAAATTCCAAACATGTCTAAATTTTTTTGGATGATGAGATTACAACCCTATATCATCTCATATTCTACTTTGAGTCATTTTAGATGTTATTATGTGTAACACCCCTGGTAAATAAAGAATATGACATTTCATATTTATCCATATTTGTGAATAAAATATTTAAATAACTTTAAAGGGGACGCTATGCTCGATGGCGTACCCAACACGCAACAACGAGTTTCTTGGGAATCTTACGTTGCACTCTAATAATAAAATAATATTATTTTAAATGGTAGTTAACATGTAGCCGTTGTAATGGCGGGAATGGATAGAAATAACTAAAATATGAATATATATGTTTTTAAATGTTTTACATTTATCCAATAAAAGATAATGGCTTAAAATACGGAAAGAATTCAATTTTAGGCGTATATGCCCTAGTTTTCACTAAAGGTTCACTTATCACCTTTTGATTGAGAACCGTCATTAAATATAGTTTTGTTCACTCTTAAACATTCTTTTGGACCAAATAAAACTCTTATTAAGAATCGGGACATCAAAATTTACTTTGTGTAAATTTTTGGTATCTTTCCGATAAAGTTCATTTTTTAATGAATAGTGTAAAATGTTGTATTTTAATTCAAAACCACTTTTTAATCTAATTTATTTATATGATTAGATTATATTTTGAATTGGTTTTAAAGTGAAATTAGAAAATATTTTTACCATTAAATCCAATAGTGTTCTTTGGAATCAATTTCACTTTGAAATCAGACTTAAACTAGTGTCAATCTTTTGATACTTATTGTTTCATAAAACACGCTATTTGACATGACAGCGGGAATTAATTATTAAATAAATTAATGTGACTTATATGTTTTGAATTTTGTAAAATGGACCTCATTTTTGAATTCAGAATATCAAATATAGCTTAGGGTGAATTTTTGGGATTTTTCTGAAAAACTTCAATTTTTGATGAATAATGAAACCACTTAGTGGTACTTATAAAAACTGATTTTCCGTTTAAATGAAATTTTTCCATCATTCTGTTTTGAATTTCAAAAATCCTACATACATGGTTGTCATTAAGAAGTAAAATGTGGTTCAATGAGATTAAAATAATTTTTTGGTGAATAGTAACTTATTAAGTTTTTAATCGCGATTAGTGGTAATTAGTGTAGTTTAAGGTAAAAATAATGCTTTAATAAAATGAGATGAGCTTGACACATGTCTTACCCTCATTGGTTGTATCATGGCCGACCAAGACAAGCCATGGGTCAATTTGGGGACCCCATGGATCCAATTTGGTTGGGAAATGACATAAATAACATTTTATTTAATGTAAAAGTAAAATTGACACAAACATGATATGTTTTACTAAAACAATTTTTAAGTGGGGTTATAAAAGTCATCTTTTTGATTATAAATATTCATTGGAAATCTAAAAAGATTTCCTACATCATAGTATTTTTTTTATAATTTTTAGACATTAAATAAATTAAATTATTTATGACATAATAATGATGCAGCGATGACATCATTATTTGACGATTTAAATAAAATGGAAAGATAATGTAAAATATATGAACCAAACATGTCCAAAACTTATTGTATGAGTGGATTTCAAAGCCTTATCACCTTATCCACGAATTATAGAAATGTGGGACCTTTTGAAACCGAAACACATTTTCAAATAAAGTAATATTTTTTTACTTTCCAAAAGTGCCCCTCCTCTCCTCTTATAAAAGGCCCCCCACCTCTACCTCATTTAACACACTCCTCAAGCCTTTGGCTCGGCCAACCCCTTCCCATTTACTCTCTCCACATCCCTCTTCTCATCCTAGAGGATTCCCTTTGGGAAGAATCCTTTCAAAGGAAGCCTTTAGGCTCAAATCAAAAGGAGTTACACTTTTAAAGGTAATTCATTCTCTCATGTTCATTTGTTTTATTTTGCTTCTCCAACCCCCTAAAATCATTTTATTTACTTCTTTTGTGACAACAAAAGTATCTTAAATATACTAGGATGTTGTTATAAGATTTATTCGAGCTACACTCTCACACAACTACATCAAATGGTGAAAGAACATACGGTTTCCGTGGATGGTGAAATTCTGCCTCCCGAAACGATGATTGTTCAATACTCATTTAACACCTTCAAAGTTGGCCATTATGATGTCACTATTTTTATATATGATATATAATATGTTTATGTTTTATTTATGCTACTGTATTTTTCATTTTTGTCTTACCTTTATGGCTTCCATTATGGGTATACGCGACATCTTCATTTAAGGAAGTGCGGACTACCGCCCCCTCAAAGTGATTTGATTCGTTAAATACCATATGTGGGTTGTATAAAGGATGGAAATATGATATTATATATGATATTATACTGGAATTATAATATACCTTTATATCATTATTCCATTCTATAAAATACGAAATAGAAATGAAAGTAGCGTTCATGCGTACGTACGGCTTACCGTCTCCATGAACGGTGCATTTCATTTCTTACCTCTAAATGATTATGTAATGTTATAAATGCATGCATGTACTGGATATATATGACATATATGATATCTAAATAATGAATACAATTCTGTATATAATAAACATTTGGCCACACGAACAACATGGAATTGTAAGAAGTCCACTTTCGACTTAAGAACCAAATATCGGCAAAACAAATATTATTAACTTAAATGATTACATAATGTTTATGACATTGTAATAAGTGGTATAAAAGTAATAATGAACTTGAAAAAGGTTCTTAAGGAATTAGAAATTAACTCAAGTTTATTATTCAGGAGATTAAAGAACGATCGAGTCAAGTCGGACCCAAGGTAAGGGATCCTACTCCTCTCTTTCTTTTTAAGTACACACTTTTATGTCATTACTTTTAAAGCTCATATTTCTTGTTATTGGGATGTTATTTTATATTACTCCTACTGTAATTTTTATGTTCATGTGATGAGAGACCCTATTCTCTCTCATCAATCCATTTTGGAAGTTTTGAGTGGCGTCGTTAGGCTGCCGAACTTTCGTAAGAGATCTAACCTCTCTCTTTCTTTTTACGTACTCTCCTTTATGTCACTTCTTTTAAGCTCCTCTTTGTAATGTTGGGGGATGTTCCTTTATATCCCGCTTTCTGTACATTTTATTGTAATGTGATGAGATACCCCATTTGATCTCATCAATCCATATTCGGAAGTTTTATGTGGCGCCGTTAGGCTGCCGAGTTTTCGTAAGGGATTTTCATCTCACTTTTATTCCCGTGAGATTTATGCTACATTTGCCACAAATTCCATTGAGTGGTGTATGTACTTACCATTATTCTACTCTTTGTGTAATATAATTTCGTTTATGAGTATTTACATCAATGATCTATTTTCCTTCTTTCATGGGGTGTATGTTTTGAAAGATACCCAAGTCGGTAAGGGAACCTTTCACCCTCCTCTTTTTTAATAGACTTCTTTTGTTGGGTCTTTTAATTTACATATTGTTATGTTGGGAGATGTTCTCATATATCCTTATTGATGTAAATTTTATGTCCAAGTGATGAGATACTCTTTTTATCTCTCATCAACTCATTTTGATGTGATGCCGTTAGGCTGTCAAAGGAACTTTTTAACCCAATTTCGAATTCTTTAGGTTCAACATGTAGTCATTGAATATTTCATCCATTGAATATGTGTGAATGACCTTTTATTTTTGTACACTTAATATCCACTTATATTGGGTGTATTTATATTTGTCACACATATTTTTGAGATTGATTTGTCCTTAATTTAAGGATACCTTCTTTAAAAGGGATTTCATCACATTTGACTTTTCTATTGAGGGTTCATTGTTGTTATGCACCAATTCACTCTTATATGGTGTATATACTGTCCTTTGGAGTATTATATCATGAATCCATTTATTCTCATGATATTAGAAAGTTCTGACTAAATGTCATTCCTCAATTATTGTATTCAAGTGTTTCTAATTTTGGTAAAACCCCTTTAACCAAAATATCGTTTTAAATGTTTTAATTATTTGTTCTTATTAATATCCATGTTTTTAAAATGGTTTTAAGTATTTATTTATATGGACATTAATGGTTTAAAATTTTAAGCTTCAAGGTGGTATGAGACACTTTGATTCAAAAATATCTTTATTAAATGTTTTAAATGGTTTTGGAAATGGTTTCTTTTTGAATGGATTCATTATTTCAATATACTAAAATGTTATATTGTGATTGAAATGTGGAAATGTTATGTTTCCTTTGTGCATGTTTTATGTGACACATTTATGTTATGGTTCTTGGGCATTGTTATGAAAACTGGTGGTTCCGTGATAAACTAAGGGCGGGTGAGCCCGATATAGCTCTCCAATGCATTGGGTAACGCGAAGGAGTGAAACGTTAAGGTTTCTACGAAGAGATTTTAGGGAATATAATGTGATGGGTATTCCAAACGTAACCAAGAGGGTTACTCCCTACGTAAGAATGTTATGAATGCCTCAAGTTACCTTTATGTCTTATGTTTTCTATGATTTATTCATGGTTTGATGAGGTATGTTAAAGTGCCTATGTTTTATGGGTAAAGTATGATTTCATTCTTATGTATATATGAACTCATGTTTCCTTTCCATATTTTTATAACCCTTACTGAGCTTTTTATGCTCATCCCAAGTTTTTGAAATGTTTTTCACAGGTCAAGGGAAAGGTACATGATGTGATGATAGTGTCAAGGATGTTTCAAGAAAGAATCTGTGTTATATTTTAAATATGTTTCCGTTGATGGAAAGAATGAATACTGTCTTTTATGTAAACACTTTGTTTAAATGTGGAATGTAATGCAAGTTTCATGATCTAATTCTCTAAAACTCTAAACCTGAAAAGATCCTCAATGTGTAATCTTGTAATAACTCAAGATTAAGTAAGGTTTAAGGCTGGGGCCTTATAGTTGGTATCAAAGGTCGGTTTAGATAACTTTAGAGTTTAGGGTATTCTTTAAGCATAATTGACAATTACCATAATGGTTAGGATTTCAGAAAGAGTCCTAGTTTTAGATAAAGTGAATGAGTAAGTATATCTTAGTGTTTACCTTCCTTGTTAGTACATGATGGTTTTGTTGATATACTCACACTGACCTTTTTGGTTTTAGTAAATGGCTGGATCTAGCAGGCACCAAAGTGACAATGGGTTTGAAGGAAACTGTGGTGGTTCTCTGATTAAGATACTCGATGAGATGGGGGATTCAATGAGGAATCTCATGGTTTTTCTAAACCAACTATCAAGGAGTCATGATCAACCACTTGAACCTTGGTGAGTTCTCTAATGCATCATGTACGAGATGGCCAACTCGATGTGGAAATTCAGGTAATAATTATTAAGGTAACCATTAGGGTTTATATGATCCTTAGTTTGAGGTAATTATGGGTTATTATATGATATGATGGAAAATGAAGGTCATGAGATAAAATTGAGGTTAAAATATGTTATGATTATTCTTGAAGATTTTATCTCATTTTGGGGAATGTTTTAAGAATTATATAGTTTTGGAAAAAGGACAACACGCAGACCGTGTGACAACCCGTCGCGTCGGACAATGCTGCGGGAATCGAACCCACAACCAAAGTGCGACTGGTATTTATCACCTACCACTGGAATACGTGAAGTCCCTGGTTAGTTTGACTGATTCTTTTTATCTATATGATTTTATGAATTAAGAGTAAGTTGATTTTGGAGGATATGTGATTAGGATAATTACTTTTCAATGTGAGACTTTAGGAGCAACTGATGTTGTTTGGAGATAAATGTTACGATTTAACTTGGAAGACTATGTGACTAAATCCTTCAAATATTTGGGTTTCAATCTTATATTGGTTTACATTGAAGAATTTTATGGACAAATTGTTTATCATATGGTCTTCGTTGAACTTTGGGTTTTGTTGGACAAATTTTGGAGATTAAGAATAGATTTTCTTTTTATAAGGGGTTATCCTTTTCTGGATTATCTGATCTTGTACTAACCTTTTTGGTTTTGGTTAATGCCTAAATACATGGGATGTATATAGTTCTCTTTTGGGGATTAGGTGATTCTCTAGAAGTTGATTATAGTACTCTTAATGCGAACAAGTCTCCCTAAATACTCGTCTTTTGGAAAAAATATGAGTTTGACTAAGGAATCTAGTAAAAGGTGAAAGTCAACATGATAAGTGATTATGCTTCCTTATGAATAAATTCCTCAATAAAAAGTAACTTAAAACAAAAATGTTGTCTATTAACTTTTCCTACTGGGGAATCGAATACCGTTTAACCCATCACAAGTTTGTGATTTTCTCGTGGTTAACTTTTTCCTAAACATGTTTTCTATCACTCTCCATCAGAACATGACCCTTTGTTTTTTCCTCCATGTCCATATTTTCATACTTGGAATCCTATTATGGGTTAACTCGGGTGACCTTTGTACTTATCTCTCTTTATTTTAAAGTGTTTGTTTTACCGACATTTGTTCCGATGTGGGACTTTCAAGGATGTTTCCAAGCGCAATTTTAAAATTGCAAGGATGCAATTCCCATAAGGGGGGAAGGATGTAACACCCCAGGTAAATAAAGAATATGACATTTCATATTTATCCATATTTTTGAATAAAATATTTAAATAACTTTAAAGGGGACGCTATGCTCGATGGCGTACCCAACACGCAACAACGAGTTTCTTGGGAATCTTACGTTGCACTCTAATAATAAAATAATATTATTTTAAATGCTAGTTAACATGTAGTCGTTGTAATGGCGAGAATGGATATAAATAACTAAAATATGATTATATATGTTTTTAAATGTTTTACATTTATCCAATAAAATATAATGGCTTAAAATACGGAAAGAATTCAATTTTAGGCGTATATGCCCTAGTTTTCACTAAAGGTTCACTTATCACCTTTTGATGGAGAACCGTCATTAAATATAGTTTTGTTCACTCTTAAACATTCTTTTGGACCAAATAAAACTCTTATTAAGAATCGGGACATCAAAATTTACTTTGTGTAAATTTTTGGTATCTTTCCGATAAAGTTCATTTTTTAATGAATAGTGTAAAATGTTGTATTTTAATTCAAAACCACTTTTTAATATAATTTATTTATATGATTAGATTATATTTTTAATTGGTTTTAAAGTGAAATTACAAAATATTTTTACCATTAAATCCAATAGTGTTCTTTGGAATCAATTTCACTTTGAAATCAGACTTAAACTAGTGTCAAACTTTTGATACTTATTGTTTCATAAAACACGCTATTTGACATGACAGCGGGAATTAATTATTAAATTAATTAATGTGACTTATATGTTTTGAATTTTGTAAAATGGACTTCATTTTTGAATTCAGAATATCAAATATATCTTAGGGTGAATTTTTGGGATTTTTCTGAAAAACTTCAATTTTTGATGAATAGTGAAACCACTAAGTGGTACTTATAAAAACTGATTTTCTGTTTAAATGAAATTTTTCCATCATTGTGTTTTGATTTTCAAAAATCCGACATACATGGTTGTCATTAAGAAGTAAAATGTGGTTCAATGAGATTAAAATAATTTTTTGGTGAATAGTAACTTATTAAGTTTTTAATCGCGATTAGTGGTAATTAGTGTAGTTTAAGGTAAAAATAATGCTTTAATAAAATGAGATGAGCTTGACACATGTCTTACCCTCATTGGTTGTATCATGGCCGACCAAGACAAGCCATGGGTAAATTTGGGGACCCCATGTATCCACTTTGGTTGGGAAATGACATAAATAACATTTTATTTAATGTAAAAGTAAAATTGACACAAACATGATATGTTTTACTAAAACAATTTTTAAGTGGGGTTATACAAGTCATCTTTTTTATTATAAATATTAATTGGAAAGATAAAACTATTTCCTACATCATAGTATTTTTTTTATAATTTTTAGACATTAAATAAATTAAATTATTTATGACATAATAATGATGCAGCGATGACATCCTTATTTAATGATTTAAATAAAATGGAAAGATAATGTAAAATCTATGAACTACACATGTCCAAAACTTATTGGATGAGTGGATTTCAAAGCCTTATCACCTTAGCCACGAATTATAGCAATGTGGGACCTTTTGAAACCGAAACACATTTTCAAATAAAGTAATATTTCTTTACTTTCCAAAAGTGCCCCTCCTATCCTCTTATAAAAGGCCCCCACCTCTACCTCATTTAACACACTCCTCAAGCCTTTGGCTCGGCCAAACCATGCCCATTTACTCTCTCCACATACCTCTTCTCATCCTAGAGGATTCCCTTTGGGCAGAATCCTTTCAAAGGAAGCCTTTAGGCTCAAATCAAAAGGAGTTACACTTTTAAAGGTAATTCATTCTCTCATGTTCATTTGTTTTATTTTGCTTCTCCAACCCCCTAAAATCTTTTTATTTACTTCTTTTGTAACAACACCAGTATATTCAATATACTAGGATGTTGTTATAAGATTTATTCGAGCTACACTCTCACAAAACTACATCAAATGGTTAAAGAACATACGGTTTCTGTGGATGGTGAAATTCTGCCTCCCGAAACGATGATTGTTCAATACTCATTTAACACCTTCAAAGGTGGCCATTATGATGAAAATATTTTTATATATTATATATAATATGTTTATGTTTTATTTATGCTTCTGTATTTTTCATTTTTGTCTTACCTTTATGGATTCCATTATGGGTATACGCGATATCTTCATTTAAGGAAGTGCGGACTACCGCCCCCTCAAAGTGATTTGATTCGTTAAATACCATATGTGGGTTGTATAAAGGATGGAAATATGATATTATATATGATATTATACTGGAATTATAATATACCTTTATATCATTATTCCATTCTATAAAATACGAAATAGAAATGAAAGTAGCGTTCATGCGTACGTACGGCTTACCGTCTCCATGAACGGTGCATTTCATTTCTTACCTCTAAATGATTATGTAATGTTATAAATGCATGAATGTACTGGATATATATGACATATATTATATCTACATAATGAATACAATTCTGGATATAATAAACATTTGGCCACACGAAAAACATGTAATTGTAAGAAGTCCACTTTCGACTTAAGAACCAAATATCGGCAAAACAAATATTATTAACTTAAATGATTACATAATGTTTATGACATGGTAATAAGTGGTATAAAAGTAATAATGAACTTGAAAAAGGTTCTTAAGGAATTAGAAATTAACTCAAGATTAGTATTCAGGAGATTAAAGAACGATCGAGTCAAGTCGGACCCAAGGTAAGGGATCCTACTCCTCTCTTTCTTTTTAATTACACACTTTTATGTCATTCCTTTTAAAGCTCATATTTCTTGTTATTGGGATGTTCTTTTCTATTACTCCTACTGTAATTTTTATGTTCATGTGATGAGAGACCCTATTCTCTTTCGTCAATCCATTTTGGATGTTTTGAGTGGCGCCGTTAGGCTGCCGAACTTTCGTGAGAGATCTAACCTCTCTCTTTCTTTTTACGTACTCTCCTTTATGTCACTTATTTTAAGCTCCTCTTTGTAATGTTGGGGGATGTTCCTTTATATTCCACTTGCTGTACATTTTATTGTAATGTGATGAGATACCCCATTTGATCTCATCAATCCATATTCGGAAGTTTTATGTGGCGCCGTTAGGATGCCGAGTTTTCGTAAGGGATTTTCATCTCACTTTTATTCCCGTGAGATTTAAGATACATTTTCCACAAATTCCCTTGAGTTGTGTATGTACTGCCCATTATTCTAATCTTTGTGTAATATACTTTCGTTTATGAGTATTTACATCAATGATCTATTGTCCTTCTTTCATGGGGTGTATGTTTTGAAAGATACCCAAGTCGGTAAGGGAACCTTTCACCCTCCTCTTTTTTAATAGACTTCTTTTGTTGGGTCTTTTAATTTACATATTTTTATGTTGGGATATGTTCTCATATATCCTTATTGATGTAAATTTTATGTCCAAGTGATGAGATATTATTTTTATCTCTCATCAACTCATTTTGATGTGATGCCGTTAGGCTGTCAAAGGAACTTTTTAACCCAATTTCGATTTCTTTGGGTTCAACATGTAGTCATTGAATATGTCATCCATTGAATATGTGTGAATGACCTTTTATTGTTGTACACTTAATATCCACTTATATTGGGTGTATTTATATTTGTCACACATATTTTTGAGATTGATTTGTCTTTAATTTAAGGATACCTTCTTTAAAAGGGATTTCATCACATTTGACTTTTCTATTGAGGGTTCATTGTTGTTATGCACCAATTCACTCTTATATGGTGTATATACTTTCCTTTGGAGTATTATATCATGAATCAATTTATTCTCATGATATTATAAAGTTCTGACTAAATGTTATTCCTCAATTATTGTATTCAAGTGTCTCTAATTTTGGTAAAACCCCTTTAACCAAAATATCGTTTTAAATGTTTTAATTATTTGTTCTTATTAATATCCATGTTTTTAAAATGGTTTTAAGGATTTATTTATATGGAAATTAATGGTTTAAAATTTTAAGCTTCAAGGTGGTATGAGACACTTTGATTCAAAAATCTCTTTATTAAATGTTTTAAATGGGTTTGGAAATGGTTTCTTTTTGAATGGATTCATTATTTCAATATACAAAAATGTTATATTGTGATTGAAATGTGGAAATGTTATGTTTCCTTTGTTCATGTTTTATGTGACACATTTATGTTATGGTTCTTGGGCATTGTTATGAAAACGGGTGGTTCCGTGATAAACTAAGGGCGGGTGAGCCCGATATAGCTCTCCAATGCATTGGGTAACGCGAAGGAGTGAAACGTTAAGGTTTCTCCGAAGAGATTTTAGGGAATATACTGTGATGGGTATTCCAAACGTAACCAAGAGGGTTACTCCCTACGTAAGAATGTTATGAATGCCTCAAGTTACCTTTATGTCTTATGTTTTCTATGATTTATTCATGGTTTGATGAGGTATGTTAAAGTGCCTATGTTTTATGGGTAAAGTATGATTTCATTCTTATGTATATATGAACTCATGTTTCCTTTCCATATTTTTATAACCCTTACTGAGGTTTTTATGCTCATCCCAAGCTTTTGAAATGTTTTTCACAGGTCAAGGGAAAGGTACATGATGTGATGATAGTGTCAAGGATGTTTCAAGAAATAATCCGTGTTATATTTTAAATATGTTTCCGTTGATGGGAAGAATGAATACTGTCTTTTATGTAACCACTTTGTTTAAATGTGGAATGTAATGCAAGTTTCATGATCTAATTCTCTAAAACTCTAAACCTGAAAAGATCCTCAATGTGTAATCTTGTAATAACTCAAGATTAAGTAAGGTTTAAGGCTGGGGCCTTATATTATGTGGGGTAGAAATTTATTATAAATTAATATTTCTTATGTTTCTAAAGGTGCCCCTCTCCTCACTAATAAAAGGGCACATCCTCCCTCTCATCCTCACACAACATTCAGCCTTCATGCCCGAAAAAACCCCAGCCCATTTCTCTTATCCACTTTTCTAGAAACATACTAGAGGTACTGTTCTTCTTCATAGACAAACTTTAGTGCCCTAAGAGGAGGTTTAGTAGAGGCGCGTCGAAGAAGAGATAATATCCCTTACCGATTCATTCAAGTTCATTTCTTTGTTTACTTCGTCTAATTTTTTTGTTTAATAATAAATTAATAAAATAAGTATAACTAATATACTGATATGTTATTATATATATGAACCAAAACAATTTCACCTTCTATCCATCCTACGGAAAATGAAATGACCGTGAGTGCTTACGTACGGAATACCGTCTCCAGGTCGTGGTGTAATCTGTTTTTCCACCACCACCTTACTTGGATGGGTATAATGGTGTAAATAATAACTATATATAGTTATTATAACATGATAATAATTCATTTATATTTTATCATCCACTATAATTCAATTAAATAAATACGGGAACAATATCATCGCTTGTGCGTATATACGGATTACCATCTCCACAACGCGATGAGATTCATTCTCCAAGTTAATCATTAAAGAATGATTATAAAGTATATATATAAAATAATCATGAAATATATGACATGTTAATGATACTGGATTAATTTATATGTTATTTACACACTTCCATTCAATTTAATAAGGAAATGAAAACAACATTCATCCGTACGTACGACCTACCATCTCCATGAATAATATATTTCATTCAATTATCGATATATTATATGATGAATATATATTATATATAAATAATGTTTTACATTCTGTAAATATGTAATAATTATCTTAGTAATCATATGAATAATTACAAGTCATAACATATACGATAAACGAAACAATTTTACCCAAAACGCTGCTCTAACATGGAATTGACAAAAGAGCAGGTAATATAAAGTCGTAAGGGAATCTTGTATAATATCATAAATATTGTTACGGTTCTATTACAAGTTTATAATATGTTTAATCCCACTATATAGGAGTATCATACACATATGGTAGAAATTGGACATAAGGTATGTGATAAATTTTCAATTCTCTTTTTTATCCGAGATTGCTTATACGCAACTATTTACAGGGGTTATGTTTATCATCCATGTCCATGTTTTCTAAAAATTATTTCATAAAATTTTTACTATTGTTACATGTCTGTTTGAAATAATTTTTACCCTTTGATTACTTTTTACCACATTTTATGGAAGGAATCATTCCTTTGGTTACCATATAAAGTACTTTTTGACTTTTCAGGCAAAAGTACGAGAAGAATGTTTTTGTATCATATACGGCGTGAATGGATTTTTACGGTTTCATAACAATTTATTTCAATGAAGATTAATCTTGAAAATTTCAATATTATTTTCAAAAAAATCATTTTCTTTTAAAATTTCCAAGCATTTTGAGAAAAGAAAATTATTTTGAAGAAGAAATGATATTTTCCTCAAGAATTTATTTCAAGTGTTTTATCAAAACTATTTTCCATCTAAGATGACATTATTTAGTATGATTATGTTTCAAGTATAATGCCTATATTATTTACATATTTTGATTCTTCTTACGATGAAATGATGTCCATTTGTTTTAGGTGGATCATGTTATTATGGGATGATGTTTATGAGACCCATTTTATTATTTGGGTTATGATAAATTATTTCTGTGTATTTTGTGGCAAAAGTAAGTATGATTTTATTATGAGATTGGTGGGACCTATATATCCCTCCAATTCACCAGGTAAATTTTTATCTCATGATATTGACATGGATGGAATGACAAGTTAATCTGGTTCAGTTATACAGGACTGGAACAAGAATTGAACTCAATTCAGTAAGGGACGTTTTCCATTATGATGGTCTTGGCAGCAATGCCTTGGCTACTATGGAAATCATATCATGTGCTTAAGGTTTTTCCAAAATTACACGTTTTATTCCCATTAAATTTTATCATGATTAATGTTCCTTTATGATCTGTTCCTTACATACTCCATGATTTATTTCACAACTCTATATCTTGATGTTTAATGATTATGTTCATGTTTATATGTTCAAATGTATATTGGTTGATTTCTTTTCTCCATTTTTACCCATATTGAGCATTTGAGATCACCCTTTATATGTTTTCTTTTCCCCAAGATACAAAAAAGGTTTTTAGGTAAGAAAAAAAGTGTAAGATATTTATGGGAGATGTTGAAGATCATTCACCGTGATTAGAATATTATGTTCTGAGTTTCCAATGACACTAAACTATTACGTTCTTTGGGTGTCATTTTTTTGTTATGTATTAAGTATTCTGCAAAAGCAATGTAATGTCCATGTATATCAAGATTGGTCATCTACAAATGGGATGCGATGAAAGAGAAATACCCACACATGTTCTCAGCATATAATATAAAACTCAATTTTGAGGGTGAAGTTTCATATGGGTGGTAAATGTAACAACCTACAATTTTATCAGTGAAAATTCCCTTCTTATCATTATTTCATATTGTTTAATAAAAAAAATTCACATTAAGAAAACAGTAAAAATTTGATAAATGAAGAATGAATAAAATAAGAGGTATTTCTAGATGTTAAGGATCCTTTACCGACAAAATAGTAATTAGACCATAGGAATAGTTATATGACCCTTTGGAAGAAAAAATTAGTGTATAAATAAAATTTAGGCATCATAGGAATTAATGTATGTGATAACTGAATTATTGAATAAGTAATTAAATGTTTTAAAAATTATTATTTAAGTGTTGGTGTTTTTCTATGTTATAAATACTTTTTTAAACTTTTATAATTAATATAATGATTTTAATGAAAATTTATTTTCATAAAATGTATTCATAAATGAATTTTTTTATTTTAATATAATTTTATGACACATTATTTAATTATTAATAGGTATTATTAAATTAGTTATAATTTTAAAATTATAATTTTTCATGTAAATGTATGTTTTAATTAAAAAATTATTTTCTAAAATTTATATAATTATATTCATAAAAGTGGGCCCAATTTTTTATTCTATATGTGAAAAAATAGTTATTGTAAATTATTGGTAATTTCATAAATACTTGATTTTTTTGTCAATATTAGAATATGGTAATTTATGGTTTAAGATAACTACTTGAAATATGGAGTAATAGATAATGTATGACTACTGTTCACCCAAAATCTAGAACTATCCATAATTATTTAATATTTTCAATTATAATTCTCAATAAATTCATAGTAATGAGGAAACATAGTAAACTAACGAGTAAAAAATTGAGAAAATAGACCTCTCCACCAATATAAATTCCATCCATCTATACTTCCTCCACTTATACCTCATAATCTTCGTGAGATGACCAAATACTTATCAAATAGCTTTCCAAACCTCTCCCCTAGGTCCATGTGATCATTTTATGACGAAAAACACAAAACATTTCCCCAAGGAGGTTTTCAAGTGATGAAAATATCAAGAGGTAAATTCCACTTTCATTTTATTTTCATTGAATCTCATGTTATTTCATTATTATCTATCAAACTCCACTAATCCAAATGGTATGTTTACTTTTATACTTCAAATATACATTAATTTTATTATTATAAGGGAATAATCGATCATTACTACCATGTACTCTCCATTATATTCAAATAATAGAAACATCATTTAGGATGTGTTAATATATCACCTTCAAGGTTGGAAATTTTTTATTTTCCATTAAATCTTCAATGGATGGTCATAAAACCATTTTTATGGTTAACAAAATTATAATAAATGTATTACAACCTATTTAATTTTCCAAAAATCATTATATACGCATGATTTTCGATAATAAAACAAAACCAGGACATTATGATCAAAAACTGTCCAAAATAATTCAAACGATTATCACTGAAATATTATATAATGATTCTACCTCACCAAAATTAACCAAATGAATTATATAAACATTTAAACAAAATTATGTTCATTAATATCTTATAAAATAAATTCTTAATTTATATTTCTATTCTACACGATCTTCTAAATTGTTATATAAGCAAACCGGTCATGAATGCTAAGAAAACAAACACTTCTGAATGATGAAATTGAATATTATAGTCATTAAAATTCCAAAAATGAACCAAATAAAATTTTACTAAATAAATTTCATGTATTAAGAAGCTAAAAATTAATTAATTAATGGATTTTATTTTTTTATTAAGGACATTAAGATCATGTTTATAACTTTTTCATATATCAGGTATGAGATTCTACTAGAACCTCTACTTTTTCATTCAGGATAATATTTTTCTCTCATTACCCCCAATGTAATATTGTTTTAATTTTGTGTACTTATTAAAAATTATATTTTTATATACAAAACTCTTATATCTATATCATATCTTTCTTCTGATATGTGGATTACTTGTTATTAAAGGGTTCCCTTCTCAAATATACATGACAAGCTTGCTCTATCTAATGGAATTTCATGATTTCATACACATTATCATGTAATATCCAAAATATATATTAAGACACAAATTATTTTATAAAATAATTCATTTTATGAAGAAAAATTGACGTGGACCATTTCACGTGTTATGGAAATAAATATTCATTTTCTGCTATAAATTCTATTTATTATTTTCATTAGACAACACAAAAATGTCTATTTTTAAGGTTACATAAATAATCTTTTTACATGTTTCCACCTAAATTTGACATAACATATCTTTCTCCTTTCCTATTATACCATATTAATGTCCTTTTATTCTTTTAATCCTTTTTTGTGGCAATATTTATCGTTTTCTTATTTTTTATTGAATCTGAAATGATTTTGATATATATTTAGTTCAATGGGAAACACATATGTTTATTGTTAATGTGGAACACATATACATAAATATTTAATTAATGTTGCACCCAGATTCCACTCCAATGCATTGGGTAATTTTTAGTCTCATGATACGTCATGTGGGGATAAGGGGTGAACTTGAATTATGTATGATAATTTTACCACCATGTGATATATTATTGATGGTAATACATGACTATAGTTTTTTCATATTATAGTTAGTTTACATATTCCTACGATTCAATAATTATATGTTCCCATGTTGTATACGTTATTATTCCATATGTTTATTCATGTTCCATGCATTTTGTGTAATGATGTTATGATTTCAAACACATATGTTAGGTTTTATTCTTATTAATATTTCTATACTAGAATTGTTTTATCATCCCTTTTTTTATGTATTCTATAGGTCATCCATTGTAGTTATAAGATATCAATGGATGTTAGGAACTCATTATTGGGATTACATAATATATGTTTTCATGATATTTAATTATGATCATATACTTACAAAGACACTAGACCATAAGATCCTTGGATTTTAATTTGATGTTTAATTATGTTTAAAATCATGTAATGATATTTTTAAAATGATAGGGTCTCAACACCTCATATCCTTAATTCCTATGAAGATTCAGTAAATATTAGTATTAGCTGAAAACAAACAACATTCTACCAGTGTAGGGGTAATTTATATATAATTTCTATTAAATAGGTTAATCATCCCACCTATGGGAGCTAGGTAAATAAGTATCAATTCGAGATCAACCCCATCCCAATTGGATGTGGTATTATTATCTCAATACCCATTCTATGAATTGTTATTTATGTGATCGGAAGAATCATATTATTAATAAAAGGATCAATTAATTTAAAAAATTTCCATAGATATACCGAATCATATAAAAATGGGTGTATATTCATCATCATCTCCACTAAAGGGGGAATAATTATGTACCGTATAGGGAGGAAGTTATTGGTGGTCAACATCCAATCAATTCATCTTGCAACATGTAAAGACTATACTATTTAAGGCCCATTTAGTAATATTTATATTAAACTACCTATAGGTATCCAATCACAATTAGAGATGATTATATCATATGTCAAGGAAAATAAAAACATGACTAGGTTACAAGACAAAATTTTTAATATGTCCAAGGGATTGAGAAATAAAATTAATGTAGGTAGTGAAAAATTATCCTCTTCTAGGGAATGTAATGGGATAACTATCATTCCTCAATACACATATATGAACTTCATTACCATCAACACAGTAGATAATTATTTCATGATGAAAATAAAGAGGGATATAATATATAAAATATTCCCTGAGAGGAAGGACCTGATGTGACAATAGATCCTGTACATACCTTGAACTAGAGGATGATCTAGAATATGGAACCTCCAATAAATTAATTACAACCTATATGGGAAAAAAAGGACAAAAATAATTGGATTATAGTGGAAACATAACCAATATCCATCCACGAGAAACCAATTTAATGATATGAGAGGGAGATATATATCTTAAACAACTCAACAAGGAGGTACTAATAAAAAATATTCCTATTGGGTATAGTCTTCTTGTTCAGGAAAATGTTTATCCTCCCAAACATATTGAAATCATTAATCCTCCTACAATAGTGGAATATATGTTTCAGATAGTCTCCGTCTCTAGGAATCCATTCTAAATAAATGAGTATGTCAATAATTATCGTGAAAACCATCCCTTATGGAAAAATATACTACCTCCCTAATGAGAACATTCCATATTCACGTTAATATAGAATATGTTTGATATGAAAATATGGACACCACATTATGCCCCTCATTCTCCCAAAATAAGAATGGTATATCGGATCGCAGTACCTCAAGAATAGTCAAGTGACATCGAGTCCCTGGATACTCGCATAAAATCCATGGAAGGGATACACACCCCTTTGCATCTTTAGAAGAATCTATAACCCGATTGGGTAGATGTAAAATTTCTCCAATCCGTTTTTAGATATCCTACCATCTCCAATTTTGATTCCATATGATACCCAAATAAACATATCACATAATTATTATCGCAATATATTTTGATGATGGGAACTCGAAATCAAAAGTGGTCTCTAAGATGATGATTTTGATACAGACTCTTGTAAGGCCATCCTTTTATGGTACATAAGCCTTTTGATATGATAAGGTATAGGATTATAAGGACTTTTTCTATCAATAAATTTACCAATTCCTCTCTTAATTTGGTAAAATGATTATTGTATATTGATAAGATGAATGTAATGTGAAAATGGGATGTGTCTTACTTCATAGAGAGATGTAAGGGTTAATACTATTTTCTCACCATCCCTATATCTTATAAAAACCATTCTACAACTCTACATTGAAAATATCTAAAATTATCATTAGAATCCTATGATTAATATGATATGTTGAAGTGTGTTATGGTTGTTCGCTGAAGTGGGACAAAATCCAGAAGATGTTATTCAATGAACCTGAGATAAATCACTGCGCATGACTTCATCACCGGCGTTAAGGTTCATACAGACAAAGGCTACTGCTATTACACTCAAAATAGTATAATCACCCATCCAATAAACTTTTTTGGTGTCAAACTACCCATCCCATTCTACTGAGTGCCAACAACCACAGAATACCTAATTGATAAATGAAAAAAGAGCTAATGTTATATGAGGATTATAGTATTAGTTGAATAAAACATTCTCTATTTCAATTTGAAAAGCCACTAGTTATTTACCTAAACCCATATACAACAAACTTCTCAAGCTACCATGAAGTAGGAATCCCAATAAGGTCAAACTCTCCAACCCTTCAGACTACTTACCAATACATAGAAGGATGGGTCATGACATCAACAATTGTTTTATCATAAAAATGATCATCTAAATCAGGGTCAGTTTTGGTCAAATGATGATAGATAAATACTCTGATCTGGTGTCTTATATAACCATTTCCCAACCGAAAAAATAAAGATATTGGTAGAATGTTCTAGACATTTGTGTAAACAAGTTTATCAAATGGATGTCTTAGAATGTAGTTGAACGGTGTTATGACACTCTGAGAGAAGAGATTCGCATACCCACAATAGTAATTCCACCTAGGGATAAGACATAAAATATATATCCTAAACATGAAAGTGATATTCCTACACATAACGAAATAGGAGATAAAGATTCATATGCTACCTCAATGCGTCCTCAAACATATTTATATTTCATCCTTGTAATATATGAAGCATGGAAAATTCCCCAAAAAATGGATCCCTTGTTAGAAGAAGAGAAAAACATTGCTTCTATTAACATGATACACTTAGAATACCCCTTATATAGGGATGATTATTCCTTCAATTCTGATTTCCCAATACCTAATCATGGAATAAGAGGGTGGAAGCGTAGGAGCCGACGACACATGGGACAACAAGGGGGTGGTTGGACACAACATTTCGGTCAGGAACCCACAAAGGACATATATATAGTTGAAAACCATGGGAGAGAGATGATAAATGCCTATTAAGTACATGGAGGTTCCTTATAACCCTACAATAGTATTTTGTGCATAGTTATCTTGCATGACCACCAAGTAAGGGTATGATTCTCTGATCATACAAGGAAATGTGTACGTTCAAAATGATGTGAACCACTAGAAGATGTTTCTACCTCAACTTATTCACAAGAACTATGACCATCTACCCAATTTGATTTATCCCTCGAGCAACATAATATAGAATAAACCCACATTTGGATGTGGTACCTTATTTCACCAATGTACACCATTTTTATTGAATTGAATATTTTCATATCCAACCAATCAATCCTTGATGCACTCCATATTTCAAAATAACTACAGGAGGAATTTGTTTATAACCCAGATTCAACAATAGTTATAGAAATAAGGAATTGTAGCTAAGGTATACCATGTGAATACTATGAAAATAGAATTACATGTGGCCATATTGTTCATGGACTATGATTAGTAGGAGGACATCCAATGAGACAACAGACCCCTATAAGTTTCAAGTAGACTAGATAATTTTGTAATATAAAGGGCTCTGATTGAAAATGGTTATAGGATCAAAATATAACTTATCTAATGCCTCTTATTATTGGGGCACAATGAAGGTATTTTTTATCCCAAAAATATGAAAATTCAAGGGTATGAAACATGTGATTAATGACTCGTATAGAAGATCATTCAAAATAATTAATTTGGGTTCACACATCGGATGATGAATTTATAATTATCCAATAAGACACCACTTACCATTACCTACATAGAAGACCCTATCTCCATAGTCAGTTGATGTTATCTTCAAAATTGCATATTTTTTTGAAGTACCCCATTAATGGGAAGGTCATAAATCTATATGGTGATAGTACCCCCATCAATTCTTCATAAATCTATAATACGGAAGTATGATTCTATAAAAGTGAATGGAATACCCATAGTGGATGATGAAATATATATTTCATCCCCCAATGTCTTGGGGTCATCCCTCAAAAATCCCTTAAGTATGATCGGAAGTAACTATATTCTCACCAGAAATATAGTTTATGATATTGACCTAATCATTGATTTCAATGTCCCATTTGTCCCCAATGACATTGTAAAATAAGATCAACTCTACAATATATCTAAAATAAATATAGTCCTAGGGGTTATAATATCTTTCCTAATGGCCTCTCGCTCCTTTACATAGATTGAGAAGCCTCATATTTAAAAAATGTTTTGAAATTTCATCCACTTACTCAATGTTGGATGAATAAGAGGATGGAATCGAGAATTACTATCCTATATTAAATGGAGGTATATACACAAAAAGTTATGAGATATGGTAGTTAACCATTTTACTAGGTTATTACCCACATCAAACTCTGATTAATTCCTCCATTCTCCATAGGGAGAAAGAGGTATACAATACATTTTAAAAGCATCATCGATATGTTTGATCATAAAAGTATATGAAAATTATGAATTGAATCTATATATGTCTATACGCTATCTCATCATACCTGATGACCATGAATTCCTCATGATGATTTCCAACAGGATGAACCCCTGTCATTTTATCAATGTTGAGGCTGGAGTTGAAAATTTGGTCATATCCAACACTGTTCGATAGGTGAAATACCCAAAAAGGATTTCCAATATCTTCCCTATCATGAAAATATGGGTATATTACTATTTTTTAGTTTTAATATACCATAATATACATTTCATAAAGGAATATTTTACATTAACTTCAAAAAAACTCTTGATCGATAAATCTTATAACTTCCAAGCTCATTTTTAGGGATGGGTATTCAGGGTACAATCAGATAAATATGTAACTAGAAGATGAAGAAGTCACTTCCTTCATACCACCCTAAGGGATATTATACTACAAGGTCATTCCTTTTTTCTTGAATAATGTTGGTGCTACTTATCAATTTCCCATTAATCTCATCATTAATACTTCTTGGAATTAATAAAATAATGTGGTGGGAAGAAATCCTTCATGGTAAGGTTAGAGTATTAGTGGGTGGATTTTGGTTGTTTATTAAGATGGTTACTAGGGTATGTTTTGTAGTTACAGATTTTTTTGACATAGTATGTTGAAAATGATATAAGAGAATGGAATTGATGTCTTAGAAGTGGTCTAGAATATTTTATACACAATGTGACATTTTTTAACATTTAAAAAAATTGGTGTCAAAATTCAGAGGATGCCTAACAACATGAAATATATATTTCCGTGAAGTAATTATAAAAATATGTTACATTCATGAGTTTTGAGATGATTTGCATCCAAACAGGGGTTTTTTAATGTATGTATCATCCATAGTGTTGAATTGTGAAGGCACAATGTTTTATCAATAATATCATTGTCTCCGAGAAACAACACGAATGAGAAATTCCCATTGTTTTTCATGAAGAAAGAGATAATCATAGAAAAAATGGGAGATTATCATGGAATTGTGATGAATTGGATTGAAGCTTCTAGAATCATAAGAAACACCTATAAATAGGACATACCCTTTTAGAAAAGTAGCGTGACATAACCACATTCTATGGATCTAAATTTTCAAATGTGATTAATGAAGGGTGCTCTTAAAAAATGTTCATGAATAAATGTGATTTGAAAAAGGTATTAAAAGTTGACAAATAATTGTGAGAATCATGAAATTATTGAAGTCTACAAGGAACATAAACATATAATTGAATGCAATGAGCATCACAAGGTCTAGTTGAACTTCATGAAAGCAGTTATATTGAAAAATGTTTAGGTATTTGCGATGGAATTATAGGATTTCCAATAGTTTATTTATTTTTTATTGGATGTAAGAATCTTAAAGGAGGTGGGAATTGAAAAGGTGAAGTTATTTTATAGTAAATCTGTTATTAATTGATATTTATCAAATGGATGATTGTGTGAATTCAATAAATCATTTACCTAAAATTGAGGATATATTCATTATCGATAATGACAATAGAGCAATACCTACATAATTTTTTTTTAATTCTACCTAGAATATTAATTAAATAAAGAGGAATACGATGATCCTTGCCAACATAAGTGAGATAGAGAAGGATACTTAGGTAGTTTTCCTTGGGAACGTAGTGACCTTACCTTACACCTAGTAATGGCTGTGATCCTAGGAATAAACATTTTATATCCCAAATAAAATTTTGGTAGAGTGATTTTATAGATTTGGTACATTAGCTCATATCCATTGTATGATCCTTTGACGTATCATTTAATGGAGAACCCTGTAAAATATTTTTCAATGTTATTTCATTATCTTATTACATTCATTTCATCATCATGAGATAATTATGGGAAAAATAATATCAACATAAAAACATAAGAGAAAATAATGTTACTCTTATAATAAAAGGCTCATGATTTATTGCGGTGTGAATAATCATAGAATAAATATCCACACCCTAATTCACCAACCTCTCAGTGAATCTTGTCCCCTTTTGGACCTAATAATGTGTTATGTCAATGAATTTGTTTTTAAATCTTGAATTCAAGTATATAACTTCATGGACCATAAATGATCTATTGACAAGTCGTGGCATCACAATCTAAAGATGAATCCGTTGAAATGTGCTTTTGGTGTAACATTCCGAATGTTCCACGAAATTTTGTTATGCCGCCATGGAATCATGATGGACCTAATAGACTACTGTTATTTTAGTAATGTCACCCCCAGATATATCAAATAACTGAGTAGAATCTATGGGGACCTCACTTAAATTTGACATTTCATATCCAAAACGACCAAAATATTTATCCCTTATACTAAGATAATAGTGAAGGGAGTCACACATTAATGGGACAAGGACTATCTTAAATCCTTATATATTCTCAAGTAGTAACTCCATCACCCACTAGTCCTAATCCTATAGTGGAATGAATACCAGAGATATTATTTATGTCCCCCATTTAATGCTCACTACGATCCCTCCTCGCATAGAAGACTGGTGAAGGGAATTAAAAAAGACTCATTGATCTCAACTAAATAATTATAGTTATTAGGACCCAACATTATAATATCTATAAGAACTACCTCACACTCATCCATGTAGAGCATCAACTATGGAATTACTTTTAACACCATTAAATCCATTTTGTATCTCATATTGATCCTCTAAAGTTCATCTTTTGATATCCCATGATGAATAATTATTTGGCTCGATAAGTGGTTATTATATGAAGATATTTCCTTCACATCATGTTAAAAAAAAATTTGGAAAGAAATTTATGGAATATATTTGTTTAAGAAAACCTGATTGAAAATTTTTTGGACAATGAGCTTCCAAATGAAGTGGTTTTATATGATGGTGACACCCCTAGGGTAAGAAAGAACTAATTTTATGGAACCTCTTGAAGACTTAACAGTATGTGACTAAAATCATGAAACAGAACTAGGTTGTTTTACGGATTGTATTTGTTTCTATCGAAAAATAAAGTTTCCCCTACTATATATCACAATTAAATGGATTGTCAAATAATTTGGAAAAATATCAATCACTGGTCAATACAGTAGAACTGGACGTAAATATGCTGATATCCTACCTAAATATGAATGGGGACTTATATTTATTGGTAATGTAGATCCCTATGAAATATTCCATTTAAAATGAATAAATATCACCTCATGAAATATATGTAATGGGAATAATGACATAGTTCCCTTTTTAGTCCACATTTCATTACGTCCCCGAATTGTAGAATGATTGTGTTGATGCATTGGCTAGGTACCCGCAGTCCTGGACAACCCAGTTTTGGAGTAGAAATATTCTACCTCACACATAAAATCATGGTCTCATCGATCATATTATTTTATATAGTATAAATCAATAATGTTAGAATCCCCCCTAAGAATGCTGAATCAGAATCTCCCTGGATTAGAGTCTATATTCTGTTATCTAAATAATGGGACACATCCAATCGACCGGGATATAATGGAATAAAATTGGCATCGTGTAATGTAATTTTCTCAAGGAGATATTAGAAATGATAAAAAATACTCTACCACAGAGGCTTGGAAGAAATCCACCTCATTTCTATATCATAATGAGATATTTCCTTATTAATAAAAGATATCCATGTGAGATGATGTGGTGATCATCAATGTGGGGACATCTTTTTCCCTAAAATCCATAGGATGTCTTACTAAAATAAATACATGATATAAATGGTGTGAAATTCACTATAAAATTTTATTTATTTCAAATGTATGAAAACATTATCCATAAACCCCTATAGTTTTTATGTACAACTAAATATTTCCTGTTATTTTCCCAATGGGGAATGGATATTTTGGGGACATATCCCCTAGCCAGATCTATTGGGTTTATGTAAATCGTTTCTACTACAAAATTCTTCTCTAAATGGATTAATGAATAAATGTCAAGGAAATCCGGGGAAAAAGTATTATACACAATATAAATTTCCTTATAATTACATGGCCTAGTGTCCCTCACATAATACTAATGAACAATATATCCATCTTCTGTTATACTGAGTTTATGAAACTGTACCATGAGATAGAAATTGCATTTGATCACTCATCCTACTATCACGAATTAGAGAATTTATAGGCAGAGTCAGTCAATATGTTTATATTTAATATAAACCATAATATGATGAATATAGACATGATATAATGGCTATAAAATCTCATCAATAATTCATAGGGAAACCACACGATAATTAATATTGGAGCACAAGAAACACCATATAAATTGGTGTAGGGTACAGAGGATGTGTTATCCATAGATTTACAATTTACTTTCTTTCTAATAAGAACTTTCAGAAAAATAATGAAATATTGGAAATCAAGGACGTGGATGGATGAATTGGAGCGGCTTGATGAAAACAGGGTACATACATTTCACAACATTGAGGCCCATTAGAATCAGATCGTACATGTCTTTAGTAAAAATTATCACCTCCATTCATTCCATCAATGTGATATGGTGTTGGATCATATAACCCCGATGAAACCATGGAAGTATCCTACACAGTTAGAACAAAAATGTTATGTTTCTTATACCATAAACATGTTCTATCACAATGGATCCCATTATTTTTCCCATAGATTATGGGAAACATGTTACACCCCAAACAATGAATTATTTTTAAGGAATCATTTTCTTATATTACATCAAGATCCAATAATGCTTGTTACATGAAATTTAATTGGAAAAATAAATCCTTGTTCGACAAAACTAAACTTCACAACTATGTATTGGATGGAAGGAATTATATGGAACAACACTCTCATCCTGGTAGAAAGATATAAAATTTTACAGTGTCGAACACCTAGATAACATGGCCATACACTATATGATTATCTTCTTGAAGACATGATGTTAAATAGTATGGCTCTCTTCATCCCCACATTATGATAAACATAATGGAGAACAAACTCAATTCAAGATGTTAATCTCCATGGATCCCTTAATGGATCATCTTCATTGACACCAGGTGACCCTCATCATGTGCACATGATGTTAAACAATACAGAGCATATCCTCACCCTATGGAAATAAACTACAAGGGGTATTTCCTCACAGAATTAATTTATGATACACAATAATCATCACATCAACAATGATTCACTGTGAATGATATTGATTTCCATGAAATACGGATTAAATGACCCCATACCTATGTGAGAGTAATATCTACATAGATGATCCCCTCATCCAAGAATTATTTCTAGCTTGAAACATTCAATAAAAGGATACATAATGATTTATGAATATCAATACATAGACCTAGATATAGTATTAAATTCCATTTACATTGTGTGAACCATGTACTTATCGCATGACACTAATCTTCATGGTTTCTATAAACTATTTGTGGCTTTAGTCTTTTGACCACATGATACGCAGTGACACACAACCCCCTATTCTTTATCCTAACTACAATATTCTTGTTCATTTATAATGAATAACCCATTTCATTACCATGTGGAGTTAAACTGGATCAATTTATAAAGCTATTAAAGCCTCTATTATCATTTTAATGTGATATGTAGCAACACCATGATCCTATAATTTTTTCTATCCACACCATGATACAAAATAAAAAGAGAATTTCTCAAAGTTATTATATGACATGAAGGACCATTAACATCCCTTGTTTCTCACATTAATAATAGAAAATATTATCTTATGGCCGTTGGAAATATCTTCTGTATTCAAAAGGAATATCATCTCTAAAAAGTGTTATCATAGTCCTCATTCCTCACCACATACAGAAAACTATAGTGTTGATGTCTGTTGCATAACATAAAACTACACTTTTATGTAGAAATCACCTAAGAGGACCAATATTATTTTCTTTGGCCTCCCAACACATCTTATTTTCATTAACTAAGTGTGACTTTATTACTATCATCACAAGATACATGTCGATACCCACAACTCCAACTTCAGTTTCATTAAAAAAAATTAAATTTAAAAATGCCCCTCTCTATGCATGGTTAAGAAGAATGCACGAAGCTCTAACAGATGAACTATGAGTGGATTGATTCAAATTATTTTGGGATATGTTGTGATATACAAACAACTATTTAGAGTCTTAATGATAATTTTTCCTTTTCATGTTTGGGAGACTACGTCCTAACCACATGACGTTAAACTACATCACTAATTAAAAACAATGTGTGGATTGTTTCCTCCCATAATTAGATACATAGTGATGCCAATATACACAATCCAATGTAATGATAATATAACTAATGGGAAAAATTACCTCCTTTTAATATGGTTCTAACCAGTGTAGAGATTTTCAAGTTTAATAGTTACATTAGTCTTGATTTCTATTACCTTGGTATATGTAGTGATGCTTGAATCTATATTCATAGGAATAGAAAAAATACGACCTTTTAACATCATGTAGAATAAATATTTACCACATGATGTTAAAATTCTTGTAATCACAATAACTACGAGTGTCTTGATTCAAACGAACATAAGAAACAAAGTGATGCATACATCTCTAATCCTAGGTTCACCTACAACTAACAACAGAATGAATTTCACCACTGCATAGAGGCCGGAACTACATAGATATTTTATTATTCGTGAACTACATAGAGATTTATTCTATTCATCATAGGATAATTAGTGAATCAGGGACCTCTAACCATGGGTCTAACGAAAATAATAAAATGAGAATAATTCCCCACTCTACCTCTGTGAAATACCTGCAATGAGATTTTTCCATTATATATTTATATGTGTCCCAATTCATCCAATCATAGTATATATAGTAGTGCTTAGATATAATATAATGTGATATTATACAACAAGAAGTGAAATAATTCACAATAACTACATAATGAAAAGTCATTTGAGGTTATTTTACCTAAATATGAGTCATATCTACATATGTAATTCTTTTTCACCTGATATATAATGAAATAGATTTTAGTATGGTATTCATATCGATAACACATTATGTGAAAATTCAGGGAAATAGATATGTCTTTACTGTATGATGTTAAACTATAAGGAAAACATCATAGTCACATGACATTAAAAATGCACATCAAATTATTTCCCACTACATGATGTTAAAATATACATGCCATCATACACTATAAATTGTTATAAAATCACCAAAAAATATTTATCCCGGTCAACTAGAGTATGTTATGCTTCTGGAATCATTCACGAACCTTAATCCATAAATAACAATTCCAATCTTGAGAACCTAAGTAGAGACAAACCTTCCATAGACAATAAAAAGGAAAAATATATCTCTTCTTGACCATGTTGTTGAATCATAAGGGCTCTAAAATACCAATTATTGATTCCTTGACTCGTTATGAAGGGATTTATAATCAATGTGAGACAGACATCACCATGGTAGAACATAGGTCCTTATGGTGTTCTGGGACTCTCCCAATATGATTTTCCCATGTCATTACCCATGAGCATAAAAACTCTTTCTTTGATTTACAAAAGTTTATCCTCTTGTCAAGATGGACATTAGAGTACACTTGACCCTTAATATCATAATTAACATCATATATAGCATTCCCCTATTATTATATCCATGAACATCCCAACCATAAACTGCATTCACAATAGACCACAATGAATAAACATAAAATAAAGACTATGATGGTTCATAACTCAAAATTTTATACTTCTTTTAAAAAAATAGGAACATTTTCAGTTTGAGAACACACAACGTGTGGCCTGATCAAAATTCAATTATTTTCTTCCAAAACTCTTCATCTCCTGATATTATGAAAAAATTAGTGTGTACATAAATAATGCATTAATCACATTGGAGATAATTTTCAACCATAATAAAATCCAATCTATTCTTGTTGGAACCCCAAGTCTAAAAAAATATAGAGTAATGGTTTGTCACATATTCTCACTGTTAGAACATCTTCACTAGGTGGCGATGAAACCACTATAAACTTGAACCCTCTTTGAATATTAACACTTTTAAAATTAATCATCATGATTTTAGTTCCTCGCATTACTGTAATCCCTACATGACCTTGGAAGAAGTTATCTGGAATTAAGGGACCATTTTTTTGAACATGAATGTTTCTATATGGACCATGAAAATTCACCTAGGGCCATCACCCAAATATATCACTTATAAAAATGGATTTATGATTTTTCTATTCCCTGACATCACTATGGTAGAGACAATCACAATTTGAGTGGTTTGGGACATTTCCTATATATATTTCCCACACAATCCTAATGACCAAAGTGCTTTGGACCATGATTTACAATGCCCATAACCATATTATTCAAGGGGATTCGACATGCTCAAAGCCATGTCACCATGTTTTGTACCCTTTCTCAAAATAGTAATGGGTCACTGCATTACCCAATCATATGTATCCAACAACTGGTGAATAAAAACCACATGATGTTAGAATAAAGATTCACCAATAATCTAAACTACCCTGGGGTGCTAGAACCCTTCCTGTATTGAAATAATTTCATACCAAATAACATCATCTTGAATTTTGAGTCTTCAAAAATTATTCATTACCATTTTTAATGAGTAGGGACACCTATTTTTGACCATGTTATCGATGAATAAGGACTTAGACCTACCATCCAGAATAATATTGTCCTTACAAGAAATGATAATTAATCCATATAAGCCCTCATAACACCATGGGGAACCCAACACCTCAGGTTGTTGTGCATCATACAGGTCATATCTGACCCATCCGATATTCTTCAACATGAACTTTTCTTTATGAAAAATTCCATCCACATTCCAACAATCTGATTAGAGATGACATTCCTAGTATATCTACCACAAAATATCCCCTCTAAATTATTCAGTGACCCTTGGAATAGTGTGTTGAAACATCTTTTTGACCATGATATCATCACATAATTCTATGTAGCTTTTAATTAGAAGATTCGCCTATTTCTTGTAGAGGAACTCCAATCCTTCTAATCCTAGGAAACACTATAACAGAAATTATCCATTTTTGACTCTTTGGTAATCCCTAGAAAGGATGCCACAGATTCCATGATATACCTTACAACATAATATACCTTAAACTACATTGATATGTGTTTAAAAGAACAAGACACTAAACTATATCGATAAAAGGTCTGAGCTAAAATTCGTAAACTACAATGATATATGGTCAGATATAAAAGAACATAAACTACTATGATATAAGGTCCGAGAAAAATGATCCTAAACAATAGTAATTAGAAGGTCTGATATATAATACCTTACACAATAATGATAAATTTTCATATATTAGAGAACCTAAACTATAGAAAAATAATGTTTGAGATAAAAGAATCTAAACTAGTGTGATAAAATCATTACATTAAAAGACAATAAACCAATTTGATATAAGGCCCAACATTAATGACCCAACACTATATCAAAAATATATTTAAATTGGATGTGTGAAAATTATAAAATTATTATGAGTTCCACCAAATGGATTAGAAAAATAAAAATGTGATCACCATGCCCATTTAAATTGAAAAATGATAGATCACTGTCTCTCTAGGATATATATTCTACCAAAAGTAACATTTTCAAAATTAGGTAATTTCATGATAGATGGATAAGATATGTCAATAAAGAATCTAATTTTTTTAAAAATTCATGAGTATTTCTTAGGAATAATATTTTAGTTTTTGAATATTTAAATCCTTGAATTTATGATTACAATATATTAAGAAAGGAATGGGTATCATTGGTGATTCATACGATATCAAATTAAGGAAATTTCATGCACATCATGAATGAGAAAAAACTATAAAAAAAATATAAAAATCACATATCCATTATTTTGAAGAATACATAATGAGGGATATACGAAGTTCATATTTTGAACAAATATTATATAAAAACTAAAATAGGAATCAATTATTTAACAATAATATGATTTGATCAGCTATGTTGGCAAGCCATTTATAGTCTAGTAGGAAGCATAGATTCAACACCGAAGTGCCTCTCTCGATGCTTTTTTCAGTTCTACCATATGATGAAGGGAATCAATTAATTTTGATAGCTCCTTAACTCTTTTCATAGTTATTTCGTGTGATGATGAAAATAATGAAAGGTAATTATTTGATATATCCACATTCTCCTCATACTGTCAAATCTATATGTTAATGACATCCATTCAATCTTCTATATAAAACAATAACTTGTTATTCTTCTCCAACATCTCTAAATATTTATTCATCGACTTGTTTAATGATATCCTTTAATCTGTTCATGTATGTTCATCTAAATAGAATCTAATTCACATTATTATAATAGGACATGATTCATGATTTCATTCAGTTAATGGAAATCAAATCCACCCACCCAATATCTTTTAATAGATAAAAATTTTATTCAACATGGTTATGAAATTTTCTTAGATAATTCATATTAATCTGGGCATGAATCTACCTCAAGATCATCTTATTCAGTATCTAATATTCTATAGATTTTGAGGTGGATTTGATTAATGGGGATACAATTGGTTGAATCAATGAGGAAGTATTGTGGGAATCCTCATATAAATTATTATCAAAAGATATATCATCTACTTCTTACAAAGAGGGACCAACATCCATGACATATTCTTCATTGATAATCGTCTATTCATGACTATGATGATGATGCTACCTTGAATATTCACTAGAGTCCTAAATCAATTCCATCATTGATATTAATATGTTATGATGATGGAAATGGTATGTCCACATGAGGAACCAATTGGTTCATCTACCACCCATGAAGATTTCTATAAAATATAATCTATAATCATAATCAAGGAAGTTCAAGGCCCCAATAAGAGGTGGGATTGTATCTAAATTGGTTTCTTCACATGAAAATATCAACCATAAATAATTTACGATCCTAGGGTGTCCCTCTCCCCATAACCAGGATGAATCTAGAGGGGAGACCATTATGGTGTAGATGAACTGGAAAGCAAAACAATAAAGGGTATACAAATAAAAAATGATCAACTTATCCATTATGTATCCAAGAACGTATTCCAAAATGGAAATAATGGATGACCATTTTTCAATATAACCCCATACTTTACCAATTATTGTCCTAGTTGGTGATAGAAAAGGCATGAAATTGAAGAGATCTAGTTGGCACACTCATTAAAAACATCATTAGTTCCGATTAACAAATCCTCAACCCTAGATATGTTTAGAAACATGGGATGGAAAATGGAACTAATGACCTCTATGGTATTGTAATATATGTAGTATAATTATTTTACCTATCTAGTAAAATAAAAATAAGAAATGACCACTGATTCTAGAACTGAGGTTTCCCAGCAAAATGGGGCCTCATAGCTACAAAATTCAGGAAAGTGTTTTTACCACTAGATTGAGGTGTCTATCTACTAATTGGTGTGAATACATTTCCTCTTTATCCACTCAAATTAAAGAGTATGCATCCCTTGCTTGAAAAATACACACATTCATGAACATGGCCTTGAATCGCAACAACCTTATTTATGGTGATATGTATGTGTTCACATGTTTCACCTGTAAGGTATGATCCCCTACTTCCAAAATTTTCATAGTTCGAACTAATTTTATCATGAACGTTCTTGCAATGGCACCGATGGGGGTGTACTGTAGTCATTCTAGTTCATCATCAATAAATGAAAATGTTTATCGAATAATTAAGATATTTGAGAGAGTGTATTTTCATCTCCATTATTATTTTTTCATTCATGTTATTGATCATGTCCCTTGCTAAGACTGGAGTTTTTGCAGAGTTTTCATAGACATCTATAGTAGGAAGGAACACAGTGTACATCTATCTAACAGGAGGTATCCCATATAGTTGAAAGATATACTAGAGGATTATTCATACCTCAACTTGGGACATATGGAATGGGTTGGTTCCAATACACCAATGAATAATCATTTAGAAGAGAAGATTATATTGGCGATAAATGATGAAATCAGAATCCCATATTTCATCATAGTGGTGGGTAACATATAACTATTCAGCAAACTATAAGAATATTTTCTTAAAGACAAAATTCTATTAACAATCGTTAAAAATGAAACCACCAGGTTGAAGATAAAATTTCATTCTCTTGCCCCTCCCATGTTGTTTAGTGAAGAGTAAAATATGCTCAAGTCGCATTGAATGATGGGTTTTTGGGAAAATCACAACCATATAAACCCAAAATATTTTCCTCCAGTATATAAGACAACCTTAGTACTATGAAATATCAAGTCAAACATCCTAAAAATATATCATATAAATGAAAGGAATAAAATTTTACACACAGAAATATATAAGGTTTATTTCTATAGAAGTAGTAAAAATTTCTTCCAACATGCCAAAGCAATATAGAGGATGTCCGTGTGATAAAAAATAATTCAGGGGACGGTATGGGAGGACCATTTTCATTATGACATTTTCATAGTGAAAAGTATATCGAGGTTATATATTATGATTCCTAGAAATAATATCACTCTGTTTAGCTAGGATCTAGAAACTTGGATGAGATCCAGAAACCATATGAGCAAATGTATGTGGCATATACCAAACAATTGAAAAACAATTTTTTCCAAAATAATGACTTAAATTTTGAATCATTATGAACATACCATGATTAATAAAAGGGATTAATTATCACATAAGGTACTACCAATTATCATGGACCATAAAATATATTGAGTACTACATCAACTCAAATAAAATAATGTTGCTGCCCTACCAGTCACAATTATCAAGATCATGTAACCTTGATCATGTCACATGAAATTCATAATATTTAATGGTATTTAAGTACAATAGTAGATACTATGATATATTCCAAGATGAACATGTAGCTTTATTTTCAATGTCCAACAAATTCGAGAAAATTACTTCATGGTTAGTTCTATCAAGTGTCAGTTATAGTTGGAGTAGTGAGGCAGTTCTTAGGAAGCATACTTGTTGACATCTTGCACGATCTGTTCGTACGAGAGGGTCACGTGATAAAGGTAGTTCACAAGATCTCTTAGTTTTTGGTAGATGGTGAATAATCCTACCCCCATTACACTATTTATAAGAACATCTATTTAATACCAAACATATCCTAGAATACTGAGTGTTTCCCAAGACATACATTTGTGACAATGCCAATGGATCAAGTGGGCATTCACATTCTTGATAATTGTACCCTTCTCCCTACAAATGTCACCATTATGGGGTGGGTTTATTTCTTGATGATAGTAATATGACAATAATAAAAATCACATATGGTTATATACCTTAACATTGGAATTATTTTCGTAAAATATTACAGAAATAGGAGGTGTTCAAAACTTGTGGTTTTTGTGCCCCATTGAAGGACATGTAATTGCATGACCTTTAGAAGGTTGTTCTAATGATAATGTGTAAGAAATAACTAGCTAGATGATTATTCAATTCCTGTTTAACATTATATTTAAATCTTCTTCTAGAACTAGATGCATTCATTAATCACACAGAGACTACCATATGAGATCCCTAGGTCACGTGATGTTTTATGAGTCAGGCATATGAAAAACATTCCAAAAATCCTCGAATAATAAGGAAAACATATAAAAAATGTGGTAGAATCTTCATTTTTTCATAAAAATGAAATTCACTTAGGTGGTTTGACTGTAATCATAGTAGGATTTACAATATTCTTCTTTATCATGTATGATCTCAGTAGCACATCAACCACATCATGTGATGATCCTCAAACATGTTTATGTAATCTGGTCTCCCCATCCATCTCAAAATAAAAATAAAGGTTTTTCCTATAATAATGATTTTTATTCTCATTAAAACAATTATTTCCCATGCATGGTATCCCTAATGGTGAGAGTTATTTTTATTTATGTAACTCGATTGAACTCACAATATCCCGTGTCACGACCCGCCTTCACCAAAAGGAGGGAAGGTTCGGCAGATTTCCAGGACCTTCCTTCTTTAAGTTGAAGGAGAGATAATGACCCTCGAGACCCGGCTTCAATAGATCCCGGAGTGGCGACTACCACCAAGGGTATAGAAATTTCTCACAAATGGAAGGCATTACCCCTTTTTGTTTTATAAGATCGAGAGATAAGATGATGAAACTCATCAACACCTAGGTAAAAGAAATGTAATGCCAAAAGTAAACCCTTCCCACATGCATGTTCCAAATGTAAAGCCACAGAGTACAAAAGGTGACTAAAAAGGTAAGTACCAAAGAAGAAAAGAAGCAACTGTAACTGTCCCAAAGTACCGAGCTAGTATGGTCCTGTGTGATCCCCAAAGTCCTCCTGGAAACCTGAAAGCACTTTTATATACGTAGGGTGATCATACAACTACACTCAATAGGGAAAACCAAAGACTCTCGTGCACAAGTGGGGGAGCGTACTAATGTCCCGTGAGAAAAATGAGTAAACCAAACACCTATCAAGGTAAACAATCCACCCCAGGCATCACCAAGGCACACTCCCCCAATAACGCAAGTCAAGTAACATATATAATCAGAGCACATCGATGTTTGGGTACCCCGTGCCACTTTCCCACTGGTTATTGAGACATTTTACGCATCAAACCAATCCCTCCATTCTCACCGCAGTCCCACTGCAACACCCGCCTGCACACACCTGGGCCACAACCACCACAGGAAGTCCCACTCCCGAATCCCGCCCGCAAACACCTAGTCCACAACTATCACATGTAACCACGCCTGCAAACACCTAGTCCAGAAAAACCACCACCACGCCCGAAGACACCTGGTCTAGAAAATCCACTGCCATGCCCGAAGACACCTAGGCCTCATCCCGAAGACTCGTGGGAAACCGCCAGACGTGCACACCTAGCCAACCACCACACTACCCCGCCCGAAGGTTCTAGGGCTAATAATGGACCTTAGGCCATCACAGCCTTCCCGAAGATACTTGGGCTATCCGAGAAAGGGACAGAAAAGGAGATAATAACCAGCCACTGAGAAGAGTGTTGGGAAAAACACCCTCCCCCATGAAATGGGGGTGTTCGGCACTAAGTGCTCAACATGGGTGGGGTGCGAATAAGAAACAAAAAACTACTAGTATAGATATAGGTAACAAGCACTCACCCAATGTTTTGGTTTTTCTAACCATCTTACAGAACACAACACCACTGGGTCCAAGTCCGAAGTCCTGACTCTCACCAACAAAACACATTTGTCCCATTCTTGTTTCATGTTTAGTAATAATGTTTAAAAGTTTATGCACTACTGGGAAACTAACACCATAAGCATAACCAAGGAAAGGAATCCACCCAATTGTCAATTTAATCATTCACACCCTATTCTCTTGTAATGTCACAACAACAATGGAAAAGTGAGAACCCTCGATGTACTGGAACTAGACAACCCTGATACACTGCCTCGTGTCCCTTCCCCCAAAAAGGTTCTTCATCAACAGAGGGTCCCACCCCAATTCGTGATATACACAAGGTAACCACCCTGTCTTAAACTCGAAAACACTGAATCCATAACTATAGGGGATCTCATCCCCAATTCACAACCACTGAGAGTATAAGATCAGGGGATCACACCCCCCCCCCCATTTCCACCAATCGTCCCATGAAATAAAACAACCAAACCACCGTCACCAACACTAAGCATGGCCTTTCTTGTATTTTTAGATTCAAAAGATTTTACACGCTCCATGATTTCAATTTCCGTGTGTTTTAACTGGGGGTTATCAGAGAAGGATTGATCCTTGGGATTTCAATTCACTTAGCTGGGTGTACATGATTAACCAGTATCAATTTTAAGAGCAGGAGTTCACAACCAAAAACAAGCCATTTAAAACATCAGCAGGGGTTCATTAGTGCACAAACAACGACCACCAACAGCCTCTATTTTCAGAAACGCGTAAGCCCGAACAACTCAGAAAGATGATTTTAATAAAAACAACATCAACGATCACATCCCCCCTTCATTCCTTATAGGATTCGTTCATTATCTTTATTTAGATCTGGTTTATCCAATTCAACAGAAACAAAATCATGCCCACCCCACATGATACACAAAAGAGCGAGGCGAAGGAGAAATTCCCTACTTGTTGATTGATGATCGACGATTAGGCCGGGCGCGGAACTTTACAGATAACGATGCGGCGCGCCCGATGCACCAGAAGTTGTTCGTGAAAATCCGCAATCGAGGAAAGGAGAAACCATGGCTAACCCATAGTTTATAAGAGCTGCAGACGGTTGAGGTGAGAACGCGAAACCGCGTAAGGCGTGGGGGTCGTGGGTTGACTACGCTGCTGGGCAGTTACACACAGAGGTCTCTCGGGATTTTTAGGAATTAATTATGGGCTTTAAATGGTTTTAAAAGGAGTAAAAGAATTAATTTATGTCGAGACTTACGTTGTGGGAGCGGAAAAATCAGGTACTGGAAAAAGAACGAAAGGCTCGGCGAGGGGACATGATGCCACTGTCACGGTGTCACCCTCACGATGCCACCTTCACGGGGCCACTGTCATGGTGCCACCGTCACGGGGCCACCATCATAGTGCCACCGTCATGGTGTCACTATTTTGGTGGAGCCCCACTTTTGGAAAATTAATGGGCCAGGAGGGTCCAAGCCATTACATTAGATACCTCTTAAACGATTCTCGTCCTCAAGAATCAAAACAGACCAAGAAGGAAAGAGAGGGTCCGAACAACCTCCTCGAAAGAAACCTCTTAGAAGTGAACCCATGAAAACCAAAAACACTTCTTTGTCAAGAAGAAAGCAATATACCATGCCATACTACCCGGCCATGTGGGTTGGGGAGTCTCCTCCACCATGTCAAGATATTATCCGCTTTGGGAGGCACTGACTCACCCGCATGGGTTTAATCGAATCCACCTTAATGAATCTTGATTAGGGGTCGGGATCTCTCCTCCCCCATAGCCAAGGATTTTCACACACAATCAGAGGAAATAAAAACCAGTACATTTCATAGCCAAAATACAAAACATTTTACCACAATAGGTACAACAAGGAACAAAACTCAAAATAACTCTGGTTACTGGGTACACATCTGTGCGTCCCTCTCCCACGTACTCTCCTGAAGCCCACCATGTCTCCACAACACACGAACCAAGGGAATGGTTCACCCACAAAGCACTATCTCCTTGAGATCCTCAATCATCACTAGTCTCTCCACAAAGGTCACATCATCCTCGATGTCCAAATCACCCCAATCAGGGACGTGTGAAGCGTCATACAGAGACCGATGGAGCTGGGACACATGAAAGACATCATGTATCCTCAGCAGCGGCAGTGGTAATGCTAGATGATAAGCCACTTTGCCGACCCGCCGCAACACTTCAAAGGGTCCGATGAACCTGGGAGAAAGCTTACTCCCCTTTCCGAACCTCCACTGCCCACAGCGAGGGGAGATCTTCAAGAACATGTGGTTTCCAACATCAAACTCCAAGGGCCTCCTCCTGATATCATCATACGACTTCTGTCGATCCTCGGCCGCCTTCATCCTTTCCCGTATGAGCTAAACCTTCTCTGTTGTATTCTGCACCACCTCCGGGCCAAGGATGTCTGCCTCTCCTACTTCGGCCCAACACATAGGTGAACGACATGGCCTCCCGTACAAGGCTTCAAATGGGGCCATACCGATGGTATATTGATAGCTATTATTGTAGGAGAACTCTACCAGGGGCAAGTGTCGCACCCATGATCCTCCTGAGTCTACAACACATGCCCGCATCATATCCCTCAAGGCCTGGATGGTGCTCTTTTTTTGTCCATCTGTCTCGGGAGGAAAGCAGTGCTAAGGCGTAACTGGGTGCCAAAAGCATACTGCAATCCTTTCCAGACTTCCGAGGTAAACCATGCATCCCTATCCGAGACTATAGACCACAGAACTCAATGCAACCGCACCACCTCATCCACATACCTTCATGCCAAAGTATCCACTACACTCGACTCCCTGATTTCCAGAAAGTGAGCTGATTTCGTCAACCTGTCCACTACCACCCAGATAGCGTCGTATCCCCCATGGACCTTGGGTAGTCCCATGACGAAATACATCGAGATATCTTACCACTTCAACTCGAGGACATCTAGAGACTGTAGTAGGTCGCCTGAAACTCGGTGTTCAGCCTTCACTTGCTGACACACTAAGCACTTGGCCACAAACTCTACCACTGCTCGCTTCACTCAGGGCCACCAAAACTATCCTTCCAGTCCCTGGTACATCTTGGAAACTCTTGGGTGTACTGCCAGGGGTGAGTTGTGGAACTCACTGATAACCTTACTGTGCATCACTCCGGGAATAAACAACCTTTTCTGGAAGAACATCCGGTTCTGAACATCCTCTGTCCATCCTTCCGGAGCATTTCCCTGGTCAACCCGGTCACGCATCACTTCGCACTCCGAGTCACCCCACTGAGACTCCTCCAGTTGGAGAAACAGAGATTACTGCACTATCATCTGATAAAGACAACCTCTACCGCTATCCATCTTCGCATCCAGGTGTAAGGCATCCAACTCCTCTATTGCCTTCCACGCGTCTGCCGACTCTCGGACTGCATCCTTCTGCGTCCTCCTGCTCCAGGAATCGGCCACCACATTGCCCTTTCCTTTAGTATAAGAGATCTCAAAGTCGTAATCCTGGAGGAACACGACCCATCTCCGCTGTCAGAAGTTTAAGTCCCGCTGGGAGAAGATATCCCTCAAGCATTTGTGATCCATGAAGACCACAAAGTGTTCCCCGATTTGGTAGTGCCGCCATAACTTTAGCGCAAAAATGACCGCTACAATATCCAGGTCGTGGGTGGCGTAATTACGCTCATGGGGGCGTAGCTGCCTGGACCCATAAATGTCACCCTTTATCACTGCATCAACACACATCCCAGACCCTGTCCTGAAGCATCACAGAACACCTCATAGGCCACCCCTTCTTCTGGTAATCTCAGCACTGGAGCACTAACCAAATTCTCTTTCAGATAGCTTAAGGCTGACTCGCACTACTCACTCCACCTGAAAACCTGGTCCTTCTTGGTAAGGGCTGTCAAAGGGGCTGCTACTCGGGAGAAGTTGGGTACGAACCTCTGATAGTAACATGCCAGCCCAAGGAAACTACATACATCTACCACATTCTTGGTTGCTTCCCAAGAAACAACCGCCTAAACTTTTAATGGGGCCACCGCTACCCCCGGCTCGGACACCGCGTGCCCGAGGAAGTGCACTTCTCGTGTCCAGAAATTGCATTTCGACAACTTCCCATAGAGGTGATGATTTTGGAGGACCTCCAAAACTGTCCTCAGGTGCTCTGTATGGTCCTCTTCTGACCTTGAATAGATCAGGATATCGTCGATGAACGCAACCACGAACCAATCCAAGTACTCCTGGAAGATGGAGTTCATAAGCCCCATGAACACAGCCGGGGCATTCGTAACACCGAAGGGAATGAATACGAACTCAAAGTGTCCATATCTACATCTGAACACCATCTTCGGGATGTCGCCCTCATTCACTCTCAACTAGTGGTACCCAGATCGTAGGTCAAACTTTGAGAACCATCCTGCCCCTTTCAATTGGTCGAAAAGATCGTCTATCCTCCGAAGAGGGTAGCGATTCTTGATCGTCACCTGATTCAGCCTCCTATAGTCTATGAACAACCTGAGACCACCATCTTCCTTCTTTGAGAACAAGACTGTAGCACCCCACGATGATGCACTCGGGCGAACATAACCCCTCTTCATCAGATCGTCAATCTTGCTCCGCAACTCCTATAGCTCTGAAGGTGCCATCCGGTAAAGATCCATCGAGATCGGTCGAGCGCCGAGCTGCTGGTCTATCCCAAACTCGATATCACGCCGAGGGGTTAGAGTCGTCACCTCCTCATGGAAGACGTCCATAAACTCATGGACGATCTCTGGCACTTACACCATTTCAGCATCTACTGATTCCACTGTCAGCTCGGTCAACAAGGGGAGGATGGGTTCCTCTCTCCTATTTCCCTTCTGTCTGCTCCGCTCGCCAGTGAAGGTAACATGTCGGCCGTCCAAGTCCAAGAACAACAACCTTCTTCAGAAACATTCGATGATGGCACACATAGAAAATAGCCAGTTGATTCCTAGGATGACATCGTATGGCTGAATTTGTAGTAGAAGAAGATCCCTAACCGACTGATGTGGCCCTATCATCAGTCTACATCCCCGAAAAACAAACAATAAGTTGGTCTGACCTCCGACTGGTGTGCTCAACACCAGGGGCACAGGAAGTCTCTCCGCATCTAAACCCAAGCCACGGGCTAGACTGGGTGCAATAATGGAGTGCGAAGCTCCAGTATCGAACAAGGCAGATGCAAGAGTGCTAAATAGACTGATCGTACCTCGAACAACCTCTAGACCTGCTGGAATTGCTACCTCTACAGCGTGCAACTGTCCACGCCCATCTCCTCTTCCCCTCGGCTACCAGCCACCTCCCCAACCACACCCCGGTCGAGGTCCCTGAGGTGCGCCCCGAGGTCGGCCTCCTCCTTCTACGTCTGCCCTCGAAGGAGCGGGAGCTCGTTGTCCCTGTTGCTGCTGCTGGAAAGGTCTGGTTGGAAGTTGCTGCTGGGGCGGGTGGTGGGGTTGTCCACCACCGTCGTACTGCACCCGGTCCGGGCACTGACTACGGAGATGTCTAGGGCTCCCACAGATAAATCATCACGGTCCTGGGCCCGAAGAAAAAGGGCGAGGACCAGGGGATCGAAACTGAAACTGTTGCGGCCTGCTCCCTGCGGGTCGGAACCTAGAGGGTCCGGATGCTGGAGGCCTGGTGCTGATGGCCTTCCCCTTTGATGGTCCCAGCTGGATCCCCTCTCATGACAAACCTCCTAGAGCGAGAATTCTCTCCACCACTTCGGCCTTCTTTTGGACCTCCATGTACGTTGGTAGGGTAAATGAGGTAACAACGTACTAGAGGGAGGGTCGGAGTGCCAGCTGCAAACATCTCGCCCGAGACTCCTCGTCGGGAAAGTGGTCCGGAGGAAAACATAGGAGGTCCTTGAACATGATCCCTAGCTCCCTCACAGACATAATCCCATGTTTGATGGAGAGTAGCTCCTGTCTCTTTTCTGCCTTCATCATCGAAGAGAGGAATTCCGCCCGGAACTCCCTCTCGAAATCCGCCCAAGCCACCTCAGCCTCTCTCCTCTCCCCCAGGTAAAGTGTCCACCACTGATGCGCTGCTCCCCGCATCTGGCTGATGGCCAGAGGAACCCAGTACTCATTCAGGGCCCGAATCAGGCCGAAAGCTATAACTAGCTCCTCTAGCCAGCCTTCAGTCTTCATGTCGGAGGTGATGCCCTCATACTTCTCGAGGGCCTGTCGCTGGAAGGCCTGAAGAGTCTTCTGCCACTAGTCATCCTCTTCCTCTCGATCAGCTCTCTGCCGATCGGCCAAAGTAGTCTCCGGGGACACGATCGTTTCTACCACACGTGGTCGCCTTCCAAGTTCCATAGCTTCAAGGTAAACAAGGAATGCCTAAGTCCAAGTAGTGCAGAATATCGTTTTCAAAACTTCTTAAAACATTAATTTATTCTTAATTCCAATGACATTCCAGAAACACAAGAACACAAGTCATTATGATTCATCTACCTTTCCTAGGGTCTCTACCCTGCAATCAGTGTGGCCTCACATGGTCATTCGGTAGGTCCAGAGTCCTTTCATTGGATCACGGGGGGCCCTAAAAATCCCGTGTCCTAGCTAGTCTTCCCTGGCCAAATTCACACACCAAGGTCACCCAACACTGTTGCCTTGCCATACCATGCAATCCTCACTGTGCTAACTCCAGACTCCATCCTATCTCTCAACCATCACCTCTGATACCATTCTGTCATGACCCGCCCTCACCAAAAGTAGGGAAGGGTCAGCAGCTTGCCAGGCCCAACCTTCATTAAGTTGAAGGAGAGATAATGACCCCCGAGACCCACCTTCAATATATCCCGGAGTGGCGACTAGCACCAAGGGTATAGAAATTTCTCACAAATGGAAGCCATTACCCCTTTTTGTTTTATAAGATCGAGAGATAAGATGATGAAACTCATCAACACCATGGTAAAAGAAAAGTAAAGCCAAAAGAAAACCATTCCCACAAGCATGTTCCAAAAGTAATGCCACAAAGTACAAAAGGTGACTACAAAGGTAAATACCAAAGAAGAAAAGCAACAACTGCAAATGCCCTAATGGTCCAAGCTAGTATGGTCCTGCGTGATCCCCGAAGTCCTCTTGGAAACCTGAAAGTAGTTTTATATACGTAGGGTGAGCATACAAGTACACTCAGTAGGGAAAACCAAAGACTCTCATGCACAAGTGGGGTAACGTACTAAAGTCCTATGAGAAAAAGGAGTAAACCAATCACCTATCAAGGTAAACTATCCACCCCAGGCCTCACTAAGGCACACTACCCAAATAAAACAAGTAAAGTAATATATATAATCAGAGCACATTGATGTTTGGGTACCCCGCGCCACTTTCCCACTGGTTATTGAGACATCCTACGTATCAAACCAATCCCGCCATTCTCACTACAGTCCCACTACCACACCCGCCCGCACACACCTGGGCCACAACCACCACACGCAGTCCCACTGCCGAATCCCACCCGCAAACACATGTTCCACAACTATCACATGTATCCGTTCCTACAAACACCTAGGCCAGAACAACCACCACCACGCCCAAAGACACCTGGGCTAGAAAATCCACTGCCACGCCCGAAGACACCTGGGACTCATCCCGAAGACACATGGAAAACCGCCTGCCGCACACACCTGGCCAACCACCACACTACCCCACCCAAAGGTTCTTGGGCTAATAATGGACCTCAGTCCATCACAGCCTTCCTGAAGATACTTGGGCTATCCGGGAAAGGGAGCAGAAAAGGAGCTAATAACCATCCACTAAGAACAGTGTTGGTAAAAACACCCTCCCACATGAAATGGGGGTGTTCAGCACTAAGTGCTCAACAAGGGTGGGGCACGAATACGAAACACAAAACTACAAGTATAGATATAGGTAACAAGCAGTCACCCAAAGTTTAGGTTTTTCTATCCATCCTACAGAACACAACACCACTGCATCCAAGTCACAAGTCACGACTCTCACCAACAAAACCCATTTGTCCCATTCTTGTTTGATGTTCAGTAATAATGTTTTTCGCTTATGCACTACTGGGAAAATAACACCATAAGCATAACCAAGGAAAGGAATCCAGCCAATCTTCAATTTAAACATTAACACCCGGTTCTCTTGTAATGCCACAACAACAAAGGAAAAGTGAGAACCCTCGATGTACTGGAACTAGACAACCCAGAGACATTGCCTCGTGTCCCCTCCCCCAAAAAGGTTCTTCATCAACAGAGGGTCCCACCCCAATTCGTGATATACACAAGGTAACCACCCGGTCTTAAACTCACAAACACTGAATCCATAACAACAGGGGATCCCATCCCCAATTCACAACCACTGAGAGTATAAGAATAGGGGATCACATTGCCCCCCATTTCCACCAATCAGTTCGTGAAAGAAAACAAACAAACCACCGTCACCAACACTAAACAGGGCCTTGCCAATATTTTCAGATTCAAAAGATTTTACACACTCCATGATTTCACTTTCAGTGTGTTTTAACCGGGGGTTATCAGAGAAGGATTGATCATGGGGCTTTCAATTCACTTATCCGAGTGTACGTGATTAACCAGTATCCTTTTTAATAGCATGAGTTAAAAACCACAAACAAACCATTTAAAACATCAGCAGGGGTTCATTAGTGCACAAACAACGAACACCAATGGCCTCGATTTTCAGAAACGTGTAATCCAGGACAACTCAAAAACATTATTTTAATATAAACAACATCAACGATCGCTGCCCCCCTTCATTCCTTATAGAATTTGTTCATTATCTTTATTTAGATCTGGTTTATCCGATTCTACAGCAACAAAAACACGCCTACCCCGCATGATATGCAAAAGAGAGAGACGAAGGATAAATTCCCTACTTGTTGATAGATGATCGACGTTTAGGCCAGGCGAGGAACTTTATGGATTACGATGCGGCGCGCCCGATGAACCAGAAGATGTTCGTGAAAAGCCACAATCAAGGAAATGAGAAACCACGACAAACCCTTAGTTTATAAGAGCCACAGACGGTTGAGGTGAGAACGCGAAACTGCGGAAGGCACGGGGGTCGTGGGTTGACCACGCGTCTGGGAAGTTACACACGGAGGTCTCTCTAGATTTTTAGGAATTAATTATGGGATTTAAATTGTTTTAAAAGGAGTAAAAGAATTAATTTACGTCGAAACTTACGTTTGGGGAGCAGAAAAGATAGGTATTGGAAAAAGAATGAAAGGATCGGGGAGGGGGCACGGTGCCACCGTGACGGTGTCACCCTCACGGTGCCACCGTCAGGGTGCCACCCTCACGGTGCCACCTTCACGGGGCCACCGTCATGGTGCCACCGTCAGGGGGCCACCGTCACGGGGCCACTGTCACGATGCCACCGTCACGGGGCCACCGTCACGATGCCACCGTCACGGTTCCACCGTCACGGGTCCACTGTCATGGTTCCACCATCACGGTGTCACTGTTTTGGTGGTGCCCCACTTTTGGAAAAGTATTGGGCCAGGAGGGTCCGGGCCATTACATCCCAAGCCTTTTGAAAATAAACATGGAAATTCTTGCTAAATGAAAGGAAAACTAGAAAGTGGATTATTCCCATATTGTATGTGATAAATTATATATTCCCTAGATATTTATAGTTGACACCATGAACCCCAATTCTACATTCTAGATCATTCCCACAATTGCCCTGGGGAGATCCACCCTTGTCTTTCGAAATTTCTCGAACATGTCTCTATAGATCATCAAATTCCCTTTCTATCGGCATCCTGATCTCACAAAGGACTTTATACATTTCATCCTGGTATTATAAAAGATCCCTTTAATGAAATAATTTTTGAAAAAATACTTTTGTAGGAAAAAATTTAATAAATAATTCATTGAAGGGATGGTCTTATGATTGTGGAAATTCTCACACTTGTGTTAGGAATTTGAAAACTACATGATGCCAAAGTTCTTCAACGACTCTAGCCCAAATAAAAAATATACATTATAAACACTGTTATGTATAACTATGATAGAGAGGCCTAATAATCCATCCTCAGATCTAGAAAAACAGCCATCTTGATCAATATGGATTGAGAGATTATAAGATGACATCTCGGATTGACAAATCACAGGATCATGAATGTATTCCACCAGGAAAAATATTGGAAATGGATCTAAGGGTGGTGAAGTATGTATAGGAACATCACGCCATCAAAAAAGTTCCCATCAAGGGTTTTTTGAATGTTAAGAAGATTATGTGAAAGGCATCTCACATATTTGCAGGGTTGCATGAATCCTAAATCATGCAAAAAATTGAACAAATATAATTAGAATATGCAATAAAAATTGGAATAAAGGTAAAATGAAAATATAGTTATGAGAAAAACATATACATTGATTCGCAAGTGCTTTAAATGACTCATCAAGATCACATGACATCATCAAGACCATTTTCCAAGATCATGTGACTTCTCATTGACATACCATTTCGATCATGTGATATCCTGCAGACACATCATGCAAGTCACTAGGAACCCATGGGGAAAGCCACCCATGTCTCATGAAGTGCTCTGGGATCTCCATCTATATTTTAAAATTCAAAAAAAGTTGTCTCCCATTATATTTGTAGACATAGGTATATGTTAGGTAGGTCTTATTAATATATTTGGGCATAATATATAGATCTAGTGGCACAGTTAAATCATGAAAGACATGTCTTCTAATTGAACCATGTCATGGAAATGATGTTCAGTTGACACCCACCGTGCATATTAGCTCAGGTCATGTGAATCCCTAAGACATTTCATCAAAGGTCATATGATATTCTCCAAAAAATTCATCATTAGTCGCACAATAGTTATCAGGAATTCCCTTAACATTATGCAATTTCCATTGAAAATTTCAATTGGATCAAACAGTTATATTTGTATTTTTTCTCCATGTATTGTTGTAATTTACAAAAAAACATAGAATGTGTTAAAGAAATAAAAAAATATGTGTAATGATATCAATCAATACATCCTAGTAATCAACCAGTCTAGTACATGCTAATATCCTAATGAATTATAACCTATTAATTACCCAATATTACGACTACCTCTATTTGTATTCCCCATTCAACACGAAATATGCTGAATCTAATCCCAAACATAATAATGATAAATAGGAAACCTTTATATGTCCTGAGCTATATATTAATGATCTATGGTAATGCCCCTTCCAGTATGTTTGAAACTCATAAGCCTTGAGACTGGTTACTTCATATAAAATTTTTCATATACTGATCATAGCTAATATGGCCATATGAAGTTGAAATTATAATATCACTCACATCATAAACACCTACAATGCATATAAAAATCAGCATTTAAGCCCAAAAAATAACATAAAAAGTTAGTTACACAAAATATTAGGGATGATTCAAATTGTGAGTCGCATTCTAACTCAACTAAATGAACTGTGATTCCATCTATTACTAGGATACAATAGACACCTTCATAAAGATCCCAGCTCAAATGTGTATCCACCTCATGGAAAGTCCCATTATATCTATAACATTACAATCATTAGAAACCAATATAAAAAATATATTTATCATCCTTTCTCATACACCATTGTACTTATATGTCAAATAGACTATGAAAAATCAAATTTTTACTATAAAAAGAATATCTACGACACCTTCCTTAGGAATGATTTCCATATTATCATCAAATGGTTTGTTCCATCACATATTCCCCACATCCATATGAAAATAGAATAATTACTTATTATCCCTTGTTTCTCCCACTGATAATATATAATCTGGTCCAAGGGATTTGCAATGATTTTATCATTTCTATCATTAGCATCAACTAAACTGTGTAACCTCATGGTGTAATTCCCATCCCAACAAAAAATTTAGAGCACTAATTCCTAGTATATCAATGACATATTGGATTCTTGCTCAAGGTATATGTTCTAATATTTAGATTTAAGGTGCCTCTTTAAATATTTTTTGATATGATGTTAAAATACATGGGTTTGATGAACTACATGGTATTTGATTCCATTAGAAATAGTATATTTAGTGTTCCTTATAAAAGATCAATCCCATCCTAGAAATATTTTCCACCACCCTGGATAACAACGAACTCAAGGGTTTATGGTTATATGGATTCAACCAATAAGAACATACACATAAATTGGAAATGAATGAATAAACTTAGATACATACATATGGTTTATAAAATAATATATCCCCTCTCATGAATATTCATGTGTTTATCCTATGATCATTTTGATATGGAGTATACCATCGTCTATGGATAAGGACGTAATTCAAAAAATAATAATCTATACGAGAGTCTTCTAGTATGAAAAAATTCTCCCTAAAAGGGATGATATGATTAAGCTATCTTCCTTTAGACCAATGTTAGTTCATAAGATCCATTAGGTCTAAAACTGTAATTGACCTCCTTCTTTATATAAAAGGTATGAACGTAGTTATAGGTGTGGGAGACATTGACAGACTCTATGATAGATGAACATGCGTGTTAGAACCCACATGAATGATTTTATAGGAAATGGACACCCCCATAATCAAATTATAGAGTCAACAAAAACACCTTTTGGGGAAGAAATTGTGAGAAATCAAACAGGAAAACATTTAGATATGACATCTTCATTATAAGATAAAATGGGTAGACTTCCCAGTTCACATTAGACCATTTAATTCTGATCATGTTGGTGGTATTAATCCTTTTTCAAAAAAAAATCCTAAATTAATAAATACATCATCATAAATATTTAATGAATCCATTTTGATTATTGGAATGAAAAGTTTCATATCATTTCAAACATATCAAAAGAAAATAGTCTTTTATCTGTTTGTATGGATTGTCATCTCAATGTAGATGTGTAATTGGTTTTTCATCATCCATTAAATTTTATAGTAATAATGATTGAAGTGATGAATATATTATATATTAATTCCATTATTAATATTATGGTGACTATGGAAGCAAAATTAATATATAAAGACCTAATCTACCATATAAAAACATACTAGAAAAATAATATAGTAATCACTCAAATAATTTTTTTAAATCAATAAATATAAATAATGGGGGCATAATAGTTTCTAAATAATTTATATACGGTGTTATATATTTGGACGATTTTTTGGAAAAAAATAATGATAAGCCTATTTTCAGTATACAGTTCGTTCAAACTTGTGTTATGTAATGTTGTACATGAGGTAGAGTTTCATCATCTCAATTTTTTTCCATGATACATATTATATGTTATGAAGCTATTGATGTTTATGAGGGGTATATATATATACATTGACATGATATATCCGAATTATACTTATTTTCATGATTTTAAAATAATTATTAGAATTTATTTCTACCATGGTGGAATGATTTAAATGTGACCAAAATTTCATGGGGTTTATGAAATCAATTTCCCTTCAATGGTTTATATATCTTTTTCATTGACAAGTTTATGCCAAGATTATGTGTGAAATGAACATCAATTGTTTTTTATTTTTCATCTTTTAGTCATGGATTCAAATTTATTATTCACAGTCACTTTATTTATTAATTCCCACATGAATTATGCAATATTATTAGGGGATTTCATCTCAAGTTCCACTTCATTAACACATATTTTTAATTATGAACTAATTTATATTAATGATGTGTATATACCACCCATTTGAGTTATATAACATGAATATATATTTATTCATAATGATTAATGATTGAATTCTATTTACTCTCTCATTAGGAATAGTTATATGGAATGTTGGTCAACATTCCCTTTTGATTTGGTATATTTTTTAACTACAAAAACATTTTTAAAAATGATTTGGAAAAGGACATTTTTATTTCGTAAATGATTTCGGATTAGAATATTATGTTATCATTTAATTTGTATACTATATCAAATTAGTATTTCTAGTTATTACATTATTGATTATTCTTTAAAATTTATAATTAAAATTAAAAATAAAATATTTTATTTAATATATATGGATTCCACAGGCCTTCCATCTACCCTATCCATTTTACACAACATAGAAAATATTTCATATTTTTAAATTTTTTACAAAGAGAATTATTTGATTTAAAAAATTTAAAATTTTCATTTATATATTAAACTATTCTTTAAAAAAATCAATTTTAATATAGAAAATACTTTTTTCATCTATCATTATTTATTAATATTTTTGAAAATAACATTCTATTGAAATATTCAAATTTTTCTATCATTGAACATTATATGTAACATAAATTTACATTTTATTTATATCATAGACACTCTTATTTACATAACCTGAAACCATTTCTATATATGTTGTATTATGAGGAATATTATTTGATTGACTATGTAATTACTGATAATCTATATTCATTATTTAATATAGATTTTTTTTGATTTTTAAATTTTTTTATAAATTCTAGTTTAACATTCAACATATGATGAACTCATTTCTTATTCATTGATGTGTGGGCCTCAGAATTACATATATCCTTTGTTATCATCCATGTTTCATTAAAATAATATGTATGATAATATTAAATCAGTTTATATTGTATATATTGATTTCAACTAAACATTCATGGAATAAGTTATTGATGGTATATGTTTCAGTATGTCAGAAAATAGATTGCCCAATATAAAATAATTACAACATTTTTATTTTTATTTTTATTATCCATGATATTTATAAATTAATAGTTTCCAGGGATTCACTTAAGGATTATGTTATTGACAATGTTTAATGTGTTTTAGTAAGTTAATTTAACATGTAGATTATTAATAATTGATTAATGATAGATTTATGTGAACATAACTCTTAATGAACATCAATGCATCCCAAATTTTTTATTTTCCCTAAGATATGGTGAAGAATATTTTGAATAATAATAAATATTTAGGAATGTTTTATATGCTATGTATTGTACATATCCAATGTAATATGGTAATCATGAATGTCTCTGATAAGTGGATCAATGTGTTTCATTATTATGTGATGGAACATAACACAATATAGTGATTCTACACCCATAGAAAATGTTGGACATCCCTGAGGGGTAAACCAAAATAGCTACTATTGTAATAGAGAAGATCACAGATACACTATGATTGTTAAATCGGGTTATGAAAAATAAAATTACCCAATAGAACAAACCACTGTTCAAAAGTGTGATTAAACAATGTTGGATCACCTCATGTAAAATATATTGTGTCATGTAGTGGATCTAATCATCCATTCATAGATATAAAATAGATTATATCACTAAAAAAATAAAAAATATGGGATGTAATGAATGTGGACGGATCTTTTTGGCAGTAAATTGTTTGAATGCAAATACTATTGAATGTTCCACATTGCTCCAAAACACTATATAGGGTGAATAAAAATAAGTCATGGAAGGTAAGTATTTATGATTATTTTGGTTGATAAATACTTCCCTAATTAGTAGTGTGTATAATATTGAAATAGTTACTCAACTTAAATTTTAAGGAATAATAAATTGTTGCATATCATGAGGATAAATTTATTATAAAAACTTTTAATGATTCAAACTAAATATATAAATCATAAATAATGAATTTTAATGTCGTGAATGGGTTTATTTCAAATCCCTAAAAGGAACTAGTTTCTCAAAAACCAATCTTATGATGAAATTATATTATGTAAAATTATGTTGGAGTAGGGATTTTTAGACACTATATATTTAGAGGAAAACAAGAGTGGAATAGTATGATGGGGGACGAAAAAATTGATCACATAAAATTATATTAAGGGAATCAACGTATTTCCTTGATGTCAAAAATATAGAAATAAAAATCCTAGAATATTCTTAAATGGCATGGAAGTATGTTTCAAGGGTACAGATGAGGTTCATCTTGCTAATGATTTTAAAAAAATTAGCGAATCCACTACAATAAAATTATTAAGATATTATAATTTAAGAAATCATTCTAACTAGTTCCACAGGAATCAAGGGAAATTACAATAAAAAATCTATTACAAGATTGTCTAGAATATATAAGTACTATAGTTGATGTTTTATTATTAATGATACTAAATATTTAAATTCAATAATTATTTTGAAGTATAATATCAGTGATACTTTTGTTTTAATAATCATGTAACTTATAATTGTTTTTCTACATTAGCTTTTTTTAGGAATTTGAAAACTTATTTTTAATGGTATTGATAAACAACAAAATTACATAGTTGTAAATTTACATTTTTATAGAATACATGCAACAAGGAATGATAACCCATAAAATGTTCTGGTTGTTGAATTAATAATGTTTTATTCAGATAAATAGAAGATTACATGTAATTAACTAAGTGTGATATTATTTGGGCCTTGAATTTTCCACTGCTATGAAAAAAAGTGATTTAGGTAATATTTAATGATGTTTATTGCATTTTTGTGTTGACCTCAAAATTTCCCTTTCCTTATTTTAGTAGGAATTATTATTAACAGATATTATAATGTGAGTTTTTTATAAAATAATACTCCAATTTCTTCTAGTATTTTTAATATAACAATTTACAATATTAAGGACTCAATTTATTGATGGGGAATATTTTCTCACCTTTCTATTTTAAGAGAAAATTATTTGAAATAGCATATATACAACACACAACTATGAGCTAAAACCAAGAAAATAATATTATTATTTAAATATTACTAGTACAACATAACTATTAAATCAAGAGTTATAAATAGAACTATCCAATATAATAAATACATATACATACATGTATATATTGTTCTTAATTAAACAATATATTTTTAGTAATTTTATTTTATTCATCAAAAATGGGTTTTATTTTATTTTATCAAAAAATTATTTAAACGGTTTATGGAAGATATATAAATTTAGTTTTATAGAATTGATATCATTTTTTAAATCATTAAATCAAAGTTATATTCTTATGATATTTTGATATTTCTTTGAATTGTTTTTATTTTGAATAATAGTGAAAAATTAGAAATTGTGATGAAAATGTATTTTATTTTTAGGTATTTAAAATGTGAAATTATATTTTCATTTAATTTAAAATTTTTATTTTTATTTCAATTAAAAAAATCAAATTATTTCCATTATAAATTATATCACACATGAATTTTGTGGGAAACAATTTTTATACTTAAAAAATGAGTTTTTTAAATTAGATGTGTTTCATAATGTTTTGTGGGATTAATATTAAATTAAAAATATCATCATATATGAATAGAACATTTAAAAATAAATTCAAAAATTTGGATGAGTATGACCAAATTTGTTAAATAGGATCCTTTTGTTTTTGGAAATTTGGAATAGTAAGCATATTAAATAATTGTCATCATTTTATGGTAAAATTTCATATTTAAGATTAAAATTAATATGATATGGCATTAATGACACACCCAACACTTTCCATAAATTCTTTTGATGAGAATATATCATCCTTAAACATCTGTGATAATGAGACATAACCATTTTTCCATTTGGATATGATTTTTAACTTTATAATATTTAACTGACCAATAAATAAAAATGTTTATTTTCTTTTTTTAATATAAATATTTTTTAAATTATATAGATAAGTTGAAATTAAATTTTCTTATAAATATTAATATCTAATATATTTTTTTTAATGGTAATTTATTAATAAATTTTAGGAATGATATAAATAAAATAAATGATTATTAAAATTCCAATACATATTTTACAAAATTAATAAAAAAATTAAATAATTGATTTTAAAAATAATAAAAGTAATATATTATTACAGAATTATTGTGTTGTAAAAGTACTTCGGATCAATATATCAACCTAATTTTATGGAAATTCTTTATGTTCTATGTCTAATTTTTGTTTATGTGTTTCAATTGAAATTAAATGAATAGCCTCAAATATGAAAGAAATGATATTTTTTATTAAAAAATAATATATTATTATATTATTTAGAAATCATTAACGATATTCAAATTTGACATGGGGGATTATAAATAGTCTAGTCTATAATACATTATATATTTATGGTTCACGATTCCTTTTATCATAACGTTCTTAACCCTTCAATGTTATAAATTATTAATGTTGTGGTAATTGGTAAAATGATTGATGAATATTTTAAAAATATATATATGGGTTACAACATATCTAAAACTATTGCAAATATTATTTGACTATATTATTGAAAAATATAATCGTAAAATATATATATATATATATAGATAAATAAATTTAATCTATTTTGACATATATAATTATTTATATTAATTTATTAATTATGGAAATTCAAATAATTACCCTATATATAATTTCAAAAGGACGCTACATCCCTGTTTCTATGATGAAAATATGAACTAAATTTTATAAAAACCCCCTAAAAAATTATTTTACTAATAATTATAAAAATAATGGATTTTTGGATCTTCCCAACTGCCTTACACAAATTCAATTAATGGGAGATCTAAAGGAATCCTACATAAGAATAGCTCATCGTGTCTTGACTCATCCCCTAGTGCTCATGTCGTGACTACCCCAAGCCTGCCTTCTATAGGCCAAGGGATGGCGACTAGCACCGAAGGTGTATTCTCTAAATCTTGGTAGGAATATCCTTTATATCATGTAATCAGACAAAAACCAAGCACATGACAAGATAGGAACACAAGAAAACTGAATTGAAAATAGAGTGAGTGTAGTAAGTAAAAGGGGCCAGAATACAAACCAAACTGGAAATTACAGGTACAACTGTGATACAATACAACTCTATAAAAGGGAAAGTCAGTTGATGGGATGTCCTCTAAGGATCCTACCTGGAGGGTTGGCACAAATCACCTCCTCAACACACAACATCCATCCTTCTCTTCCACATTTAAATACGCCTTATGGACCACCTACGGGAACCGTCCAGTCTTGGTACTCATGTCCTCAATCAGCATTGTTTGTCGTCTGCACCAAACACAATGATGTGAGGGAATAAACCGTGAAGGGGTGAGTATAATGACACTCAGTAGGGACCCTGAGACCCTGAAGGTCTCAAAATATCCACATTGCATAAACAATAGAGTATGAAATCTACAGATAACCCTACATAGGTATATCCCCATACATATACCTATGTTATCAAGTAATCAATCTCAATCATGAGGAAAAATAGAGGTAATGACTCGGAACACAACAGGATTTATTCTAGGTGTAGTAATAGGTAACATCCTCAGTCAAATCGTCGAACACATTGGCTACTAGAGAACCCCTCCTATATCAAGTGTAGTGGGCTAGCTGCGTCACACATATGTGCTTCCCACTAATTTTGGACTACTGAAATACTCCTCTTATCGAGTACCGTGGGTCCGCTATGTCACTCATAGGAATTACCCACCATGGGCCTATAACGTTACATAAATGCGCTCCCCCTTGTGACTGTTAAGGTAATCCTCCTATCGTGTACCGTGGGCCTACCGCGTCACACATATGTGATCCCCCTCATAGCCTACTGAGGTAATCCACCTATTGAGTATCGTGGGTCTATCACATCACATAGAGGCTCTCCCCACTAGGGGTCTTCCACGTCACACAGATGTTCTCTCCACTGGGCCGGTCAAGTCACTCCGATTTGAAATGGTCAACAGTCATCAAGTCATAGGCAGCTACTAGCTACCCACTTTATGCTCACTCGTCTCTGGAAGGATCCTCTTCACAAGCTACTGGTATATAATCCAACTACCAAGAAGTCCCACAAAAAAATAATCTCAATGGTCACCAAGTCCTAGGCGTCTCAACGAATCAGATAGCGTGTCAATTAGATGCCCGGTCTATGAGTTATTAGCCTTTTAGTCTTGTGGGCCCTATTGGATTCGTGCTCGATCCAACCTAACTGTTCCCCAACTTAATCAGAATCTATGGTGGGGTATACTCAAAGGTACTGTTGTAATGCCCCGACCCTAGTTACCCAGAGTCGGTGCATTATTACATAACATTGGCATGATCACATGAATGATCAAATATCGAAAGACCGATTGGTTTAGTAGCCTTGGAAATACTAGATATATTCATAAAGTTTTACATTACATCATAAAGTGAAAAACTACTACAACAACATAATGCCTCCATAGTCCACACTATTATACCCTCATAATATCCCTGCAGGTCATTCATAAATTACTTCATCACATCCTGGGAAAAATAAAACATAGAAAAGGGGTGAGCCCAAATTCCCAGTAAGGATAACAATATAGCAGGAACTTTCCAAAATAAGCATAAACATTTAAGGCAATGTATAACTAAAACAAAATCCTTTTAAACTTGAACTTCAACATAATATGGAAAATGTAAAATGAAATAATTCCATTTACATATTCACATGGATATTCTAATAATCTAATAATAACATGTAATATCAATAACGACTTTCATAATGATGGAATGCATAATGCCAGACTATCATAACAACATAGCCAAGGCCTCGTGCCAAGACTACAAATAAAATTTTTCCAAGGCCTTGTGCCAAGACACTAGTTTGTCTAATGAGACCTACCGATGCATCGAGGAGCTATAGCGGGCTCCACCCGTCACATATTAAGTCCAATGCATTCCCATATGAAAAGGTTTAAACATAACATAAACATTCGTATTAAAACTAGCATGCGAAATGTCAACACTTTCTCCATAAACCATGAATGGTATAAAAATAACCCATCCACAGTAAAACATATCACAAAACCTTCAATACAATACAAAAGTTTTGTATCATAATAAATCAACTTCAAATAAGATTAAAATCCATCAAAGGATGTTGACATAGATGAAATCAAAACTATTTGAGTGAAATATCTCTTTTCTCGAAATCATTGAAAAGTCACAGATTTATAAAGGAATTAATTTAAAAGAGATTTTTGAATCAAAGTGTCCCATACCACTTTGAAACATTTGAAAAGAAATATCATTTCAAAGACTTCATGTCCATATAAATAAATCCTTAAAATCATTTTGAAAACATGGACATTAATTAAAAAGATTTAGAAAGATAAATCTTTAAAACATTTAAAATTATGATCTTGATAACGAGTACCTTTCACAAATTCTTAAAATATTGATTTTGAAATAATTTCAAAGTCACATAATTATAAAATAAAACATTTACATTGAAAATATTCTTATATTCTTGTAAGGGAAGCTTTGACGATTTTATAACGGCGGTAAATAGCCACACCCGCCATATAAGTTAAAAAAACATTCTTACCTTAAATTTGTCGAAAGGTTAAAAGTGCCTTGTTTGGAAAATGACGGAAAGATTCATTTAAAAACACATAAGGGTATAAATGACTTTAACCCATATTCTTTGTAAATAGTAAAAAAAATTTGAAATACATTTCGAATAAACATGGATGTGGATGATAAAGAAATCCCATTAGATTATTACGTATAAACAACCTCGGATAATGAAGAGATTGCGAAATAAACCCTTACCTTGTACTTTTCCTTGGTTGGGGTAGGTTAACCTCCTATATAATGGTGAAATAATTGTTATTAAATTATAAAAGAATCATATAAATTAATATGATATCATATATGATATTTTAACATTGATTTGTTAATAATATCTTAGTATTATCGTTGTTTCGGGTGTTAACTTACTCGTTTTCCTTTATATGTTTTGTTACGTAAGACATGTTTGTCATGGATAGGATGTATCTTAATCACATACAGAATGATATCAAGTCCTTAGATACTATTATTAATCATCAAATGAGAATTATATTTGAATGGATAGAATGGAGAATGAATCTCATCGCGTTCGTGGAGACGGTAGTCTGTACGTACGCACGAGCGACAATATCATTCTTTTGATATTAAAATAATATATAAATGGATGGTATATCATATATACAGAATCATTAACATGTTATATTTATTATTTACATGAGTTACACATCATTATTATACCCATCCAAATAATAATATATTGAATAACAATTACACCACGACGTGGAGACGGTAAGACGTACATACGCACGTATTGTGACATGTTATTCAAAGGGTGGATAGAATACTGAATATGGTTGTACCATATTTATAATAATATCACAATATATATATGATATTGGAGTTATTATTTTATAATGGTAATGACAAATAAAGAGGAAGTGGAAGAAGAAGGGAACTTGGAAAAGGGTTGTGAAATCATTACCTCTTCTTCGGGTTCTTCCTTTTGATTTGATCAAAAAGGCTCCTTAGGATGGCTTTATGATCAAACTAAGGCCTCTAGGTTGTAGTGAGGGAATTTGGGAGAGTATTTGTTAAGATTTTGTCCGAACCAAAAGGCTTTGAAGAAGTGAAGAAACGATAAGGAGGAGTGCCCTTTTATAAGAGGGGTGAGGGGCACCTTTGGAAAAGCTAGAAATATTAATTTATTATAAATTCATATTCGGTTTCTAATGTCTCCAAAGATGATTATTTAAATTTTAAGGTGGGGATGGGTCGAAAACAACTCAACCAATAGAATTTAGACAGGTTTGGGTCATTATATTAACCTTATCTTTAAGTATTAACTCTTAGTTAATTAGATTCACTTTTACAATGTCTCTTTGTATTTTTATATAATATGGTTAATAAACATACTATAGACATCCAAGAGACCCCCCAAGTGGTCCATTAATGATACACCTATCATGATATAAGTCTCTTGGCCGAACCTTAGATTTTTAAGAATTTTATATCAATTAATAATATAATATTTTTTTAGAAAACTCTTTTATGTCAACTTTGACACTATTCAATAGTTGATTTTTGAAATACTCATAACAGAATGATTACTTAGAAAAAATTTAATTAAATCATTACTAACATTTCATATTAACTTATAAAATTATTTTAATTCATAAAAAGTCTCAAATTATATTTATTTGTGTATTTATAATATCAATTATTTTAATTTTTCACTATTATGGTAATTAATGCATCATCATTGTGACATAAATAAATTAAACTATTTAATGTCTAAATATTATAAATAAAATATAAGTATGTAGGAAAAATTATTATCTTTATAAGGAATATTCATAGTCTATAATCCAACATATATAACCCTATGTAAATTTTTTTTCTAAAAGATATATGTCTTTGTCATTTTTGTATTCATTTTAACTTAATTAAAATAAAGTGTCCCTATCACCTAAAAGTGGCTCCATGGGGTCCCAAAATCGACCCAAAGATTCCTATGGTTGAACATGTATCAACCAATAAGGTTAGGAAACGTTTTAGGGTAATTTAGTATTATTATAATATTAATTTTTAACCCTTATTTACCGGATTTACCCTTAACCATGGTAAATAAAATATTTATCGCAGTAATTATTCAAAATGTCTAAAAATAAAGGTTACCTATTTACACAATTTGAAAATCCTGATTCCAAATATGGAATCCATTTTTCAAAATTCAAAACACAGAAGTGTCAGAAATTAATTTCAAATTAATTCCCGTTGTTAAAACAAAAAGCGTTTTTTAAGAGATAATAACTATCAAAAGATTGGCACTTGTTTATGTCCGGTTTAATTGTAAAATTATGTCCAATTACAAACATTATATTAAATGGTAAAAATATATTATAAATATACTTTAAAACCACTCAAGTCCATTTTGAGAGAAAAAATTTCTAAAATTTTAAAAGGTAGGTATTACTATTCATAACGGCTAGTTTGATTGGTTGTGGTGCGTTAGAATCTCGAAGTTGCGTACAATGCACTCCATTTCATTATTCAAAGTCAAGCGTACCATGGAAGCTTGGGATGTTTCATTTTAAATTTTTTGATGTCCCCATTTAGTCGAAAAGTTTAAAATATTGTATTTAAAAAGGATTCACTATTAAAAGTTGATAAAAGTGCAATACTGAAAATGAATATGTTCTTGCATTATTTCTAAGAAACTCATAATATGGAATCTAAAATTATAGGGATTATATAAAGTTTAAAATTTAGTTAATACTATTCATAACCTCTTTTGAATGGCTTTTTTGGTATGTCATGGTGTGATTGAACTCGGCGTTGCATGTAGTGCAAGTTATTGAATTATTTTGAAGAAATAACACACTATGAAATCTTGGGGTGTTACATTCTCCCCTCCTTCAATAAATTGCGTCCTCGCAATTTGAAATTGTTCTTCGAAAATAAAAGATTAAAAATAGAAAATATATTTGTGGGAAAACCCACATCGGAAATTGGGTTACTAAAATTTAGTCTTAATATGTGGAAAAGAGAAATGAAAGGGTCACCACCAAATTATGATCTCAATTAGGAGAACATTGGTGGCAATTAGAGATCTAAATTGGAGGAAAAATGTAAATATTTATAGGTAGTGATTGAGGTCATCAATCACAAACAAGTATAAAATTGAGGTCCTTAAATTCAACAATCTATGATGATTTGAAATACCATCGGTTCAACAAAACATAGGGTATTGGGATAACACATTTTTGACGTTTCAAAATATCTTAGTTGAAATCCTATATCGAAAAATGAATTAATGAGGCCTCTATTTAAAATCAAGAGTGGAATGTATGAAGATTACCGAAAATAACACATACTAGGGTTCTATGTAGGAAAATATGGATATGGAAGAGAAATCTAACCATCAATTATCTGATGGAGAGTGGTAGAGAACATGGCTATGAAAAGGCCAACAATCCCAAAGCCATAAATTAGTGATGATTTATGGTACCATCTAGGACAACATTTTTGTTCTAAGTTCATTTTCTTAATGTTGATGAATTTATTTATGAGATTGGATAAGATCATAAGGAGATATACTTACTTTATAATTAGAGTTTTATACATTAATAAATTTCTACCACAGACTCATCTTTCACTTTAAAAGATAATAGAACATAAAATAAATTCTATTTATACTATTCGTACAGGGTTAAAAAAACAAATTTATAATTCATCTACCAGATCTTATAAAAAAACTACATTATTTAATCCCAGACATCACATGGGTCAGTGGTAGGTGATACACCCTTGTCGCCCTTCTGTTGTGGGTTCAAGTCTAGCGGCCCTGCCGGACGCGACAGGTTGCCGCCCGACCTCGAGGTTGTCCTTTTATGGAAATCCAAAATAATCCAAACTAGAACTATCCAAAATAATTCAGTCCAAAATTTATAAGAAAGGTAAACACAATGAAGATCCTTTTTTTGGCCACGTAATAACATGTGATCACCTTCATCATGTATTCTTTTAAAACACTGCAACATCATGAATTATCGTAAAACCTTATTGATTACATTCATGATCCCTTATTCTTTATAGAATAATAGATATACTCCTTCAATCAAAAAATGTTGTAAACCCCAACAATGATGGAATATACAAATCATTAATCAGTTTCAAGGTAGTCAATAATATCCAATATAATTTATCCAAAACAATAATGTATTATTCTAAAATCACTACCTTGGTATCAGAACCATATTATGGTTTATCTTTCCCTCAACCATATATTTCCCAAAAAATTAACCTGCTATTGAGTCACTTTTCATTTTTCCACACAATCTCAAGTCCATAATGAAATAGTACTGCAGTACAATACATATATACTCCATAATTATTATAACAAGTACATTGTTGATACAACACTCAAATGAAATAATCAACGTAAGAACTCTAATCATTTCTCTTCATCTGTGGTAGTACCATAACATGATTATTATCCAATAACATCATTTGCGGCATAGTCTGATGACTAAGACATAGGTTCGCGTAGTGTCCAAAGTCCTTGCAAATGAAGCATTGTACATTTGAAACCATTTTCTTACCCTTGTAGTCATGTACTTTGTGCCCTTTTCCTCCACACTTATAACAAACTCCCATTCCTTTTAGGCAAGTTCCAGGGTGTTTCTTCCCACAGTTATCACATATGGACAAATTCTTCTTTTCCCTCTTCCCTTTATCCATCTTTCTCTCTTCCATCCTTTTCTTCTCTTGCTTCCCTTCAAAGCCATAGGACTTAGTAAACTCTTTACTTATCTTTTCAACACATGATATTATTTCTTCATATGATGATAATACATGCGAGACTATTTCTCTTATAAATTCTAGCTTAAGACCATGAAATATATGATCCTTCTTTCTCTTTGTATCATGTGCATTGCAATAGTTCTCATTCCTTCTACTGGGTGCCATTTCTAAACAATGGCATATATTAGATTAGTTTATGAATAACAATACCTAATCACAAAACTTGTAAAACATATAACATAAATTAAATAGTTTATGGATATAATTCATAATCATAAAAATGTTTTATTTGAGTAAGTATATACTCATAAACCCTTCATAATGATTTGTAAAGAAAATAAGAGTTATCCTAAGCATATCCCCCGGGAGTGTCGTAACCAAGAGTGCAGCAAGGCCCGTTGTCGTGCACCAGTTCCCGTTCGAGTCTAGCTCAAAGCGGTGTTTTCAGGTTTTACCCCTAGGTACATCTGTTCCAGAGCCGCCTCTACCTGCTCGTATCCAGACATGGATGTATTGCTCGAAAAACTCACAAAATCTCTACAATACCAAAATTCTAGGAAGTTCTTCTATACTAATCCTCAAAGTTCATCTTAGGTCTACGTGCTCTAATCAGATTTTATCTAAATCTAGCTTCCAAGGATTGTACTAAACTTTCTATGATACCAACTATAATGCCCCGACCCTAGTTACCCAGAGTCGGTGCATTATTACATAACATTGGCATGATCACAAGAAAGATCAAATCTCAAAAGACAGATTGGTTTAGTATCCTTAGAAACACTAGATATATCCATAAAGTTTTACATTACATCATAAAGTGAAAAACTACTACAACAACATAATGCCTCCATAGTCCAAACTATTATCCCCTCATAATATCCCTGTAGGTCATTCATAACTTACTTCTTCACATCCTAGGAAAAATAAAACATTGAAAAGGGGTGAGGTCAAATGCCCAGTAAGGATAACAATATAGAGGGAACTTTCCAAAATAAGCACAAACATTTAAGGCAATGTATAACTAAAACAAAAGCCTTTTAAACTTGAACTTGAACATAGTATGGAAAAAGTAAAATGAAATAATGGCATTTACTTATTCACATGGATATTATACTAATTGAATAATCACATGCAATATCAATAACCACTTTCATAATGATAGAATGCATAATGCCATACTATCATAACCACATAGCCAAGGCCTCGTGCCAAAACTACAAATAATATTTTTCCAAGGCCTTGTGCCAAGACACTAGTTTGTCTCATGAGACCTACCGATGCATCGAGGAGCTATAGCGGGCTCCACCCATCACATATTAAGTCCAATGAATTCCCATATGAAAAGGTTTAAACATAACATAAACATTCGTATTAATACTAGCATACGAAATGTCAACACTTTCTCCATAAACCATGGATGGTATAAAAATAACACATCCATAGTAAAACATATCACAAAACCTTCAATACAATACAAATGTTTTGTATCATAATAAATCAACTTCAAATAAGCTAAAAATCCATCAAAGGATGTTGACATAGATAAAATCAAAACTATTTGAGAGAAATATCTCTTTTCTCTAAATCATTGAAAAGTCACACATTTATAAAGGAAGTAATTTAAAAGAGATTTTTGAATCAAAGTGTCCCCTACCACTTTGAAACTTTTGAAAAAAATAGCATTTCAAAGACTTCATGTCCATATAAATAAATCCTTAAAATCATTTTGAAAACATGGACATTAATTAAAAAGATTTAGAAAGTTAAATCTTAAAAACATTTAAAATTATGATCTTGATAAAGATTAACTTTCACAAATTCTTAAAATAATCATTTTGAAATCATTTAAAAGTCACATAATTATAAAATAAAACATTTACATTGAAAATATTCTTATAGGCTTGTAAGGGAATCTTTGACAATTTTATAACGGCGGTAAATAGCCACACCCGCCATATAAGTTAAAAAACATTATTACCTTAAATTTGTCGAAAGGATAAAAGTGACTTGTTTAGAAAATGACGGAAAGATTCCTTTAAAAACACATAAGGGTATAAATGACTTTAACCCATATTCTTTGTAAATATTAAAAATGTTTTGAAATACATTTTGAAGAAACATGGATGTGGATGATAATGAAATCCTATTAGATTATTACGTATAAACAACCTCGGATAATGAAGAGATTGCGAAATAAAACCTTACCTTGTACTTTTCCTTGGTTGGGGTAGGTTAACCTCCTGTATAATGGTGAAATAATTGTTATTAAATTATACAAGAATCATATACATTAATATGATATCATATATGATCTTTTAACATTGACTTGTTAATAATATCTTAGTATTATTGTTGTTTCGGGTGTTAACTTACTCGTTTTCCTTTATATGTTTTGTTACGTAAGCCATGTTTGTAATGGATAGGTTGTATCTTAATCATATACAAAATGATATCAAGTCCTTAGATACTATTATTAATCATCAAATGAGAATTATATTTGAATGGATACGATGGAGAATGAATCTCCTCGCGTTCGTGGAGACGGTAGTCCGTACGTACGCACGAGCGGCAATATCATTCTTTTGATATTAAAATAATATATAAATGGATGGTATATCATATATACAGAATCATTAACATGTTATATTTATTATTTACATGAGTTACACATAATTATTATACCCATCCAAATAATAATATATTTAATAACAATTACACCACGACGTGGAGACGGTAAGCCGTACGTACGCACGTATGGTGACATGTTATTCAAAGGGTGGATAGAATACTGAATATGGTTGTACCATATTTATAATAACATCACAGTATATATATGATACTGGAGTTATTATTTTATAATGGTAATAACAAATAAAGAAGAAGTGGAAGAAGAAGGGAACTTGGAAAAGGGTTGTGAAATCATTACCTCTTCTTCGGGTTCTTCCTTTTGATTTGATCAAAAGGGCTCCTTAGGTTGGCTTTCTGATCCAACTAAGGACTCTAAGCTGTAGTGAGGGAAGTTGGGAGAGTATTTGGGCAGAGTTTGGCCGAACCAAAAGGCTTTGATGGTGTGATGAAATGAGAAGGAGGAGTGCCCTTTTATAAGAGGGGTGAGGGGCACCATTGGAAAAGCTAGAAATATTAATTTATAATAAATTCATATTAGGTTTATAATGGCTCAAAAGTTTATTATTTAAATTCTAAGTTGGGGATGGGTCGAAAAAAACTCATCCAATAAAATTTAGACAGGTTTGGGTCATTATATTAACCTTATCTTTAAGTATTAACTCTTAGTTAATTAGTTTCACTTTTACAATGTCTCTTTGTATTTTTATATAATATGGTTAATAAAATTACTATATACATCCAAGAGACCCCCAAGTGGCCCATTAATGATACACCTATCATGATATAAGTCTCTTGTCCGAACCTTAGATTTTTAAAATTTTAATATCAATTAATAATATAATATTTTTTTTAAAAACTGTTTTATATCAATTTTGACACAATTCAATAGTTGAATTTTTTGAAACTCATAACAGAATGATTACTTCGAGAAAATTTAATTAAATCATTTATAACATGTCATATTAACTTATAAAATTAGTTTTATTCATAAAAAGTCTCATATTATATTTATTTGTGTATTTATAATATAAATTATTTTAATTTTGTAATATTATGGTAATTACTGCATCATCATTGTATCATAAATAAATTAAATTATTTAATGTCTAAAAATTATAAATAAACTATAATTATGTAGGAAATCTTTTTATCTTTCTAATGGATATTTATAGTCGAAAATCCATCATATATAACCCTATGTAAAAATTATTTTTCTAAAAGATATATGCTTGTGTTATTTTTGTATTCATTTTAACATAATTAAAATAAAGTGTCTCTATCACCTAAAAGTTGCTCCATGGGGTCCCACAATCGACCCAAATATGCCTATGGTCGAACATGTATCAACCAATAAGGTTAGGACACGTTTTAGGGTAATTTAGTATTATTATAATATTATTTTTTTAACCCTTATTTGCTGGATTTACCCCTAACCATGGAAAATAAAATATTTACCACAGTAATTATTCAAAATGTCTAAAAATAAAAGATACCTATTTACAAAATTTGAACATTCTTATTCTGAATATGAAATCCATTTTTCAAAATTCAAAACACAGAAGTGGCAGAAATTAATTTAAAATTAATTCCCGTTGTTAAAACAAAAAGCGTGTTTTTAAGAGATAATAACTATCAAAAGATTGGCACTTGTTTATGTCCGGTTTAATTGTAAAATTATGTCCAATGACCAACATTATATTAAATGGTAATAATATATTATAAATATACTTTAAAACAACTCAAATCCATAATTTATCACTTTTAATTGTTTTGATTAAAAAAGTTATTTTTAATTAAAATTTAGTAATTTTCACTATTCATCAAAATATAAAAGTTATCCGAAAAGTACCAAAATTTCACCTAAGGCTAAATTCGATACTCCGAATCCAAAAATGCAGTCCATTTTGAGAGGTAAAATTTCTAAAATTTTAAAACATAGGTATTAATATTCATAACAGCTAGTTTGATTGGTTGTGGTGTGTTAGAATCTCGAAGTTGCGTACAATGCACGCCATTGCATTATTCAAAGGAAAGCGTACCGTGGAAGTTTGGAATGTTTCATTTTAAATTTTTTGATGTCCCCATTTAGTCAAAAAGTTTAAAATATTGTATTTAAAAAGGTTTCACTATTAAAACTTGATAAAAGTGCAATACTGAAAATGAATATGTTCTTGAATTATGTCTAAGAAACTCATAATATGGATTCTAAAATTATAAGGATAATAAAAGTTTAAAATTTAGTTAATACTATTCATAACCTCTTTTGAATGGCTTTTTTGGTAAGTCATGGTGTGATTGAACTCGGTGTTGTGTGTAGTGCAGGTTATTGAATTATTTTGAAGAAATAACACACTATGAAATATTTGGGTGTTACAACTGTGTTGCTCCATGATTTCCAGTGCCCTGACGGTTAGTCAAATAGATGTCTGCTGCCAATTTTATAGGCTAGAGAGCATAATGTGGTCATAGTTGGCTTGGGTCCGGTCTGACACGGCTTCTGCCGACCCTGTTCAGGCGGCCCGGCCCGCTGGGTTCGACTCAACCCACTATGCCATCCGGCAGTCTGTGAGGGGCCGCAGGGGTTTGGCTGCGGATGCCACGACGTCGTAGGGTGGCTCGACTGGAGCAGCTCAGAAGGGAGGTCAGAGGCCGTGGGGTAGCTCGGAAAGAGCAGCTCGGGATGCACGAAGGCTCGGACGGAGCCACAGGCAGTGTGGAGGAGCGGCTTGGGGCCGGGGGTGGCTCGGCTAGAGCGGCTCGGCCGTGGGTGGCTCATCCAGAGCGGCACATCTATGGGTAGCTTGGCCAGATGGCGGTGGCGGTGCGGTTGACGGTGGCGGCGGCTAGGCCTAGTCGGCCGTAGCTCGACCTTGAAAACGGCGGCGGCGGCTCAACCAGGTCAGCGGTGGCACGGTGGACGATGGTGGTCGCTCGACGGATGATGGTGGCGGTTCGGCAGATGGTGGCAGTGGCCTGTCGGATGGCTACGGCAGCTCTGCGGATGGCGGCCATGGTGGAGCAGTTATGGGTGGAGCTGTCTTGGGGCATGGTGGCCATGGGTGCCATGGAGTGGCTCGGCCGCAGGGCTGTCGTTAGGATGTAGAGGTTGTGAGGCCGAAGTTGCCACTGGGAGGTGTCGTTGCACTGTCACCTTCCTAGAATTCATCACCACAAATCATCACAAGAATTGTGGATGGGTCAGTGCATATTTTTTTGGCCCGTAACCTTCTACGTTAGGTTGGTAGCATATGGGTCAATAAGAACTTGAACATCGAACATGATATCCTATCCTCTCAGAATGATGGTTCCCAACTTGCAAAAAAAATCATCCTGGTTCATTGTTTTAAAAAGGTATGAACATGGGGATATAATCATACACAAATTAAACCCCTACCTTGGGTTGTTCATTGATGTTGGCGCAAGACGGAAGTACGGATGTCCATTCCTAGTAGATGAAGACGTCCCATGTCCGAAGAAGTCCCGAGTAAGAAGGTCGAAGTCGAGGTCGGCGTTCTTCATTGGCGGAGCATTATTCATTGGAAATATTTATTTCTCCCAAATCTCTCCCCTCTCCAAATTCCTCCAAACATGAGAAGTAGACAACATAATTGATTATGTTGGCTATTTAGTTCGTTGAGATTAAATTAATATTGGCTAAACAATTAATCAAGATGGAAAAATTAATGTGATGTGTTGGATTAATCAATATAGAGTAAGATATAGAGGCTCCTCCACATTAAAGAGGGAGTTGATTGGTTTCTCATCCATTATGAGGGGAGTTCAAGAGGTTTAGGCCTTCGGTGGTGCTCACCACCATAACCTCTCATGGGAGGTTATGCTCGGGTGGTCCCCAACACCATAACCTCTTATGGGAGGATAAGGTCTGGTGGCCCGCACATCTCAAATTCTACGTGGATATATCCTTAAAAAATAAAATAAAATAAAAATAATGCTTATTTTATATTATTATTTCCATGGAAAATCCATAAATAAACTTTCACCCTCGACCAACTGCCATCGAGGTAAAAGTATCCTTAAGAGAAAATCAGCACTGTGAGTTCCACAGGTGTCCATAGATTTTAATTCCAAGAACCGGTGAAATGTTAGAAATACATGCTCTCTCTTTTACTGAACAAACCCAATCAAATGTTCAGAAATTCATCCAGAGCACTCTGGGAATCAGATTCACTGGATGTCAGTTTTAGCAGACTCGTCAAATTCCCATATATATAAAAAAAAAATACATGGAAATTCTGGGTCTTTACATTCCCCCTTCCTAATGGCTTTATGTCTCCATAAGCCACAAATCAAACTAAGGGAATAAGTTGGGGTACTGAGCATGCATAATACCCTCCCTCTCCCATGTTCTCCCATGGAGGTTCTCGTGCTTCCAGAAAATGCGCACCAGAGGTATCGAACACCCCCAAATAACCTACTCCTTTCGATCCTCAATCTCTACTGGAATCTTTATAAAAGTCGCCCCATCGTTGACGTCCAGTTTTTCATGGTCGATGACGTGAGAAGTTTCGTGCTAGCATATCCTCGGCTGGGATACGTGGAAGACATCGTGCACCCGGTGTAATAGAGGTGGAAGATCTAATCAGTATTCCACTTCGCCATCTCTGCTAAGGACCTGAATATGTCCGATGAATCTCAATGATAACTTTCTGCCTCAACCAAATCTCTGAAAACCTCATTGGGGTGAGACCCTTAGAAAGATGTGGTCACAACCTCGAACTCCAGAGGCCTCTGTCTCTTATCGGCATACGACTTTTGCCTGCTCTGTGCAGTCTTCATCTTCTCCTAGATGATCAGCACCTTCACTGTGGTAGCATGTACTATCTCTGGTCCCACTACTGCTGACTCCCCTGGTTCAGTCCAGCACAAAGGTGATATGAAACTTAACACGTATAACTCCTCAAAAGGTGCCATACCAATGATGGAGTGATAGTTGTTGTAGAATGAAAACTCCACCGAGGGTATGTGATCATCCTAGCTGCGATGGATGTTGAGGACGCACGCATGTAGCATGTCCTCAAGGGTCTGAATGATCTACTCAGTCTGGCCATCCATCTAAGGATGGTAGGCAGTGCTCAAACATAGATGCGTTCCGAATGCTTCCTGCAACTCCATCCATAGTCAGGAAGTAAAATGGGAATCCTGATGGGAGACAGTCTTCGATGGTACTCTATGTAGTCGCACAATCTTGTACACATAGAGGTTTCCCATGCACTCTACTGAACTCTACTATCTGATCTGTAAGATGGGGGATGACGTGGTGAGTCGGTCAATGATCAAACAAATCAAGTCATGTCCCCTTTATGTATGTGGAATTACTATCATGAAGTCTATGGATATCCCACCCCACTTTCACTCTGGGAACTCTAATGGATGAACCAATCCTACTGGTACATGATTCCCTATCATCACTTGCTGACAAGTGAGGCACCGAGAGACAAGCTCTACTACTGCATTTATCATTCCTGGACACTGGTGTTGTCATCAGAGATCCTGGTACATCATCTCTACTCTTGGAGGTACCGCTATAGGGGATTTGTGGAACTCCCTCAACACTTCTTCCTAAAGTGACCCTGGTACCATGGTACATCCTCTGAAGAGGATGACGTGCTCCCTACCTTAAAAAAATTCATTAGGTTCCTATCATGTGGATATATGAGAATGTCGTGTCTCGCAATCATCATACCCATATTTTGGATCCATGAATCGCTAAAGGAGTGGTGGAGTGACTTTAACAGACTGAAGAAATACTACTCAATCTCTATAGGCAAAGGATATCTGTAAAGCAGCCATCTGCTCTGTCGCCTCACCTGATGTAGTATACCAGACCTCCTGCTGAGTGAATCTACTATAACATTCCCATTTCCAGAAGTATATAATATCTCAAAGTCATAGTCCTGGAGGAAGTCAATCCAACATCTGTGTCTCTGGTTTAGGTCCTTCTAGGTGAAGATATACATAAGACTCTTGTGATCAGAGTACACTGTAAAGCGCTCACCTATCAGATAGTGTCACCACATCTTCAAGGAAAAGACCACTACCGCTATCTTTTATTCATTGGTAGCGTAGTTATGATCATGTTGTCTCAACTTTCGAGAACCATATGTGATCACTGATCGCTCCTACATCGGAACACATTTGATTCTGGTTTCTGAAGTGTCGTAGTAGACTATGTACCATATTCCCTCTTCTAGAAGCATAATGATAGGGGCACCTTTCATCCTCTGCCTCAGCTCTTGAAAACTCTATTGACATCTCTCCGACCACACATAGGGTTTTCCCTTATTCATAAAGGCTGATATTAGTGATGAAACTCTAAAGAAATCTAGCAGAAACCTCTGGTAATATCCAGCCAAAACCAATATACTATGTACCTCAGTCACACTCATGGGTGGCTCCAATGCATGTACCACCTCAATATTTGCTGGATCCACTATAACTCTAGCTTCTAATATGACATTCCCCATAAAGTGATCCTCTCGGATCCAAAACTGGAACTTTCAGAGTTTACCATAAAGCCGGTACCCTTAGAGTGTGTCAAATACTACCTACAATTGATAGGTATTCTCCTCCTCAGTATCTAAGTAGAATAGAATGTTGTCGATGAAGACTACTAAAAAGCAATCAAGTTATGTCTAAAATTTCCTATTCATTAGTCCAATGAACACTGATGGAGCATTGGTTACACCGAATGTCATAACCAAAAACTCATAATGGTTGTACCAATATCTGCATGTCATCTTTTGCACATCCTCCTCTCATACTCTGAGTTGGTGATAGCTTGATCTGAGGTCTATCTTCGAGAACCAGCTTGCTCCATTCAGCAGATAAAAGAGGCCATCAATCCATGGAAGTGTGTACTTATTCTTCACAGTCACCTGGTTTAGGCATCGATAGTTGACACAAAGTCTCAAGCTCCCATCTGCCTTCTTGGAGAACAATATTGGGGATGTCCAAGGAGAAACACAGGGCCGAATGAATCCATTCCACTGAAAGTCCTACAACTTTACGTGCAGCTGACGAAGCTTAGCAGGAGCCATCCAACAGGATAGTTTAGATATTGGTGTTGTCCCAGGGTATAAGTCAATATAAAATTACACCTCTCTATGAGGAGTTAAACCTGGAACATCATCAGGGATGAAATCCGCATATTGGTCCATCACTACAGTATATCTCAAACTATCCACATCAACCGCTATGAGGGTAAGGCTAGCCAACTGATGAGTGATCGGCTGCACTCTCCTCCGGGTAAGTTATTTATGAGCTACAATGGATCCCTTCTCTCCATTGATAGTAAAACTATTCCCATCTATGATGACACAACGCACCTTACGCCTAATAATGTTTATCTGAGCATGGATTGTGGATAACTTTTCCATAACCAAGATGACATCGTAAGGCCTCAACCCTAATACTAGGAGATCACAATCGATGATCTCTCCTCCTAGAGTAAGATCTCACTTCTGGTAGAAGTTAATAATCGTGTAATATTCTCACGTAAGATTCTATAGCTGCAAGGATCAAGCCAATGGCTACGTCGAAATATCCGAGATCTAAACAAGGGATGTTCGAATAAAATCATGACCGACACCAGTGTCTATAAGTACAACATCTAAGATGTATTAGACATAGATTGTTTCTCGTATCATCCATGGAGCACCATGATCGTATGATTCAGCTACCTAGAGTTGAGATAGCCCTTATCCACATACTCCATATGGTCGGGGTGGACCTCATGGTGGTGGTGGTGGTAACATTTTGAATCGTCGCCCGCCACCAACTTCACGGCTAGATCCTCTACCACGTACGCATGCTCTCTACGGACCTCCTCGGTCAAACCTTTGTCTCTGTCTACGAATTTCATCAACTGTAAACTGATCATCCATATGATGGGTCAGACAGTCACAAGCCATGTGACCCTTCCCTCCGCATGAGTTACACTGCATGATCCTTTCATGACTGGTTCCACCTCTGGTTCCCCGCACAACTGATACCAGGTCATGAGGGCGTCCACTAGTTTGTCTAGAATTCTTATACCACTTTGACATCTTCCTGCTTCCACCTGTATAAGACTCCACTGTATGGAGAATGGTGGTGGGTCTCACTGCTGGTGACTACTCAGCAAGAAATCTCTCCACTAAGAGGGCTCGCTCTAACACGCCCGCCTGCATCAGAATGCTGAGTGAGATCATTAAAGCCCTAATCTCCCACCTAAGCCCCAGATCAAAGGTTTGGGCCCTAAATAATGTGTCCCACACCATATATGTGAAGTAGCATGAGAGGTCAGTGACCCCCACTAAATAATGAGATATAGTCATGCTGCCCTGTTGTAGATGAAAAAGCTCAGGTATGCGCACTGCGCGAAGAGTCGCTGGGACAAACTCTACACGAAACAGGATCTCAAAGTCTGCCCAAAGAAGTCTCAACTCATCGTGAAACTAGAGCATCAAGCTCCACCATCTTCCCGCTATTGCCTATAGAAGGCCAGCATCAATGATCACCATGAGACCGGATGGTGTCCCTATGAATTAGAATACTCTCACCACAGCCTCCAGCCAATCCTCAACTCCTTTTGGGTCTATCTCTTCCCTGAACCTGGGCACCCTCTAGTACTGGAAATCATGCAACACGCTCAAGAGGCATACATTGTCTGCTGCTGGGGCTAGTGGCATCGGTGGCCTAATGGGGAATGGTACAGTTGGTGCCTCCTCTGGTGCCTCTACTGGAAAAGGGTCATGCACCAAAGCCTCATTGCTCGGTGGGCAATCAGTGCGTACAAATCTCATAACCCTAGATGGTTGTCTTTGTGGAGGCATATAATACCCCATGGTTTTGAAAATATATATTGAATTAAATTTAATAATCTATCAATTAATCACAAATTTTCCTCTTCTATGTTTTGAATTTAGAAAAATGGTCATCTAGAGTTGTGTTCAGTAAGTCATTTGGAGTCTGATAGAAAAAACATAATTTCTGGTGAGTAGTAACATACCATTATGAAAAATAATATGAATATTAATATGAACCTTATGAATAGTGAATAACGATATTATTTTATTTTCATAAGGTAATATAATAATGGGATCTTAATTAATTTTTCAATGTCACATAAAACTAAATATACCTCTATGATTGTGATTTTCAGAAATAACTATGACTTTATATAAAAATTAAATTAATAATATTTATAAAATTATTTTTTAGAAATGGAGTTCACTTTTTATTTCTAAAAATCAAAAAATGTTAGGGGTGAAATTTTTTAATTTTCTAAAATTCTTTAATTTTTGATGAATAGAGAAATACGATAAAATACGGTATATTAAAATTAACAGATAAATACACTATTTATGACATCATAAGTGATGTAAGGACATTTGGTTAGAACTCACATGAAATTATTATGATTAGGGGTCACATGAAAGAACAATATTGGTTTCTTGGATGGATATAATAAAATAATGAATTAAATATTGAAAATTTACTCCTCTCCTCCACTATAAAAACCCCTTACCACTCCCAATTATATTAACTAATATAAGAATTGAATATAATCAATTTTCATCCCATATACCCTTACCTAGTCTCTCTCCCACGTCCAAGAAGCTTCTGTTCTTTCCCATAGACCAAAAACCCTTTCTTTAAGGAGATTCTCAAGGAGGTTATTTCAAGAGGTAAAGCACCCTTCTTTTTCATTTGGTTTCATTTCAATTTTTCTTCTTTTTCTATCCTCACCTCACCTCATATGTACAAGTGATCTTGTTAACACAAGTATAATATATATACTCTAATTATACCATGTGAGTGGATGAACCATCATAAATATTTTTACTCCCTCCCTTTTTTTTATAAACGAAATCAACGGCCAATATGTTCCAATTTATAGACGTCGTGGACGACAAAGTTTCGTTCTTCAGTTTTTTCATCATTATAGGTCATGATACAATATTTATAATTTAAACAGACTATAATATATGTATTATAACTTAATTAATAATCACAAACCTGAATATGTACATATAATTACGTTATATGACAACACTAGTTCAAAATAATCCAAATACCGCTGAGTCAACGAAGTTGTTGGCATCTAATGATTAATCTTCATTCCTTGTATCCAAATGATAGAAAGGACCATTATCAATTATTTATGTTCATAATTAATCTATAATTCCAATTTTAGGGATTTAGATCCATTCCACATGAACTCCATTACTTAAAAACAAGTGAACTGATTTTGAAAATAACGAAAATGAACACCCCGGAACAACAAAATTCAATATAATAACATAGCAGTAAGAGAATACATGAACTAAAAAGAATTATGATAAACTAAATAAATATCTAATTTGTTTTAAAATAAGTTATTAATAAGTATAGTTTTATATTCTAGGAGCTTAAGTTCAAGAATGGAACATGTTTAGAGTTAAGGTAAGGGTTTTTCCACCCGAACATCCATTTTCATTTGGGATACATTCATTGTTTAATAACCTCAATGAAATTCTTATGTATTGTTATTTACCCATCATATATTATGTGTGAGTATCATATATATGTTTAAAAACCAGAATCCTTCATTTTTTATGGATAGTTACAAGTTTTATAAGGGTCATTCAAAATTGTTTTGAAAAATAAAAGTCTGATTCAAGGGAATTTCTCAAATTCATACCTATATTCAAGGGCACTCTATAATCTGTTTTTGGAAACCACTATCTTTATAAAATAACTCATTTTATTATCAAAATAATAACTTACTTCGCTTCTGGTTTTATACAATTGTTTTTCTAAAAGAACTCATCTTTTTCAAAATCAAAGAGTATTTATCTTCAGAATTGCTTAATTTTTTTATAATAGTGTTTTCATCTAATTCAACACTCTTATTGATTACATGGTATTATTGGGTTTAATAATTTATGAATTCATATAAAATATTTAATATAATGGTTTATGACTAACTCTAGTGTGGATGATCTGTCCTAAAACAATTCACCATATTACTCGGAATGGTTAGTGTTTTATGTTTAATGATTGTGGAATGTTAATTAAAGTTTATATGATAGTTTCAGTATGAATGTATATGTTGTTTATGATTATCCCCACTCATATGAGGAATAAATTGGACTTATTATGTGATGTGTGGGTCCCTCTATATCCCATCAATGCATCGGTAGGTCTCATGAGGCAAATAGACGTGGGATTGGCCGAGGCATTACCCAATGTGTTATATGGATTGTGGCCGAGACCTTAATCATTAGACATATTGGCCAAGGCATTGAAAAAATGTTTCAGAATGTTATATGCACTTCCCTCATTATGAAGCTAGTTATTAAAAGTTCATGAGGTTATTCAACTTGTAGAATACCCATGATTATGTTTTATTTTGGCATTATTTTCTCAGATCATATTCCTGGCATAATGTGTTCATGTTTACTATTAAGGGCGTGTGTTTTTAATTATACACCTTGTCTTATGTTTATTCTATCTTCCATTGTATTGCTTACTCTTACTAATCATTTGATGTCACCTCTTTCTTATGATTCATTTTTTCGAGGATATTACGAATTAAATTATGAATGACTCGGATGCATAATCAAGGAGGCATGGATGTTTATAATGGAATAAATTAGTGCTGTATTTCATTTCTTATTGTAATGTTGAAATTATTAATGTATCTTGTTTACAATAATACTAAACTACTTGGTCCTTCGGGAAGCTTATACTTTGTTTGTATTCCAATGTAAACAAATAAGGCACCGACTTCGGGCAACTTGGGTCGGGTCCTTACAAGGCATCCTGAAAAGAAACATGTGAACCATGGTCAATAAGTTATACCTGGTGAGATGAATCAAAGTGTATACAAAGAAGACTCTTGAAAATACACATGCAATTTTTTTTCTCGTGCACTGAGTTGGAAATCAGAAGTCATGGTCCTAGTGTATGGATACATCGGTTGCTGCACCCACCCTGGATTCCATAAGCTGATAAGAACACTCACTACACCTAACACTATTTCCATTTAAAAAGAAATATTAGAGTAATATGTTCTACTCTATAACTTAATCCTTTGATACCAATTTTTAATGACCCATCCCCCGGGGCCTATGTTATGACTAACCCAAAATTTCCTTCCATAGGCCATGGGCTGGGGACTGGCACCGAAGGCGTATTCCGTAAATCTGGGAATACATTGCCTTTATAACCATTAATCACATGTAACCAAGCACAAAACAAGATAGGAACACTTATAAACATAACTGAATATAGAGTGAGTGCAGTAAGTAAACAGGGCCAAAATATAGGCCCAACTGGAAAGTAAATTTACTGATGTGATACAATACAACCGAAGAAAAGGGAAAGTCACAAGCTGGGTCATCCTCTGAGGATCATACCTGAAGTGTAGTTATAGATCGCCACTTTAACACACCACATCTGTCTGTCTTCTCCACGTATCGATACGTCGTATGAAACACCTCTAAGAACTGTCCAGTCCTAGTACTCACGTCTTCAATTAGCGAGGCCTATCATCTGCACCACACACAATGAAGTGTGGGCATACCCTTTGCATAGGTGAGTATAAAGTCACTCATTAGGGACCCCGAGACCCTCAAGGTCTCACAAAGTCCACCGAGGATAAAAAAGAAAGTATGAAATCAATAGATAACCCTACTTAAGTTTATGCCCATACATATACATATGTTATCATGTAATCCATCTCAATGATGGGAAAAACACAAAGGTACTAACTCAGCTCACACCAGGTTTATTATAGGGGTAGTAATATGTATGATATCCAGTCACATCGTCAAACACTTTGGCTACTGAAGAACCCCTCCTCTATCATGTGTAGTGGGCCTGCCTCGTCACACAATGATGCTTCCCACTAACATTGGACTGATGATTTACTCCTCCTGTCGAGTACTGTGGGTGTGCCGCCTCACATAGAGGCATTCCCAACTTTTGGTTTGCCACGTATCACAGAGGTGCTCCCCCTCAGGACTACTAAGGTACTTCTCCTGTCGTGTATCGTGGGTCTTCCCCATCACACTAAGGCACTCCCCCTCGTAGCCTACTAAGGTAATTCTCAGGTCGAGTACCCTGGGTATGTCATGTCACACAGGGGCACTCCCCAGCATGGGTCTGCCGTGTCAAACAAAGGCATTCCCCACTAGGCCTGTAAAGTCACTCCGAGTCGAAACAGTCAGCATTCATCAAGTCTCATCCAGCTACTAGGTTCCCACACTATGCACACTAGTCTCTGAAAGGATCTTCTCCACATGCTACTGGCTGATACTCCAACTGCAATGAAGTCCTAGGAAGAAGCATCTCAATGGTCTGCCATGTCATAGGGGTCTCAATGCAATAGACGACACGTCAATCGGACGCCCGGTCCGTGAGTTATTAGCTTTTTAGTTCTGGGGGCCCAGTTGGATTCGTGCTCGATCCAACCAGACCATTCCTCATCATAATCCAAAACTCTAGTGGGTATACTCAATGAGACCATCTCGCTCCATGATTTCTAGCATCATTGACGGTTCTTCAAACAAACGTGTGGTGCCACTATAATGTCCCATAGAGCCTTATCAGGTCGGAGTGAGCCCTGATCCAGTGTGACCCAGGCTGACCGACCTAGCCTGACCTGGCCTGTGGGGTAGTCGGTGGGTGGCATGGGGCCACGGGGGTTCAGCCGCAGATGGTGCAAGGCCGTAGGGTGGCTCGGCCAGAGTAGCTTGCCCAGGAGGGCAGATTCCATGGGGCGGCGGAGGTGGAGTGGCTCGGGCTGTAGGGTGGCTTGGCCAATGGAGATCGAGCCACAGGGTGCCTCGGGTCACAGGTTGTTCGGCTGGAGTGGTCAGGGCCATGGGTGGCTCGGCTGGAGCGGCTCGTCCGCATGTGGCTTTCCCAGAGAGTCTCAGATGCAGGAAGCTCGAACAGAGCGGCGCTGGCGGCTCGAAGGACAGCGGCGGCGACTCGGCCCTGTCGGCGGTGGCGGATCTACGGATGGTGGTAGGGCCGCAGGGGGCTGAGCCGCAGGGTGCAGTGGTCATGCATGCAACTGAGTGGCTCGACCGTAGGGGTGTCGTGAGGACACAGAGGTCGCAAGGTGGTGATGGCCGCGGGGCGGTGTCATTGCGTCGTCGCCTTCATCTCTTTGAACACCACAAATAATCACAAGATTTGCGTAGGGGTCGGGCCATGTTGGTTTGGCTCATACCCTTCCTCGTTTTGGTGTTAACATATTTCCCAACAAGAACATGAAAATTAAACGTCAAATCCAATCATCCTAAAATGATTATTCCCAACCCGCAAAAGAAATCACCCGCGTTCATTGTTTTAAAAAGGTAAGAACTTGGGGATATAATCATACACTAATTAAACCCCTACCATGGGTTGTTCATTGAAGTTGGTTCTAGAAGGAAGTACATAGGTCGATTTTTCATAGATGATGACGTCCCACGTCAGAAGAAGTCTCGAGGAAGAAGGTCAAAGTCGAGGTCGACATTCATCAATGGCGGTGCTTTCTTCATTGGTGGAGCATTCTTTGTTGGAGAACTTAATTTCTCCCAAATCTCTCTCCTCTACCAATTCCTCCAAAAATATCAAGTAGCCAACAAAATAGATTATTTTGGCTATTATTTCGTTGGAATAAAATTAAATTTGGGTAAACAATTAACCGAGTTTCCAAAATTAAAGTGGTGCATTTTCTTAGTCAATGTGGAGGATGCTCAAGTGGCTCCTCCACATTAAAGAGGTAGTTGAGAGGGTTTTCCTCCATTATGATGGGAGTTCAATAGGTTTAAGCCATGGGTGGTCCCCGCCACCAAAACCTCTCATGGGAGGTTCAGCTCGGGTGGTCCCCACCACCATAACCTCTGATGGGAGGTTATGGTATGGTGGCCCCCACTTATCAAATTTAATATGGATATATCCAAAAGAAAAATAAAATAAAATAAAAAGAATGTTTATTTTATTTTAATATTTCCACAAAAAAACCAATAAATTAACTTTCACCCTCGACCAATTGTCGTCGAGGTGAAAGTATCATTAAGAGAAAACCGACACTATGAGTTCAACGGTGTTCCCAGATTTCATTTCCGAGCACCGGTTCAAAATTTAGAAAAACATGCTCATACATTTACTAAACATACCCAAACAAAATATCAAAAATACATTCCGGGCACTCCCGGATTTGGAATCACACGCCGTCAATTTTCACGGAATAGTAAAAGTTCAATATATTTAAAAACAATTACATTGAAATTCTGGGTCATTACACATCAGCCTTACAAACTCTTTAAAATATATTTCTTCTTCCACATCCAAAAAAATATATTATATCAAATTTTTAATAATGAATATAGTATAATCAATACAATGACATGTTACAATGAATTTTGAACACCAAATTCTATATATTTTCTATATAATTAAAAGAGAATTTTTCACTCATGCATACTTAAAATATACATATATTCATTATACATGAGGTTTGAACACATATCAGAGAAATTCAGACATAATTTAAGGGCTCTCAATTATAATGATCTATTTTAGAAATATATATAATTATTGGCATGTTTATATTTATTTGTATAATATACTGATACTTTAACATGATATACCATGTGTGCAGTAATATTATTTATGATAAAATTTTTCCTTTTTGTTATTTCATTAGTTGGAAAATGTTAAGGGGTTTCTGAACATAATTTCCATTCATTAGGTTATATAATGTTATCATTGACTATTTTATGATATTATTATGTTTGAAATCTATATTAATTGTTTATTTATTTTTTTCATATTTTTTGGACATACCTTTATTAGAGATAATAACATTTTTGATTAATTATCACTTTAATGGTATGATATTTGTAATGTATTTTCTCACATTATACTCTTTTTAGAAACATATTTAATTATATGACTTTTTTATTAGGTGTATATACTAAAAAAATAGATATATTAAACATTACTATAAATTTATTCATGAAGATTAATGAATCATTTATCATTACATTATCACGTGGAGTGTTTAAATAGAAATATGATATTATTTCCCCCTTAATCAGTATATATATTTTTCCATTACCTTAGTTTTCAAAAAATTCTACCAAGGTAATTTGTATTAGTAAATTTACTTATAAAAATTAAAGTATCCTTGATTTTTTGAGTGGTCTAAATGGAATAATTTTCATATTTTCCTCTAAAAGGGTCATTTTCATCTTTCCATCTTAAAACATCAAAATGAATTCTTTATTTTAATGTATAGAGAATTAATGTACATTATCACCACAATAAACCTTGTATACTCATTATAATATTATACAAGTTTAATTATTTTTAAAATTTATATTAATAATTGAAAAAATATTTTAAATGTTTAATTTAAATTTTAATCTAGTATTTATATGAATCATGTTTCTAAAAAAAATCTAATTTTGAAGGTTACCTTTCTTCATTTGACTAGTCTCATAGGGTGTAACAATTTTTAGAATCATTTAATTATTTTCTGTATTGTGACATTATATTTCCTTTAAATAACAATATAAAATTTATCATATATATTATTATTTAAAATACAATATACTCTTTATAAATTGTGTTTATCAATGAATGATTTTTGAATGAATGGGTAATAATAGATAATATATACTATATATCAATTTTCAAATTTGATGATATGGAATATAGTTTCTGAGTTTTATTTTCTCATTAAAAATAGGAACACCTTATAAATGCGGTTATTGGTAGGGAACGAGTTATATAGGATTTTGATGCATTGTTTTGTCTCGTGAGACAAACTGGTAAGCTAGTAATATATGGCCATCTTGGGTATACCAACCTATTAAATAAACTATCTTGGAACAAGGCCTTAATGATATTGAAATCCCAATGTCTTGCATCATGAAATTCATTATTAATTATTAACTTCATATTGAATATAGTTTTTATTATCCCTTAGAATACAACATTAATATTATCAATTAATGGATTTTGGGCTAATGTTATTGACTAAGTCTCATGTGATTAGTGTTATTTAACTTGTCGTATATATTATTTATTATTTATTCGTGAACAATAATAGTATATATAAATCCTAATGAGATTCATAGAAAACCATTTTTGTCTATTTTCCCTTGGTTATGGAGAATTATATTGTAAGAAATATAAAAGTTTAATGAATTCTATTATGCTATATATTTTTTATTTCCAATGAAATATTAGAATCATGTATGTATTTTTTTCCAAAACTACTAATCATACTTGTCCACCAGGATTAGACCCAAAATATATAGATGAAAATTTGATGTTGTAACTATTATATATGGGCTACTTTCGTTAGGGTTGATGCAATTATTATATATAAGTACAATGAGGTAGCTTCATTGATATATCAAATAAATTTCCATGCCAATTATTACATGACATATTTTTTATATATAGAAATTATAAATTTTAAATTAAAAAAAATTATTATGTGGAATAATGTGTTAAAAATGTATAAATTGGTTATAATTCATACATTCTAATAAATTTATTTGAACATGTACTAATATAGATAGTTATAAATGACAATTTTTTTATAAAATTTATTACCATTTATGGAAGAAAATAACATTGATGATTCTCATATTAAAAATAATCATTCTATAATTTCCATTATAAGGTATTAATGATAGTGATATATCAGGTATATTTATATAAATTCACTTTTCCTCTTAATAAATGAGATGAAATCATACAACTATAAAATTTACTATTCAACTATATATCCATATTATGATCAAATGGGAACATAATTATAACATGGTCATTGTAAATGTTGTAAAATTATTCAATCACCAATAATATGAAAGGTTACTCCAAAAGTATAGGATCCAAGAAAATACAGTCCAAAATAAATTTATTAAAAAAAAGTGGAATATGAGACATGCATACATGGGATTATTACAAAAATGAGATTTTATGACACCACACATGTCTGCCTCCAACATTGGGACATAATTATCTGGGACCGTAAAAGGCTAAATCGTATCCATCTCTATTACTTCTATCATGGAAAACGAATCTACCACCTAGTTGGCCTCCCTATAAGAATGTGAGACTACCAAATTTATATGAGTTACCTTAATAAGGAAATTGACCTAGTAAGGTATCACTCTCTAAGGGACGTAACACATTCTTTTTTTTAAGGGAAAATATTTACGGGATATTCTATTAGGGAAAATAATTAGTAGGATTGTCACACCCGTCATTTCTATTTGATTTTTTTTTTATTATTATTAATTTACTTTGCATCGGGTAGTTCGGGTCAAAACCTGACTTAAGATTTCAAGTTATTTTTGTTTTGGTTTTGTTTGCGTCCAGCACAACGTGGTCGAAGCTGCGCGACCTCGTTTGGGTCACCGCGCGGCCCCGCCCGGTTCACCGCACACCTTGCTGATGTTTAATTAATGAAATAAAATGAATTAACTTTTGTTTTAATAATAATATTCATAATAATGTCATTTGAAATTATTATTATTATTTCTATTTTAGTTTATTACATTTATTATTGTTTCGTTAATTTTATTATTATTGTTATTATTATCTTAGCTAATATAATTCTTTATTTTATTTTAGTGTAATCAAATGAGTCTTATTATTTTTATCCTCATTTTTCGTTTTCCACCTTATTATTTATATTATTACTATATTATTTATTACTTTTTTTCCTTTCTTTTATTTTGTTTGCTTGTTTATTTTTATTTTATTTTTTTTATCCCTTTAGGGTTTCGGGTCTCTCCCCTCACCCTCTCTCCCGTCGCCACTTTCCCCCCCTGGCGCGCCGCACCCCCCTTCACCCTTGCTGCTAGCGCCGCCCCCTGTTCTCCCTCCCCTCGGCCAGCCTTGCTACCATTGCGCTGCATCCCGTTTCTTTTTTTTTCTTCCTTTCCGTCGAAGCCTCTCCCTTCGAGGGTTCTGCCGCGTCACACCCCTGCTCCGTCTTCATCCCGTGCGCCGCCTCCTCCCTCCTCCGGCCTCCTCTGGTGTTCCGGCCCCATTATTTCCCAGCCGCCGGCCGCCGCACCTCCTCCCTCTTCCGGCCTCCTCCGGTGTCCCGGCCTCCACCCGCCGACCTACCTTCACCCGCCCTGCTCGTTCGGCCGAGCCGCCCCAGCAGCACCCTCCTCCGGCGGCACCCCCTCCGGCCGCACCTCCCTTCTCCGGCCTCCTGACCCGCCTCCCGTCCAGCCTCCCTCCCCCGACTCCTCCGCCGTCCCGCACACCCGGGCTCCCCTCCGGCCTCCGCCCGCGTGCCTCCAGCGCGACCTGCACCCCGCTCGACCCCCTTGGCTGTGAGTTTTTTTTCTTCTTCTTTCTTTTCATTTTATTTTTATTATGTTTTGTTTTTTTTGTTATCATATTAATAATAATAAGATTATTAATATTATAATATTAATATATTTTTTCCATTACTAATACTATTATCATTATTACATTATGTTATTATGTTATTATATTGTTATTATTAATATTAATAATATATTATCAATATTATTATTATTATATTATATTAGTATTGCTATTATGATTATGATAATATTATAATTATGTCATATTATTTTGTTATTATTACTATTAGATTGTTGTTATTATTACTATGTTAATAGTATTATTATTATTATTATCATATTATTATCTTTATTATTATTAAAAGTATTATCATATTAATAATATTATTATTATTATTATTTTAATTATCATATTATTATTGCTATTGTTATTATATTGTTACATTATGTTATTCTTAATATTATTATTATATTATTATTATTTTTATGCTATTTTCATTATTAATCTTGTTATTATTATTATTATTTTATCATTATTATTATTATTATTATTATTATTATTATTATTATTACTATTATTATCATTATTATTATTCTGGCTTGTTGAGGATGTGCGGCTGATCATAACAAAAGTTTTGAAGGGGATTTGGGTGTGTAAGGTCATGGATGTCTTTGGAATGGTTTAATAAATTTTAAAGTGGGTTATTAAATAGTGCAGATGGTGCGCATTGTGTTTTGAAAGCATGTCAAAATGGTCTTTGCTTCGTTTGTTCATTTGAATTGTTTTAAGTCAAGTGGTTTTGTGTTTTTAGTTGCTGTGCGTTTATTGCAGCGTGTTGGCGAGGTGACTCCGCAACACCACGACCATCGGCTTGCGCGTACTTGTACGTCTGTGCGAGGCGTTTCGCATCACCGTGTTCGAGCTGCGAGTTGAGGTAGGTTCCCACTGCACTTGCCTTTGAATTTAGAATTTACTTATTTCTTGTCATTTAATTAATTTTTATCAAATTGGAAGTAGTATTTAAATATTATTATTTCTAGAGTAGTTATACTGCTGGAATTGGAACTGCTTCTTTCTCTGCATCGTACCGAAAGCTTTTCTTTTCATGATTAGCTGTTGCGCAATATTGAAAATGCCCCTTTGGCCCTTATGTTTGCGCTTCAGAATTAAAATGGTGATTTGGTCTACCTAAATGAGATTTTAAATGTGTTTTTCTGGTTTTAAATGTGACGACGTCTGATTCTTCTTTTGGAATTGATTTGGTATTGATCAAGTACATGAGGCCCGTTTGGTACTTTAATGAAATTAATGTTTTGAAAAGTCTCTTTGGAGTGATCCTTTGTGTTTGTTGATTTGGTGAGCGGAGTATGTGATGCTTGTGCATCTTGACTAGTTTTACATTAGGGATGCATTCCTCTTTTATTATATGTGTTGACATGGGAACCTGGCATATTAAGTGAATTATCTGAGAACGATTGCTGCACTAGTTTAGATCACGCACTGGCTAGTGGCCCCATAGCAGGGGAATACTGAGTTATTGCTGCTATGGGGATTGGGCCCCTCGGTTAGGCCATGTAGGGCTATGCCGGGCGTTAGGGCGTTATGACATCATCGAGTTAGGGCATGCCTTCAGGATGAGTCAGATGTATAGTACGTTCTGGTTTGTTCACGATCTCCTAGGTTCGACCCATGTCTCTTTTAGTGTTTATTTGCATACGGCAGACGATTGAGAGGTTGAGTTTGGATGCCGACCCTTGTGTGCCACTTTTTCCCGTTGCCCTTAGTGTGTGTTGTGTGTGATTTTATTTTTGACTAACGAATAAAGTTTGGTTTTCTATTTGTTCGCAAAATGTTTTAAAATGCAATTCACCTGTTCCTTCCAACATCAAAATTCTTCTAAATTAAAAAGGGCAATGGACTGTTACTTGTTTTCAAAATGGAAAGTGTGTGTGTGTGTATGAAAACCTATATTTTCTATAATGTAGTTCAAACTAGAAGTGGGTAAATTCTTCTTTTAATGGTAGTGCTTTGGGAATAGATTTATCGGGCTAGCCTACTGAGTTTTAATACTCACGCCTATAGTGTTTTCTTGTTTTTAGTTTCTGTTGCAGGTTGACTTGAGCTTGCTCGCCGTGGGCGAGAGTTGGTTGGGGTTTGTTGGGCGACTCTCGGGATCACGAGGGGTTCTGGTTCGTGGTCAGGTTAGTTATGTGTTTGGCTGTTTTATTTTATTGTCGTTTGTTTATTTCTGTTTCTTAGTAAATTTTTATTGGGCGAAATCGTTCCCCCGTGTACTCTGTGATGCCCTGGCGCTTGTCGCCAGCCCGAGAGGATCGGGAACGCCTCTCGGGCCATGCCGCGGACCGACTCGGGTGACCGGTTCAGGGTCGACCCGGGTTGGTTCGTGACAAAATGGTATCAGAGGAGGTCGGCTCCTGAGCAGACCTTGTTTTTTCAGAGCGCCCATTGCTATTTGGAGTTGTCATGGTAAAGGGAGTAAAGTTTCTCGAACTCGAGGCGTTGGAACGGGAAGGATGTCATGAACCCTTGCTCGTTCTAAACCTCGAGTTACCATGGGATGTCCGGGTTGTTAGTGTCTTTTGGGTCTTCTGGATTGTTTTATGTTGGGAAATGAAAAGGGAGTTGGGAGAGTAGCTTCGTGAGCTCACAGGGCCTGGCAAGCCTTGTGGAGCCGGAGACTTCACCCTACAATGCTCTCAGTAATAATGGTATGGCTGACGTATGGCCGCCAACCATATGGTCGAGTCACCCATCATTACTAGTTTCCCCTTTAGTGAATGGGTTTTTCCTTCATTTTGAAACTCATTGATTAATGTTGAATTTCAAATGGTATTGGTTATGTTTTGATCAAGTTCCTCATTTCTTTGTTCCGTAGTGTTCGCCCCCACGAAGGCTCGATGGATGCTCAATGTGCAGCTTCAGGTGGTGCATCCTCAGTTAATCCTCCAGTTGGTCAGCCCATCGATTATGTTTTGGAGTTCCGGAAGTTGAACCCTCCTCTCTTTTATGGACAAGCAGGGCCTCTTGAGGCAGAGGAGTGGTTGCAGAGGATTGAAAGGAAGTTCAGTTCCATTGGTCTACCTGAGTCATTATAGGTGAAGTTGGCTACCTTCATGCTTGAAGGTCCAACCTGGAAATGGTGGAAGTCCATGTCTCGGAACAAGCCTGGGGAAGATTTGACTTGGGAGTTTTTCAAGTCATCGTTCATCCAACAACACTTCTCTGAGTTGACGAAGCTGAGGAAGAGGATGGAGTTGTGTTGTCTCCAGCAGGGCGTTGAATCGGTACTGGAGTTCTATCGACATTTTGTAGACCAAGTTCCGTATGATCAGTGGTTTGTTGCGAATGATCACGGGAAGGCTCGACAATTTGAGTCTGGGCTCCGACCTGAGCTGCGTTCGAGAGTGGAAGAGCTCAACCTAACCACCTTCTCGGATGTTGTCGAGAAAGCCTTTCTTGCTGAAGCTGAGCTAGTAGGAGGACTTGAGGTGGCGAATCCTCCAGCTTTGGGAAGCATTTCAGATGATGCTAGTAAGAAGAGTAAGAAGCGACCTGACGCTGGTGGTGCTGGTAGAGGAATCAAGAGGCCTTCAGACCTTCAGTCATCTTCTTCACAGCGCAATGTTGTGATCTGTCACCAGTGTGGTAGGCAGGGTCACAAAAGGCCGACATGTCCAAGTGCTCCAAGACCCTGCCACACCTGTGGACGTATGGGTCACTTGAAGCGGTTCTTCCGAGGTGTCTCCAAGAAGCGCGCTAAAGCTAGACCTGGATCATCGAAGGTCACTTCATCCCATCAGCAGGAGTAGGGAGATGTTGGTGGATGAGCTTGATGTTTTCTTCTTGTAATGTTTCTTGGATGTAGTAGTCGTTACCTGTACTGTTTTGGTGTGTTCTTTTCTTTCAGTCGAAAGAATGGTTGTGGCTGAACTCTTTTAAGCCATTGATCTTATGGATGTGTGATTGTTAAAAAAAAATGGTTCTGTGTCATGCTTCTGGGGTTTCATAAAACTGACTGCGAAGCCGGAAGATGCTTCATTCATCAGAGCTCCAGCCACAGGTCTCGGAGTGAAGCTAGCGCGTAGTCGGGGGAGCTCCAACGAAAGGTGAAGTCTTGCGACAGGGTGTTGTTCTCATTAAGTGCGCGTAGTCGGAATCATTTTTTTTTCTCATTATCCCTAGTTTATGTGTAATAACTGCCTGGTCGTGTGTTGCTCTCATTTATTAAGATCTGCTCGCTTTATGCTTTCCGGGTGGGGGTGGTGTGTTGGACAGGGCCCCCCCTCCCACCTGTGGGCAGTGATGGCTGGTGATAATGCCGGGAGGTCCTCCTATTCCTCTCTTCTCAGAAGCTTTATGGTGGGGAGTCCATTCGACCTCCCCATGTTGAAAATTCTGGTGATCATGTTTTTTTTGACTCAGGTGATGGCGTTCTGGTCCTATTCCGGGAACTGACTTGACACTTGTGGTGGAAATAACTGTCACGGGTCTCGCCAAATTCAATTTAGCTTGTTTCTTATGGTGGGGAGTCCGTTCGGACTTCCCGTGTCAATCTCCCAGTCTCGTTCTGGGTTTTGGTTGGGTTGTGGTTGGTCTTATATAGAGTCACCAAAATCTATATTCATCTTTTGGTAAAGAGTTGTGGCGTGAGGTTTTTAGTGTCAGATTGGAGTAAGGTTTTAAGAGATATGCGTTGGATGTGGTTTTGACATATTCGTTGCTTTAAAAAGAGTCGTCGTGTTCTAATTGACGTTGTTCCGGATGTTGTGTTGTAAGGTTGAATTGAAGATGGAGATTTGGTTGAGTTCTGTTGAATGGTGTTAAGGTGGGTGTATGTTTAGCCTGGATCTACTATTGTTAAAGTTATTTGTCCTTTGAAGTGATCAACGGGAGGTGGTCACACTTTTGGGGGCGGGCGACACTTAGCGGGTAATTCGCTCATATTATATGAGCTCTTTTGGTTTATCGCTCCCCTTTTTGGGAGTGTTTCAGAATCTCTTTGTAGTTGTTCTTTTGATATTTCTTTAAATTGTAAAGTAATGTCAGTTTTCTGGTCTCGTCTCGAGCGTCAGTCAGTTCCAAATGGTGGTGAGCCCCTCGGGCCTCCCCATGTTGATCTATTGCTTCTGTTTCTAAGTATATATTGGTGGTAAGTGATAAGAGTGTTCCGTGGACATGGTTTGACCTTGTTGTTTTTTTTCTAGAAAAATGGCGTGGTTTTTGTTTGGTAATGTTTGAGATGTTTCGGCTTCTGAAGTTGGTTTCCATGGGTGAGAGGGTTCCCTTCCTCGGTCAGTGAACTGGAGGTGTTCTAGCTCTTTGGGGTAGGTGACACATATCAGAAAGTCTTTTATGGGTTTCTTGATGTTGTCTTTGAGGCACTTTCTCTGAGCATGATGTTTTTTTTTTCTTCTTTTCAGTTGTTGATTGTGATCAGTTTCTTCTTTGGGGTTCAGTCTTGGTTGTGGCTTTCCGGGGACGGAAAGCTTTATGGTGGGGAGAATTGTCACACCCGTCATTTCTATTTGATTTTTTTTATTATTATTAATTTACTTTGCATGGGGTAGTTCGGGTCAAAACCTGACTTAAGATTTCAAGTTATTTGTGTTTTGGTTTTGTTTGCGTCCAGCGCAACGTGGTCGAAGCTGCGCGACCTCGTTTGGGTCACCGCGCGGCCCCGCCCGGTTCACCGCACACCTTGCTGATGTTTAATTAATGAAATAAAATGAATTAACTTTTGTTTTAATAATAATATTCATAATAATGTCATTTGAAATTATTATTATTATTTCTATTTTAGTTTATTACATTTATTATTGTTTCGTTAATTTTATTATTATTGTTATTATTATCTTAGCTAATATAATTCTTTATTTTATTTTAGTGTAATCAAATGAGTCTTATTATTTTTATCCTCATTTTTCATTTTCCACCTTATTATTTATATTATTACTATATTATTTATTACTTTTTTTTCCTTTCTTTTTTTTGCTTGCTTGTTTATTTTTATTTTATTTATTGTTTTTTTTATCCCTTTAGGGTTTCGGGTCTCTCCCCTCACCCTCTCTCCCGTCGCCACTTTCCCCCCCTGGAGCGCCGCACCCCCCTTCACCCTTGCTGCTAGCGCCGCCCCCTGTTCTCCCTCCCCTCGGCCAGCCTTGCTACCATTGCGCTGCATCCCGTTTCTTTTTTTTTCTTCCTTTCCGTCGAAGCCTCTCCCTTCGAGGGTTCTGCCGCGTCACACCCCTGCTCCGTCTTCATCCCGTGCGCCGCCTCCTCCCTCCTCCGGCCTCCTCTAGTGTTCCGGCCCCCTTCTTTCCCAGCCGCCGGCCGCCGCACCTCCTCCCTCTTCCGGCCTCCACCCGCCGACCTCCCTTCACCCGCCCTGCTCGTTCAGCCGAGCCGCCCCAGCAGCACCCTCCTCCGGCGGCACCCCCTCCGGCCGCGCCTCCCTTATCCGGCCTCCTGACCCGCCTCCCGTCTAGCCTCCCTCCCCCGACTCCTCCGCCGTCCCGCACACCCGGGCTCCCCTCCGGCCTCCGCCCGCGCGCCTCCAGCGCGACCTGCACCCCGCTCGACCCCCTTGGCTGTGAGTTTTTTTTCTTCTTCTTTCTTTTCATTTTATTTTTATTACGTTTTGTTTTTTTTGTTATCATATTAATAATAATAAGATTATTAATATTATAATATTAATATATTTTTTCCATTACTAATACCATTATCATTATTACATTATGTTATTATGTTATTATATTGTTATTATTAATATTAATAATATATTATCAATATTATTATTATTATATTATATTAGTATTGCTATTATGATTATGATAATATTATAATTATGTCATATTATTTTGTTATTATTACTATTAGATTGTTGTTATTATTACTATGTTAATAGTATTATTATTATTATTATTATCATATTATTATATTTATTATTATTATAAGTATTATCATATTAATAATAATATTATTATTATTATTTTAATTATCATATTATTATTGCTATTGTTATTATATTGTTACATTATGTTATTCTTAATATTATTATTATATTATTATTATTTTTATGCTATTTTCATTATTAATCTTGTTATTATTATTATTATTTTATCACTATTATTATTATTATTATTATTATTATTATAATTATTACTATTATTATCATTATTATTATTCTGGCTTGTTGAGGATGTGCGGCTGATCATAACAAAAGTTTTGAAGGGGATTTGGGTGTGTAAGGTCATGGATGTCTTTGGAATGGTTTAATAAATTTTAAAGTGGGTTATTAAATAGTGCAGATGGTGCGCATTGTGTTTTGAAAGCATGTCAAAATGGTCTTTGCTTCGTTTGTTCATTTGAATTGTTTTAAGTCAAGTGGTTTTGTGTTTTTAGTTGCTGTGCGTTTATTGCAGCGTGTTGGCGAGGTGACTCCGCAACACCACGACCATCGGCTTGCGCGTACTTGTACGTCTGTGCGAGGCGTTTCACATCACCGTGTTCGAGCTGCGAGTTGAGGTAGGTTCCCACTGCTCTTGCCTTTGAATTTAGAATTTACTTATTTCTTGTCATTTAATTAATTTTTATCAAATTGGAAGTAGTATTTAAATATTATTATTTCTAGAGTAGTTATACTGCTGGAATTGGAACTGCTTCTTTCTCTGCATCGTACCGAAAGCTTTTCTTTTCATGATTAGCTGTTGCGCCATATTGAAAATGCCCCTTTGTCCCTTATGTTTGCGCTTCAGAATTAAAATGGTGATTTGGTCTACCTAAATGAGATTTTAAATGTGTTTTTCTGGTTTTAAATGTGACGACGTCTGATCCTTCTTTTGGAATTGATTTGGTATTGATCAAGTACATGAGGCCCGTTTGGTACTTTAATGAAATTAATGTTTTGAAAAGTCTCTTTGGAGTGATCCTTTGTGTTTGTTGATTTGGTGAGCGGAGTATGTGATGCTTGTGCATCTTGACTAGTTTTACATTAGGGATGCATTCCTCTTTTATTATATGTGTTGACATGAGAACCTGGCATATTGAGTGAATTATCTGAGAACGATTGCTGCACTAGTTTAGATCACGCACTGGCTAGTGGCCCCATAGCAGGGGAATACTGAGTTATTGCTGCTATGGGGATTGGGCCCCTCGGTTAGGCCATGTAGGGCTATGCCGGGCGTTAGGGCGTTATGACGTCATCGAGTTAGGGCATGCCTTCAGGATGAGTCAGATGTATAGTACGTTCTGGTTTGTTCACGATCTCCTAGGTTCGACCCATGTCGCTTTTAGTGTTTATTTGCATACGGCAGACGATTGAGAGGTCGAGTTTGGATGCCGACCCTTGTGTGCCACTTTTTCCCGTTGCCCTTAGTGTGTGTTGTGTGTGATTTTATTTTTGACTAACGAATAAAGTTTGGTTTTCTAATTGTTCGCAAAATGTTTTAAAATGCAATTCACCTGTTCCTTCCAACATCAAAATTCTTCTAAATTAAAAAGGGCAATGGACTGTTACTTGTTTTCAAAATGGAAAGTGTGTGTGTGTGTATGGAAACCTATATTTTCTATAATGTAGTTCAAACTAGAAGTGGGTAAATTCTTCTTTTAATGGTAGTGGTTTGGGAATAGATTTATCGGGCTAGCCTACTGAGTTTTAATACTCACGCCTATAGTGTTTTCTTGTTTTTAGTTTCTGTTGCAGGTTGACTTGAGCTTGCTCGCCATGGGCGAGAGTTGGTTGGGGTTTGTTGGGCGACTCTCGGGATCACGAGGGGTTCTGGTTCGTGGTCAGGTTAGTTATGTGTTTGGCTGTTTTATTTTATTGTCGTTTGTTTATTTCTGTTTCTTAGTAAATTTTTATTGGGAGAAATCGTTCCCCCGTGTACTCTGTGATGCCCTGGCGCTTGTCGCCAGCCCGAGAGGATCGGGAACGCCTCTCGGGCCATGCCACGGACCGACTCGGGTGACCGGTTCAGGGTCGACCCGGGTTGGTTCGTGACAGGGATGACATGATGTATAACATGATTCATTTTTTCCATATGTTATGCCCAATATTATAATGTATAAGGGTATGATGAAGACTGTATACATACATACAATAAAATAGTAGAGAATAAATTTGGAATTTGTAATGTGTATTCAAAAAATATATCACAAAAAAAAAATTGTTACGGTAAGAGGAAAAGAATTTTTGAGACACTTCAATAGAATATGATAGGATTTGTGACATGATAAATATGCAAAGATAAATATCATATAATTTCAGATGATTTATGTTTTAAAAAAATATACCTTAATATGATCCTTATCCAAGGTTCTTCAAAATTAATTTAGAGTATTTTTAATGAATATCAAAAATAGAATTGATCATTAAAACATTCTATCATATTTTGAGTGATGGTCAATCTATAAAATATAACTCAAATATTAAGAGATATAATATATTAAATAATAATATATTTTTATAGATTCAATGATCAAAAGCATCATGTAGTTGATTTTTTATATTTTAGTAAGGCATTCATGTGATATCATATTTATATCTATAAAATAATAGATACAAATAATATACATTTGGGGATGTAGTTTTAGATATATATATAATTGATAGAAATTTGAATAATAAGTTTAAAGTTTTATTCATATAATTATTTATCACATTAATATTAAAAAACATTGACAAAAACCCACTTTATTGTTACTGGGGTCAGAATGTCCTGAAGGCGTTCATTTTTTTTTATTTTTGATAATCCACCTTTCAAGGGGGAGGTGGTACCAATATAATGATCGAAGGCTTAGAGACAATTATCTGACCTGTAGGTCGTATAGGGAATCACCAAGACAAGACAACATTAAACTGCTTCTCCCCAACATATGCCATGAAATCAGTACTCCACCTTCACAGGGCTGTTAATGTAGCTATCCTAGGAAAATAATCATAGGCCTAGTAGCGATGGTGAATCCATACACTCTCATTCTTCCAATTTTGGTTAGCTCTACTCTAGTGAAAGAACCTTCCTTGAATCCTCATGTTATGCCTTGTCCCTTGTAGTCTAACTGGTACTTTTTATTCATGTGTCCTGAAAGCCTTGGGGTGGCCCTAAGTCTTTATGGTGGCCCCAAGGCCTTGCGAAACAACTAGCTTGAAGGCCTTGGGTGGCCCGAAATCCTTGCAGGAACCGAGGACCAAACTGGTTGTCCCATGGCCCAAGTTGATGTATAGTTCCAGCTGATAAATGTATCGAACAGTGACTACTACTGTACTACTATAGTACCCAAAAATTTGCATCCACCCATATTTGATCTCGGGTCTCTTGGATGCACCTTCCGAGTTCTCACCAACTGGGATGAGGCTCATGTGCACCGAGGAAATTATACCTTTAAAAGTGATGAAAATATATTTCGTAAACTATCACTAGGAAACAAGGTTTTGGGATATTTAATGATGGTAATGATATGAACTAGATAATATATACCATTCTAGATTAATGGTCATATGGGGACATATATTATATTGTACTAAATCAATTAACTCGATCATAGTTTCCTAATATATCTACATAACTCGTTTGTAGATGTGTATTCAATAACTATAATTTTTTTAATATAATATGTTAACAAATTAAGATATGAGTTCCCTAATAAGGATCATGTTAATGTGATTTATATTTTTATACATAATATAATATTAAATATGGATGTTCACCTTCAATACTATAAAAAATATCATTTCATTGAGAAAGGTTGGTGGGACCTTGGGGGTAGATCCCCTGAAGTCTAATAAAGGGGATGCAAAAAAAACACAAATAAATATCACATTGGACAAAAATAAGCACTTGATGGATCATGGTTTTTAGTAAATAGGATCAGAGGGTAAGATTTATAGTCTAGTCTTAGTGTAAATTATTGATAAAGAACATGGGATATGTCACTATAGTATTCTGATGATGAAAGGGAGGAATGAAAGAAGAGATGTATGGGGATTTAATTTTTTAGAAGGTAATAAGACTAATACTTATTTAGACTATAACCATTTATTGAATAAAATTGAAAGTTATTCATCCAAAATGAATAAGGTACGACAATGTGAACCAATGGATCAAGTTCTGTAGTAGGTTTATGATAAGTCTATGGCCAGAGGAATAGATGATGTGGTCTGAGATAAATGGAATGCCTAGAAGATCATACTTTATTTCAAAGAGGATTTATTAAAGGAGGAATTGGAGTTCAAAACCACATAAGATGAATTTTAAATGATGATTGAAAGGTTTATTTGTTTAAAACATAATAAGAAACAGATTTCTTGGATTGATAAGAAACATTACGTCTAGGAAAGTAGTATTAAGGATAAGACAATGGATGTGGAATAATTTCTATGATCATGGGACAATATGAATTATAAAAATGAATACCTCATCATAGATGACCTGGAAAAGTAGGACCCTTATTTTAATTGGATTTTTTATATAGGTAAGGCTTATAGTCATTTTAATATGGATTTATTAATACATTTATACCCTTTGGTGTCAGTTTATTGGTTTGTTTGAAGATGAATTGTTTCCCACATTTTCCTTAAAAGTGATTTGAAAAATAGAAAGTTATTTTTTCTTTATTCTGTATTGAAATTTTGAGTGATAATTTTTTTATTTTTGAGATAATTTTAAACAACATACATCAGTATGAATATTCTTTTGATATCATATATGTTTTGAATAAGTTATTCCATGTGGAATATCATGTTAAAATATCCATAGATATATTTCAAATGGTTGAATTTTAAAATACCAATATATATAAATATATATATTATATGAAATTTGAAGTGAGCATTTAAAAAAATTTGTAAGTGGATCATAATAAACTTAGTAATAATGTTGCATTCTGGATGTAATAAAATAGCCAATATTTATTAGAAATAGTATCATAGAATATAACTATATATAGAATGTAATTTTTTTTTTAATTTTTTCAAATATTAAGATAAAATTAAAGACTGTTATGATTGGTTCTTACATATTTATGTAATTTAATATATTTGAATGAAGAAAGAAAATATATTCATTATTGTATTATTTTCTATATTTATTATCATATGGATAATATATTGAAATTTGATACATTATAATCATTAAAAACTATATATAATCTATTAAATAAATTTGTTAATGAATTATTAATAATATATTTCACGGTAATAATAAATATTAATTATTAATTAAATATCTAATATAAAAAAATATGTAAAATATAATCATTATATTATATATAATTTTTTTTGTAAAAAAAGTAAATATATATTTTTATATAAAAATTAATGTTACTAAATTTACTAATTTAATTTAAATGATTAGTTTTTTAATTAATGTATTAAAATTATTTAAGCTGGTCAAAATAATGATTTCATAATGCAACATTTTACCTCATTATAGCAGGTTACCCATGCAGATGGTTTCCTTGGTTGAAATGGAATAAATGATCGATAAAAAGATTCATAAATTATATACACTTTATGATTTCCATTATTAATGATTATTTCATGACAAAAAAAAGACTTTTAGGTCATTATCCATTCAAATATATTTTTATCAACACAAATGAATTGAGTATTTCAATATAAATGCACTAAAACATCTATAAAAATATTTCTCCCCTAAAAATTCAAAACAATACTATTATATACTTCTACATTCAATATCAACAAAAATATTATCCTTTAATTTTCATTCAGACCTTTTTTTGCCTCTCTCCATAAGAAAGACCCACTAAATCATCATTTTGTAAGAATCCATTACGGGAAGAAGTAATATCTCTAATGTAAGTATTGAGTTCTTCCAGGAAAATTCCACATTACATCCCATCCAATTATTTAATAATTATTTATTAAATTTATAAAATCATATATATGAATTCATTATAAATATTTAAATATGATATTTCATTCGTATAGAAATATATCCTTTCATAATCATTTAACATTAACCCGTTATCTTTCGGAAAAGTTCGTTGAACTTCATTTAATATCATATAAATATATCATCTTTTAAAAAAAATAAGATACACAGAACATGAATAATATTAAAATATGATATTAATAAGAAAATACTTTTGTGTTTTTATAATTTATATTATATTCAATTAATATATATTTTTTAATGTAAATACATTTTTTGGGTAATAATTTTTAAATAATAATATTCAGAATTTAAACTAGGGAATAATTCTCCCATATTACATGAAATTGAAATAATGATGATAAATAATTAGAAAATGATTATTCTTACAACCTGACACTTCTAGATATGAAAAACATATTTATAATTATTTTAAAATTAAATGTCCTTACAAAAATATGTGACACCAAATAGATAAATCTAAAATATATTGACCAAAATAATCTATGAATAAGTGATATATATCTAATAAATGATTATAATTGATTTGATTAAAATGAAATAATATCTATTATTTCATATTTTCCATTTCCAATGATTTTAAATTCTTTAAAATTGAACCAATGGAATTGTTTTCTCCCTATTCTTTTACATTTCACATTCAAAATATTTAACCTTCTAATTCGGTAAATCGTCATTACAATGAATCCCATTCGTTTTCTTCATATTTTATATAAATTAATTAAAAATGGATAAAAATTAATTCAAAAGTAATTTATTCTTACATTAATGGACTGTAATATAATTTCAAAATTCATTGTATATTTCTAGTTTATTTTTACATATTTTCTAATCATCCGCATAAGAATTTTTTCATTATCAAAATTACTTTATTTGACCAACAAAAATAATTTCATATGTTTTTTTATGCGAATTTGTGTTATTTTCCACTTTCATCTAGTTCTTTAGATGTCACTATAGTCAGAATCACAACATTCTTGAATTATAGAATAAAACAAATTCTATTACCTCATATTATAGAAAAAAATAATTATTTTTTCATTAATGTTGTTAAAATATAAATTATTAATTATATGATTTAATATAAATTATATTAAATTAGTTTTTTATTTAACCATTTGAAACATATAATTGGGTAATTTTTTTGGATATTTCTTGAAATGTGGGTTTTGAGGTGGATGATGAAAAATAATTACATTGAAAATACAATCACATTTATGTAATTATTATGAAATATTAATAAGATTAATGTTTATGAAATATTTTTTCTAAAAACATATATATATATATATTGTATAAAATTAGTACAAATAATTTATAAAAATAATTTTAAACATTGAAATAAATCTCTAGAAATTTAAAAATTCTTACAATGATTTTATTAAAAATAAAATGTATTTTTTATTCTACACATTTAATGATGTTTTTATGATATACATTATGTTTATGGTTTTGTTTTAATGTGAAACATGTATTATCTTATTATTAATGATCCATATTAATCCATTTATATTAATAATATTCATGATTTTGGTACAAAAAAAATTATGATCAAAAATATATTTTTTAAACGCACTATTTTTCATTAATTTACATATATATGATTTGGAAGTAATTATTTCAACCTTTAGAAATATAAGATTATAAAATTTAATCCTAAAATTTTATTCAAACTTTGTAACTATGTAATTTTATCTATTATAATTTTATAAATAATTAATAATTTACATTGAAAATATTTATGCCATTTTAATGGATAAAAGGGTTAATATGGGTATTGAAAAATGTTATAATTAAAAAAATTATTTAATCCTAACTAAATATTATATTATGGGTTGATATAAAGAAAACAAATTATTTTTTCTTATTCAATTGGATCCAATGTAATTGTAATTACAATTACTATATTTCAATGATATTAATATTTACAAGGGTTTAATTCATTTCACTTATAGAATGAATCCTCTACTAGATAACATTTTTTACCCAAATATCCTTTATATAGACCATGATATTCTCAAATATATCCCTAAATAGAATCCCCATGTCTCTAAAGAGTTATTATCACAAAAACAAAAATCCTTTAAAGCTTAATGTGTAGTCTAATGGAAGGTAAACACTATTGAGGAATAATTCATAAGTGATTTTTTTCAAATTTAGTTATTCTTAAGCCATATTTAAATATATATGAAGCATCATAATATAATTTCATCTATATATTTACTATAATTATGGTTTTTTATTTATATATATCTAATACTTCCTTTACATCCAATGGAATATTAAATGTTTACTCAGGTGTATGTTTAGAGTACCAACTGTAAGAAGTGATGCAATTCATTTTAGATCAAAAAAACTCATGGAATGTTATAATGAATAATATAATATATTTATCTTACATTTTTAAAATAAATATTATTCTTTATATATAGTATATTACCTACCTTCTTATAGTAATTTCTATTTAAAAAATTAATTGTCGCTCAATCATATTTGAAGACTACTGCATCCATGAAACAATATATCAACTTTTTATCCATATTTTATTGATTTATCTAAAAGTTTAATTAATATATCTATTATAAAATCTAAATATCATGATTAAAAAAATATATTTTATTAAAAGAAAATAAAGGCATAAATATTGAAAGGACTAAATCTAAACATTCAATGAAAATAAAATAGTTAGTAAATGAATATTTATTTGAACAGAGAATTTAAAATTAAAGGGTATGATGATATTATAAGGGAATTATATACTTTAATGAAAATTAATTTTTTTTAATAAAATAGATTTATATTATGTTTAAATTTATTATACATGATATTAAAATTGTTATGACCAAGTGGAAGTCTAATGTAATAGTTTACTTGAAAATATATTTTTTATTTACGATAGTTTGTTTTGAAATTAGAATTTTCAGATTTATATAATAATTATATCCTAGAAGAAATATATTTTTTTATAATATAGTTATTTATATGGTTATTAATTATTCTTTCTATTTTCCCCACTTCAGAACTCAAAATTGCTGAGAAATTGTTTTTTATGATGCCCTTATTTATTTCTTATCATTAAGAGGCATTTTATCCATATTCATATTAATTATATTGTTTCAAAAATTTAATGTAATTTATATAAATTAATTAAAATTTCCTTTTTCTATATTAAATGAAATTATTTTTTAAATAATATATATAATTTTTTGAATTTTTTCAATGTTTTAAAATATTTGAATCCATAAATTATTGAAAATTTTCATTATAAATTAATTCTATCACCATAAAGACCGTTAATAATTAATTATTTTGGTTAATGGTTTTTATGTTATTGAAATTTTAAATCAATCCCCATTATTCAGGAAATTATATTTTAAAAAAAATTAATTATTTTCAGAAAATTGTTGTAAAAAAGGGATTTCATTTCACATATGTTTATTTTTATCCTCTACCTAGAAATTGAAAAAATAAGAGTGGAATTTATAAATTTTTTCATTATTATATATTATTATATATAAAATGTTATATTATTACCCATAAAACATTATAAAATGAGCATGGAATATCATTTATTTATTTTTAATGATAATATAACATAGGTTTTAATAATTATATTTTTATCTTTTTTCATCTATTTTTTCTATAATTTAAAAAGGCCATTACATTAATACAAATCCTTCAATTATGGTGACTTGATAGTCGAAATTACTACCAAGACCCTTATTATCTTGGGTAAATTTAGGGACATTAAATTTTGACTAGCCTGCGAATTGAAGAAATATTACTAATAATGATGATCCATTAAATAAATAAATATTGATGTTTTGTATGGTTAATTCAGTATTGTTATTTTTCAAAATGATAATTTCATTCTGTATTATATTGTAAATGAAATATTGGAGGAAAACATTGAAAAAGTGTATGTGGTGGATGAGGCCTATCATATCTATTTGATGAAATAGTTGGTCTCATATATCAATCATAATTGGGTATTTATCAATGTATTTGGAACCATATCATGATATTGAATAAGTTGAGAGTCCTTCATAGAATGTATGATATCTCACATAAGAGATAATGAAGAAATTTTAAATGACTTGGTTAAATTTCCTTGACAGAATATAATATGTCCTAGATGTGGCGCCTTGCTGCTAATATTATTTTTTCCAACACATTTCATGGACTAATTATAAAAAAGGTAATATTTTTCCCGTAATTAATATATTTATATAGTTCATGGATGAATTTCATACATAAATATAGATTAAATGTTTTCTTACCAACTCTTACTAATTTTTTGATTCTTATATATTTATGATAATTTTTTGTTAATAACCATAATAAGAATTTGAGCTTACCCATTAATATTTTTTCCACTCCCCATGGTGAATGGATGGGATCATTGAATGATTTCCAAGGATATACTAGAGGAAATAATAATATTATAATTATTATTACAAGCTATGCATAATGTTTCAAATGTGTGACGTTAATCTTATATTTATTTTTCATCCTATGATATATAAACACACGGATCCATTGAGATGTGATATATTTAATCATATACAATTGTTATAAAATAAATACTGACTCTGGGATACATGAGTCAGTGTTTTCATAGATATCATCGAATAATGTTTAAAATGGTCTTATGGAAAATTAATTTTGGGGAAAAAATATAACATGAAAATTATAATATACCATTTATAATTCCCATGAAATTTTACATATATAGTAATTGTTATGAAATAAAAAATATTCATACTTTTATAAGCAGATTAATTATGTTCCATTGACATTTAGATGTCACTAAATTATAATAATGGAAATTTCATTAACAATATGAATAAATATAGGGATTTCTATCCTAATAAATTCAGTACTTATACTATTTGAACATAGAAAATTATATCTATATTAGCTCAATTGTATTATTGAACTACTAATCGCCTCACATATATGGGGAAAAATATTTCCATAAAACAAAGTGAAATGTCCTTGGATTGCATCACATGGAAAAACTATAATCCTTGAATGGAACTGTAAACGCCATTATAGATAACAATTTTATTTAATCCATTAAATTTTTATTCATATATTTGATAAATAATTAAATTTAAAATATTATTCATGGATTGTATTTTATAGATGGTGATTATAATTAATTGGGGTCTGTTATTCAAAATTATAAGGCGAAGTATGAGATAAAGTTCTTGAAATGAATGAAATTTTTGGTGATATGAATTGTGAAATATATTTCTTGTGATAAAGAAGTTTATTTAGAAAATAAATGTCATAATATACAAAAGGAAAGAAAAATGTTTCATTAAATATGAGCCTAACATTTCTATAATATAAAAGTGCAGTATAAAATATATATATTCCAAAAAATATATTTTACCTTTTCAATTAGGTGAATAATTCCGGTCTCTAAAAGAAAATAGAACCCAAAATGATTTCATTATATAATGATATAATAAACAGATCCATTATGATAGAAAAATAATTATCCAAGTGTTATAATTTCAATGGAAATACAATAATTAATAGGATAGTTGGGAATAAAGGGAAAAGAAATGTTTAAAATATTAATGTAATGTTGTAACCTCCAATATGTGGTAATAGTGTAAAGAATAATTCTGGTAACTTCTTTGTTTTATTTGGGATCTGTTTCATATTTAGAGATAATTTTTATAAGGCTAATGACTACATGCGAATGAAATAATCCACTGATATCTAGGGATTAAATTATAAAATGATTGGGAACTATTAAAATATATACCCCATGTTTCAGGTGAATATATCCATGAAGAGGAAAATGTAGAAATATTAGGTTTATGTGATTAAAAAATATATTTTTGATATCTATAAAAATGTAATATAATTAAAATTGATTATACTCTCAAACCATGGATAGAAATTATTTTATTATTTATCTTTATAGTCTTTTATATCATGCAACATTTCTAACAATATTAAAAACTCAAATCATGATTAGACATTATTTTATTATTTATCATCATTTTCATTTATATAATGCTAATTTTCTAATAATATTTAAATAATTCTCTACTACACTAAGAATAAAGTTCTATATCCAGAAACCTAATGTAAATATATTTTCAGTGATGATATTTCAGTTAGATCCCATTATGATGTATATAAAAACATTATTTGTGAACTTTGGTATGATACATGTGGCAAGAATTGACATTGTAACAACTAAAACTATAGAATCTCGAAGATAGTTCCTAATATACCTTATTAGTTAGGAATACAAGATTTACTGAAGAGTCAAAATCATATTAATCATGTGATTATATATATATATATAAATTAAATTTAAAATAATTAGTTAAAATAATAATTAATTTTGAAAACATTTTTATCCCTTTGAACATATCTAATAAAATTGAATAGTTCTCCCCTATGTTTCATGTGTATATGGAAAAAATATGGGTGAGATAAAATTAACAGTAAGGAGTTTTATTTACTGGATGCTATTATAATTTAAACATGCAACATGAAATATAGAAGGAATAAATAATCAAGAATAATCTATAATCAACTCATACTGAGGGACTGTAATAACAAATAAAATTACTAATAACGTGGATTAAAAAATGATATAATAATGAAATAAATAAAAATATTGGGAATATGAACCTGATTTTAAGGCATAATACTAACACAATATAATGATATGGTTAGATGTATAGACCAAACCCCAACCTATTTTGTGGCATGAGACATATCGATTCATTAAATTGTTATAAAATTCTAAGCCATACACATCACAAGGATTATTTCAAATGTGTTTATAATAAGATTAAATAATCCATTTATATCTACTCCCTTAGCATCTTTGGGTTGTATAAGAACATGGTTATACATATAAAAAAATTTACAAAAAAATAAAACTTAATTAAATTTAATAATGACTATTTCTAGGAGAATATCCCTTAACAAACACAGTTATGGTGGGGTATCTTCAATTTTTAATTAATTAACAATATCTGTGAACTATATGTGTATGGGTTGATTTAATCTTTTGGGATAACCATAGATGATAATAATTTGTATAATATATATCATTTCTTGACGACAAAGGTATTATCATAAAAATCCTACAAAATGTCTATTAGTGTTTTTATTCCATAGAATATACCTCAAGAGTGTCTAGCCATGTTTGGAGTGTTAGACTGACTCATCGTTCAGTAGATATATGATTTATTCAAATATCATCCAACCATTTTTAGGGGGTAACCCCTAGGGATATATGAGGCATAGTTGTATTAACAATGTAGAATCCAAGAAATGACGTATTTTTTATGATAATATACAAACTGTAACTTTACTAAATCATATAAATGGTTATCCACCGTGAACAATATTGTTATTTACAATAAGTTTGGTAATAATTGAATATAAAAAATACAAGGAGGTATAAAAATACATTTAGATAAATACCCTGATATTAATGATAAATATTATAGAATATCTATCATGAAATTTTATTCATGACACAAAAATTACTAATTTGTGAATATAGAATGTTTCTTAAAGAATGAAAATTGTGACTAAAAATAACAATGATGCATTGGTTAAAAATTCCACCAAACCCCCCCCAGAAATAAGGGGATTTAAATTTATTATGAAATACCGTGAATAAAATTTATTTCATGATATTAATATATTAATGTTATTATATATTTCTTATAATATAAATTAGTTGCAAAATAAAATACCTTTGTCAAAGAGAAAAACTTGAAACAAAAATCCCTTACCTCGTACCAAAACATTCATGGACACAATTTAGCACTATATATCATAGATATAACAATATTACTCACTTAATTCATAACCTTAGTCATATTCGTTTTGAATTTTTCTGTTCATAAATGGAAAATATATATATGAATTTTATATATTTCTCACACTTAATATATACTGTTTTTAACATTTTTGTTAATTTCATGACAAAACAATCTTTAACCAATATGCTTACAAATTTCTTCTGAGATAGGTCATTAAATTTTATTTTAGGGCTTATTTTTAATTAATTTTTCATGATTAACATTTATTTAATTAGTTATTTAGTCGTTATCTTTGAATATGAGGTAGATTACATGCATTCATTAGTGATTCAAAATGATTGAGGGGATATTTAATTATTAAATAATTAAATATCGATATAGCATTCCTAGATACAAATATATATCCTTATTTTAAAATATGTATTGCACAATTACATTAATTATGTTCTCAAAGTCATTTATGAAACAAATTCATATTATTGTTCATGTAGGTTGATCAAATAAAAAAATAGGATCATATAATTATTTATTTAATTATTATGTTGTTATTTTGTAGCAATAACATTATATCATCCGGTTGATATTTTTATTTAGTTTTTATTAGAATGTAATTTCAAATTGTATTAAAGTATTAAAGTTATTTTTTATATGAATATATTACATAATATGAATGAAAGAATTTCCCTCTGATTATAATTATTTATGATGGTTAATTTGGTAAGGAATTTTATTATTTATATCATAACAGGTAATCACGTTTTTCTTTCTAGAACATTTATGGGGTCAAATAAATCATTTTGATGCATTAAAAACACACCTATTTCCATCCAAAAAAGGATATGTCAATAATAACATGGATATTGATTATTTTATTTGTGAATTTTGAATATGATTAAAATTATTTATCAATTAAAAATATAAAATATGTAATAGCTTTCATATTTATATGAAAAATTGCATATTTTGAACATCCTTTCAATGTGTTGAGGGAAAACATGAAATGTTGTGCAGTTGACGTGGTATTATGTTCATTACAACAATGATGGGGTATTTTTTAATGGTAATGAAATAGATGGTTAATTATGAATCTATAATTCCCTACTTAGATCCCTATTAATTATTTCCAAATCGATTGTAATACCTGGCTTCAAGAGAAACACCACATATTGTAAAGACTTGAAGATAGTGGGGAGGATCTATTAGGATATCATGGGGAAATTTTACCCTCTATTTATAGTAGCCAAAGAAGAATAAATAATATGAAAGATATAAACATGCCCAAATAACCAAGTTAAATGTACCACCATGATATAATTTTTATATTTTTTTATTTCATAAAAATTAAATTAAATTATAAAATTTACCTACATGAAACACCATGTTTAAAATAACCCCAATATACTATTGAATTGTTATTATGTAATTTTTTGGTCATAACCTTGTCATTTTAATGGCGGGAATGAATATAATTAAAAGTTTTTTAAAAAATTAATAATTGTTAATTTATTGTAAATCATTACACAATAATTACAAAGTCATTTTATACATCCAAATTCCATTTTCATTAAAATGGATTTTAATTCATTTTATGTATGAAAATTATAATTAATTTGTTATATATTTTTAAATTTTATTTTAGTAAATTATTATAATTTCATATATCCGAATTTCCATATTATATTACATTGATTTTTATTGAATGCTCTAAAATGGATTCATTTTGAGTGAATAGCTATAAAATCCTATTTTTTAAAATCCAGGTAATTAAATTATGTCATGTAGTTTAAATGTTGAAATTTTTATTTAATGTGATAAAAAACTTCAAAGTTATAATTTATTTATAAAAAAATTATTTATTAAATATAACAAAACATGTTAGATGAGTTTCTATAATATCATTTTAGGATTTAAAACCCCATTTTTCTAAAACAAATTCTTCGTTCACAGTTATGGGTTATTTTATAAATTTAAATATACCAAAAAATGATATATATATATATATATATATATATATATATATATATATATATTAAAATTACACCATTATTTGGAAAATCATGTCTATAATTTTTAATGTTGACACTTTAATTTTTGGTCCTTAATAATGGTATCAAAAGTAATTATTTGATAATTAGGTAAAGGATAAATATCATAATAGGGGGTGTTAATCAAAATGGATAAGGGATAAATGTATTAAAACACATTTAATAAAACTAATTTTTTTATAATTAAACACTATATATTTTATTATATTTATAGTACACATTTTGAATCTATTTATATAGGTCAAGATATTAATAAAATTTAGTCATTTCCAAAAATCTATATTTGTCCTATATCTCCCTTGTAAAATGACATAACCTCTCCTCTATTCCAAATAAATTCAAATACTATTAACATATGAAATAATTAAAACAATAATTTCATAAAAACCTCTAAAATTTGTATTGTTAATAGTTGGATGAACATTCCGACCTAAATTGGCATTATGTATAAACATAAAGAAGTTGTCAAAAGTAGAGTAGTAAATCATAAATGAGGCTGTAAAATTTAATTTAATGCCAACTATCCCCAAATTATTATGTAAATAAGGAATTAATAAATCTAGTATCTATAAAATAATATTATTTTATTATAGTAATGTAACAACCATACTCTATGTTCTTTCTATCAAATGGGAAATGAAAGCTTCATTATTGTGAATGTGAAGACTATATCCTCATGAATAAATGTATTTCATTTTGACCCCCATCATGCATTATTGGTCCTTATGAGGGATTTAATGTTGATATTTTTTAAATAGTAAATAATAATAATTTTTTAATTAAAGTATATTTTCTACCTTCTATTCTTTTCATCCACGGTAAAATGTCAATGTCTGTCACACATATTTGTTCATTACCACCTCCACAAAGAGATGATATTCATTTCTCATTCTAATATATAGGGACAGTAAGGTGGATGAATTAAATTAATATAAACACTAATTATGATATAGTAAATTTTGAGGTAAATTTTTTGTATACATATATTTCATTCTATTCATTGATATGTAGAAAAATCACTCATATGTATTTACTAACTCAAGTCTCCATAAAGGGGTGCCATTAATTTTTATGCACTACATTATTATATATATTATAAAGTATTATATGATGAATAAATATGATACTTATATGCTGATAAATATCATATATTTTATGAAACCAAGACAAACATTCTAATATTAGAACCACTGAACTGAAAAATCCATTTAAAACTAACTAGTTTTCACCCAAAAATTTCCTTTTAATTCAGACATTGTTAGTAAGATAAAATTTTCAATTATATATGAAGGATATGAAAAATATTGTATATGACTTTATTTCTTTTATATATTTATACTAAATATATATGTATTATATAAGATAATTCAATGAATTAAAATCCGGATAGTGATAAGGGTAAGGGATTTATATTATAATCTCATTTATTTTTAAGGTTTCAAATACTATTTTCTATTTTGGAAAATTAAATTTATTTTATCTGTTAAACCCCATACATCATTTTCCACTAAAAATCATTGCGATTTTAATGATATAGTAAAATTTTACTATATTTATTTTGTAATATAATGAGAATTTTATTTAATAAATGGTCAATGTTATTTTATCTTTGGTCGACGAAATTTTACATACACATGCAAGATCATCAGTAATATTTTTTGGATTTACTTTCATAAACACAATTTTTTTAAAAGGTGTATTTTTAATATATTTTACTTTAATTACAATGTAATAAATGGAACATTTTTAGTGAAAGTGTTTCCATACACATCATATTTACAGTAGTGTGAATTGAGTGTCATTTTTTTATATAAATATTGAATAGATACTCTGATCATATTTACATTTATTTTATTTTAAACTTAATTTTCATGTACCCAAGTTTAATATAATATTATATTTTACCCTAATATTTTACTTATATTGAGATTTAAAAAAAAGATCCTTCAAAATGAAAAGGGTATTGTAGTCATTAAATATACAATTGGTCTTTTTAATTGTGATTTCATCTATGATAACAACCTTTAAAGTTAATTATGATACACTGAGAACAATATCCAATGATACCAACATTGTTATTTTTTTATGATTATTTTTTATAATGATAGAATATTGATGAAATCCATTTTATATCTCATTTATGATATATGAGGAAATGATGCATGATTTTATGACATTATTGTATATATAGATGAATTATGATTATGTGAACGTTTGGTACCTTATATCCACCCAATGGATTCGGATATTTGATATAGATTTATCATGATATGTTATATATAACCATATAAATTATTCTGAATAACTATTATATCATTTGGATGCATGGGTATGATTTCATTATATTTATGTTCATAAGATTATGAATGGACATGATTTGAGACAACTATGTTCATATATTCTTGAATGAGAAAACTTTATTTTTTCTATTTCAAAAATATTATGTGCCATCATGAATGTAAATATCTATGGTTACTATATTATAATTTCATACGTTTGTGAGGAACCATTTTTTTATAATCATTTTTGAATGATGTTTACTTATTTTCCCCCCTTTTAGTCATTATTTTGGATGTCACATGATTTTTATTTTTTTATTATGACTTTCATGGGTATGATTATATTTATGCGGAGAACATTCACAGGACTAAGTTATCATGAACTTATTATCATATGATATTATTATTGGTTTCTACCATGTATACCCTTATTAATCATTTGATCTGACCCATTCTTATTCTCCATTCCATATGTTTTTATGGATGATTATATGTAATATATATTTGGACGGATATTTATATAATGATCATTGAAAGATATATTTATGATCATATATGAACTACTTTTATTATGTATCTAGTTTCAAAATACACTAAACAATTTTGGTATTAAAAAATCAATAATTGTGACATGTAATGAAAAATAACATTGAATTTCATTATAGTATTATATGTCATATTTGGGAACCTATATAGACAAGAAATAATTTGTCAATAGATAATTACAACGCGGTATTTTATAATAATTTCATTCAAACAATACAATACCATGATACTAAATAGAGAAATGGAAATAATAAGGAATAATAATTATAAAAAATGAAACTAGAACTAAGAACTCATCATAGGCTTGCCTTGACCCTTACATGGTCTCATAATAAATACTCCACTATTTTTGGTCAATTGATAACATTAATTGATAATCCCTTCCCCTAAACCTATAACTACACAATTTATATACCTATAATCGAGATCCCATGTGTCATGGTTGCCTCATTGGAGTGTGATTAAATCAAATTAATCCATAAACAATAATAACCCTAAAATAAAAAGTCCATATTACATGTGAATTAATATGTTTTATAAATATGATATCATGACAATATAAATATATCCTATGATTCAATGTTCATTATTAACCCATGAATTTGGATCTACCCACCTAATACAGTGTTGGATATCTCTAAATGGGGTGAAATTGTTCCAAAAATAAAGATTGATCAAAGCAATGTTACCCAGGAAAAAATAACCATGAAAACATTAGGAAATTTACAAGGGTTCCACCATGAATTCCCATCTAAACTTGTAATATAGAAATAATGTAAATAATCTACGAAATTCATTTGTATATAATTAGTATTATACTATAGAATGATACTATGTAATTATATAAATTGAATATGTGGATCAAGGTGTTAATAGCATCCATTGTGTCAGGGCTGTCTATAATACCAGTCCACACAAATGTAATTATTTCCCATATAATGTAGATGAATATGGGGAGGTCATCCCTTGACACACATAAGGGAACCCCCGAGAACTCAACAACTCTCATCAATGGTATTCAATACATAAATGATCACCTCTAGAAAAAGGTATACATCACCGAATACTTAATAGTTATAAAATTTTATTGAATACCAATTGTATCATGTAACTCCTAATTTTTGAACATCTATGAATCCAAGGAGAAATAATACCATGGAATTTAAGTGACCATCCCCGAAAAATCCAATAAACACTCATGAAATTCCACCCATTTTATATAAAAAAACAAATCCAACAAATATAATCCACTGAATTAAACCAATAAAAATCATTGATACCAAGAAACCCTCAATTTTCAATCCATTATTTCATAGGAAATCAATTTCATGACAAAAAATATTGATCAATAACTTTGTCACCAATGCTATCTTCAAAATATATTCTACCAAAAATATGCATATAAATACCATTACTAATTAAAATAATATTATTTATACTATCCTTTAACATTATAATATCAATTTCATATTCCAAGAACATTATTAAAAAGGTTTTAATTCACAGTATATAAAGGAATAGACCTTATAGATTTTTTATTTTCACCTTATTTGACCAATTTTATCAATTAACAATTATTTTAAAATAAAAAGATAAAAATAATGTCAAAAAATTAGACACCCAACTTATACCCATGTTTTTATTTTTACATTATATCAATTAAATTACATTATCTAAACCCATTAAATGATGCTACTAATTTTTTTAATTTTTCCAAATAATCAATTTAAATTTCAGTGATTGCATACTCATTTAATAATGTTTATCTCAATTTATACATATTTTCTAATGTTTCACCATACTAACACAATATAGATACATATAACATCAATAAAAAACCATTACTCATCATTACATTATATCTAACTCAATTTCCAAATAATTTACGACCATTGATGGTTCTAAAATTCCTTTTAAAAAACAATTATTTCATATAAAATACAATTTAATCAATTAGATCTGAATAAGGCCTTTAATAAAACTATATGGGTTAGGGTTATTTAAAAAAATAATCATTAAAAATCTAATTAACATATTCATATCATCAAAGCTTTATATTAAAATAGGAATTTAACAAACTCATACTCTATTTAGAACATTTAAGTAAACTGAGGGTAATCCATGGCATGACCATCTTTGGAACATATAATGTAAACATAGATAAATAAAAAGGTAACTGGTCAGGTTTTTGGGTAACATACCTCATTTCATGAAAATACTATACCACAAGTCTTAGTCTTCGGTTTGATAAATAATAGATAAATAAAAATTTAAAGTAAAAAATATTATAAAAACCCTAATATCATTTACATATATATTTCATTTTAATGAATTAATATTATTTGCATAACATAACAATCCATACTAGTATCATTTAAGTTATAGTGCTTTTAGTAAAGTGGATTCATAAACCACTGGTTCATATGTTAACATAATTATCTCTCGCTATGTACATCATTAATACCACCCTTCATTGATATATAATACATAATTCCTTTCTTCTTAACTAGTGGAAAGGAAACATAAGAATGTGTGTGTACCACCCCATGATTTTATAAAAAAAATTGAATAAATTTATTTCCCTTTTATGTATTTAATTTTACACTACTCAAGGCTACGTTTTCATTATACGCTACTCCATTTTAATCATCCACAACATGAAAAACTGACTTGGCATGAGTTATACTCAACAAAGCATTTCTACGAAAGAAAATTTAATTTATTAATTATATTAATGAGATAGTAATAAAAGTTTAATTAGAAATATGTTTAATAATAATAACAATTAAAATTTTAATCATCATGGTTTTAGATAACAAAATATCAATGATGATAAGTCATTTAATTTTTAGTAGTGTATTTAAGTTTTAAAATACTATTTTCTTAAAAGACGTAATTTTAATACCCTTCTAAAAAAATTATAAAATTTATTTTATAAAATTTTAGATATTCAATTGTATAAAATAAACTTCATTTTTTATTTTATAATTTCATCATTTTCTTATTGTGAATTTTATGTTATTTTGGAAAAACATAAATTTTTTAGGAATACTAAAAAATACAAAATGATAAATCAAAATTATTTTTCATCTAATTTTTTTATAATTTTAAATAATATTATAATTTGGTTTTATGAATTATTACATGAATATTACATGAATAAAAGAATTTAGTTTTTTTAAACAATTTTAAATTTAAATTGAATAAAAATACCTCCAAAATATGTAATCATTTGTTCATAAAAAATGATCTCATGAAACCTATATAAGATTAATTTTGAACTAATTTACGCCGTTTTGAGATCTAAAATAGGAATATTATATTCCATATATATAATAAAAATAAATTATAATTTAAAATAAAATCAACTTTACTAGATGAAAAATATTATTGAATGTGAATATAATTAATTACATTGATCAAGAGAAACATTAGTTTAATATCACCTAAAACATAAACATATGTGCCAAAAAGACATAGAAACATCTAAAAATTCAATTGGATGTTAATATTTATTCCATAACCTCATTTTTGTCTATTTTTTATATTATTGGAGGTACTTTTCATTGATAAATAATGGTTGGTATTCCATTTCAAATATTTACAATAATGCATGTCATCCCCCTCTATAAAAAGAAACTCACCCCTACCACTTGTCCACACCACTCAAGCCCTTTGGATCCTCCGAACTCTAAATAAATATCTTCCAAATTTCTCTAAATAAATACTAGATTCATTCCTTTTAGCATAAATTTATTCCATGAATCCCTTTGGATAAAACTAAATGTAGTTACTTGAAGAAGTGGTAACATCCTTTCTCAAGCTCTTTTGTTTAATTTTTATCTTTAACACCATAACATATTCTTATTATACAGTCATATAATAAAATTATTATTTAACAAATTATAATAAATTTTTTTATTCAATGGTTTATACCTACATATACTCACAATTCGATATAATGGGTAACAAATATAAAATTTTTATGTCTTGTGAACTACCACCCCATGAAATGATGTTGATCATTTTAATCCTTTACAACGTACCATGGTTTTGAATTATTATTGAATCTATATTTAAAATGGTATATATGATATTAATGAATTTTTAATAATTAAATAATTATTATATTACTCATAAATTTATTATTTCAATTTTATATAAATACGATAAATTCTTTTGGGGAATTATGGAATACTGCCTCCTCAAAGCAATGTGATTTTTTCACAGTCTACATAGAATGTGATAAAGGTGAAATTATTAATATTATATGATATATATATATATAAAATTGTAAATAAACTATAATTATATATATATATATATATATCTCTGTGAGTGTGTGTTTCATTTACCATATTTAATTTAATACAATAAGAAAATCGAAATGACGTTCATGCGTACATATGACCTACTATCCCCAAAAATTGTGTATTATATTTTTTATTTATATCTTTTGAGGAATTTTATAAATAAATATATACTAAATATATATGAAATTTATATTACAGTATACATTCTTTGAATCATTATATAATAATGAATACCACAAATATAACAAAATAATTCACAAGTGAAAAACAAAGCTGTTATAACTCAAAACATACCATTAACATGGAATTATTAGAAAGAGGGTAATATAATGTCCTATAAGGTATTAGATATCAGAATACAGTTCATTGGTATATTTATAATCAACATGTTTTTATTATATAGTAGGGGTTTATTAATACAAATAGAGTCATTACAAAAAGTAAAGGGATTCCTTGTCTCACTTTTATTTCTGTGAGATTTATGCATTATTCACCACTAATTTATTTTTTATAGTGTATATAATTCCAATTTTTAACACCCCAAGCTTCTACGGTATGCTTCTCTTCGAATAATGCGATAGCGTGTGTTGTACGCAACCTCGAGTTCTAACACACACCACAACTAATCAAACTAGCCGTTATGAATAGTAATACCCAAATTTTGAAATTATATATATTTTATATTTCAAAATGGACATCATTTTTGGATTCAGAATATCTAATTTAGCCTAAGGTGAAATTTTGGTACTTTTCGGATAACTTTCATATTTTGATGAATAGTGAAAATTACTAAATTTTAATTAAAAACTACTTTTTTAATCAAAATAATTAATAGTGATAAATTATGAATTTTAGTAGTTTTAAAGTATATTTAGAATATATTTTTACCATTTAATAAAATGTTTGTCATTGGACATAATTTTACAATTAAACCGAACATAAACAAGTGTCAATCTTTTGATAGTTATTATCTCTTAAAAACACGCTTTTTGTTTTGACAGCGGGAATTAATTTTAAATTAATTTCTGCCACTTCTGTGTTTTGAATTTAGGAAAATGGATTCCATATTTGGAATCAGGATTTTCAAATTGTGTAAATAGGTAACTTTTATTTTTAGTCATTTTGATTAATTACTGTGGTAAATATTTTATTTACCATGGTTAAGGGTAAATCCGGTAAATAAGGGTTAAAAAATAATATTATAATAATACAAAATTACCCTAAAACGTGTCCTAACCTTATAGGTGGACACATACTCGACCATGGAAATCCTTGGGTCGATTTGGGGACCCCTTAGATCCACTTGTATGTGGTAGGGACACATTATATTAATAAAGTTAAAATAAAAATAAAAATGGCATAAGCTTACATCTTTTAGAAGAACAATTTTTACATAGGGTTATACATGTTGGATTTTCGATTATAAATATTAATTAGAAAGTTAAAAAGATTTCATACATAATGATATTTTATTTATAATTTTTAGACATCAAATAATTTAAATTATTAATGACACAATAATGATGCAATGTTTACCTCATTAATAAATCATTTAAATAAATAAGATTATAATGATTAAAATATTATCTAAAACCTGTCCAATTCTTATTGGTTGATGTTATTTAGAATATGCGTCATCTTATCTTCGACCTCAATTATTTTTGGGCCATTATAAACATAATGTAATTATATTATAATGTAATACTTTCACTCTTTCCTAAAGAGCCCCTCCTCTCCCTTATAAAAGGAGACCACTTCTACTCATTCCTCACACCTCTCAAGACACTTGGCTCGTCCAAACCCTGCCAAAATACTCTCCCAACTTCCCTCACTACAACCTAGAGGCCTTAGTTTGATCAGAAAGCCAACCTACAGAGCCCTTTTGATCAAATCAAAAGGAAGAACCCGAAGAAGAGGTAATGATTTCACCACCCTTTTCTAAGTTCATTTCTTCTTCCACTTCTTCTTCCTTTGTTGTTACCATTCTAAAATAATAACTCCAGTATAATTTATATACTGTGATGTTATTATAAATATGGTACAACCATATTCAGTATTCTATCCACCCTTTTAATAACATGTCACCATACGTGCGTACGTACGGCTTACCGTCACCACGTCGTGGTGTAATTGTTATTCAATATAATATTATTTGGATGGGTATAATAATGATGTGTAACTCATGTAAATAATAAATATAACATGTTAATGATTCTTTATATATGATATACCATCCATTTATATATTATTTTAATATCAAAAGAATGATATTGTCGCTCGTGCGTACGTATGGACTACCGTCTCCACGAATGCGATGCGATTCATTCTCCATCGTATCCATTCAAGTATAATTATCATTTGATGATTTAAAAATGATGTTTAAAGACTTTATATCATTCTGGATATGAATAATATACAACCTATCCTTTAAAAACATGTCTTACATAACAAAACATACAAAAGAAAACAAGTAAGTTCACACCCGAAACAACGATAATACTAAGATATTATTATCAAATCAATATTAAAAGATCATATATGATATCATAATAATGTATATGATTATTTTATAATTTAATAACAATTATTTCACCATTATACAGGAGGTTAACCTACCCCAACCAAGGAAAAGTACAAGGTAAGGGTTTATTTCGCAATCTCTTCATTATCCGAGGTTGTTTATACATAATTATCTACTGGGATCTCGTTATCATCCACATCCATGTTTCTTCAAAATGTATTTCAAAACATTTTTAATATTTAAAAGAATATGGGTTAAAGTCATTTATACCCTTGTTTGACTTATTATAAGAGGATTATAAGGGAATCTTTCCGTCGTTTTCCAAACAAGGTGCTTTTTAACCTTTTGGACAGAATTAAGATAAGAATGTTTTTTTTAACTTATACGGCGGGTGCGGTTATTTTCCGCCGTTATAAAATCGTCAAAGCTTCCCTTTCAAGCTTATAAGAATATTTTCAAAGAAAATGTTTTATTTTATATGGATCTTAAATGATTTCAAAATAAAAGGAGATATTTCTTTAAAAATAATTTTGATTTCATCTATGTCAACATCCTTTGATGGATTTTAAGATTATTTGAAGTTGATTTATTATGATACAAAACTTCTATATTGTATTGAAGGTTTTGTGATATGTTTGACTGTGGATTTTCTATTTTTATACCATTCATAGTTTATGGTGAAAGTATTGACATTTCGTATGCTAGTTTTAATACGAATGTTTATGTTATGTTTAAACCTTTTCATATGGGAATGCATTGGACTTAATATATGACGGGTGGAGCCCGCTATAGCTCCTCGATGCATCGGTAGGTATCATGAGACAAACTAGTGTCTTGGCACAAGGCCTTGACAAAATATTATTTGTAGTCTTGGCACGAGGCCTTGGATATGTGGTTATGATAGTCTGGCATTATGCATTCCAACATTATGAAAGTGGTTAGTGATTTTGCATGTGATTATTTGATTAGTAGAATATCCATGTGAATAAGTAAATGGCATTATTTCATTTTATTTATGCCATACTATGTTGAAAGTTCAAGTTTGAAAGGCTTTTGTTTTAGTTATACATTTCCTTAAATGTTTATTCTTATTTATGAAAGTTTCCGCTATATTGTTATCCTTACTGGTCATTTGAGCTCACCCCTTTTCTATGTTTTATTTTTCCCAGGAAGTGAAGAAGTAAGTTATGAATGACCTGCAGGGATATTATGTGGGGATATGAGTGTGGATTATGGAGACAATATGTTGTTGTAGTAGTTTTTCGTTTTATGATGTAATGTAAAACTTATGAATATATCTAGTGTTTCCAAGGCTACTAAACCAATCGGTCTTTGGAGATTTGATCTTTCTTGTGATCATGCCAATGTTATGTAATTAATGCACCGACTCTGGGTAGCTGGGGTCGGGGTGTTACAGTTGGTATCCGAGGAAGTTTAGTACAAACCTTGGAAGCTAGATTTAGATAAACTCTGATTAGAGCACGTAGACCTAAGATGAACTTTGAGGATTAGTATAGAAGAACTTCCTAGAATTTTGGTATTGTATAGATTTTGTGAGTTTTCCTAGCAATACATCCTTGTCTGGATACAAGCAGGTAGAGGCGGCTCTGGCACAGATGTACCTAGGGGTAAAACCCGAAAACACCGCTTTGAGCTAGACTCGAACGGGAACTGGTGCACGACAACGGGCCTTGCTGCACTCTTGGTTACGACACTCCCGGGGGATATGCTTAGGATAACTCTCATTTTCTTTACAAATCATTATGAAGGGTTTATGAGTATATAATTCCTCAAAGAAAACATTTTTATGATTATGGATTATATCCATAAATAGTTCAATTTATGTTAAGTGTTTTATAAGTATGGGATTATGTATTTTGATTCATAAACTGATCTAGTTTATGCCATTGTTTAGAAATGGCGCCTAGTGGAAGAAATGGAAACCGTATCAATGCACGCACTCCATGTAGGGATTTCCCTCCTTCTCAAGATAATTATAGTGGGGTTGGTGATGCAACTGGTGCCGATCAGCTAATCACCATACTGGGACAACTTACTCAGGTTATGAATATTAACCTTACCCGTATGGAGCACCCTGATCCGCAACATGGAGGATAAATGTTAGATCGATTCATGTGGAAACAACCACCAACGTTCAATGGGAGTACAAATCCCTTAGTAGCTGAGCAATGGATAAATTTCCTAGAGAAAATATTTCAAGCTTTGGGGAGTAGTGAAAGGGAAAAAGTTATCATGGCAGTTTACTGCCTCACTAGAGATGCTGATCAATGGTGGTCATTGATTCAAAACATGAAGGAAGATGATGAAGTATCAAATATGTAATGGAGGGAGTTCAAAGATCTGTTTTTAGAAAAATACTTCCCTCGCGACCATCGAGCAGATATAGAAAGGCAATTTCTAAGTCTGAGACAGAAGGAGGATGAGAATGTCGCAAAGTATGAGGCTAACTTTACAAGGTTAGAAAGGTACGCTGGTGATTATATACGTAACCAAAGAAGTAAGATTGATCGTTGCTTTGATGGGTTAAAACCATTTCTCCGTCGAGCATTAGTCTCACAATCCTTTTCATCGTACGAAGACATTGTCTCATGTGCTATCAATACCGAAAATGAATTCTCTAAGTCTTATGACTTTAAAGCAAAGCAAGAGAAGAAGAGACCTGCTGATCAATCTGGGAATGGAAATAAGGGGAAGAAGGGAATGGTTGAATATCCATCCTGTGGTAAATGCGGGAAGAAACACCCTGGTACTTTCTTGAAGGGAATGGGAGTCTGTTACAAGTGTGGTGAAAAAGGCCACCAAGCTCGTGATTGCAAGGGGAAGAAGGAAGCTACCAACGTTCAGTGTTACAATTGCAGGGAGATGGGGAATTATGCAAATGAATGTCCTAAGCGTCAGGAGAACTTACCTCAGAAAAGGCCAAGGGATCAAGGCCAGGCTTATGCTATCACTATTGCTGAGGTAGAAGCTCCGAAAGACGTGGTGGCAGGTAATTTAAGGGTTTCCTCAAGTTTAGCAAATGCATTATTTGATTCTGGATCATCGCATTGATTCATATCTCCCCAGTTTGCTAAGAAAATTAGATATTTACAATTTGATTTAATAAGGGAGTTGTCAGTTAATACTCTTAAGGGAAGTATCATTGCAACAAAGTTTTGTGAATCAGTCCCCATTAGAGCACATAAATTTTCTTTATCTGCTGATCTCATCGTCATACCTATGATTGAGTTTGATATAATCCTCGGTATGGACTGGCTTTCGAACTATGATGCGAAGATTTATTGTAAGAAGAAAGAGGTTACTATTCATGATGATAAGGATAAGGAACACCTTATCTTTAGAGCAGAATCGTCAATTCTTATTTAGATCCACCCCCAGTAGCTCAACTTAATTCAATTATTGGGGAGAAAGAGAATTAAATAACTGTCGGTGAGGAAAGAAATGTTCAGATAGAGGATGTACCTGTTGTGAAAGAATTTGTAGATTTATTTCCGGAAGATTTACCTGGACATCCTCCAGAACGAGAAGTTGAGTTTTCCATTGATTTGATTCCTGGATCAAGGCCTATATCGAATACCCCTTATAGAATGGCAAATGTAGAGTTAGTCGAACTAATGAATCAACTAGAGGAATTGAGTAATAAGGGATTTATTCTCCCTAGTGTTTTTCCATGGGGAGCCCCTGTTCTTTTTGTTAAAAAGAAAGATGGATCTATGAGGTTATGTATCGACTACAGGGAGATCGATGCTATAACAATAAAGAACAAGTATCCCCTACCTCGTATTGATGATTTATTTGACCAACTGCATGGAGCTCAATACTTTTCAAAGATTGACCTTCGATCTGGATACCATCAGTTGTGTGTGAAGAAGGAAGACATTCCGAAGACAGCATTTCGAACCAGGTACGGGCATTACGAGTTTACCGTAATGCCGTTTGGATTGACTAATGCACCCTCTGTATTCATGGATCTGATGAATAGAGTTTTCAAGGAGTATCTTGATGAATTTGTGGTGGTATTTATTGATGATATCTTGGTATACTCCAAAACCTACGAAGATCATGAAAATCACTTGGGCATTATCTTGAAGACTCTGAGGAGGCATGCATTATATGGGATGTTTAGCAACTGTGAATTCTGGCTTCAGGATATTTCTTTTCTTGGCCATATTGTCTCTAAAGATGGAATCTCTGTTGATCCTTCTAAGACCAAGGCAATCCAAGAATGGCCAGCACCTACGAGTATAACTGAGGTACGTAGTTTTATTGGTTTGGCAGGTTATTATCGACGTTTCGTCCAGAATTTTGCCCGATTGGCTAACCCATTAACGAAGCTCACACGTAAAGGGGTTAAATTTGTTTGGACAAAAGAGTGTGAAGAATGTTTCGAAGAACTAAAGATAAGATTAGTCAATGCTCCTATATTGACTCTACCATCGGGGAATGATGGGTTCGTTATTTATAGTGATTCATCAAAGAAAGGACTTGGTTGTGTCCTTATGTAGAATGATAGAGTTATTGCCTATGAATCACGACAGTTGAAAATTCATGAACAAAACTATCCTACTCATGATCTTGAGTTAGCAGCTGTGATCTTTTCTTTGAAGATATGGAGACACTACCTCTATGGTGAAAAATGTGAGATTTATACTGATCACAAGAGTTTGAAGTATATTTTCTCACAAAAAGAACTCAACATGAGGCAAAGGAGATGGCTTGAATTACTCAAGGATTATGATTGCACGATACACTACCACCCGGGGAAAGCAAACAAGGTGGAAGATGCTTTGAGCCGAAAATACCATGGAGTTTTGAACATGATGAGAATTGAAAGGGATCCAATTTTCATGGATCTAGTGAAGATGGACATGGGAATAACCAGGGAAGGTGAAACATCAATGCTTTTTCAAATGGTTGCCAAACCATCTTTACTATAATGGATTAAGAGTTCTTAGACCGATGATGAAGAATTTCAGAAGAAGATTAAAGCTGTGAATGATGGGAGATTGAGAGACATTGTGTATGAAGATGGAATTTTGAAATTCGGGAAGAGACTTTGTGTTCCCGATTTACCTGATCTGAAAAGGGAATTGCTGGATGATGCTCATAGTTCCAATTTCTCTATACATTCTGGGAGCACCAAAATGTATAGAGATTTGAAGGAACATTTTTGGTGGGACAACATGAAGAGGGAGATTGCTGATTTTGTGTCAAGATGTATGGTTTGTCAACAAGTGAAAGCTGGAAGGCAACAGCCTGGAGGAGTCATGCAACCTCTTCCCATACCGGAGTGGAAATGGGAGAATATTACGATGGACTTTGTCATGGGGCTACCAAAGACTCCTAGAAGGAATGATGCAATATGGGTTATTGTTGATCGTCTTACCAAGTCAGCACATTTTCTTGCTATAAGAGAAGATCTACCCCTGGAACGTCTAGCAAGACTATACATTAATGAAGTTGTGAGACTTCATGGAGTACCCCTATCGATTGTTTCTGATCGTGATCCCCGTTTTACTTCAAGATTTTGGAAAAGTCTTCAGAAATCCCTGGATACTGAACTTCATTTGAGCACTGCTTACCACCCTCAGACAGATGGAAAATCAGAACGGACTATTCAAACCCTAGAAGACATGTTGAGATCATTCTCACTTGACTTTCAGGGTATGTGGGATCAATATTTACCACTGGTAGAATTTTCCTATAACAATAGCTTCCATTCGAGTATTCAGATAGCACCATATGAAGTGTTATACGGAAAGATATGTCGTACACCAACCTGTTGGGATGAGGTTGGTGAACGAAAACTTGTAGGCCCAGAACTGGTGGAGGAAACGGTGGAAAAGGTGAAGGTAATCCAAAATCACATCAAAGCAGCTCAAAGTAGGCAGAGGAGCTATGCCGATAATCGAAGGAAGGATTTGGAATTTCAAGTCGGTGAACATGTTTTCCTGAAGGTATCTCCGTGGAAGGGAGTCATACATTTTGGTAAGAAAGGTAAATTGAGTCCCAGGTACATCGGACCTTTCGAAATTCTAGAACGAATTGGGGCTGTAGCTTACCGATTGGCAATGCCGCCAAGTCTCTCCAAAGTTCACGATGTGTTCCACGTATCTCTATTGAGAAAATACATGCCTGACCCAACGCATGTACTCACCTATGAGGAATTAGAGCTGGAACCCGATCTGTCTTATTGTGAAGAGCCTGTAAGGATTCTTGATACAAGAGAACAAGTACTGAGAAACCGGACGACGCGTCTAGTAAAAGGTTTGTGGAGAAATCATAAGATGGAAGAGGCAACGTGGGAACCCAAGGAACTTATGATGAAGAACCACCCGAGTCTTTTTATGCAGTAATACCCTAGAAATTTAGAGGACGCAATTATTTGAAGGAGGGGAGAATGTAACACCCCAAGCTTCTACGGTACGCTTCTCTTCGAATAATGCGATGGCGTGTGTTGTACGCAACCTCGAGTTCTAACACACACCACAACTAATCAAACTAGCCGTTATGAATAGTAATACCTAAATTTTGAAATTATATATATTTTATATTTCAAAATTGACTTCATTTTTGGATTCGGAATATCTAATTTAGCCTAAGGTGAAATTTTGGTACTTTTCGGATAACTTTCATATTTTGATGAATATTGAAAATTACTAAATTTTAATTAAAAACAACTTTTTTAATAAAAATAATTAATAGTGATAAATTATGAATTTTAGTAGTTTTGAAGTATATTTAGAATATATTTTTACCATTTAATAAAATGTTGGTCATTGGACATAATTTTACAATTAAACCGAACATAAACAAGTGTCAATCTTTTGATAGTTATTATCTCTTAAAAACAAGCTTTTTGTTTTGACAGCGGGAATTAATTTTAAATTAATTTCTGCCACTTCTGTGTTTTGAATTTAGGAAAATGGATTCCATATTTGGAATCAGGATGTTAAAATTGTGTAAATAGGTAACTTTTATTTTTAGACATTTTGAATAATTACTGTGGTAAATATTTTATTTACCATGGTTAAGGGTAAATCCGGTAAATAAGGGTTAAAAAATAATATTATAATAATACAAAATTACCCTAAAACGTGTCCTAACCTTATTGGTGGACACATAACCGACCATGGGAATCCTTGGGTCGATTTGGGGACCCCTTAGAGCCACTTGTACGTGGTAGGGACACATTATATTAATAAAGTTAAAATAAAAATAAAAATGGTATAAGCTTACATCTTTTAGAAGAACAATTTTTACATAGGGTTATACATGTTGGATTTTCGATTATAAATATTCATTAGAAAGATAAAACGATTTCCTAGATAATGATATTTTATTTATAATTTTTAGACATCAAATAATTTAAATTATTAATGACACAATAATGATGCAGTGTTTAACTCATTAATAAATCATTTAAATAAATAAGATTATAATGAATAAAATATTATTTAAAACCTGTCCAATTCTTATTGGTTGATGTTATTTAGAATATGAGTCATCTTATATTCGACCTCAATTATTTTTGGACCATTATAAACCGAATTTAATTATATTATAAAGTAATACTTTCACTCTTTCCTAAAGAGCCCCTCCTCTCCCTTATAAAAGGAGACCACTTCTACTCATTCCTCACACCTCTCAAGCCACTTGGCTCGTCCAAACCCTGACCAAATACTCTCCCAACATCCCTCACTACAACCTAGAGGCCTTAGTTTGATCAGAAAGCCAACCTAAGGAGCCCTTTTGATCAAATAAAAAGGAAGAACTCGAAGAAGAGGTAATGATTTCACCACCCTTTTCTAAGTTCATTTCTTCTTCCACTTCTTCTTCCTTTGTTGTTACCATTCTAAAATAATAACTCCAGTATCATTTATATACTGTGATGTTATTATAAATATGGTACAACCATATTAGGTATTCTATCCACCCTTTTAATAACACGTCACCATACGTGCGTACGTACGGCTTACCGTCTCCACGTCGTGGTGTAATTGTTATTCAATATAATATTATTTGGATGGGTATAATAATGATGTGTAACTCATGTAAATAATAAATATAACATGTTAATGATTCTGTATATATTATATACCATTCATTTATATATTATTTTAATATCAAAAGAATGATATTGTCGCTCGTGCGTACGTACGGACTACCGTCTCCACGAATGCGATGAGATTCATTCTCCATCGTATCCATTCAAGTATAATTATCATTTTATGATTTAAAAATGATGTTTAAAGACTTGATATCATTATGGATATGAATAATATACAACCTATCCTTTACAAACATGTCTTACATAACAAAACATAAAAAAAAACAAGTAAGTTCACACCCGAAACAACGATAATACTAAGATATTATTATCAAATCAATATTAAAAGATCATATATGATATCATAATAATGTATATGATTCTTTTATAATTTAATAACAATTATTTCACCATTATAAAGGAGGTTAACCTACCCCAACCAAGGAAAATTACAAGGTAAGGGTTTATTTCGCAGTCTCTTCATTATCTGAGGTTGTTTATACATAATTATCTACTGGGATCTCATTATCATCCACATCCATGTTTCTTCAAAATGTATTTCAAAACTTTTTTAATATTTAAAAGAATATGGGTTAAAGTCATTTATATCCTTGTTTGACTTTTTATAAGAGGATTATAAGGGAATCTTTCTGTCGTTTTCCAAACAAGGTGCTTTTTAACCTTTTGGACAGAATTAAGATAAGAATGTTTTTTTTAACTTATACGGCGGGTGCGGTTATTTTCCGCCGTTATAAAATCATCAAAGCTTCCCTTACAAGCTTATAAGAATATTTTCAAAGAAAATGTTTTATTTTATATGGATCTTAAATGATTTCAAAATAAAAGGAGATATTTCTTTAAAAATAATTTTGATTTCATCTATGTCAACATCCTTTGATGGATTTTATGATTATTTGAAGTTGATTTATTATGATACAAAACTTCTATATTTTATTGAAGGTTTTGTGATATGTTTGACTGTGGATGTGCTATTTTTATACCATTCATAGTTTATGGTGAAAGTATTGACATTTCGTATGCTAGTTTTAATACGAATGTTTATGTTATGTTTAAACCTTTTCCTATGGGAATGCATTGGACTTAATATGTGACGGGTGGAGCCCACTATAGCTCCTCGATGCATCGGTAGGTCTCATGAGACAAACTAGTGTCTTGGAACAAGGCCTTGACAAAATCTTATTTGTAGTCTTGGCACGAGGCCTTGGCTATGTGGTTATGATAGTCTGGCATTATGCATTCCAACATTATGAAAGTGGTTAGTGATTTTGCATGTGATTATTTGATTAGTAGAATATCCATGTGAATAAGTAAATGGAATTATTTCATTTTATTTATGCCATACTATGTTGAAAGTTCAAGTTTGAAAGGCTTTTGTTTTAGTTATACATTTCCTTAAATGTTTATTCTTATTTATGAAAGTTTCCACTATATTGTTATCCTTACTGGACATTTGAGCTCACCCCTTTTCTATGTTTTATTTTTCCTAGGAAGTGAAGAAGTAAGTTATGAATGACCTGCAGGGATATTATGTGGGGATATGAGTGTGGATTATGGAGACAATATGTTGTTGTAGTAGTTTTTCGTTTTATGATGTAATGTAAAACTTATGAATATATCTAGTGTTTCCAAGGCTACTAAACCAATCGGTCTTTTGAGATTTGATCTTTCTTGTGATCATGCCAATGTTATGTAATTAATGCACCGACTCTAGGTAGCTGGGGTCGGGGCGTTACACAATTAATATATTATATTATTGTTTCATAATTTTTTGGTAATTTTTTTTATTTATTTTAGGAAATCACTTTCGTGGGGTTTATGTTTCAAAATTTACCAACTCGGTAAACCGGTTGTGTATCGATTTCCATTCATTGAGATATATTCCATAATATGCACCAATATTATTTAACATGGTGTATAAAATAATTTTAACAAGTTATATCATTAATATCCTTATTTTAATGAATTTTTACGCAAAAGGTAATTTTATTTTCCTAAATGTGGATTCTAATTCAAAGCTACCATGTGGTAAGTGTTTATTTCAATAATCACATCGTTCATCCAGATTTTTTGTGATTATGAATTCATTGATTAAATAAAATTAACAATATTCCAAGAAAAATCTCTAATAATTTTATCCTATACTTAATAATGTTATATTAATATATTAGTATCATTTAAACACTTTTTGGTACATAAGATAATGAAAAATAATGTTTTTTAAATATATGACCATATTTATCTCTTTGTTTGGATATATGTTTTATTTCCAAAAACATGTTTTCAAGAGGATTCTCAAAAATGTTTTAAAAAAATTAACATTAATGATAATTTTAGGGATACATAATTTTAAAACCAATATTGTTTCTAATATTATTTTATATGATTTCAATGTTATTTTCCTGAAAAAGTTTTTTAAATTTGTTTTTTGTTTTAATAATTGTATTTTTAATAAAGATAGTATATTTTTCTCAAGAATTATTTTAAAAAATTATTCCTAAATTATTTTACATATAATATAACATCGATTTGTGTTACTCGTGACTATATGAAGATATGGTCAAAAATTTTCATTCATATTCATTATATGAATGGTTTACGTGATGAGGGTATGATTTTTATAAAACCAATATCTCTTATATAGGTTATGTTATAATGAAACACACTTTGTTTCACATATAATGATTTGATGAAATGATCATGAAACGTGTATATTTTTAATAGGTTATAATGTGACTACATTTTTATTTTACCCAATTTATTTCATGGGTTATGTTGTAATTTTTTATGATATATTGTAACATGAATGTATGATATCATTATAAGATAGGTGGGAAATATATATATAAATAATGAATTAACTACTGATTCTTTTATCATTAGAAAATTATAGGAAACAGCTCTAGGAGCTTGATCCACTTTAGATGATGGGGGAAACCTGATCTATTAGGGGAATATTGAGAATATGGATCAAATATTGTAATATAGGGAAACTCAATCCCTTATAAATAAAGGACTACAACATGGGATGGTGGGGTATCCCGACCAGTACATGTATCCCCCATGAAGTACCAGATTTTTTTTAAAGTTCCTTTACTTATAGGGAATGATATCACATGTTCATATATATTCCATAATTCCATGTCCTATTCCGATTTTATTCATACATACATTATTATCTTGATTTCCATATGGTTTATATCTGATTAAATACATATATTAATTCTATGATTCATGTTTATGATCTTTTATTTAAGTTATATGATCCTATAATGTTATTATCATGTTCTCATACTCTTATTCTCATGTTTATGATTATAAATCTCTATTTTTATCCATTCTATGCTTCTAAGATCAAGAGTTTGAATTTTTTACTTTCCCAATGATATAAATAAATGTATTATGTATGATATGTATAACAAGGTTTGTATTCATGTAGTACATAGTAGGATGTTGGGTAGCCCACTCTTCAACCAGTGTTATAAATCAATGATTCAAAAGTAACTAAAATAATATATTATTTGGGATATTTTTTCATACCATATTAAGTATTCTACAAAAATGATGTAATGTCAAATTATGTTAAGATAAGGTATCTATATTTTTTATAAATGGATATGTTTAGTTATCCATTTAAAACCATAATGAGAGAAATATTATGAGAACCCAATGTACATGTAAAATTATAATGAAAAATGTAGGAAAATGATATGTAATTTTGGTAAAGAACAGATTTAGTGGTTTCATAGAAAGAAATCTTTAACTGGTTACAATTAGGGGATGTAGACCTGGAATAGATTTATAAAGGGGTAACGATATAAAAAATTCCATATTGAGTAGACATGATTGTAGACTTGTTCACAAAAATTGGCCTTGTTGCACACATGGCTTCACAGTCTTGTGCGATATAATTTTGGAATTTATTATATCATCATGAACCATAATGAATGATTTAAATATGATATAGCTATAAATATCATTGGATTACCCTATGTTTTCATGGATTATATAATTTCTCATAAATTTGACATAAAATAAATTATTTTATTGATTATAAGTTTACTCACTATGATATAAATTTCTTACTCCTTCTGTTTTTGTTTTACTCAATTCCTTGATCCCAAAGAAATATTGTTAATGGTGATTGTGAAATTCAAAACAATGATTTACCTTATGAGAAACCAAATTCAATGGGATTAGGAATATAGAATATAATTTCTATGATCATCCAAATTTATCCAGATTTGAATTATGCTGTAATTACAAATTAGAATATGAGGGACCAACATTTTATTACTCATGAGAAAATTTTGTCTTCTTTTAGTGGATCTTATGATCCCCTTCTTACTTAACAATCTATTAGTTCTAGTAAAAATATATCATCTATTCTATATTTTTAGGACATGAATATATTGGTACCTATAAGGATAAATTTTTAATACATGTGCGGTATTCTATATTATTACCATACAACCAGAGAGTATGTTACACATATTCTTAAATGGATTTAATTTTTTTAGAAGGATGTTTCCATTATATTATTATTGTAGGTATTATTATTTTTTCTATTGTTGAATAAATGATGAAATAGAGTTCACAATTATGAAATAATCTCATTATTTTAAAAATAAAATTATTATAGAGTTCAAGGGAAAATCTAAAAACCATGGATAGAAAATATGAACCTTCCATTATAATCTATGTGTTGAAAGTAACATAGTAGAAATAGTCTTATGCACTTTAGTATATGTTTTAAATGTATAAGGTATAGTCCTCAAGAAATTTTTTGTCGAACTGATGGTAAGAATTTGTTGAAAGACATAAATTGAGGGAACGATATAGAAAATGCACCTCCAACACATTAGTTCATCACGTATAAGTAGTATGGGAATTATGTTATCTAAGGCTCAACCCCGATGATTAGTGGTGATGATTGTTGTTAACCACCTATTAAATGAAAGAAAACTGGGAAATATCAACCAATCACTATTAATGATGAGTGATTAAATAATTATATGGTGAAAGGTAAACATACCCAGAACTATAGAATTGTTTATGTCTTCTTTGGTTCTAAAACTACCCACACAATCATATCTATAGAATTTTCTTAGGCTATTAATATTCCATAGAAACAATTAGATGTCAAATTACCAGTCGAAACAACTAATATTATATTTATTATATCTCAAGTATATGATTCCCTTTTATTTGACGTCTTTGGGAATTTGCTTCTCAAGAAACATTTAATTGTTCTATGCGAATATATTTATGTAATATTTGGTATGGATTGTCTTTCATATATAAATCCGACATAAATTATCAAGTAAGGAAAGTTATTTTTGATATTTCAATCCATCCTATTAATTCCTACAATTGTGAGGAGAAATATGAACATTCAACAAAGATTAAATCTATTGTATGTGTCTTAATTCCCATTCAAACGAAGTATTTTCCCAAATGGTTTTTAGGAATGTCGACATCGATAATATTATTACTATTCAAGAAATTTTGGTGGTATTTCAAAAATATTTTCTTATAATTTCTTAAAAATGTGATGTTTAGTTCTTGATAGAACTCGTACTTGGTTCCATACCCATTTCAAACACTACATGTTGTATGGAAAATATTAAGATTCTATAAATATAGTACAAACTCCAAGAAAAACATGACAAGGGATTAATTCTTCCATGTGATTCATAATTGTGTTTACTTGTACATTTTTTGGAAATAAAATATGGATGAATATGACTTTTGATTGATTATTGATATTCTAATAAGATCACAATTGATAAAAAATAACTCCTTCCCCATATTGATTAATAGTATGATTAGCTGCAAAGAGCCCAATACATTTCCAGGATTTCTCTTCATTCTAGATATCATCACTTGAGGGTCATGAAAGATGATATACCCAAAAATCCACTTAATGAAACTAAGAATATATAGTGATGAATTTTAGACTTACTAATTCCCCTTCCGTCTTTATGGACTCTATTAATGGATTCTTTAAAGACTACATTAATTTGTTTTTGGATGTATTTATATATGACACTCGTATCTATTAGAATAGAATGGAAGATCATGATAACTACGTGATAATGATACTAAATACCTTAAATAATGATAAAATATAAGAAAATTTTACAATTTATGAATATTGTCTGTAAAAAGTTTCATTATTGGGTCACATAATCTTGAGATATGGTATTTTAGTTGATCCATCTTGGTTAGTGGCTATTGAATGTTGTCCTAGACCAATAATAGGGACTATGATCCATATTATTAATCGATTACCATGATTTTTTTTGGTGGTTTGTGAATAATGTTTTTATGAATATCTAATCTTATAAAAAATTTAACTCATAAGGGAGACATGTTCCTCAGGATAAATGGATTTGAGGAAAATATCTAGGAACTAATCAAAATTTTGGTCACAGTGACTATGGATACATTACACAGTAATGGAGAAGGCTTTTTAATTTCTATTTAATCATTCAATACTGCATTAGGACGTTTTATTATGTTTAATTACATGATTACAACTTATGAATCCCAATAGTTGAAGACACCTCAGAAAATTTTCCAGCTTGTGATTTTGAGTTAAGAAAGGTAATTTTCGAATTAATGATATGAAGGAACAATCTTTATAGATAATGGTGTGATATATATAATGATCATAAATTTATTAAATATATATTAAAACATTAGGATTTTTACATGCAGCATATAATATTGTTACATTTGATAAAATATTATGACTACAAAATAAATTACCACCTAGTGAATGAAAACAAGGTGTTTGATGGATTGAGCTACATGGATCGTTCTAGATTATCCATGTTGAGGATAAAATAGATATATTATTTCTATATTTGCAATGGATGGATCTAGAAATCATGAAGTAAGGGTGAGAATAATATACTACTAAATTCAATGTTCATCAATCAATCCTTGTGAAGGTAAAGGAGGCATAGAACAAAGCAATAGGGAAACAATAGAATGATTAAAAATGTTATTGATCTTAACCATAACCTGTATGTAATGATATTGTTTTGGAACGATGTATGTGTCCATTGTATATTAGGTTTTACGAATGATCTGTTAGAAGAATATTATAATTCTTCATTCTATTTTCATCGTGGAAGTGTGAATATGAATATGGATATGAATAAAAACCTATGTGGTATGGTATTAAGAGAGATATATAATAGATTGAATCATTGTGCTTGGTATTCTAGTATGTTATTACAGATAGAAAAAAATATATGGGGATGCTGCGTCCATTAGCCATACCAGAATTGAAATTGGGGAACATCACTATGGATAGTTTCGTTGGACACGGCTATAACATTTTAAGGGTTTAATTATTTATCGGTGGTAATTAATCAACTTACTATGTCTGGACACTTTTTTTAATCAGATAATACTTCCTCATAGACTATCGTGAATGGATATAAATTATAAAAGTGAGAAAGTTCTATTATGTGCCAAAATCAATTATATCTTACCGAGGTCTACGTGTTACCACAATGTTTTGTCGATGTCTTGGGAATGAAGTTGATAGAGAAATAATTTTTTATAATTATTATCATCCTCATATGGATGATAAATCTCAAATAACTATTCTACCTCTAGAGAATATTTTTAGATCATGTTCATTGGATTTCATAGGTAGTTGGGATAAGAAACATCCCATAGTTTCAATTACTTCCCACAATATATTTCACCCATTAATTCAGATGAAACATCATACATATCTATTTAGAATAAAATGTGGAGCTAAAATATGCTTTAATGAATTTGGAGAAAGTTAGCCAGTGGAATCTTAGATCATTGGTTAAATAGTAGATAGGGTTATAACCATTTAACAACATATCACAAAAGATAAAATTTCTATGAAATATTTTTCTGATTAATGACTGTGTGATCTGGAATATGATGTAAGTGATGATTTGGTTCAATGAATTTCTCAATGGAAGACTTTATGAGGATTAGGGTAAAAGGGAAACCAAGCCATTGATATATATATATATCCCTTTAAAATTCCTAATTGCATCAGGATAGTAGAATGTCACATGGAAAACACTTTAAATCTATCTGAGTTTCATGATGTGTGTCATGTATCTCTCTATAGGAATTACGTACCTAACCCTTCACATGTACTCAATGCATATGAAATTCCACTAGAGGGGGATATGTATTATGAGGAATAACGAGTTCATATTCTTGATCATACAAATAATATTCTAAGATACAAGACTACTCACATCGTTAATTATTTATACAGAAATCACTTCTCCAATGATTATTATGTGGTAGAAGTACCCCCCCCCCCCCATTTTGCGTATCATATTTATGAATTACGAGTGCCAAATTCAATTTAAGGGGGTTATAATTTTACATGAGGTATTTTAATGAACCCTTTTTTGAATAAATTATGTTTTACTTGATTTATTTTATTGAATGTTGCATCATGTTAATTTTTCATTCCATGAAATAGGAATATAAACTTTTAATACAAACATCATTGACCAGGCTTGTGTTACATTCAACAGAGATTCTATGAAAAAATAATTTATTATATAAATTATTTAAATAGGGTATTTGTTACATAGAATTTATAAATAGTAATATTAATTAGTAATAAGTACCTTTAATTGTTATTTACTATAATTTTATATAATTAAATCATGTTGATTATAATAAATGAAATTTTTTGTAAAGTATTTATATGTTTGAAAATATAATTTTATTAACAGAACAAATTTTTGTGTCCTATGAAGGCTAATACAATTATTTTCAGATAACTTTAAAAAATTATAATTATAAAAAACTGATTTTTTTAATTAAAAAAGATAAAATTAATTTTTGGGGAATATTTGGGTATTTTTTGAAAATTATCAATTTCTGATGAATAGAGAAAATTATCGAATATTAATTATAAACTATATTTTCCATTAATTATTTTATATTTTTAAATTTTGTATTAATTTATTTTAAAAGTATAATTATATAAATTTTACATAAATAAATCTATTTAATGTCATTGGAACAAATTTCACTTTGAAACTAGATATAGAAAAATTAAAATAAATTAAACATTTTTGTTAAAACCACATATTTATGACACGTCTCAGACATTAGTTTTAAATTAATTATAGCCACTTATGTGATTAAATTTTTTAAATATATATTAAATATTTTCAATCATCATAATTGATCATTAATAATATGGTAAACAATGTTTTTGTCCAAAAAAGTAGAGAAAATAATTAAAATTAATTACATTGATTAAGAGAAAAGTTAGATTTTCAAATGACTAAATTGTAATCATAAGGCCCAAAATGACCTACAAATGTGTAAATATTCATTGGATGTTCATATTTCAACTGATCCCCTATTTTATTTTATTTCTTACCATTATTGGATCCAAATGTCATGGAATAAATGTTGGTGGAATTCCCTTTTAAAAATTTTAGAAGAAGGCCACTTCTCTTCCACTATAAAATGCCACTAACGCCACCCGTGTATTAACAACTTTCATGACATTTTTCTCAAAAATGATATATAAAAATATAATACAACAAAAATTCCTTGATCCTATGATCCTCTCTAGGGTATGAAAAAATTCAAGGATTCTCTTTGGTGAGAACCCAAAGGAGTTATCCAATGAAGAGGTAACATCCTTAGTCAATCGCTTTAATATTACATTCATTCTCCATCAAGTAAAATGATCTCATTACAATTTTATTTAATAAACTTATTATCAACAATATACTGAGACATTTTTATTCTATTTTGTATTCCTACACTTACCCTATAAATTCCATATAATGGGATACAAACATACCATTACTGGGTACAGTGAACTACAACCACATGAAATGATGTTTTCCATTATTCATTTACCACCTCTCATGGTTGGGGATTATGTTGGAAAACTATTTAAATATCATATATGTAATATTAATAAATTACATATGCTCTTGGACTTATTATAAAACACCTACCATCATGCTTTAATTTTTTTATTATGATATTTTATTTGAGAGAGTGTGGACTACTGCATCCTTAAAGCGATGTGATTCATTCACACTCTTTATGAAATATATTAAGTGTGGGTTTAGTAAAATTATATGATATATATTAAATAATAATTACAATTTAATTATATATATATATAAATATTTCATTTACATTTTTTCATTTTAATATGACATGAAAATGGAAATTGTATTCATGTGTATGTACATACTACCATCTCTATGAACAATGTATTTCATATTTTCTTTCAATATTTCATGTATTATTATACATACATATATACTATATATATATGATATTAATATCATGGTATCAATTATTGAAAAAATTATATATTTATGAGGACAAAAAATATAACAAATTAAAGCACATGCGAAATACAAACCCGTTATTACCCGAACTGTAACATTTACATAGAATTGTTCATAAATTGGTAATATAAAGAAATATATGTTATTTGATATAATAATATGGTTATATAGTATATTCATATTTATATTATAGATATTATAAATGATTTTAAAATAATACGATGTGATTCAATATATAAGTTATGGGGATTTCTAGAGTCTCATTTTATCTTATTGAGATTTTTGGCCTTATTCACAAGTAGTTTATTTTTTTGGGGTTTATATTATAAAATTGAATATTTTATATGAATGTTAAAATTAAATTTATGGGTATTTACAAATCAATTTTATAATATCTCAACCATGGGTTTTACATTTTAAATTTACCAAATCAATAAAGTTGTTTTGTCTCAATTTGCCTTCTTTCAGACACATACCATGATATGCACCTATATTATTCTAAAATGTGTATAAAATGAACCAAACATGTTATATATTGAATATAACTATTTTTATTAGTTTTTTAATCATTATTTAATTAATTTTCTTACATGGGGGTGTTTTATTCAAATATACCATGTGGTAAGAGTTTACTTAAACAATCTCGTCGTTTATCAGGATTTTTTATGATTATTCATTCATTGATAAAATAATTAGATCCGTATTTAATAGAGAAACGTGAATTTATTATAAAATGGTTTATCCTAATGTCATCATGTATTAATTCTATTTTCCCATTATTTATATAATATTTATTAATAAATTTTTTTTACAAAAATATGAACTTATTTATATATTCATTTGGAAATATGATTTAAATCAAAAAAAAATTCAGATTTATATTCAATGTTCCATTCATTTTTTTTAAAAACAATTTATTTTACGATCAATTACATCAAAAAATTATTTTAATTCTTTTTTGGTTTTAAAGCTTTATATATATGTTTTCAAATCTATTTTCAATCAATTGTATTTTATAAAATGATTTATGGTTCTAAAATAAATTTTTAATGAATAAAGTCTATTTTATTCAATAATTTTTTTAAATGGTCAGTCTAAATTATTTTACAACTAAGATAATATCCCTTGTAACTAATCATGAAATTATGTGGAAATTTTCTAAAATACACATTCATATTATTTGTAAGAATTGATTATGTTTTGATGGAATGATTTTTATGAAACTTATTTCTTTTTCATGGGTTATATATTTTTGAAACATGATTATTTTAAAAGTTAATGAATTTATTTAATGACTAAGAAACCAATCACCTTTTGAATTGTTGTGATTTGATTTCTTGTTTATTATACCTGTGTCATTTTAGGGGTTATGATATGGATGTTTAAAATATTGTGGAACATATGTGTAGTATTTAATTATGAGATAGGATGAACCAATATCTCTATCCAATGCATTAGGTAATGATTTATATATCATGGGATATGATGTTATTCATGTTTAGGGGATTTCCCCTGTATGGATGATGGGTAAACCCGATCCACTATGGGAAGATGGGGGAATCTGGTCCAATATGGGAATATAGTGAAAACAAAACCCTTAGAACGAACGTACTATGACTGGGGATGGTGGCGTGTCCTTCCTAGTAAGATTATTACCCATTAAGATCCTTGATAAGTTATTATGATGTTGTTTGACTTGTAGGTAATGATATCACTAATTAATTTGTAGGCCAAAATTATTCATATTAATTCCATGTTATCATTTCATGTCTTATAGGGTTTATTCTATTATGATTCATGTCTTCTAAACAACCAATACTTATTCCACAATTCATTATTATGGTCGTTGATATTAATGGCATGATTTTACAACGATATAATAACATTCTAATACCCTTATTCTCATGTTTATTCTTACATATCACCCTTTTTACCCATACTGAGGATTAGAGATCACAACTATTATGTTCCCCTTCTCCATGTTATGAAGATATGTATTATGTATAATATTACATTGTGGGGTTCTAGATATGGAATACCAATTTGGAGATAGTTCAGCTCACTTATGTACTAGTGTTTTGATTCCATGTTTCCAAAGGCACAAAAATATAATAGTATTTTGGTGTCTATTTGTGTTATGTATTACATATTCCCCAAAAATATTGAAATGATAATATTCATTAATCTAAGTTCTTTATATTGTGTGTTAAGATTCATACTATGGTAAATTATGAAAATTACCAACAAAACATGGGAATATGGGTATGAGAACTTGAGAATAACATTTATAAAGGATTACTTGTATATTATCGACAATAACCATTAGTCATAAAATCTAGAATGGAAGTTCATACGAGATAAATATTAAAGTAATAAAAGAATATTTTCCATGGAAGCATAACATTATCATTGGACATGGACTTTTTGAATAAATGTGTGTATAGAAAAACTCCATAGATTAATTTAGGATCATTACCCAGACTATCATTGTGGATTGTTTTCACTGGATAATCCGTTATAGCAATCATGGTTCACTGTGAAAACTATCATAGTGGATTAGATTCAAATCCTAAAACATATAACTAGTCATCACTTAACCCCATGAATAAAATATTTGACAAATTAACATAGAATTAAACATTCACTCCCTATTTTATTCTCTTTAATATAATATGATATAAATCATTACATAATACATTATATGGATATGTAGGTCCCCCATGAATAAAATTAAAATCATACATACATGTAGTAAAATAACATGAAATATTCATCATATCAAAACACATGAAAAGAAATGTGATTCATAAAAATTCAATCAATTCATAACATATATAAAAGAAAAAATATTCATAAATATTTCATCCTTTCATCATATCTTAACTCTTGAAAAAATGAATGATTTTAATTTAAATTATTTAATCATAAATAAAAACCATATTGGGAAATATTAAATATGGTATCATTAGATTATAACCCCATTTGACCATTTTTATCATTGAAGGATGAATTATTTGATGGAAAATGATTTTGAAATATTACCTATAATATTTCATCAAGAAAACAACCTTTCCATTTTAATAATAATCATTTTAAAATGAAAATTTAACATAATGATTTGAAAATAAATTTTAAAAAATATAAATGAAGAAATATATATATATATTTCAAACATTGAGTGCATATTATGGTTGAAAATACTATTTATTTTGTTCATAGTAATAAATAATATTCCTTTCAAAATTTTGGTAAAAGTCAAAAGTGCATTTTTCATAACAATTAAATGACTTAGTTAAAATAGTTTTATAAAAAATCAAACATGTTTAAAAATATATATATCGAATCATTAGAGCGAATTAATAACTTTAATTTAATAGTTTTTAGAATACATGGAAATGGAAGAAAATGGTTGTTGTTTGATGAGAGAAAAAAATTTCTTTCATAAATATATTCTTTTGAACTATTGAGCACATAAATTCAGAAAAATTAATGGAAAACAAATATTTCCCTGAAATAAAAATATGTGTTAAATTTCATGTTCTTATTGAGAGTAAGATCCAAATATCTCATCACATGAATCATAATCATAGAAAATAGTGATAAAGAGACTGTAATATAAATAAATTTCCACTTATTATTTGTTAATTCACAAGCCTAGTGAAAGAAAGATAATCAGATGGATGTTTATATCACATAATATTCTAGGGCATAATCTTAAAATAAATTCATGGGTACTATATAAAACGTGAAAAATAAAATAGTGGTTTATAATAAATGTGTCTGATAGAAATAAATGATAGATTAAAATCCCTTACCTATTTGGAAAACATTTGGATCGCATGCCCAATTATGGAATTACATTAATTGAAACATTAAATATCATAAAAAATTAATGCATTATACAACATGTAAAAATGGAAGTATATAAAAAAATTAAGCATCTAGTTTTAAATATAAAAGATATACCCAAAAAAGAAAAGACAAACTAGAAATTTCTTACCATAACAAATGACATCCTTCTTAAATGTTTCAAGATCCACTTCTTTGGATAACCTCTTTATGTTTACACCTATAGACTTATTAATATCTCTTCATAATAAATATAATCACTCTAATATATGGTTATAAAATTAAATATTTTATTTTGATAGGACATTGTGAATATAAATGGTTTTTAATATGTGATTAGGATAGGATCGGTTGTCCCATATTAATATTAGTTTAGAAGACAGACATGGATCATTTTAAAATAAAATATAATACCCTCATTCTAAACAATAATGAGTTATCCATAATGGTTTTTTATCAAAATATATATGATATAAGGTTTAAATATTTTTATAAAATTAATATTTAACATGTATTTATGTCATTTGTCCTCATTAATTTTTTAATCACTTGTAATATCGTGTTAAAAGAATCCTCAGTAATTAACTTTTATAGTTTTTAATATGAATTTTTTCAAAAAAATTGTTTAAATTATTATATAATAATAATTATTATGATTAATAACATGGAATAAATTTTAAAAAATTCCATTCATAGATTTATAAAATTTAAATTGAAAATTAAACTCATGTATGGGATTAAAAGATGGGTTTACATACATGAAATTTTCATAAGTATAATATTATTTAATATTTAAAGATAAAATTATCTTCTTTATAATGATATCAATATTTTTATTAACTTCATAATTATAAAAATCAAAATTTTAACAATGTTAAAACAATACTAATCTTTTTAAATTCATTAAAATAATTTTATGTTTCTAATAAAAATAAAAAGAATTCAGTATTCCTTTAAAAAAACAATTTCTCAAAAAATATAAAATATTTATGAAAGAGATAATTTTGGTATTTTGATTATGAAAATGATGTTAATTCTGTAAAATAAATCTTCTCTGACTATCCAAAATCAATTTAATTATTTTTAAATAAATAAAACAATATATTTTTTTTAGAAAATCAGTATCGAATCGTATAAATATTTTACTGAAAATTAACTTCTTATTTGTAAATATATTACATGTTTCCAAAATCATTATACATAATTTTGTAAATTTGGTTATTCCTTTTCATACCACCAAATTTTATATCTCTGTTATATATTTCAAATATAAATAATAATATATCCGTTCATTGGATCTATGTGTTGTGTTTGAAAAAATATATCTAATAATTTCAAATTATTTAAAAATCAATAATTTTAGAAAATCACATTGGGTAACATTATAGACCCCTTAAAAGTACATTATCCATAAACAATCAATCAATTTGGATTAAAATATATCGATTTTTATCCTTATTACATCCATAGGTTCTCATGTAACTTCCCCGAGCCAGTGGTGTCACTAAAAAACATTTACTAGGTGAGTGGCCATGTTTCATAGAACAATATTTGTGTAGTATAGTATCTCTACTAATTATTCCACATGTGAATGTTAATTATAGGTTAGTATGGACTCTAATTTAATTAGATGTGTTAGATCATGTATGTAATTCATTAGTATAGGCACAATGAACCAATCATAGAACAATGAGAGGTTCCTAGGAATCATTGGGCGATAAGAAAATATCATAATATGATCATGAATTTCAATGTAAATTATATACCATGGAATTTTTTTCCATAAATTCTAAAAATAAAAATAATCATAGTAATTTTATTAGAAATTAATTCTTACTAAATTCATATTGATGTATTGATCAGTGATTTTCAGTATAACATTTTCCCAATTTTTTTCCAACAATATGTGTTACTGAACAAATTTAACCATGTCTTTCATTTCATCTGTTTCCCCAAGCCCCACTATATTTATTTAACTATAATTTTTCTAGTTCATTCAAATTCTCGGATTATTTCTACATATGGCTTCAAAAGGATCCACTTAATTTTATATTGATGGGTATTATTGTATAAAAACACAAATAGAAGATGGTGTTGATCTAACCAACCATTGAGAAACATAGATCAAGATCTCAACAAATCCTAAAGGTTAAAAAATATTATCTTATATTGAATATCATTAAATGGAAAATATATTGAATGTAATAATTACTCCATATCCATAGAAAGCTAATGAATTTTGTAGAACATTGAGGTAATCACAAGATCTTTATATGATGTAATGTAATGTAAAACTATAAGAAACCATACAACTTATTTTATATATATTATGGAACACTGATCTAGAGAAAATAATCTCTAATAACGATGTAATTTGATATACTTCTTATGGTTTCTAGGTAGAAACCATATATAATTATTCGTTTTAGATTTTTTGGGGAGTCCGATGAAAAATCTATTGTGACAGTTTCACACTTCAATTCATGTTTGGGTAATTATTTTAATATTCCCGTAATATTTTTGGTCATATCATAATATTTATAATATAAACGGCACTATGATTCAATGTCTACAATATCCCTCATCATTTTCCAAATAAAAACATGTTAAATTATCTATACATCATTATACTTCTAGGATGAATTGAAAAAGAAGAACTAAAACCCACTTCTAAAAACTACTTCTCTAAATATGGAATGAAAAGAAAACAAACATAGATTATAAACCTTATCATTCCATAAAGATCATGGTTAATATCCATAACACTTCTCACCATCATCAGTTTCTTCATATCACCATTGTATATAGCTTTTATGAACCATCGATTAATGGATAAACACTTATTTGATAACGAAAAAATATCTCCACTTGCATAATGATTTGAACTACCATATTTTGAACATCCATAAATGTTTTTTCTTATGTGATATTCATCGTTGATATCATTGTATGATACTTTAGAGTCAAAAAATTGGCCACATTGTTCACTTTCAGAGTATGGTAAAATTTTGAGATTTCACAATCATTAATCGGATCCAACCATCTTCACTAGAGAATATTCATTTATTTTTTATTTAAAATATATATTAAAATTTTATTCTCAGTATATATATCAATATCTTCACTGTATTGATAATTCCTCCAATGTTTTTGTGAAAAATCACCACAACATCTCCATATCAAGATTTGGGTTTTCTTTCTCCTGAACCATCAATTGTAATGATGCAAAATAAATCAATATGTCTTTATGTATGATAACACATCCTATTTACTTTATAGATACATCACTATATAATAAAAACCCTTCTCCACTACATGGTAATGTATGGAAATTTTCACTAACTATTTATATATTTATCTCATTGACATTTTCGAGGTATGCATGTATCATATACCATCCAATTTTTTTATTAAATGTATTTTTGAAAAAAAATTAATTTTTTTAATATATTTCATTAATCACAAAACTTATTTTTATTTAAGAACATGAAAGTATTAAGTCAAACATTTTAAAAAAACATTAATACATAGCTCTTAAACAGGGAGGCATGTATTATAATAACCACATTATAAATATTAATTATATCACCCCAGGATTTAGAAAATAAATATAATAATCGATCCATGAATTATTTAGTCTCTACAAAACACCACATTGTTATAACCTTTCCAGTAAACATGATTTTTAAACCCTATTATTTGAATTTCAAAAATCAAACATACACGGTTACGATCAATAAGTTCTTCAGAGTCTAATATGACCACCATAATTCTTAGTTAATAGTAACATACCCATATCCATAGTAATGTTACCCCTATTAATAGTGACACACCCTTATAAATAGTAACCTCATATATGATAGAATATATATAGGATTCAGGTGAAATTATTAGGTACCTATTTTTTGGACAATGTAAATAAATGTTTTCAAAACAATATTTTTCATGTAAATTTTTATTTTAATAAAAATTCAATTAATAAACCTCAAAAAATTATATTTGAAAAATGGACATAATTTTTGGATTCTACAAATAAAAAAATGGTTAGGGTAAATTTTTTGGATTTTTCATAAATTCATTAAATTTTTATGAATAGTAAAATATAGTAATTTACAGTATATGTACATTATTAGTTAAATTTAGTATTCCTAGCATCAATAATGATATAAGTACACTTGGATAGAACTCACATGAACATGTTAATAATTTGTTGTTAGGGAATCATCACTATTTCTTATAATATGGAAAAAATAATAAACTAATGATTAAAATATTATGAAAACCCACTTCTCCTCCACTATAAAACCCCCAAAAATCCCTATTATCTTCACTCCTCTATATAATTAAGCCTTTTATAATTTTTTTATCAAATTTACTCTAAATATCTTCACAATCACAGGCATATATAATTTTCATAAAATAAAAAAATCCACTTCCCTTAAGAGACTCTCAAGGAAAGTTAATTTGAGAGGTAAAATTCATCTTCTTTTTCTATCATTTAATGTTTTTTTATTCACTTTTTTCCTTAACTGTTCTCATCCAAATGTTATGAAAACTCTAGTAACATAAATATACTGTCATTATGTTATTCTAATGGGATAAATCATCTTAATCTCTCATTTCCTCAAAATTTATGCAGAAAATGAAACTCTATCCGAGATGTGTTGATTTATCACATTCAAGGGTAATGATGATTTTAATTTGATTTTCCTTCTTCATATTTAGTCATGAAACCATATTTATGGTTGAAAAATAATTTTAGATATTTATTTTACTTTATTTAGTGTTCTATAATCTTTATACAGTCATTATATAATTTAATAATAATAAACAATGCAATTCTGGGCAAAATAAACACATTATTCCAAGTATTTATCATTAATGATTTATATAATGAATCACCATCACTCCAAATAAACAAAGGATATTTCTAACCATTAATATTATTAATTATCATTAATTATGATTAAAATAAATTATATAATTTAACTCCCATCTTATATGAACTACCATACTCTTTTATAAGTGAGTAGATCATGTCTATTATGAAAACGAGTACAAACTTAAATTAACATTTTATACATCACCCCATATAAAAAGTCCTGAATTAACTTAATAAAGTCATAATAAACCAAATAGATGTATAAAGGGGTTTGTATTTATTAATTAATGATCCTAATTTTTTTATTCAGGTCACTAAGATCAATCGAAGAACACTCCTGGATTTAATGTAAGGGATCATCTCAATCACTTTTATTCATGAATCCCACCATGTTGTGTCCTTTAAGTTTTAATTAATAATGAAGGAGTATGTTTTATAACAAACACCCTACTTCAAAAATGATTTATAAGTCATGGGATACCCTTTAAACTCTCATTAATCCCTCAAAAGAACACTCATTACCCTGCTGAGATGTTTGTAGAGGGTTCCCTCGCCTCACTTCCATTTTTCTAAGAAATTTCTTATTCACTACTATTATTTGTGTATCATATTTTTATAAATACAGTGATGTATCATATCAAAAATATATTTATTATCATGGTATTAAACATATATTTAAATTATTAATAATTTTGGGGTATACGAAGTAGTTGACTAAAATTTGTAAGGGATTTCTACTCGAACCTCTATTTTCATTCGGGTAAATATTTTTCACTACATACATTATTGAAATTATTATTTATTCATATGTACTCAGAATAAATTATTTTTGAATGTTCTATATAAATTTTCCAATCATAATCCTTATTTAGTTTATGTGTAATTACATGTTTTAAAATGATCATTAAAAATTTTATGCCGACAATCAATCCTGATTCTAGGGAACTTCTCGATTTCGTACCCATTTTAATTTGCACACTAGAATATGTTTTAAGAAACCATTCTTTTTATAAAACAACTAAATTTTTTAATAACATTCTTGGATCATTTATATATTTAAGATAATAAACATTCGTTTCCACATTAAAATTATCTTTAATTGTTTTCCTGAAAGGCTTTAATATGTTTTATTTCTAAAAATTCATAAAAAACATTTTACATTATTTCACATAATTGGGACATAATTTGTGCCTAAAATGTAATATAAATGTACATAACTTCTATTTTATAGGATATACATTTTTAAAACCATATTTATGAAAAATTAAAATTATTTTCCAAAATAACTCTTCTTTCCAAAGTAAAATAGATTTTTCTCAAATCAATTTTACTTTTATGATATACATGCCTTTTTCACAACTTATTCATTTTATTTGTTGTATGTAATACACCATGAAATAACAGATCATGATTTCCCATATTCTCATGATATTCTAAGGGATAATGATTTTAATTTTTAAAGGTTGTATGAGACACTTCGAAATGTTTAGGGATTATTTCCTCAAAATTTTCTCAATGGTATCATTTAAAAGTATCTTTACATATGCCAAAATACTTTGATAGAATTTTTTATTTCATAGTGGTTTATAAATTATTATAACATAATCAATGTTTTTAAAAAGTATTACTAATTATTTTTAATGTGGGTGTTCTATCATGATTCCATTCACCAATTTACTTTGAGTGGACAGTGATTATGTTTAATGTAACAGGAATGTTATTTACATTTCCTATGTTAGTTTCAATATGAATTTATATGATATTTATTATTATACCTATTCAAAAGAGGAATGAATTGTCTTAAGTAAGTGTTATATGGGGCCCTCTATAACACCAAAGTTCATTAGTTAGTCTCATGAAAAAAACGTCGGTCTTGGTTAGAGGCCTTCAAAAAATTGTTATTTATTGTCTTAGTGCAAGGCCTTAAAGGTATTGTTAAGGTATTACACATCATGAATTCCGTCAATATGAAACTATTATTTCAATTTTAATCTAGTTATAAATATATTAGAATAACCATGATAGTTATTTATTATGAAATATTTACACAGCTCATATTCCTATATATTATGTTCAATTTTTTTAATGACATCTGTTTTTACTTATTCCCCATGCCAAATGTTTATGTTTATAATATCTTTTGTTGTATTTCTTACACTTATTTAGAATATTAGATCACAACTTTATTAGGTTTTTTCTTTTAGGATATAATGACGATTATACTATGAATGAATTTTATAGTTAATCTAAGATATTATGGGATTTTTTATTGATGATTTTATGTAGTTTTTAGTTTTTAGTTGTAATTTTTTACTCATGTATATATCTTATTTCGAAAACTACTAAAATGTTCAGTCCTTTGGGATGCATCATCCTTGTATTTACGCCAATATAATAATATTGGGAACATTTATCGAGCTTATGTGTTCAAGGTGTTATAGTTAGTATCAAATGATGATTAATGGAAAACAAGGAAGCTAGATATTGAAAAAGTAGATTTCTGAAAAAACCCTATTATAGACATTTGGGATAAGAATACAAGGACATCCTAGAATTTTAGTAAAGAATATATTGTGTGGTTTATCATGAAAATACATCCATATCTGGATATGAATAATTATAGGGGTCTCTTGCATAGATGTATCTTTGGGTAAAAACCAAAAAAGTGGCTTTGAGCTAGACTCGAATGGGAAATGGTGAATAAAAAAGGTCCATCAACAATCTTGGTTGAACACTCCAGGTTGATATGCATTTTTAAACTCATATTTTTATTACAAGCCATTATGATAGATTTATACCCCCATTATAACAAAAACATATTGTTTTAGGAATGATGTACACATTTATGTTTTTTGTTATACCTTGTTTAGTAAAATAGAGAGTTCATAATTTTATGAGCTAATATATTTATTGTAATTGATAATAATTAGTGCCATGTATAATAAATTGGGACATAACTAATGAAAATGATTCAAAGAGTAAGAATTATCATATCTCTAATGTTCATAAACCATCATATTAAAAGAATATAGTCTCCAAAGTATTATCATCATATGAATAAATAATATCATGTATTAACAAGGTGTGTATGTAATTATATGAGTATTATGAATTTTAAGGGAAGAAAATAATGAAAACGATGGTAGGGAAAACATTTATAAAGGTATGAAGAGAAATAAGGGTTTTCCCACATGTGAGAACTATGGAATCTATCGCACTGGTAAATTCTTTAAGGGAATGTGAGTTTGTTGTAATTGTGGAAGAAAAGGACACCAAGTTCATTACTGCAAGGGAGAGAAAATGGATTACAATGTACAATGATATAACTTCAAAGAGATGGGACACTATTTAAATAAATGTCATAAGAGTCAAGGGAATATACCCCAAATGATGATACTGGATAAAGATCAAGTTATTATATTACAATAGATGATGTGTAATGATTAATAATCCTAGAAAAGAAACATGTCTTTTGAATATTTTATCAGCAAAACATTTTTTATTAGAAATATGTAATATATGAGGATTGCACTATAATATTTTTTCATTAATGATCTAAGGTCATATATTGAACGTTACTAATGAATGTTGAATTAGTATGAGGTAAATTGTTTAGAAGTTATATAGTCGAGGGATAGACACCGATTATTATGTTCATTATACTGAGATGTTAATTTCAGAATAATGAGATCATATACATAGATGATGTATATTGGATAGTAATAACTACCATGGGAATTATTCTAAATTATTGGATCATGATATTTTGGGTTGTTAAACTATATATGAAATGGTTTAAATTGATCATTGAATGAGTTTTTAGAGGTTAATAATACCACATGATGAAAATTATGCTATGTGATGAAGTATAGGTTTTAAAGGAACACACAAAGGATAAGATCACGTATATGAAATAAAAATGTCTATTTATACACTTATAGAGTGGAATAATACAAAAACTATTTGAAAAATGTCTTACAAATTGTTCTGTTATCACAATCATTGATAACATTAATGATATTTTTCATAAGTTTAGTTTATGTTTTTATGGTAATCTATTTTCATCTAATGCCCAGGTTTTCAATTAAAATAAATGTCACTACATTCGATAGGATAATTTATTTATTTATTTATTTATTATTATTATTATCATTACCACATCTTTTCCCATTACATTTTTATGGATGATATTCTATTAACCCCATTTCTGATATGGGTTTTTACACACGGAAATTTTCATGTAATAACCTATGACATTCAAAGCGAAACATGAAATTTTGAGGCTGAAATTTTTGTATGGAAGGGATAATGTAACACCCCATGATTTTAAAAATAAATTTAGCATTTAAGTAATGAAACACTTAGTCTCTCAAAACAACTTTTTTAACATATCTAGTAATTATACTTTTACCACCCCTACGATTTGAATTTTGAAAATCTAACATTCACATTTCCGATCCGTATGCTATTTAGAGTTTTATATAACCAACCTAATTTTTGGTTATTAGTAACATACCATTATGAATAGTAATGCTACCCATATGAATAGTGACATAACCATATGAATAGTAACATTTCTTATGAGTTTATGTATATATATATATTTAATGTGATTGTGTGATGTTCCTATGTTTTGGAATATATAAATATGTTTTTAAATAACTGTAATTTTTATGTAAATTTTTTTTAAATTTAAAATTAAATTATTCATATATAGAAAATTATTTTAAAAAATGGACATCATTTTTTGATACTGCATGTCGAAAAATGGTTAGGGTGATTTTTTGTGAATTTTTCAAAAAACTTGCATTTTGGATTAATAGTAAAATAGGGTAATTAACTGTGTATGTACATTATTAGTTAATGTAACTATTCCTAGAATCATTTTTGATTTAAGAACACTTGGTTCGAACTTACATACACATATTAATATTCTTTGTCATGTAATCATCATTATATTGTGCCTAATGGAAAAATTATTAACAAACAATTAAAATATTAAGAAAACCCTCATCTCCTCCACTGTAAAACCCACATACTCCCTCTTATCATCACTTTTATTAAGCCTTGTGTTTGTCTAAATTCTATTAAAATATACTCCCCATATCATCCCTATTATCAGTATCCCTTTTTACAATACAAAGACTAAATACACTTCCCTTAAGAGGCTCTCAAGGAAGGTTAATTCAAGAGGCAAAATTCCTCTTTTATTATATTTTATTTTCATGTTCCATTGTTACCTTTTCACTCATAACCTCTCCTAATACAAATGGTATGATAACTCCATTACCATACATGTACTCAAATTTTTTTATTCTTGTGGGATAATTCATCTTCATCTCTCATTTCATCCTCATTTATGCTAACAATGTAACATCATCCGATATGTGTTGATTTTTCAAATTCAAGGACGATGATTGCTTCAATTTGATTCAACATATTCATCTCTAATCTTAAAACCAATTTTATGGTTGATACATACTATTATATATATATTTATCTATATTTTCGGTTTTGTAATATTTATTAACTAGTGATGTAAAATAATAATACAAAACAAGGTAATTGTGATCAAAATATCTAAATTAATCCTACATTTTTTATTAGTGTTTTGTATATGATTCACATTCATTCCAAATAACCATATAGATTTTATAAAACCTTAATCTTATAAATTTTAATTAATAGCATATAAAATCAATTTTAGGCTTCATCTCCCATTATACATGAACTATCATAATCTTTTATATGTGAGTCGATATTGATTATTATGAAAACGAGCACTCAATAACAACAAAATTGATTTCATTAACCCATATCAAAAGTCATCAATGAACCAAATAAAGACATAATAATCCAAATAAATTTATAAGTGGATATTTAATTGTTAATTAATTTTCTTAATTTACTTATTTTTTTCATTAAGATCAAGTGAAGAACACCCTCGTATTTATGGTATATGATCATCTCTCTCACATTTTCTCAATAATACCCCAATGCTGTGTCATTTTATATTTAATTACTAATGATGATTTATGTAATTTTACCTCACCCATACTTCCCTTATGATATATATATGATGGGATATACTCTTCCCTCTCATAAATCCCTCACAAGAAAACATGTTACAATGCTGAGAAGATTATAAGGGATTTATTAATGTCAATTCAATTTTTTTAAGACATTACTTATTCACTACTATTATTTGATTTTGGTATATATATAAAACCCATTTATGTATCATACCATAATATCTTTATTTTCATTTTATTTGTTATGTCACGACCTGTCCCTGGGGGGCCCGTTCCGGGACTACCCCAAGCCAGCCTTTCATAGGCCAGGGGATAGTGACTGGCACCAAAGGTGAAAATCCATAAACTGGGAAGGAATTCCCATTATAACTGAAAAAACAAATAATATAGTACACAAATGAATACAAAACACTATGGAAAACTGTATAACAAGAGAGTGATAAAAAGTAAAGGGTCAGGAGATACATGCCCAACTATAAAGTACAAGTACAACTAAAAAGGAAAAATAAACGAAAGGTGAAAAGGTGCTCCTGGATCATCCACCACGGATCCTACCTGAAGGGTAGGTAAATATAGACTCCTCATCACTCCAATTATGTCTATCTCTACTAGGTACCGACTCATCATGAGGTCCACCTCTACGTACCGTCCAATCCTCATACACTCAGCCTCTATCAGCGTTGTCCGTCGTCTGCATCCAATACAAGGAGGTGCAGGCATAGCCCAAGCAAGGGTGAGTATAACGATACTTAGTAGGGACCCTGAGACCCTCATCGTCATACAAAATCCAACAAGGAAAAACCACAAGTTATGAAATCAACAAGTAACACCACTTAGTTATATGCCCTTAAATATAACTAAGTTATCTACTAATCCATCTCAATCATGAGTATAACAAAAAGTTACTAACTTAACTCACACATGTTAATAACTTTTGAAGATAGATAGAGATAATTAGATGTATCCACCGAAATATCTATTCTGTCGAACCCACACAGGATCCAAGAACAGAAATCAGAACTATCGAACCCCCATAGGATCCAGGAACATTTATTTGAACGAGCCCAGATAGGATCCAAGAACACAAGTCAAAAGTGTCGAACCCACACTGGATCCCAGAATAGTAGTCAGAGCTATCAAACTCGTACAAAATCCAGGAACAGACTTCAGTGTTGTCGAACCCACACGGGATCCAAAAACAGTAGTCAGTGCTATCAAACCCACACATGATTTAGGAATAGTCGTTAGTGCACAACAAGCAACAGGGTTTCACATGAAGGAAGCTTGATTATGGTAGGGTCCGCTCCTCAAGATGAGTGTCATTACATGAACATCCATGAATTCCCAAGAATAAGTATCTCAATGGCCCGCCTCATCATAGTCGTCTCAACGCAAAAGACTGCGCGTCAATCAGACACCTGATATGTGAGTTATTAGCCTTTTAGTCCCATGGGGCAGTTGGATTCATGTACGATACAACCAGACCGTATATCAACATTACCCCAAAATCTAGTAGGGTATACTCATAGGGACCGTTGCGCTCCATGAAAACCAGCGTCATTGACGGTTTGTCAAACAGTCGTCCGGTGCCAAAGATAAGGCCAATGAAAGTATAGGGTCAGTAGTAGGCCCAGTTCCCGTCCAACTCGGTCCGACCTAGGGTCTAGCCTGGCCCATTGGGTGGTCCATCCTTTTAAGTTTACCCCTTCCCACTAGGCCCGGCCTAGTGGGCCGTAATGGCGGTTCAGCCAAGGCTTGGGGTCAGTTCGACCTAGAGCGTCGTGAAGGCGCGGCTTGACATGGCTTGGCCCGGCAGGTGCGGGCGGGCCAGTACACTCAGGGCACCATGATTGGGACCATGAACCGGTTTGGATGGTTTGGCGACAGGCAGACAGATGGGCAGGGTACGACCAGGCGGGCCGGTGGGCGGCCAGTTTGGGCAGGGCACATCCAGCTCGGGTCGGCGCGGTTTGGGAAAGGCGGGGCCAGGTGGGCCAGTTCGCGCAGCCGGGGAGGGTGCAGCCAGGCAGTTCGGTGGCCGGGAGGCGTACGGCCTGGCAGGCTGAGAGGCGCGCGGCCAGGCGGGCCGATGGCAGGGTGGCGTGCGGGCAGGCGGGAGGCGTGCTGCCAGGCGGGCCAGTGACCTGGAGGTGCTCAGCCAGGCGGGCCGTCGGGCGGCTGGGTGGCCTGCTGCGGCTGGGTTCCGGGTGGTGTGGGCCGGTGGTGGTGCAGATAGGGTGGCTCGGCCGGAGGAACGCGGTTTGGCCCGAAGCACTCGAGTACCACGGGGGTGGCGTGGTTCGTAGAGGTCACAGGTAGTGCGACCTTTGTTGTCTTCACATTTGTCACCTCGTTGCTCATCTCCATGCTGAAAGTTACACATAAACAAGATCGGTGGAGGGGTCGGACCCAATTGGTTTGGCCCACATCCCCCACATTTACGGTGGTATCAATTTGATCATCAAGATGTATGATGTACTACAATTATTTTACAACTATGTAATGAATTTTTTCTATCTGAATAAGAGAAAGAGAAAAGGAATAAAACACAAAAGTAAACTCCTTACCTTTGATCGTCGTTTGTCATTATTTCAGGGAGCCATAGATTGTAGACGAAGAAGTTCGTCATTCATCATGTCTGCCACACACTTCAAATCCCGAGCTATGTCGACTCGTGGAAGATGCTCCATGTCGATAGGTGTCAGGGGAAGAAGTCGAATAAGGATCATCATCGGTGTTCTTCATTGGAAGAACTCGTTATCCATTATTCATTTATCATTGGGAGAATTATAATCCTTCTAAGCTCTCATCTTCCCATGATCCACCAAATGAAAAATTCCATCCAAAAGAAATATGTCCCCCAAGAATAATAGATTGTCTATTATTTTAGAATGTTGGATTTATAATTAAAAATGAAGTATTATTTAACTGGCCCTACCCAATTAATGTGGAGGATTAAGGAATGTTGGAACAAATTAATTAAAGGGTAGTTGAAGAGGCTCCCCAATATTAATTTGGAGGTTGACAGTTTTTCTAATTTAGTTGGGAGTTTCAAGGGGATAATATATCAAGTGGTCCCCACCAAAATTAATATGAAGAGAAGTTTGGGTTTGGGTCGGTCCCACCACCATAACATATCGTGTGAGGATAAGGTATGGTGGTCCCACCTCATACTTCCACGAGGAGGTTTTAACCCAAAAACACTCACATGGCGGCTGAAATAAAATAAAGTGAACCTCACATTATTTTATTACATTCCATGAATACCCAAAAATTATCATTTTTTCTCGACTCACGGTTGTTGAACTGAAAGTCTTCTTAAAATAATATTGGCGTAGTGAGTTCAACAGTTCCCTCAGATTACAATTCCAAGCATTGATTCAAATGTTATAAAAACACGCTCATACGATTATATAACGTACCCGAACAAAACATCAGAAATTGATTTCGGGCACACTAGGCCTCAAAATCAAGCATCGTCAATTTTCGCGGACTCGTAAAATTACAATGTATTTATGAAAAAAATTTCCACAAAAATTTTAGGTCTTTACATTCTCCCCACCTCAGGGCTTTATGTCCCTATAATCTACAACTTGAACTATGGGAGTAAGCAAGGGAACATAGCACACATCATAGCCTCACACACCCATGTGTTCTCCTGGAGGTTCTCATACAACCAGCATATGCGCACCAGAGGTATCAACCGTCCATGTAGGACCTGATCCTACCGATTCTCAATCTCCACTGGAACCTCTATAAAAGTTGCCCCATCGTCAAAATCTAGCTCCCCATGGTTAATGATGTGTGAAGTGTCATGCACGTATCTCCTTAGCTAGGATACGTGAAAGACGTCATGCACCTAGTGCAATAGAGGTGGAAGATCTAAGTGGTATGCCACCTCACCAACTCTTATGAGGACCAAAAAAGGTCTGATGAAACACGGAGATACTATGCTGCCTCGGAAAAATCTATGTAAACCACGTTGGGGTGAGACTAGAAGAAAGATGTGGTCGCCATCCTCGAACTCCAGAGGTCTTTGTATCCTGTCAATATACGACTTCTACCTTCTCTGTGCAGTCTTCATCTGCTCCTAGATGATCTGCTCCATCTTTTTGGTATCTCGTACCATCTTTGGTCCCACTAGTGCTGACTCCGTAGGGTCTATCCAAAAAAAGGGTGATCTTCATGGTCTATCGTATAACGCCTCGAAAGGTTCCATCCCAATGGTGGAGTGACAGATGTTGTTGAAGGAAAACTCCACCAAAGGTAAATGATCCTCCCAGCTGTGACTGAAGTCAATGATGAAAGCACGCAACATGTCCTTGAGGTTCTGAATGGTCCGCTTAGTCTGACCATCTGTCTGAGGCTGGAAGGTTGTTCTTAGACGAAGCTCCATCCCGAATGCCTCATGCATCCCTCTACAGGGTCGGGAAGTAAACCGTGATGAAGATCAGAGACTATAAAAGAATGTACTCTATGTAGTCGCACAATCTATTGTACATAGAGTCTTCACAAGCACTCTAATAAACCCTACTCTCTGATCGGTAAGAAGTGGGCGGACAATGTGAGTTGGTCAACGATCACCCAAATTGAGTCGTGACCCCAAGATGTGTGTGGAAGACCTGTCACTAAGTCCATGGATATCATACCCCACTTCTACTCTGGAACCACTAAATACTGAAACAAGCCTTCTCGTAGCTAATGTTATGCCATCACTTGCTGACAAGTGAGGCACCATGAGGCAAACTACGATATTGCCTTCTTCCTACCTAGCCACCAGTGCTGTCGTCGAAGGTCCTAGTACATCTTCGCCACTTCTAGATGTACCGCTAGAGGGGATGAGCAGAACTCCCTCAACACTTCCTCCTAAATTGACACTGTAACCATTGTACATCCTTTGAAGAGGATGACGTGCTCCCAAACTTTATAAAATCAATTAGGTGCATGCCCTATGGATATGTGATCATTTCATGTCTCGCATTTAGCAATGCCATGTTGTGCCTTCCAAACTTACAAATGAAGTTGAGGAGTGACTGTATGAGACAGAAGGAAATCTGATCTATTTTAGTCCACAAAGGTTATTTGTAAATCAGCAAGCTTCTATGTCTCCTAGTCTAACAGTTTTATACCAGATCTCTTACTGAGTGTATCTACTACAGCGTTCCCCTTCCTAGGAGTATAGACTATATCGAAGTCATATTAATGGAAGAACTCAAGACATAGCCATTGTCTCAGTTTTAGGTCTTTCTGAGAGAAGATATAGATGAGTCTTTGGTGGTTATAATATATTGTAAAACATTCTCCCATCAGATAGTGTCGCCACATCGTCAAGGTGAAGACCACTGCTGCTAACTCAAGGTCATGGGTAGTGTAGTTCTGCTCGTGTTGTCTCAGCTGAAGAGAGTCATAAGTGATCAATGCTCACTCATGGATTAGAAAATTCCCGAGTCTGGTCCATGATGCATCACAGTAGACTACGTACCCTCCCCCCTCTTCTGGAAGCCTCAATATGGGAGAACTAGTCAGCCTCTACCTCAGCTCTTGAAATCTCTACTAGAATATCTCCAACCACATGAAGGGTTTCCCCTTCTTCGTCAAGGTTGATAGTGGTGCTACAACTCTGGAAAAGTTTGGTATGAACCTTTGGTAATATCCAGCCAATCCCAGGAAACTCTGAACCTCCTTCACACTCCAGGGTGGCTCCCAAGAAAGTCCAGCCTCAATCTTCAGTAGATCCACTAAAACTCCAGCTTCCTAGATGACCTGTCTCAAAAATGAACCTCTCTGATCCAAAACTGGAACATCTAGAGGTTTCAATAAATATGGTGCTCTCAGAGTGTGTCCAGTACTACCTGCAAATAGTAGGCATGCTCCTCCTCAATAGTCGAGTAGATCAGAATGTCGACGATGAAAACTACTTCAAAGTGATCGTGGTATGGCTGGATGATTCTGTTCATTAGTCCCATGAACACTGATGGAGCGTTGGTTATTCCAAAAGTCATATCCAAGAACTCGTAGTGGTCGTACCAACATCTGAAGACCGTCTTCTACACATATATGTCCTGAACTCTGAGCTAATGATAGTCTGATATGAGTTATATCTTCGAGAACCACTGTTCTCCCTTTATCTGATCAAAGAGGTCGTCAATCCTCCGGAGTGGATACTTGTTATTCATGGTCACCTGGTTCAGGCAATGGTAGTTGACACAAATCCTCATCCTTTCATATGCCATATGGGTGAACAGAATCAGGGTTGCCTAGTGAGAAACACTGGGCTAGATGACTCCCTTCCCCTACAAGTCCTACAGTTGTACCCGCAACTCATGAAGCTCATCGGGAGCCATCTGATAAGCTGACCTATATATCGTTGTCATCCCGGGGTACATGTCAATGAATAATTCCACCTCATTTCGAGGAGGTTGAACAGGGATGTCAATAGGGAAAACATCCGTGTAATGGTCCTCCCCTATAGGATAAGTCAGACTCTCAACATCAACTGCTCTAAGGTTAAGGCAAGCCAACTGATGAGCGATCGTATACACCCTTCTTCGTGTAAGTTTATCCTGCATTTCAAAGGCTCCCTTCTCGCCAGTAAAGGTGATCCTGGTCCCATCCGTGTAGAAATGCCATACATTTCCACTAATACAATCGACCTATGAATAGACTATAGGTAACCATTCCATACCCAAGATGACATCGTAAGTCCTCGACGCTACTACTAAGGGATCCCAGTTAAAGCTCTCGCCTCCTAGAGTAAGCCCATACTCCTATCACCAGTGTCTGATCGTCGAGTAAGCTCCCGTAAGAGTCTCTTCCCATAAATATCGAGTCAACGACTTCATCGGAATCCCCAGGAAATGAATGAGGGTGGCAGAAATGAAAGAGTGACTGGAACCTATGTATATAAGAATTACAACCAAGGTGGAGTAGACACAAATCGTACCATGAATCATAACATGAGAACCATTATAGTAAGCTTCAGTTTCCTATTGTTGATCTCTCCCCTGTCCACCTGCTCCCTATGGTCAGGGTGGACCTCCATGTAGTGGTGGTGGTAACACCTTGTAACGTCTTCCAATGCCAGTTGCACGACCAGCTCCTCTTCAACGTCTGTCTGCGCCATATAGATCACCTCGATCGAACCACTACCTCTGCCTGGGAGGTCATTCAACTGTCAGTAGATCCTCTGTACCGCGGGTCGGACAGTCATGATCCATGTGACCCTACCTGCCACATGTGAAACACTTCCTATTCCTCAATAGACATGCTCTGTCTTATGTGCCTCGCACAACCAAACCTGAGCCATGAGGTCATCCACCGGATGGTCTAGTCTTATTGGACCTCTATAACATCTGTATGCTTCCGGCTGTAGAAGACTCCACTACGTGATCCCCATTGGCAGGTCTCGTTGTTGGTGTCTGCTCAGCCAGGAAACTCTCTACAAAGCGGGCTTGCTCCATCACCCTCGCCTGCGTATATAAAGTGACATCATCTCAATTTATTTAGTGTATATAATTAATTTTTCATATTATATCAACAATCCCATTATTACAATGAAATTATCAGTAAAAACTATTATCATACCATTTTGGTTGTTATTATTTAAATGTTTTAATATTTAATGGTGAATAATGGGTTTTTTAATGATTATTCTCTTAAAAATTGAACTTAATGATTATATATGAGATATCAATTCCTTTTGGGATTGATAAATTTCCCATGAAAAAATATAATTATTGTAATCATATTTCACTTTAAATTATGGTTAATATCTATATAATCATGGAATAGATATTATTATTTCACAATCCTTATATCATTTTACATATGGTTTTCAATTTGATTGATATTTGATTTACTAGGAATTATTAATAAATCTATGTATTCAAGTCAATATGGATAACTTTTTATAAAGTAATTTTTTTTAATATATAAGGAATGGTTCAGAGATTAAAGACATGGTTTTGGGACCATTTAATAGAATCCCTATGATGTTAGGATTATTTAATGAAATCACCTCAATGAAAAAGTAGTCACATGAGACTAATTAGTTGTCCAAATAGTTTAAACTCTATCGTGATGGTATATGTATGATGTTACTGAGATTAATGATGCTAGTTAATTATGAATTGGGTTTATTGATAATTTAGTTATTATTTATCAATGATATTTTGTTGTTTATATATCTATGGATGAATTTAATTTTCAATTCATTTACTTCATGGTATTTGTCTCCTGTTTCATAACTTGCAATATTAATATTGCCTTATGTGGTTTTTTGAATGGAAATTATTATCATCTATTCACTAATAGATTCTAATTTATTCTAAATTATTAATTATTATGTCATATTTACTAAACCTTTATGAGAATTTGAGATCACCATTATTATGATTTCTTTTCCTAGGTTCTGTAGAAGAAATAAATGAATAAGATTTCAGAGGTGAATTTTATTTTCTTTTATATATATCATGTTTGTATTTCCTTCTTTCAAATGTAATATGGGTATCATATATTTAATATGGAATTCCATGTTTTCAAAATAGATCGGTTAGTTAGGATTTTATTACATATAGTCATGCCAATGTAATAAAATAATGCACCATCTCTGGGATTAGATGTAAGAGGTATTACAGTTGGTATTAGAGGATGTTTATCAGCAACCCTTGAAACAAGATTTTGAAATAAAAGATTATGGAGAACAAACCTTGGATATACATTGATGATAAGTATAAAAGAACACCTTAGTGTCTTGGTATATTAATTATTATATGGGTATTCAAAGAAATACCTCACTGTCCAGATACAACAATTGGACACATTTCCTTCACATATATGCCTAGGGGTATAACTCTGACAAAGAGTTTTTGGCTTGACCCGACCAAGGAATACTGGTATGTGAAAAAATTATTTATTGTGAACCTGCTTTGAGAGATTCTTCGGGTGCTTTTAGGATTGTTCAAATTTATATACATAAAATTATGATGGTTTTAAAAGTAAATATTTTCCCAAAGAAACATAAGTTTATGATTATTGGATTCATGATGAATAAATATTTTTATGTGATATGCTATATTTTTGATTAAACAATGTTTTTATGATATAGTCTAGTATATTCCATTATTTAGAAATGTCTCATGTAAGGATGAATTGTGTCAATAGAAATGGAAAATTTAGTTATTTACCAATTGAAGATACTAATACAGTTGGTATTGGAATTGATAAAAATAATGAAATATTTGGGAAACCTGATTAGGTTATGACATATATCCTTTCCTGAATAGAGATACCTATTCGATGGAGATAATATCCTATATTGGATCACAGTATGTAATATAATCCTCCAGTTTTTTGTGGGAAAACTAATCCAATTGTTATATAGAAATGGATTAATTCCCTAGAAAATATATTTACGGCCATAGAATTCACTGAAAAGGAAATGGTTATAGTTTCAATCTATTGCACCTTAATTGATTATGATCAGTTGTGGTCTTCGATCCAGAATACAAGGTTGAAATAATAAATTTAACTCATATAATTTAGAACCTTTAAGGTGACACTCTTTAATAAATACATCCCTCATGGTCAAAAAAATGGGATGTATAGGATGTTATATAGATTAAAGAAAAATAAATAAGTGAGTAATGTAGATAATGAATATACATTTATAATGTTTCCTAGGTATGTAGAATATTATTATTCATATCATAGAGTTCCAGATTGACCAATTTTTTGATGTTCTTAAGACAAATGTCCAAAGGTAACTGGTTTATAATCTATATTCATCATATGAAAAATAGTTATATGTTTCATTACTATGGGGAATGAATTCTCAAGAGAATATGTTTTCAAGTGAAACCAAAAGAAGATGATTTCATCTAATAATAATGTTAAAGTGAATGTTACAATGAACAAGAATGGAATGACAAAATTCCCACCCTGTAGGAATTGTGTAAATATCACCATGGGATATGATTGAAGAGACTAGGTGTTTGTTTTAAGTATGGACAAAAGGGTAAACTTATTAAAGATTACAATGGGAAAAAGGAAAACACTTTTTTCAGTGATTCACCTATAGGAAGATGGAGAAATACTCAAATGAAATCCCCATTTTTCAGGGGAAATTAAAATAAAATATTCCAAGGAAAGATGACAAAGCATATACAATAACTAGAGGATGATGTTCCATATGACATTGTTTAAGATAAAAAAAATCCTATATTCAATTTTATCCATTGAATTATTTGATTCTGTATCCTTGAAACTCTTTATATCTACCAAAGTTTCCAAGAAACATAGACATTTATCATTCTATTTAATAATAGATTTGTTTACCAAAATTCATATGGGATGTATTATTATGACGAAGATATATTAAGAACTCTCAATGATGAAAAATAAATTATCTTTATGTACTTACATTATTATCATACGTTTGGATGAATGTGATATTATATGTAGTGTCATCTGGATTAAAAAATATGATGCAATATTTTTTTCAAGAGGAAGGAAATTTCAAATTGCAAGGAAATTTTAGAATCCCTCTTCTTTAGAGTAGAAGAGTCCTCTATTGACTCATATTTAGATCCAGAATCAGTAACATTACTTATTAAAATACATGAAGAAGAAGAGAAAACTACACCATGTGAAGAATAAGGTAATATATATTAAAGACATAACAATTGTGTAGGAATCAATTGACATATTTCTGGAAGATTTACTTGCCCATCCCCTAGAGTGTGAAGTTGATGTTTCAATAAATTTAATCCCTGATTTGAGGCCAATATAAAATTATCTCTATAATATGGGCACTGTAGAATTTGTGGAATTGAAGAAAAAATTAGAGGATTTTGGTAATAGGGGATTTATTAAAACTATTATTTCACTCTGGGGATCCCATATCCTCCTTATTAATAAAATATAGTTATATGATTTTTTTCAATTATTATATGGTGATTAATTCCATTACAATAAATAATATGAATAGTGTACCTTGCCTTGATGAATTGTTTGATCATATTCGAAGAGACCAATATTTTTCAAATATATATCTTAATTTGGGGTTTCAAAAATTATGAGTGAATATGGAATACAATCCAAGGGAAATTTTTCATATGTACAATGAAAATTGCGTGTTTACAGTAATTCCATTAGGACTGCTTAATAAATCATCTATTTTTATAGAGTTAATAAACACAATATTCATAGAATATCATTATAATTTTTTTTTATTTTTTTATGAATTTATAATGTATTATCAATCCTATGAGGACAATTTAAATCTCTTGATTATCATCTTTAAGACTCTTTGAAAGGAAGAGTTATATGGGGAATTTATTAAATTTTGTTTTAGGCTACATGAAGCATTTTTTCAAGGTCATATTTTCTCCAAATAAGTAATATCGGTTGATCCTTCAAATAAAAAAGGCAATTAGAGAATGAACTACACAAAAATATAAAACTAATATATGTAGTTTCATTGGTTTTTTAGTATACTATTACTAATTTGTTCCAATTTTTCACAATTAGATAACCCCTTAAACAAGCCTATATAGAAAGGGTTTATGTTTTTTTAGAAAAAGGAATTAGAGTAACTATTTTTTTAACTAAAGAGACTATTAGTCAATGCACTAATTTTGACTCTACAATATTAGAGGGATTGGGTGTCTATATATAGGGATGCATTAAGGAATGGACTTGGTTGTGTCCCAATGAATACAATAAAATTATTTCATATGTATCAATGAAACATAACAATTCAAAGGGAACTATCCAACCCATCATCAGAAGATATAAGATGCAATCATCAATTTTAAAGATAGAGACATTATCTCTATGGAGAAATATATGAGATATACTCTAATAAAAAGATCCCGAATAAAATATTTTTGTATAAAGAGATCATCATGACACTATTTTGATGGCTCAAATTACTTAAATATTAAATTTTCTCAACACACTACCTCATAAGAAAACCAAATAATGTAGAAGATTATTTGTGTTGGAATGATCAGGGGCTTCTATACCAAATATGGATTGAGAATAATTCTATGTTTGTGGATCTAGTAGAGAAGGACATGATAAATTCTATGGAAAGGGAGACATCAATAATTTATCAAACCATTGAAAACCGATCTTTATTAGATAAGATAAAGAATTATTTATCTAATGGTAAGGAATTTTTTAGGAAACTTCTATGAGTGAATGATGGTAATGTAATATATTTTGTCTGTGAAGACATTGTTTTAGAATTTGGAACATGGATATTTGATCAATCTATACCTGAGCTAAAATTTATTTTTTTTGTATGATTATAATTACTCAAATTAATATATACTCTACTGTGGAAAATGTCTAGGGAATCATAGGAATATTTTCTATAGGATATCATGAAGTGGTAAATTGTTTATTATGAATCCAAATTCTTTTCTTTTATACACATTAATTCTATGAGACATAATCATAATTTCTTCTTGTAAACTCTTCCAATTCTAATGTAGAAATTGGGTGATATTACAATGTAATTTTCTAAATGAATACAAAAGACTCTTTGTAGGAATAATTAAATTTTGGTTATACTTGATAAACTAAACTAATAAACTAATTTCCTTAACATCAGATAATATCATTATATACGTTAATGTAGTTTTAAGAAATCATGGTTCACCTATATCAATTTTTTTTGAATGTGATCATCATGTTACATTAAAAATATATAATTTTTTTTCAAAAGGATCTCAACACTTAGCTTAATTTTAAAACTAGCTACCATCCTCAAACTAATGGATAGTCTAAAATGAAAATATAAACAATTGAAAATATTCAAATTTCATGATCACTCAATATTAAAGTTATGTGGGATTAATACATAACATTGTTAGAGTATTCCTGTAATAATACATTGTATTAGAGAATCCAAATGGTTTTATTGGAAGCATTTTATAGAAAGATATTTCGTACTCTATCATTTTGTGATGAATATGGTTAAATGAAACTCATAGCCTATAACTTGTTGAAGATATAATAAAAATGTAAGGTTATTCAAGATCCTATTAATCCTCTCAAAGAATGCACTATAGCTATGCAAATGACTAAAAGAATGATTTGGAATTCCAAGTGGGAGTAAATGGTTTTCTGATTGTATCTCCCTAGATGAGTTCTATAAAAATTCATAAGAAAGGGAAACTAAGTCATAGTTATATATATACCTAATAAATACTTGAATGGTTTGGATTTTTTACTTATCGTTTAGAAATTATGTTGAATCTCTCAAGCGTTCATGGCATTTTCTACATATCTTTGATAAGGAACCATATTCTCGAACCAATGCTTGTTCACAATATTAATGGTATTATATTGGAACATGACCATTCATTTATTGAATAACCTATATTGATTATTTATATGACATAGAATGTGTTGAGTAATCAATCAAATCATATATTAATGGTTCTTTAGAGAATGCACAAAATGAACGAAGAAAAATGGGAACCAGAAAATTTTATGAAAGAGAACTAATACCATATTTTTTTGTTAATAACTCATAAATTTTTAGGGAGATGTTTTTTTATAACGAAATAATTTATAACCACATGTATTTTCCATATTTTCGTTTTTATTTTTTTGATTTCTTTGTAAAACACACTACACGCGACATAAACAAAACATTATTTAGTCACATTTTCATAGTCAAATTAAATATAAATAGTTTTTCATAGTTTATATAGTTAATTTTATTTTTATATATCAACAATGTTTTTTAAACTCATATAATATATTTTAGATTGATATAAGTTAATAACAAACCCAATATTACAAATAAAATAGTTTATTTCTATAAAGGTAGTTTTTACACCATTCAATGGAGAACCCACATTAAATACGAATTTAGACTCTTTAATTTATGTAATATTTAAGAATTAACATCATATTTAAAATAGAAAGATAAATATTTTGTTTGGGTGAATTTTTTATATTTTATAGACAACTATGAATTTTTAACGAAAAGTTAAAAATTATGAATTTTTTTTCAAACACATATTATATCAAATTTATTTATAAAAGTAAATTTAAATCTTAAATGTATTTAAATGTGAATTAGATAATAATTTTTTCAATAAATACTATTTTGGTCACTTTTTTCAATTTTACATTGATATTGATTATACCACCATAACAATCTTTTGAGCGTTCTTACATTAAAACATTGAATTTTCATCCCGCATGCAGGGTGAATTTAAATTAATTTCTTCTACCTATGTTATTAGAATATATAAAAATATATTCAATACATGTAATAATAATTATTTATAATTAATAATGATACCAATTTTTTTTTAAAAATATTAGTGAAAATAGTTAAATATGAAAACAATTATTATGGTATAGCTAAGCTTAATAAAGGACTACAACTTAATATAAGGTCCCAAATGAGCTAGCCACTCGTAAAATACTTATTGGCAGAATATAATTACTCCATTAACGTTAGATTGTTGATTTTATTTTGTGGTTTTTATATTTTTTATGTTAAAAAATTATTACACATATCTTTTTTTCAAAAATACTGAGTGAGTCATCTTCCTCCCTTATAAAATCCCACCACCTATAATCATTCCTCACTCCTCTAATACCACCTAGGATCACCCATCCTATATCCATATAGGTTATAAAATCCCTCCCCTAGTCCTTGAATCCCCCATATATGCATAAAGTCTTCCAAGGAATTATGTTGGTTCAAAGAAAGAGAGGTTACTCGATTAAGAGGTAACGTCTTCACTCAAGCTATCTAGTTTCATTTCCATTCTACACAACTCAAATATATTTATTACATTATAATATAAAATAAAAATTATCTTCAATATAAAATTTTTGTAATGCAAATGTTTCTACCTGCACATAAACATACCTCTATAAAATGGTAATCAAGCATACTCATTCTGTGCATGGGGAACTACTTCTTCACTAAACAATGATTTTTCATTTTTTTCATTACCACCTGTCATTATGGACATTATGATGGAAGCTATAATTATATAAGTTATATATGATATTTATATTGTCTTTATGACTCTTTAATTTTTTTTATAACATACATTAATGATTTCCCTCTTTTTTGAATATGATAATTTATTTTGATGAAGTGTGGACTATCGCCCCTCTAAGCGATATGTCTCGTTCATGATGTACATTGAATGTAAGGATGGGGTTAATAAATCAACGTAACATATAAAAAATATATGTGAATTTTTAATTATAATATAAATATTTATCATTTATTTTTCACTCTTTATATACAAAAAATAAATGATTGTATCATTCATGTGTACATACGACCTACCGTCTCTATGAATAGTTTCCATCATTTCTAATCTCAAAGAATAAAATACTACAATAAATACATATATAATAAACTTAAATAAAAATAAATTCAGAATTTACATTATGGATATGATTAATCCATGATCTAATAAATTGGAACAACAAATCATATTTCAGAACACACATTAGGAAACTAGCCAATTGACATCAAGAATAGCAAAAATAATGAAATATTGTTAACAAATGGGAGATAAAATATTATAAGAATATTATATAAGATACTATAAACATGGAAATAGTATTGGGATATGTTAGTAACACATTTTAAACCACTATAAATGAGGATATATACCACCATGAAAAAGGAAGGTTAATGCAAGGGGATTTTATCTCAATTTACATTCAATTATGAGTAATTTGTTATTGCGCACAAATTATATTTTATTTGTTATATATACATTCATTTTCATATTATATCATGAATTAAATTATTATAATCATTTTATATGTTTCATTCAATTTCATATCATTATGATGATTTTTATTGAGATGTTTCAATGTTCTAACTGAAATTAAACTTTTTTATTAAGTCAACACTTTTAAGGAAAAAGTGAGAAACCAAGATACATGAAATCAAGAACTAAATACTTTACACCTTTCTCCAGTGGTCGAAAATTAAAAAAACCAGATCAAACAACAAAGAAATTACCGTCCTAGAATATCCAACATAATGTCCAGTTCTACCATTCCAACACTCCACGAAAAGCTATCATGTACAAAGACGAGACGATACCGATGGCCAAGACCATAACCTCTCAAACATTCAAAACTGAAATGCATCAGACTTGTGAAAACATGAAACTCAAAACCTCATCTTGAGAACTCTCTGATAATAATCCAGAATCTAGAACCCTTGAACAGCAACCCACAGGCAAAAAATATACATACCAAAGAGTAGAAACACCCAGGCAAGAAACAAATTCGACCACCACCACATCTCAATCAACACCAAACCAGAAATAAACTGAAATCAGACCTGCAACACTGATGCAGGACGCCTAAAGCTAGAACCTAGAGCCCCTCCCCCTCCATGCTACATGAGGGCTAGCACTAATCCTCACCTGATAGGAAACCAACTCAGAGGTATCCATCATCAACCAACGCCAATTCGAGATCCAACGTGAAAAAAGTGCCTAAAACTCACTGTACATGGCAACTGAAGCTAGATCAACATCACCTGATCCTTCGCAAGAATGGATGAAGACATGCCCGACCCTCCACTGAGGCAACACCTCCAAATCGAAGCGTCGCCTTAACCCTCACTAAGCATGCGCAGTCGAACGAAGCCTCGCTATCCTTCACCGTATCTCACTGACGCCAATGATTTATTGTTAAATCATTATATTCTACTCAATACAGATATATTTTGAGAAGAAACATTGTTTATTAAATATATGCAGAATTATTTTTATATGAAATACATGGGATGGGGAAAATTTAATGTATTCTCTAGGGGCTAGGGACTTGATAATTAAATCCCCTCGAATGAGTCAGTAGTATTTTAAGGTAAATTAGTTTGAAAAATAGTTTAAACTATCCCTTTATGGTAAATGTATAATGCTCCTTTGAAACATGATGTATGATAATTATGAATTTCATTTATTTATAATTCAGTTATTATTTATTAATGGTATTATGTGTTGATATATCTATGGATGTATTTCAATTTCAGTTCATTAATTCAATTGCATGTGTTTTCAGTTTTTTAACATTTCATATTGATATTGCATTATCTAGTTATTTGAGTGGAAGGTGTTATCATTTATTTTTCATTCTATTCTAATTTATTCCTATTGATTCTATATATATTAAATTCTAATGACCTATACTATGTATTTGATCTCAACCTTATTATGCTTCCTTTCACTAGGTTATAATGACGAAATATATTAATATGATTTCAATGATTTTTTTTGTATCATGTTTCTATTTTTTATTTCCCAAGGCATTATGCATATCATGTTTGTAATATGGATTTACATGACATCTAAACAAAACGGTCCATTGGGAGTTCATTCATTGTAATCATGACAATGTAATAAAATAATACACCTTCTCCAAGCTTCTAGGGTCATGGTGTTATAAAGTGTGGCAGAATATCCAATATTTCTGAATATTCAATGAATTGACAAAAAAATTAATATAATTGGAGAAATGTTATCTTACTCAATTTAATGTTTAATCATCTATCCATGTGATGATAAAATAGGAAAAGGGGGAATATTTATGGCTTTAAAATAAGGGTATAAATGTTCATGAAATTATTTGTCACCGTGTTGGAGTTATAAGGTTCATGAACCTTGAATCAGTTCCATTCATATTAGATTTGAAGAAGGACTATTTTGAATAATCTCATAGTTCTTCATTATATATTCATCAAAGAAGTTTCAATATGTATATATAATTGAATGAGTATTTATTATGATATGTATTAAATAAGGATAATATATTGTTTTTATCTTAGTTCAGGGTATTCGTATAAGTTAAGGATACGAAGAAAACATTATGGAGTTATGACATCCATTAACTATACCAAAACAGAAATGGTAAGGCATTACCATGAATTTTTTCTTCAAAATATCCGAAACATCTGAAGGGAATAATGTTATATGGGTTTTATTTGATCGACGGAAAATATATACATATTTCATCACTATAATTGAATACATATCTTTTTACTATCTTTAGTTAAAATACATTAAGGCAGTGTCTAGGTTGTATGGAGTACCAAATAAATTTTTTTCTTAATTGGATCCATGGTTTTCCTCTTAGATCTTGTGAAGTGTTAACCTATCCTATGATATTGAATTTTTCTTCAGTTCATGATATAATCCATAAACATATGTACATTATGAGAGAAAAATTGAGACAGAATAGGATAAACTGAGAACATGTTCAAGGTATGTCAAAAGGTTGTTGATATCAACATGTTCATCTAGTTGAATTTAATTAAAAAAATAGGTATCACTTGAAAATTCAAATGTGTCCTTATGAATCACTTATTGAAATATGTGTAGAGATAAAACATTCTATAATGTATTTAGAGAAATAAATCTATTGAATCCTAAGATAGTTTATGGAATGGAAGAGTTGGTTAGATCAATTCAAAAAAAACATTAATCATGCTTTGAGTCGGAAGATAAATTATGTGGAAAATGGCCAGTGGGATATTTAAAAAGATGTTAGAGAATAGGTTTTCTTAATAATTTATCTTTCAAATATGTAAATCATATTTTTAAAGAAAGAGAGACTAATACTTAGGTATATCATTCTCTTTAACGTTAAAGATTATATGTGAATGGTATCCAATATTTTTGGACTTCTATCACACCTCTCTCAAGATCATTTTATGTTTCGTGTATCACTCCTGATGAAATATATACTCGATATGAAAAGTGTTTTAAAAAAAAAGGTCATTCCATGGATCATGATCTTTATTAAGGTGTAAAACTAGTGAATTTTTTGTCTCATATTTAAAATATTCTAAAAAATAATAATGCTCACCTTGTAAGTGTTTTTTGGTGAAACCACATGTTTCATGAAGTTATACGAGAAACATAATAGATGATAAGGTAGAAGAATCATAATTTTATTTATTATAGTGATATATTTAGAGGTTTAATATTATTTTAAGGGGTTTAAAATGTGAAAAATAAATATTTATTTAAATATTATATTCTATTAAATTTAATTTTCTTCAAAGTTATCATTACATTCAACACCAAATTGGATCAAATTATTAGAAACTATAAGTATTTTTATTTTAACATGAATGTTGTTACATAAATGTTAACCATGATAGAAAAAAAAGTTAAAAATAATTTCAAATATTATTTATAATTTTTTTAAATCATAAAAATATATTAATTATAAATACATCAATTTTCGTAATGTCTTTACACACTTAAAAAAATCTTCATAAAAAAGGTTTTTATTTAATTTTTTAAACAATAATAAAATTAATTACAAGAAAATTTAAAAAAATATAATTGGATAAAACAAACCAATTTGTTTGACATAAAATTTTTAATATAATTTATGGTGTATTTTTTATGTTTTTTATGAAAAGATTTTTTATAACAAATATTGAGAAATATTGGATTTTCATTCAAAAATCCACTTTGTTAAAAGAGTTTATATTTTTATTATTGTTTTTTATAACTTTTATAAATTAAATTAGTAAAATATTATATCTATTAATATAATTTAGTTGACTAGAATCATTTTTAAATTTAATGTTGATATAAAAACATTATAATTTTTTTGAGATCTTATATATGGAAACAAGTTTTCTTGTCAACTCTACATGATTGATTTTAAATTATAATTTTCCACTTCTGTTAATGGAATAATGAATTTTTATTCCATATTATTAATAATTCAAAATAATATTATCTTATATAAAATTATAAATTTTTAACGTAATTAATTGTAAAAAATAGAAAAAAAATTATTTACAATGTTTAATATAAAAACTAGTTTTCCAAGGGGTTAGGAAAAAAATATTGGCATTTGGAATTTAAAATTAAACATTTAAAACATCAATTGGATAGAAATATTTGGACCATATATCTTATGATATTGATAATGGTCAATTTTGTATCCATGTTTCTAGTGAAAACAAGTGAACACTATTTTATAATAAAAAATTAAAAGTGTTCAATTGATATTACTTATAAAAGGCCACACCTTCTCTTATACTCTTCACAAATAAGTAGAATATTTTTAACATACATAAACAAATAACATCCTTAAATAATTTTTCTATAATAAAAAAAAATTCAGGATGAATATCTTTGAATGCATTTGGTGAACTCGAAAAGAAGTCATCCAAAAAATAGGTAACAACCCAAACTGAGTGTTTTATTTGTTTCCTTCCACCACCTTAGAAAATTATTATTAAAAAATGATGATATGATATCTAAATAATCATATAAATACTTTTTTTATGTTAATCGGTTTACTGAAAACCATATTCTCTTCAGTCTAATGGGATACAAAATCACCATTCGTGAGTACATTAGATTACCCCTCTGTTTATCAATGATATTTAATTTACATCGTCAACATTCATGGATAGATATAATAATTTATTAAAATTTTATATATGTTATTTATGATATTATTATACTTATGGATTTATCATATCACATATAACATCATATGTCCCATTCAATTATAATATGATAGCATCACTCATGTGTATGATGTGTTACAGGATCACGAATCGATGTGATTCCTGCAGACATTACATGGAAGGAAATAAAGATGATTTGAAATAAAATATGTGAAATATGTGATAGAAAATTTATTTTTTTATTTTAATATTTTATATACATTTTTATTCAATCATTCATGAAAATAGAACCATTTTTCACACATACTTACAGTTTATCATCTTAGTGAACTATACATTTCGATTTCAAATCTATGTCTTATAGATTAGTAGAATAAAATATAAAAATAATAAAAATAATTTTTAAATTTTTGATAATAATATGATGATAATAGAAACAATAAAATTATATTGAGTTTTGAAACTAAAAAATCTAAACATACATGAAAAACAAAGATGTTATTTCTTAATACACGACTTTAACATTGAAGATTTACAAAAGGGTAACAAAAAATCATAAGTAAATAATATATGTAATGATATATATATATATATTTATAGTTCCATAATATATTTATAACGAAATGTTATTTATTATATAATATTCTTGAACATGTACCATTGAAGTTTAGACATATTTTAAAGGAATTTCATCTCAAATTATATTCATTTTGACATACATTATGTTATAAAACCATCATATGAAATAAGGTTTATATACATCCCATTAGAATGGAAATTTAATTAACTAGATTACTACCATGATATTTTAGGTTATAATTAATATTATTCCTTCATGGGGATTATAATTCAATGTTACTAAGTTGTACAAATTATATATTACAATAACATTATTTATTCAAATTGTTTATGCTTTTTTCGATGAAATAAATTTGTTTCCATCTCCATTAAAATAATTTAATTTTTTATAATCTATTTATTTCATGAGATTAATAATTTTCCCTTTATTATTCCTCTATGAATTTACATGAGAGTTCAAAAAAATGTTTTTATGAAAAATATACATTATTTCTCACAATAGTAAAACCCCATTTTCATCGAAAGAAATAATCTATAAAATGCTTACGTAAAAAAATTTTAAATTAAAAAGTTATTTACTAAGGATATATTTAACACTTTTTTAAATTTATATATATTACATGAAATGTATTCTTCATGTCTTTTTACCAAAAAATGATCATATATATCTTAATGAAAATATGAAAAAAGAATGTGTTTTATCATGTACATCATGAAGGAATTTCTCCATCATCAGGAACAATAAATTCATATAAGATTCACTTATAAATTTATAATGACATTTTAATATAAAATAATTTGGAAAATGATTTATGGTTTAAGAAGTGGTTTACATAGTAAGAAGGATATTTTCCACAAGAATTTTGTTAAACGATTATTCAAAATCATTTTCCTTGTATGTTGAAATATTTTGATTCTAATTATGCCTTAATTGTGATATAATCCAAGGATACCATTCATATTTATTCCCATAATGGTTTATATTTATGATGAAATGATTTTTATGAAATTTATTTCACTTCTATTAGTCATGCAATATTAAAATGATTCTGAAATCCATTAATTTTCAAGAGTTATCATATGATAAAATGTGGACATGATTATGAATCCTATATCTTATATAGTGGTTATTATATGAGGGTATGATTGTGAAACTCATTTATTTTAAATGTTTATGAATGGTGAACTTTTTATGATCATGAATCACACATATAAATTATTTTTATTATGTGATTGGTGGGACATATATTTCCCAAAAATTCAAAGTGTAATGATTTTTAGCGAACGAGATATATAGGTCATCAATAGTGGGTGAAACTGATATAGTATGTGAATTTATAATTTGTGTTGTTTTTCAAAGTGAACCATCTCAACTATTTTGATTTGGCGACCGAACCAATTCTACTATTATAGGCTTCATAGTGAACCATGACTATTATAGAAATTTTTTTCTATGATTATGTGTATGCCACAATTTTATGTCTTATCCCAATATTATCCTTTAAGGGATAATGTTTTAAAATTTCATGATGATTAAATTACTATTAAAAAATTAGATAAAAAAGGATATTTTCAATGGGGACATTGCGAAAGGATCCCATCACAAATACCCTTTTGCGATGGGGCATCATCAAAAATGCCCCAATGTAGAAAAGGGAGTGAAAAATATTCATTTTTTCTACGGTCTATTTAAAAAAAATATTTTTGATGGTATACAGATATGTCATTAATAACATTACCTTATTCTTAAATAACTTATTTTTATGGGCCCATTAAAAAAATATATACCGAGTTTTTGAAACATTCTTTCATTGTGGGTCATCGTAAATACTATTTGCAAAGGGCTCCATCAAAAAAATATTAAAAATATTAAAATAATAATATTATTGTTATATATATATTAATATTAATGAAATAATAATAATAATTTATTAAAATAATATAAATTATAAAATAATAAAATTATATTTATATTATAATAATAATATAATAATAATATAATAATATTACAATAATATTATTTATATTTATATTAATGAAATAAAAATAATATTATTACTATTTATCGTCAATTATTTATAATTTTTATTAATTATTGTTAATTATGAGTAATTATTGTAAATTATTATTAATTATTGTAAAATATTAGTAATTATTACTAATTATAGATAATTACTGAAAATTTAGTACTAATTATAAAAATTATTAGAATTTATTACTAAATAATATAATTTATTACTAATTATTATCATTTATTACTCATTATAAATAATTATTTTAATTTATTACTAGTTATTTTAATTTATTACAAATTATTCCAATATATTACAAATTATTGGAATTTATTACTAATTTTTAAAATTTACAAATAACTATTAGAATGTATTACTTATTAATAGAACTGATTAATATTTATTATCTTTTATTACTATTTATTCTAATTTAAAACATTATTTAACTAATTACATCAAATTATATGTAATTGCTTCAATTTATTATAAATTATATCAATTTATTTTAAATTACTGTAATTTGTTACTAATAACTACAATTTATTACAAATTACTATAATTTATTACTAATTGCTGCTATTTATTTCTAGTTTTTGCTAATTATTAAAAATTAATTACAAATTAATACTTATAGAAATTAATTATTGGAATTTATTACTAATTTTTACTAATTTTTAGAATTTGTTAATAATCATTACTAATTAGTTGAATTTATTACTAAATATTACTAAATTGATACTAATTATTGATTTTTCTAATAATTATTGATATATATTACTAATTATATGAACTAATAATTAATTATTACAATTTATTAACAATTTTTAAAATTAAAACTATTTATTACTATTTATTGCAATTTATTAATAAATATAACTATTTATTATAATTTCTTACTAATTATAACTAAATATTAGAATCTATTAATTATACGAAATCATCAAAATCTATTACTAATTATAAATAATTATTATAATTTATCACTATTTATAACTAATTATTAGAATTTACTGAAAATTAGTGGAATTAATTACTATTTATGGCAGTGATGTTCGGTACGAGAGTCTCTCCCGTTCGCATCACACAGGGTATGGAGTCCTTCCTCCTTCCCCCGACCGTCGATGTGGAGATGTTACCCATCTAGTCTCTTTCCAACGTGGGGTTCCTCCCTACGTCTTCTCCGCAGCCAGCGAAGGTCCTCCTCGACCCGAAAACCAGAGGGGTGAAGGCCAACCTCGCTCCACCCACACCAGGAATGGAGGTCCTCCCCATGCTCCTGCCGGTTCTATAAGAAGCTTTTCCCGCTCTGGTGCTGCTCATGGAAGTCCTCCCCATGGTCCCTCCGGTTCCAGTGGAGGTTTTTCCCGCTCTAGTGCTACTCATGGAGGTCCTCCCCATGTCCCCTTCGACATTTGTCCCGGTGCTCCTCGCACCCCGACATTCTCGGGTGGAAACACTCTTCACCCTAGCACCAGTGCGGCCGAAGGACAGCATGTCAGAAGTCAGCCCTGCTAAAGATGCCACTCAGGGGAAAGAAAGTGGGCCATCACTGACACAAGGAGAATCCTGGGATGCCCAGGACAGAGATTAAACCAGTCCGCTTCTCAAACTCTGAATCGGTGTGTGATTCCACTCAGGAACCCTCCCCTCGGTCATCCGGGTACAGAGTTGGGATAGAGATGAGGTGCATCGGCCTGGTGCTCCCAAAATGCGAGGTCCACAAGATTCCCACTTACCTATGCAGTTTCATCCAGGAGGATAAAAATTTGGCGACCCAGCAGGTTACGGTCGTGAAGTCACCACCATCATCACTGGAAGCGCTTTATACCTCCACAAGAGATCACAGATAGATATTATATGGACCAATGGCGGTCGAGTAGTAGCGCGACCTACCACCCGTAGCCCTGGCCCCTAATCCAGGAACCACGACTATCAGGCCCTCTTATCATGACTTATCATCTAGGTCGCTACACTCCTCGGAGGGAAACCCGAGAATCGGCGGCCAGTCATCCCGTTCGTCATATTCACCCCTGGCCGACATGCCAACCCAGCAGTCTGCCTCAGTACCACTGCAAGTTCCTCAACCAACCCTAGTTAGCGAGTGGGGAAATCAAGGACCATACCTTGAATTTATGCCGAGGATCTTCTGGAGCATCCTTGCAGCATACCACTTCCACGAGATGTTTTGGCCCGCAGCAGCCCGAGATTTCATCATTTCTGAGTCCCTCACCCTAGTGGAAGTTGAGTTTTTCTGCTACACCCTCTGGGTGATGAATTTTAGTCTCCGCCATCAGTGTATGGTTAATCCCAGGAGCCAAATTCATTTTGAGGGCATCAGTGAGACGTGTTTTCTAGTCAATTTGGGCACACTCCATGTGGACAAGCGCTTCGAGTCACTGGGTTGTCGTGAGGCCCTCCACCACCAATGCGTTCAGAGTATCAAGGTACTCCAAAAATTTATCAGGGACGCTACCCCCATGTACCAATCTGTGGCTGGAGGCAGTATGCTGCCCACCTCTTAAGCCCTATCCAGTAGCAGCCAGACTTGCTATGAGATATTGAGAACATGCCCCCAAGAAGGGTCATAGTCAGCATGGCTAACTTGGTGTAAAAGTAGGACGAGTTAGAGTTTCTTGGAAACTTACCCCCTAAGGGTGTGTCACCACTATTGGATCCATCGCGGAGGATTACTCATTAGATGATGTACCTCCTAGGTCTCCCTGCGCCCATTAAGGTGTTGGTACTCAGCTGGAATGCTAGTAAGGGAAAAGACCATGTCGGAGTTGTCAAGCACTCCGACCCATCCCCCTAAGTACAGAAGAAGGAGGAGGACCCCAAGAAGCCCAAGTTCCACCAATAACTTTCTGAGCAGAAGTGGTTGGTCGAGGAACTTCTGGCTGAACGTATTGCCGATCAACGAACTATCTATGGTGATCCTAGGCCGGGGCAGCAGGTGCGGGAACAACAACCCCTTGGCGAGCTTCCCCCTAGAAACCATGATCATGCCGCATTCACTGACAGGGCGGAGGCTGGAACTCCCGACAAGAGGGACCGGTATGTCTCTCCAAACCCTCCTCAATGGCGCACCGATCCATGGAACCTTGCTTGGGCTCTTCCGGTAGCCCCAAGGTTAGCTCCACCAGTTGTTCCATGAGCCAATGAACCTTTCTTCCGCATTGAAGATCCCGAAAACATGCTCGGGGTTATGGATCCCCATCATGACAGGGACCCTCATCCAGATGATCCAATGGCGTCACTCATCGCCAACCTAGAGACTTTGTAAAAGATGAAGGTGGCGATCCCACTAGATGGAAAGCCATACCCGGCATGGGTGGATGATATGACCGCGCCTCTAGGTTTCGGTAATCCCACAATCTCCCCCTTAAAATGGATAGGGGACCCACCGTAGCATCTGGCCCACTTGAACTCAATGTGTGTGCCCATTATGGGAACTCGAGTGCAACAGAAGGCCGCCAAGCTCCATTGTTTCATTCGGACACCGGAGAGCCAACATTCGTCTGGTATAGCCAGCTCCCCATCATATCTATGACTTGTTGGAGGGACCTTCGTAGGAATTTACTCTACCATTTCAACTCTACCACCCATAATACGGGCATCACATACCTCTTTAAGGGCATGCAAAGGCCTGATGAGCGAGTCACGGACTTTATCGCCCGGTGGAAGGGGCTTACTTACTCCCATAACATGCCACTGACTCGTGAGAAATTACTGATGATGCGAGTAAGTAACATCAAGACAGAACTGGTTCCTTATCTGATCACCCATAAATACCCTGGAGGGTTCTGAGACTTCTCATATAAGGCCCAGCACCTCGAAAAGTCCCTACAACAGGCCATCCAGGCACGTCCGTTGCCCCCTGTACTTCCAGCGAGGAGAGCTACCAGAGCCTAGCCCACCGTGGTAACACAAATAGAAGCCCCTAGACAGCTAGAGTTACTACTAATGGAACTAGCACCGTAGCCTCACAGAGTCCCTCCCCCTAAGTCACAGCCTCCATCTCCACAGTGTCCTCAGAATCAGCAGGTGCCCCCGCATAATGCGCCGCCACCGCCCAGACAAGAAAATCAGGGTCCACCTCCTCGATATGCCCCTACAGCCCCTCGTCAGTGCCAGGCTCCAAGGGCTCCCTATCAGGAATGAAGACACCCGACTTACTCGTTCATCGAGAATATGGTCCCAGGTTACTTCTGTAGCGTCCTAGAGCTGGGAATTGTACACTTGCCTGAGTGCAAAAGGCCCACAGAGGCGAATCTCACAGAACACCCTAACTACTGCCCCTATCATCAGATTCTGGGGAACACCCTCAAGAAGTGCGATGTGTTTTTCGACTGGCTCTAGGACCAGGTCGATAACAATATAGTCAGTATGGGCCCGGTCCCAACACATGAAGCAGGTGTCTTTGTGAGGTCGGACAACGATAGCGACAGTGAAGGCGAGCGGTAGGAGGTTTCTAACCGCGGGTCCCCGAAGTACGATGAATAGATGGCTTGAAAAATGGTTTCTCATGCCCATATAATCATTCAGCCTTGCCGAAATCAGTCCGAGCATACAGATTCATCATCCACCACCTCAGAATCATCATCTCAGTCAGCCTCTCCCCACAAGAGCAAGCATCGGTGGTGCAAGAAGAAGAAGCATTCCCCGCCAATGCCATCGTCGTCCTGCACTCTCAAAAATATCATGCCCCCTGAGATGGGGATCCCCTCAAAAATCCACCCAGTGGTGGATAATTCTTCAACTAAAAGTCAACAGTACACCTTTCTTAATACCATCGAGTTGGTAAACCCCTATATGACTCCCAACAAAGGGGAACTCCAGGAAAACCTCCCCAACATCCCAATCCACCACCAACTTCAGTGAAGCCATGGATATATGTGTCATCTAGGAGCATCAGTCGGCACCTCCATCCATGTCATGCATGCCACCGAGACCAGACAACAGGCTCTGTGCAGAGCTCAGCACTCGCAGCCTCTTTATCCGGTGTCGTCACGACTGCATCCACCACCATTTGAGCTACTCGATCAGGCAAAACCACTTCGGCTACGCCAAGACAATCTTCTCCATGCTATAGGAAAATAACAGTCATCTGGTTTTCATCCGGAATCTACTCTTCAGTCTTCGACTAATGAGCAGCGGGATATGCCTAGCACCAGCCAGTCGCCGGTCCAGCCGGCAGGGCCCACTATGTCTCCAATCGCAGATCAGCCTCATGTAAGAAAATGTTAGTGATTGGTATGGATGTAAGATGTCCTCAAGAACCGTTACAGCATCCAAGAAAGGATTTCCATCTCTGATGCCCTCTGCATGACGTCAGATATGCACGAGGCCCTCACTGAGCCTTTAAGGAGCCCCCTCTAGTTTGAAACGGAGTTGGCAGCTGTAGAAGTCATTCATGTTGAAGTAGTTGAGAACGCTGAATTCCAGGCTATCATTTCGTTCTCCGTAGAAGATTCAGACACTCCCATACAAGGGCACATCTGCCCAATGTAAATTACCGGAAAATTTAACGGTGTGGAGGTTCACTGCTATCTCACTGACACCGGCTCCAGGATCAACCTTATCCCGATGCAGACATTCCGAAAGGTGGGGTTATATGAGGATGACCTGAATCTCTCTGATTTAAGGATCAAAGGATATGATAGGATAGAGTAGATCCTGGTCGGCAAGATCTATTTGACGACCCAGTTCAGTGGCCTAGTTTCCAGTACGGATGTTATGGTTGTCTCCTAGGACACTGCGTACAATGTATTGATGGGCAGACCATGGCTCTATCGACACGCGGTGGTCCACTCATCATATCACCAGTGCTCAAGTACTCCCCGAATGGTCATGCAGGCATAATCCAAGGTGATGCATCTCTTTTTTCCTCTTGTGAATCCCGTTATCTGGAGATTGACTATTACAAGAGCATGGATAAAAAGATTCTGGCAAGTGAGGTTATGCCCACCATGGTCACAAGTGACTCCTGGGCCAGTCTTGATAACGCTTATGTCTTCCCAATCCATCGATTAGAGGTCACGACCCCTGATATGGGGAAATGATTTGTTGTCTCTGGTATAAGAGGAAGGCATATTCCCATGTCCAAGTGAAGGCGGTAAATCACCTCGTACTCCTACAAAAAATAGGATAAGGTGATCCTGGAACCCCTTACACCCATGCGATACCGGGATGTCCACCCCATGGCCACAACGATACGTCACACGTGTCTGTTTCGCTGGGCTAGGATCAACCGGATCAAGACGACAAACCAATATTGCTTTGATATCAACAAACATGCCCCCTTGGGCCGATGACCAGATGGGATCAGATCAACCGCCTTCATCGTTATGGTTTCATTGGCGCATGAATCTCCTAATATGATGTCAACTGTTGTCCAGGCTAGTAACAGCCTCCTGTCAGGTTCTTCTAACCTAGGGGAATTTCCACCTCCTGGGAATCCCTCCTTCGCAAGCAATGAAGAGGATTTAGAGGATGCTTCCTTGACATTGAAAAATGCGTCTCTTCCAAGGTCGATGAACTGGTATAGGTGAACCTTGGTAGAGTGGTGGATCCATTACCAACATTGATCAGTGACGTTGAGTCCCTCGATGAGAAGTAGCGGGCCATGGAATTTCATAAACATCACTGTGATGTGTTTTCCTTGAGTTACAATGAGATTCTAGGAGTAGATCCTTAGTTAGCCATCCACCGCATCGGTCTTCTGAAAAACCATCACGGGATCAATAAACCTCCCAGAAAGATGCACCCTCCTCACGGTGCCATGGATGAGGCCAATGTTGACAAGCTCATCCGGGCCAACATCATCAAGGAGGTCCAGTACCCCATGTGGCTAGCCAACATTGTGCTGGTAAGGAAGAAGAATGGGCAGATCAGAGTCTATATCGACTTTAGGGATCTCAACCGTAATTTAGCGAAGGATGATTTTCCCCTTCCATTGATGGAATTGTTGATCGATTCCACGGCCGGGTTCCAATCCCTCTCCTTCATGGATGGTTATTCAGAATATAATCAAATCGGGATGTCCCCAGAGGATGAGGAATCCATTGCATTCCGGGAACACCAAGGTACTTTATGTTTCTAGGTTACGCCCTTTCGCCTGAAGACTGCAGTTTCCACCTATTAGTGGACCATGCACCACATATTCAAGCCAATCCTTGGGACATTGGTGGAATGCTATGTAGTCGATCTGCTAGTCAATTCTCACCAGTTCCAGGACCATCTGAAGGATCTTGATAAAGTGTTTGGATTCCTCCATTCCCTCCAGTTGATGTTGAACCCATTGAAGTGTGCCTTTGGGGTCACCACCGTGTTGTTCCATGTCTTTTCTTTCTGGTACCGGGCATCGAGATCGACCTAGAGAAGATCATGGAAATTATACAGATTCCTCCCCCGAGCAATATTCAGGTGCTTCGAGGTTTCTAAGGCATCTTAGGATACATACGTCGATTCATTTCAAATCTATCTTTCAACTGTAAGATATTTTCTCAGCTAATGAATAAAGGATCTTCCTACGAATGGGACGAAGTGTGCCTAACCGTGCTCGAGGAAATTAAGTTGAACTTGCTCCAGCCTCCGATCGGGATGCCACCCATCTCCGGGAAGCCACTGGTCCTGTATGTGACTTCCTTGGAACGATATCCTACAACCCTTCTTTCCCAGAAGAACAATGAGGGGACAAAAAATAGTCCCTACTACCTCAGTCGTATTCTCATAGATACAGAAACCAGATACTCCCCCATCAAGAAGAGAAACCTTGCATTAGTGTTCAAAGTACTAAAATTGTGACACTACCTAAAGCACCTTGAGGTATAGTTGGTGTCTCGTGTTGACCCACTTAAGTACATTCTTAACCGCCCCATGTTGACTGGCCATCTAGCACGGTGGGCAGTAATCCTCGAGCAGTTCGACATCAGGTTTTTTTCCTATAAGGCTATCAAGGATAAGGCATTGGTGGACTTCCTGGTTGCCCATCCAACCTCCGCATATCAATACTTGGACTTGGATTTTCCCGATGAGGAGATCCTCTCAGTGGATCAGAAGACTGCACCAACAACGAGGCAATGTATCATGCTCTTTTCACTGGCCTCGTGCTGGCTCTCGAGATCAATATAGACCATTTTCATGTGAAAGGGGAATCCAAACTAGTCAATAAGCGGGTCAACGACAGATATGTATTCAAGAATCCAGAGCTCATACCATTGTTGAAACGCACCCTCCAGCTAATGGCCTCCTTCCTTTCTAAACCGGAGGTTACCCATGTCTCTCGGTCACAGATTGGTTGAGCAGACACTTTTTCCAGCCAGGTTGCATCACTTGCAGAGCCTGAACTAGATGATCCGATTATACACGTGGAACACTGGAGAGTCACTACCCCCATCACCCCATAGAATGACGACGGCCTGCAGATAAGCTATCTTACCTCAGTACACTCCATTTCAGGACCTCTAGGAACTTCAGATGCGGTGGTTGAAGAGACTCCCAGCTTTAGAGCACCTCTTGTCGAGTATCTTCAAAATGGTAATCTCCTACCAGACTGGGCCGAGCACAAGAGAATCTGACACCGCGCGCTGCAGTTTACCCTCCAGAGTGGTCCCAGTCTTGAGAAGATCCTCTACAAGCGTGGGTTTTATGGTGTTCACCTCTTTTGCATCCAAGGATTCAAGAATTATCAAGTAATGCATGAGGTTCACACCGGTTCCATTGGTGCCAATCAGGCTAGGCCAAATGTGTCCCATCAGATCTGGAGAATAGGGTACTTTTGGCCCTCTATGATCCATGGTTGTATAGTGTTCACCATGAGATGTCATGCATTCCATGTTCTTTCTAACTTCCTATATTGGCCGCCATAACCTCTCCACTCCACCATGTACTCTTGGCCTTTTGCGCTGTGGGGATTCGATGTAGTGGGACCATATCCACCGGTGACAGCTCGCCAATGTCGATATATCCTGACCGATGCAGATGTCTTTTCCATGTGGGAAGAGGCAATTCCGATCAAGGAAGTCAAGGACTGATCTATTATTGACTGCGTGAGATCCCACATCATCTACCAATTTGGAGTCCCTCACGTCGTCCTCTCCAATTATGGCACCAAATTTCAAGAAGCTGAGTAGAATAAATTGTAAACCAAGTAAAATATCAGTTACAAACATACCTCTCGCTATTAGAGACAGAAAAATGGGTAGATCGATGCTTTCAACAAAACCCAATTGAACATCTTGCAAAAAATAGTTATTCAGAACAAGAAAAGTTGGCCGGATATGCTCCCCAATGCCCTCTGGTCCTATCAAACGATGACTCGTAACTACACCGAGGTGACCCCATATTCATTGGTGTGTGGGGCAGAGGCCGTCCTACCCATCGAGATCCAGCTACCTTCATTACGCATCATGGTCTTTGACGAGAAGGTGACAAATAAGGTGGCCGAAATCCGTCTAACTGAATTGGAAGAACATGACGAGAATATGATTTGCACCATGTACAATTTGGGTAGGAATCCGAATAAGATGGCTAGAGCCATCAATAATAAGAATCGCCTCCGATATTTTCTACAAGGTGACCTGGTATTGGCCATCCGAGTTCCAATGATCTCTGGCAGGAAACCACCAAAGCTGGAGCCCAAGTGGGAAGGACCTTACATAGTCTAAAGTGTTTACCCCAATGGAGCATACTCCCTGGTAACCATGGGTGGTGATTATATAACTCTTCCCAACAATGCCATGCTCCTCAAGAAATACTTTTTCTGAGACTGATAGTCATGCATGGCCCTAAAATGCCGGTCCCACAGGACCCCAAAACGCATGAGGGTCCTCCACGACATAAAACTGTCGGTACAACATGACCCTAAACTGCATAATGGTCCTGCCTGACATTAAACTGTTCACCGTCTAGAATGATGCTAAAATTCCTTTTAACAACTCCGTATGTCTTGATTCCCAGCCTTATGGGATACATAGGAATGCTCAGACGCCTCGTATTGAGCCCACCCTGAGCTATTCTCTTTGAATATCCCACATGGGTACAGTTCTCTCGGAGGATCCATGCATGATATGATGAAGGCTTCCATAGCCCCACTCATACGAGGATAGTAATGGTCGTACGATGCGCGCACTCCCAGTTCTTCTATCCTCCCATGTCCTAAAAACCTAATGTTACACTGCATGGCCTTCAAGAACTATGTATGGATTGATTCTCATCCTTATGGGATATGTAGGAATGCCTAGACATTTCGTCTATTATCCCATCCCAAACACCAGAATCTTCGTCTCGGGTCAAGACATACGGTAGGGTGCAGACTCTTGCACCAACTCACATCAATCTAACATCGATCTGGTCATATGTACCTCTCCCTGGAGACGTTCTCCTCTTCCATATGTGGGTACAGCTATGCTTCACCCACTCCCTGACTGGGACTCCATCATCTTTCCCATCCAGAAGGGCCCCTAAATGGTATGGATGTTAGGCCTATGGGATCTCTTACCACTTCAAGCTAATGACCATGAGGATGTCGATCAACAAGCCGATACAAGTCCTTCATTTCAAATACGGTCAGTGGTCTATGCTCATTTTTTGCCCCCATTTCAGGTCACTATAGGGACACTATGTCGTGAACATGGTCAACAGCTGTTCAAAATCGTTAGGACCACCCCAAGATGTCCGAAACATCAAGCGTACTTATTCATTCTGCCCCGTTGTAGCCAAAAGTGATGAACTCCCTTCGGGTAATCCCAGCCTTAGGCCCCTTGGCCTCCTTGGGCCCCCGGACCTCGTCCTCACTACAAGATGTTAAACTACAAACAAGTCGGGCCTTCTTATCCAAGGCCCAGCCTTAGGACCCTTGGCCTTCTACGGCCGTCGACCGTCGTCCTCATTGCAAGATGCTAAACTGCAAACTAGTGGGGCCTTCTAATCTGAGGCCCAGACTCAAGCCCCTTGGCCTTCTCGGGCCCCTGGTTGTTGTCGTCACTACATAATGTTACACAGAAAACTGGTCGGGCCTTTCCGACCCAGGTTCAGCCTCAGGCCCCCTACCCTTTTCGGACCCCGATCCAGGTTCTCTCTTCTAGGATTGTACGGCGTTGTATGAGATTATTTCCCCATTCATTTTGGGATACTTATCATTCCATACACCCCCCCGGTTAGGGAATCTTACCCCTAGGAACCTTCAATAACAACGTGCGGCATGATTCCCATAATTATGGGATATGTTGGAACACCCGGACGTCTCGCTTTAGGATCCAGCTCAGTTGGGAACTAGTTTCTCCTGCTCCTCACCTTCATACCTAAATTCAGGCCCCTTGTCCCAAAGATCCTTTCTCGGAATTGCATATGGTTTGGTGTGGGATTATGTCCTATTTAATGTTGAGTATGCTATATCATGTCATGCACATTCCTTCATGTCCATGCCATATGAATTTCAACTTTGCCGTTTGGTCCTATCAGATGACTCTAAATTGTGAAATTATTCTACTATCCACACGAAAAAAATGTCCCTACATCATGATGTTCTCACTAGAGGGGAAACTATTTTTGGTATTGGGCACAAGCTATACCATTTGTCAACTCCTTCTATAGCTTGATTCGTGTGGTGAAGCCATGGCCTGCTACCATAGGCATGTCGCTTCACAAAAAAACCACTCAACTTAAAAGACAATCATGATTTATCAAATACTACTTCTCTTGGTGTGAGGGACACACCCGCATTCCCCTTTTATCCCTGGAATTGGTACCGTACCAATCCGCCTTCTAGAACTATGTGCATCTTGAACCCCGTCCTCATGGGGTACATAGAAACATCTGTGCACCTCGCCTCAGGCCCAACGCCACTCTTTTTTTCAGTCCCTCGACCTAAAACCTCTCCAAGCAACACATGGTGGTTGGAACCCCCGATTCCCATAAATGTCTAGTTTTTGTAATCAGCCCATCACATGTATCTCTTGCTTCCTACCATCCATGGACCGAGTTCTAAAACCCTAAACTATGATCTCCCCATGGGAAGGGGCTCGATTCACTCTATCTAATATGTCTCATTTCCGTATTCAGATGCGTTAGGACAACGATCCTGAAGTGTGATATTTTCATGGAGACATTCCCCTCATTCCATGTACAAGCTTCATGAGATCAATATTTGGATCTTCATCCCCTTCCATATCCAAAATGACCATCTAATTGACTGGTTCCCTACCGAATCGGCTCACCTACCATCTCTGGCCAACACCCCTAAGGATCTCTGATTACATTTGTGACAGGTCCCATGCTTAGAACATGTTTAATGGTCAACCCTCATTTGTATGTCCCCATTCATGTCCAACACAATGTAGATTTTGCGTTTCATCCATAGTAAACAGTTATCCTCTATTAACACACCGCCATCATTGTGGTCCAGATTTCGAGCTTCATGATTCACACATTTTCACTTCCTCATGTTCAAGTGGAATTATGACATACTTGGCTTTATCTCTTCATGTGTGTAGCTGAGATACATGGACGGGTTTGCATTATTAGACCAGAATTTACCGAGAATCCCCTTTCCCTAACATGTTCCTTCATATGTCAGGATGTCCCCCATTACTTATTGTTTCCCACATAGAGCATGACTCACGTGGGCTTAGTAGTTTTTGTAGGATGTGCACCGGCACATATAGGCTTCTCATTGTCCCACATGACGTTATATTGTGCTTTCAGAACTACGTACAGATTAATTCCCATTCTCATGGGATACGTAGAGACACCCCAGTATTTTTCCTAGGGTCCAAGCCCATGAATCATAAATCAATTTCCTACTCATTTTCTTCCCCTGGCCTTAACCCTTGTGGGTCACTGTGTACCTGCAACTTTTCCCTAAACAAGTTTGGGATGCCCCAAGATGACATTGGGAAGTGACAGATCCGTCACCAGAGAGGACATATCTGAAAGAAGGAATGATCCATGATCAAACTGATGCGTTCATCCAATGTGCTTCTACCATGGTAGCGTAATTTCAAGAGTGTTGGATTCTGTTCAAACAAACCCTCTCTCTACATTCCACACATTTCATTCCCCTTATTCGGACCCTCTTCCTCTTTTGCATCTGGAGGAACCCCATAACAGTATGGATGCTCAGCCTATGGCCTGCATATTATCCTGGGTCAATGTTCTGGAAGACTAAGAGATGTCATTTTGATCCCGGACCCGTGTTTCGAACATGGACAATGGTCAACCCGAATGTTCTATCCCCACTCCAGGGTAATTAAATAATATTTCTATGTTTTGAATTCAGTCAGCAGTTATTATTTATTTTCACGCCCCCCCTCCCGCCCCCAAATGTTCTGAATCCTGGGTTTCGCGATTCACACCTCCCATTCCCATATGTTCGGATTGATTTTAGCACCCCTGACATTAAACCATTTGTTCACAAGAGCGCATTAAGAGGATTATAATTTGTCTATTCGGAGAGCTTCATTCTCCAGTTAGGTCCCCCCTTTTTTCCCCAGGAAATCCGGACCGGTTGTTCAAACCCTGGATTCCCTAGGATTGTCATGCACTCATATGTTCAGATGGGGTGATAAGGTGGTTATCTATTGTTTCTCACATCGGGCCTGACCCACATGGGCTTAGGGAATGATCGTTGAATGCTCCGTGAACATCATATGGATGCAATAAACCAATGTAAACAATGGAACTCATTCTTGCTACGACATTCAAACAATCAAAGCATGAATGTATGTTTATGAGATTGTAATCATTACAGTACCTGGGGGTCGACTCCCCCCAATGGATGGATTGACCTCATCAAAGGAAGGTTACGGCTCCACCACCCTCCGGCTAGTGGCATCTAGGAGTTGAATTTGCTTGTTTACCTCTCGAACCTCCTCGATTGTGAGAGTGCACAATTCATCAGCCGCGACCCAAGTCTGCTCCACACCAGTCCGGGTAACACCATCTCTAAGGAGGCTCACTTCATGCCCTCCTCGGCCTCTGAATGATGGGATTTCAGCCGCGAGACATGCTCTAATTGCACATCAAGGGAAGAAGAATGCTCATCTGCCCGGGCCTCCAACATTTCAACCTCATTTTTGACCTTCGTGAGCTTCTTGATGTTCACCAGCTTCCACCACTACCATCCTACACCGAAGCAATGGTCGTACTCCAGAATCTTTTCTTCCATAAGATCTCAGATTAGCATATGAGGTTGTTGGGCATCCATTCCCCTTGGACAATGTTTTCATAGCCGTATGAGAATTATATCCATATCATCCAACCATAATGCATGGGGGTGTTATTGATAAAAAGTGTGATCATTATCCATGATCGGCGACAGACTATTTTGTTTCCTTGTCGTCAGAGGTCGTCTCGTCCCAGTCAGCATGATTGACAGGCTCGTATGCCTGTAATTACCATAGTAACTCCTCACCTAGGGCCACATCTGGTGTTGGATCAGGAGTGGAGGGGCCGAGACTTTCTAATTGATCCTAATCTTTTAATCCCACCTCAATAATCTCAGGTACAGTCCCACTGGCATCCCTGCCAACGATCCGGAGTGCTGATGTCCGGTCAGGCTGGATGTCCACCTCCACGACCATTAGCATGCCCCTTGGAATAATCCTACTAGAATCCCCAACCAACTTCATTGTAGAGAACCAGGCCAACTGAAAAACTATACACACCAAAAAAGGGGAGGTGGATTTCAGTAAACATGGTCATGGAATGACTGTTGTGAATTCGGTAGAGAAGACTTACATATCTCAAATACCTGGTCTCACTCCCGGGCTGATGTGGTCGGAACCCCGAGACATGGCCCCCCATATATGGATTGCAGGTCTGGAGACTCTAGGGGAGCCACCTCAATTGTCCTAGCCCCGCCAGACCCATATGTTGATGCAACCATGGGTGTGGATCCCGAATGTCCTGCGTCGGCACCCACTGAGGGGTGGGAACGTGGCCTATGCACAAGGTTCTCTTGCACAATGCAAATGATGATTTGGAATCTAGAGTAACCTAAAGTAATATTCTGAAGAAGGAACATGGGATTTTACCTCAAGGGCCTCCACAAAATCTTTGAGATCCGAGGGCTGATCACTGACGTCACCCTCCTCCAGCGGGCACTCTCTACCAGCCTCGTCTCCCAAGGAGGACTCGTCCGATTCTTTCGGCAGAGGGAAGTGTTCCCTCAGGTCAGCAGCTGATAGTTGAGGAGGGACCGTATGACCCAGCATCACCCTGACTCGGTCTGTCATCGGGTTCATGGCACCCCAAGAATGGATAAAGTCCTCCAACTCTGCTATGTATTGCTCTGCCTCTACCTGGGATACAGCAAAACCAGCTCTAATAGGGGCAATCCCCGACAAGTCCATCCCGAGGCAGTTAAGGTGCAACCATAACTCGGATGGGCCATGGAATTGACGGTTGACTTCCCATATGTTTGATGCCTCTCGGAAGATAGCATTCTCCGGCATGTCAATATGGCGTAGCCGTTTCCCTGGAGCCTGAGAAGAAATCCCGTGGAATCTCCTTAGTGGCCGCCAATCTAGATGACTCATTTCTCCTGGGACCACCGCATCCGCTGCCTCTTTCTGATCCACCACCATTGTGTCCCCCACAACTGGTGCGGGTGTCGCCGCCACAGCAACCCCACCATGGTGGGATGCCCTTGATTCCTTGTGGCCTCAACCCTGAGATTGGGAAAGCTCACCCTCACTGACCAAGATGGTTGGCCGCTTCAGCATCTCCCCTGGATAGGCCGCCTCCCAACACTACTCATATTCCTTTACAAGACCAAGGACGAAGGTCGATGGAGACAGTACATTCCACATATTCTCGTCTTCCTCTGTGAAAATGGGCCACATATGCCTCATCACACATAGGTGATTCTCATAGTGCACCCCCAAGTAGACCCGCGGGGTCAGCCGCTACATGCACTGGAATAGCCTTGCAAACCAGTGTGGAGTGTACGGCTTGAGGAGACGCTCGCGGTCCACCCTGGCCACCAAGACTCCACCTCGAAATCCTAGGATATATGCCCGATCCTCTTCTTTTCCCCATCCATCATGAGTGAGTGTCCCCATCGGCAACGAGAATGGGTGGAAATTGAATTCCTCCACCCTCCACACCCAATTCAAGACCGATGGTGCGGTCATCTTGGTCGGAATTCTCCCCGAGGTGTTCAAGATAGAAGAACGAAAGTTCAACCCTGGAGGTAAGATGGGGTTCAGATATTCATAGACCCCCCTAATGTGAACTACCATCGACCCGTATAAGAGATGGAATGGACCACATACCCTTTGTGGCCTTTATCTCTCACTGATGTGACCCAAAATTTTGTACAAATTGTTGAGCATCAGGATCCCTATTTTGACCCAACCTCATGTCGCCAATGAGGACTCCATGATGAAAGTGCTTGGCCGCACTCCCATGTTTGTATCCCTCGCTGGTAGAATCCAACTATAGATAGGAATTGTGATGAATAACACTAGTCTGACTATTGGATGTTGTTCAGTGCTGACACTGAACCCCCAGGTATTCCAATGGTTGTTCTCCAAAAGCCTCCAGTATGAGTTTTCCTTACTCCAGGCCCCCTTTGGTCAAGTTCTAGTCCTTTCCATGAACTGACAGTCTACCGGGATGTTCAGAAACGTCTTGAACTAGTGCTCGAATTGAGCATCCCTTACCACCTCCTGATCTTACCTGGGAACGAACTCCAACAATTCCATAACCAGATGTGGAATCTACTATGGATCATCCCACACACCCATAGACGGGAAGAATTAGTCATACATCACCCCTAGTATTGGGACCCCTGAGACCTGATGAACATCGCAGCGGCTGATGCTGACCTCCTCGTGTTGCAAGTGTAAGTTATTGGTCCCTAATGACCACAGGCTTAACAGCTCGGACATTAGCTGCTTTGGATGGTGGATTTGGAACTGGGAAGCCCATGATACAACATAGAGGCCCCCTCTCCCCAGCTCTGCACCAAAATCCTAGCATGAGGCACCTTCCCAGTAGGCCCATGCCCAATTGTCTTTAATGTTTCCACCCTGGCGCAGGTCCCATTCCTCAGACCACCCCTTCTTCGGGTTCACCAGTGCTACCTTGAGGATGGTTCAGTATAGAAGAGGGGAAGTATCCTACTACAATTATTTCCCGTCGACATTTTTTAGATTATTTTATAAATAGCCGGCAATGACAGGATTGATGTCCTACCTAGCTTGACCATCAGGAACCCTGAACTACCGGTGCTTGCATGTCATGATCTGAAACCAGTAAGCTGGCTCGTCCCTACTTGCTCCAGGGATAATGACATCATTCCTTAGCCTAAAGCCATACAAGGTCAACCTCTTACATAGCGGGTAGTTCTTATGGATCTCCGACAGCAGATCCACCAATGAAATATGGTCCGAGTGGCTCTAGACTAACTCTCAAAGCCCCAGACTATTCACCATTTCACCCCTTCAGGAAGCATCCACAAGGACCCTCTGTGTAGCTTCTTGGTGGGCCATTCAGTTCTAGCACTTGGAAGTTTTTTATTGGATCACAAAGCTCATCTATGGAGCACATTCGTAAAGTCTGCTTGCAATGACGGATCGTAGAGCGCTGCCTAGGCGTTCATTGCCGGATCGCGAAGCACTTGACGTGGAGTCGAGCACTCACCATGCACCATGAAGACTCGATTCACATGGAACACTCTTGGAGTATGTCGAGCTTCACGAATCGAGAGCGCAAGAAGACAAAATTGTGAAGAAGGTAAAGGAAAAGAGAGAGGGAACATCTCCTATTTATAGGCGACAAACATTGGTGCTTCCTGGCATGTCCAGCTCATGTGGAGATTTGTGACGCGCTCGGCATGTGCCTTCCCCATCCAGCTTGCGAGCCTTCTTAGTGTATCAACACTACGAAAAGCTGAGGATTTTGTTGAATTCCTTCAGACTTCGACCCTTGATCTCTCCACAACTCCATGTATGTGGGGGGAATTTGTTGGCACCAAAATTCAGGATAACGAAGAGGCCCAAAGAAGGCCCCAAAAACTGCCTCGTGATGCCCCTTAGAGGCCACCACGAAGCAAGGTGGCGGGAAGCTCCGCGAACAGAGTTGACGTTCACAATCCTGCCGTGAATCCATGAGGTGGGACACTCCACGAATAGAGTTGATGTTCACTAGCCCACCACAAAGCAATGAGACGGGACGCTCCGCGACCGTACTTGACGTTCGCGACCCACCGCAAGGAAATCTTGTCACTATTCATTCCACGTGAGCCCCACTCCACAGCGCCTCTTGCCTATAAATACGGGGCTACCCCTGAGCCCAAAGGATGTACAATCCGACATTTAGACTTCCTGGCTCCCGAATCATGAAGCATCTTTCTGCTATGCAAACCTTGAGTAGTGTGAGGTACTTCCACTTCGTGAAGTGCCTCCCGTTTGTCTCGTTTGGATCCCCTCTTTCATGAGAGATGCCTTTTGTGAAGCCTATGGGATTTGACGAAGGAAGGGGATCCCCATTGGGACCTCAGTCATCGCAGAGCATTTATGCTTTTTGAAACACTCTTCACGTACACATGATTTAAATACTATGGCAGGGTCACTGTACTTCGCGAATCACATTCCTTCCTGACACCTTGCTTCGCGAGGTCCCTTTTCTCTATGAGGCATTACTCTGTGAGTGCCTCTCCACATAGCGAAGCACTTCCCATAAGCACTTATTCCCCATTAAAAGGCTAAGTCACCCCACTTAGTGAAGCATACCCCTTCACAAGTTACCTTCACCTCAAGAAGCAATAGAGCTTCCAAAGGCCCTCGCCTATAGACCCCTCTGCTTGGAAATTTCCTTTCTCGTGCGACCTTCCAGGTTTTCATAGTGTGACATTAATGTCCCCTGGACGATACCACCCATTGTGTTGCTTATCCTAATTCTACTTTTCATAGGAATGCAAATGGATATTTCTTCATCACAATGCCATGCTAATGTGGACCCCTCGATGGTTAGCTCCATGACACCCCCTGACCACGGCGTTGCCGGTGACATCCCTCCCATGAGGAAGAGAGGGTACTAGTTATGTATATTCTAGGGGTGTGGAGCACATCCACTCGTCTAAGCTGTAGGACATTAAACCTCCAAGCACCATCGTCCCAAGCACATGATGTTAAACTATGACCTGGCCCCGTGCCTCACACATGGGGTGCCCAGACCATGGGCATTCTCCATGCCCCCTGGTCTCCACAGGGGATGATTTACTCCTTATGGGAGTTGATTTTGTTTTTGGGGGAAGGTTAGCCACCTTGGTGTAAGCCCCTAGCAATTTTTGTAGGAGGTAGCATCCATACTTTTCCTCACTTCCTAAATTCCAAGTACCAGGAGGGTAGATGGGGAAAGGGGTTCTTGTCACCTTTTCCCTCTCCCACTGGTCTTTTTCACCATCAGGCCTCCATCCTAGAGTATTTCCCAATCATTCTCCCCCTGGGCAGCTCAATGCGTAAGCCCCATCCCACTTCCTGCTGACGTACCCTTCACGATGTGGTCGTTAGGCCATTGCTTCCTCTTGTTTCTCACACCGATCATGTCTCATGTGGCCTTAGGGTAAGCATTGTCCATGACAATGTCCCCATCCCGCATGATGTTAAACATTATCACTGTTCATAACTATGAGTTACTTGATCATTTCTATGTAAGTTTATGTAGGAAGCCTCCCTGAGGTTCAATCCCACCCCCATGGGACCCCAGGTCCTCCTTCACATCGGTTCACCGGCCCCATCTCAACCAACGGGGAATTTGATCAATATCATGGCATGGTATGTTGGAATCCTTCATGATTTTCAATCCACAAACACCTTGGGAAACCTCAGAGTGTATTCCCCAATCCATTTTGAACTACAGGGACTTTGATCCTATCTAAGGCAGGGTATGTAGGAAGCCTCCCTAAGGTTCAACCCCACCCCCATGGGACACCAGGTCCTCATTTACGTTTGTTCACCGACCCCATCCCAAAATATGGGGACATTGATCCATGTCAAGGCATGGTACGTAGGATGCCTCGACGAGGTTCAAGCCCCACAACACCTTGGGCTACCTCAGGGTTTAAGCCTCAACCCATTCCCGAACTATGGGGACTTTGATCCATGTCAAGGCATGGTACGTAGGAAGTCACCACAAGGATCAATCCCAAAACCCGGTCCTTCTGACCATGTATGTTCCTCAAAAACCTCGGGCAGCCTTAGATCCTAAGCCCCAAATGACCTGCCACACATGACGTTTAACTGTATTCACCTACTGAACTACATGGTATTTGATCCATGCTATGGTAAGGTACATAGAAAGCCTCCACGAGGTTCAAGCCCAATATCCAGCCATTCCAGATCATTTATCGTCAGTTCTCCCCCGTCCAGCATGACGTTAAATTGTAGACCCCATTTAGTGGTAATCCCTTGTAACCCCGTTTAGTAGTAATCCGTGTCTGATGAACTACACGGACTTTGATTCCCTACCACGGGGACACGTAGGAAGAATCTTCGAGGCTCAAGCCCAAAACCGCTATCATCTTCACAACAGTCTCATACCATTCAACATCCCCATCAACTGCTCCATCATCAATCCTAATCCTTAACCGGACCACCACATCCCGGTGTGATCATGCCATTTCGTTCCCCGTTCCGTCTAGAAGTATTTGGGAGGCCTCCCACGTGATGACCCCAATATCGGTGTTCCCTCCAGGGGGTTCCTCCATTTGATCCACTCTAGTCAGTGTTCTGATCAACCCTATACCTCTCCGCTGGACGTTAATCTTGCGGAACACCCTTTTTTGAATAGAGGATGCTGAGGAAAACCTCAGACACATGCCCATGGCATATGATTCCCTGCGTTGGATGTGGGATGCCTAAGGCCTCTACGCCCTCGAGAAACCCTATAATAAGAGACAGAAGACAGACACGCCAATCCCCCAGCATCCAGACTCTCCAGTGATGCCCCAACATGACTAATCCCCTAACCAATGGTTTCTGCCCTGACCAGACCCTTTGGAATGTCTTGAGAGAAGCAGTATAATTAATTAGCATCAATGAATATATGGCATCAGGAAGAGTTTCACGAACAATGTATTAAATCTATGAGGGAGACCCAGACTAGGTGACAAGTTTTGAGGAGGAATCCACAAAAAGATGAACTGAAATCCCATCATCCCATTTCGATCAAGGAGAAAACGTCCCTGAATAAGGAACGGATACCACCCGCCTTTGGAAAGCGGGAATGTGGGGTAACAAAGTTGTTCCTGTCGCAATGAAGCTGACGGATGCTCGCACCCCGATGAAATCATTAGAAACATATATTTATATTCATGAAATATAGTATTTAATTTAATGATCATTAATTTTACTAGGCTTATATTTCAATTTTTTTCAATGTGGTAAGATATTTTCCTCGAACATCCACTTTTCATTCGTGTTATTCTTTCTTTCTCCTTACCAAAATTTAATTTTTAATTATTCTTATGTAATAATCCAATATTATTTAATTATTCTCCAAATATATTTTCCTATATCAATTATTCTTTAATTGATAGGGAATCAAATCTTTTATAATGTTCCCATCTCAATTACCCTTGATAAGAAAGCCTATTAAAGGGAACATCCCAATTTCTTACCCATTTTCAAGTATATTCAAAAATATATTTTAAGATACCATATTTTTATGAAAGATAATTTTTATCATGAATAACTATATTATATATTTTTCAATGTTATTTAATCAATTAATCTATTTCATATTATAAATACTCTTTAAAATTCTCCCATAAACCACACTCAAGTGGCCCATTTATAAATTTTCATGAACACACTTTTTACATATTTTTACATTATATAGAAATATATTATTCTTCAAAAAAAATTTCATTTCCCTTAAATTCCATTTAATTTCATATAAATTTTTAGAATATAATATTATGGAAAATAAAAAAATCCCCAAAAAAGTCAAATTTGGAAATTAAAAATTGGTATTTCTATAAAGAATTATTCGATGATTTTGTAAGATTATTTTTGTCCATTTCAACACCATCTATTGAATCATATGATTAATTGCTATTTACCTTTTATTATGTTCAATAAAATATTTTATGAAATGTTTTAAGATCAATTTTTCTATGGTTGTGCAATATTGATACCATTCACCATAACACTCATAATAGTTAGTCATTTTTTACAAATTAAGAATCATATTTACAATTAGTATGTATATGTAGTTTAAGATTCACCTAATTCATATGAGGAATACCGTATACATAGTTAGTGATATACATAGGGGTAATAATTGTGACATGTTGTGTCAGGCCTGACTCGACAAAACCTGGTACATGAGAACATGACATACATCACACCTCGACAGAAAGCCATGGGCTGTATTCTTAGGATATAACATCACATTAACAATCTTATAGATATGACAATAAACATGTCATGTATTCCCCTTTTAATTGACCGGTTAGGGTTGATAATTAATTGGTAGAATACCTATAATGGAGAAGTGAACTATTTTTTGGAATTTTAGCATTGAAAGTCACGTTTTGCAAGCTATCAGAGTGTTACAAACCATGTATCTGGGTTACAAAATGTGCAATGATATCCGAAGGCAAGTAGTGAAAGGTTTCATGCTATGAAGGGTACTTGACATACATAATCATCAAACATCACAAATTAATAAAGGATTTGTTTTTAATTTTTATTGTTGTTTTTTAAATCAACGTGTCATATTTTTTGATGATTTATGATATTAACTCTTTCATGATGTGAAATGTTATTACATATCATGTAATACCGTGACTCTAGTTTTTAAACAATAGATGTAGATTTGGTCCTCATTTCTCTTCCTATATAGTTTTGTCTCCTTCATCTGAGGCCTTCCCTATGTGATCTTGAAGCATTATAACCCTTTATGATCGTCTCATTTGGAATTCGGTCATCGTTGCACTTGCAGCGTGATTATGGGGTAAGCTTTATCCCTCGTTCAATGACATTATCTATTTATACTCCTACAATATTTCAATAGATCATATTGATGTTGATTTATCTAAAAATCTAGATTTTGAGCCGCATCCCTAGGTTTTTTTTTCTTCTTCACCTACATTCATATGGATGAGTTCTGTTGCGAGTTTTAATTTTTAGGAAAAGTTTGGTGATTCTATTTCATTTAGGAAAATTTTTTATCATTGAATTGCATGATATGTTTAAATTTTTGAATTAAATTCATTAGCTCAAACGGTCTTTCAATTAAATTAATAAAATCGAATTCATGTGAATTGGTATGTTTAAAATGGTTGGGGAATGTCAATTTTGATGGGTTTATTGAAATTGATAAATTTAAATGGTTTCATTTAAATTGGAGATTTTATGGAAACAATTTCTATTAAAATTCTAATTTGAAATGTGTAAATAAATATTAGAATTAATGGAATTGGTTTTTAATAGATTTAAAACATATATAAATGGAAAACAAGTTTTGTTGAATAGTAGTGGTTTTTACTTGTGAAAGGGTCATGTTTTTTCAAAACAATGTATTGGTTTAAAATGGAACATTGACCATGAAAAGAACGAATTCAATTTAATGGTATTTTAATAAATTTAAATATAAATTTCACATCATTTATTGTGTAACAGAAAATGATTTCCTTATGTAGTTGGTGACTTTTATGGAAACAAACTATTCTATTAGAAAATTATAAAACATATAGGCAGCGAGTCACATCCTTGGATGGATGGTGGCACATTTGTGCAGTGTCAAGTGGCATGTGTATACATATATTACTAAGATTATATAGAGAGTGCAGATTCATGCATCTTGAAACATTTATACCTATTTGGCAGACAATCATGTTCATATCATGTTTTATATTTCAGTTATAAATATATAACAATGTTGTAGAATTTCAATACATGCCTTCTAAATTTAAATAAACTATTATATGTAATTGTTTTATCTCTTCAATTATTTTAAACATATTCTTATATCTTCTAAATCCTTTTCATTAATTATATTGAATCATTTTAATTGTATAACACGATTTCTTTAAATAAACATTGAAATTCCAATCCTATTTATTTTAAAATTCAAAGCATTTCTTTGGTTAATCTATTTCCAAAATCAGATAAAGTGTCTTTGGTGAGACCTTATAGAAAATTTCATCTCACACCATACTTGATACATTAGGTATTTGTATATTATACCATTCTAAGTTCGGGGAAGGGTAAATGGTCACTTAGAGGTGGATACATCTCATTAACCATGGATGTGGTGAGTTGTGTCTTTAATGACTTGGGTTGATTTTACATATTTTGGTTCTTGGATTGTTGTACATTGGGTTTTTTATTCCACATAGTATTTTTTAATTTTTTTCTTAGTGGAGTGTCTTTTGATATGAATACTAACATGTCTCTTATTTTCTTTTGAAATTATTTGTAAAAATGGTTCCCACATTCAATTCTATAATTCAATATTCTAGTTTCCGACCCATAGGGATTAAGAATGGAAAATGATATCTTTAGGGCTGGATTGGTTATCAGGATACCAGGGTACCATGACTGGTTTGTGACTAAATAGTATCCAAGGAGGCTATTGAGATTTTTTCTTAAATTAAGTATGCAGTTTAGTAATCATATAAGAACATTGGAGATAGTTACGATTGAGGGCCTGAGCAGTTATCACCCCAATCAACCATATGCCACCATGGGTGGTAAGATAATGACTTCTTGTGGATTAGAATTTGTCATTTCCATATTTTTTTTGATTAAGTGAAATCCAAATCATGTTATTCTATTTATTGGAAATAATTTTCCTTATTTCTAAACTTGATTGTTAGTATAATGTATCCCTTGTTTTCTATCAATGTTGTGTAGAATCATTCCTCTGAGATGAAATAAAAAGGATCTAGAAGGATGATACTACAAAATCATAATGAGAAAATGTTCCAGAGGACCCAAATCTAGTTGAGTTTATTGTGCACACTATCAATTCAATGGAACAATATCAAACTCCAATTATCTTTCAGTATCTAGTTGCGGAACCATAGAGAGATGTTATATGAAATATTATTCAATAGTTCCATCACATAATGCCACCAATTTTCAAATGATATGATGATCCTAAACATGATGTGGAATGGTTGGGAAATATACAATGTCTATTTGTGTTCATGGAGACACAAGATGAGATCAATGTAAAATATGAAAACTTTTTGATGGAGGGACTACGTAAGAGATGGTGGGACATGATAGTGATGATAGAGAAACATGTGGTTTTAGATTTTAAAGACATCAAGGTTATTTTCACATACCAGTTCTATCCAAAGTCAATGATATTTTTCAATGATGTAGTGTTTACCGTGCTTGAGAAGGCCGATAAAATCTGGACTGTGTGTTAAAATTTCTTTTAAAATTTTGTGTAGTTTGTGCCTGAAAATATATCTAATGAGAGGCTTAAGGCTCAATAATTCGAGTTGGGACATTTTTAGATATACATTCTCATGTTTTCTTGATAATCCTTCCCACTTATGGAAATGTGATGGATATGATAATTATGGCCAAAATGGACCTGGTAGGAATGTCAGGGTTGATTGGAGTTTGTTTCTCTCTTAGAGGAATAATCAGTTCCTTCAAAGTAAAGTATAAATGTGATGATTCTCATAGTATTTCTCAATAATATTCTCATTAAAGTCCTCCTACTGCACCATGAGGAAGTACTTTTACAATCTATCGGTTGGGATATCCACGATATTCTAAGAGGGGTTTCACTAAAGAACCCTGAAACTATATCTCTAATAGAATATTACGACACTTTATGGGATTTTGAAATAATGTTTATACTTTGTGTAGTGGAATATGATGGTCAATTTCACCAAAAACTATGGGGAAATTAGATGATTAACTTATAAAAGGGTGCTAGACACATGCATATTTAATGAAGCTACGTCATATAGTGTTCGAGTCTCTAGATGAAGATGATATTGATCCATTAATTGTAAAAGGTACCATTTCTATAGCTTCTTCATTTGTGATAACATTATTTGATATGGGTGCATCTAACTCATTTATTTCAAACTATACCGTTATCCTGCATAATCATCATATATAGATTTTATATTTTACAAATGATATTAATAAAACCCTTGGAATAAAGAGAGAGTATGGTTTCTTTAGTCCCACTTTTGACATCTCTCTATCAGATCGGGATCTGGCTTGTAGTTTTTTGGTCCTTGACAAGATACCCCTTAACATCATTTTTGTAATAGATTTGGTTATTTATAATGAATATCAAATTGATGTTATCATCACTTGGTCTACCTTACTAAAACTTGTGTCATGTCTCTTGTCTTTAAAGGATAATGAGACCAAATGTCATGTAGATCAACACCTTCTTATCTAGATATTGAGAATGTAATATCTATATTTTATTTGGATCTACAGCCTGAATCATTGAGTGGTAATATCCATTCACCAGTCATCAAATTTCTTGACGTATTTACTTCTGATTTATGTAGGTTTCCAAAAGTTAGGGTGGTCGAGTTTTTCATTTACTTAATTCATGATACTCAACTATTTTTGACTCCCTATTACCACGTGGATATAGTAGTAATGTAAGAGTTAATTTCCGCGTTGTACAGTCTACTTGATAATGGATTTATATGCACGAGTGTGTCTCACTGGGTGACATCAGTTCCCTTTTCTATGAAGGATTATGGTTGTTTTATATTATGTTTTGATTACATATTTCTATATCGAGTCATGGTGATGAAAAAGTAACCATTTACATTAATTGATAATTTGTTTCATCATCGAAGCTGAAATGTTATTTTCAAAGATCAACCTCTCATATGGTAACCATCAGTTGAGAGAAAAATAATCCGACCATCATATAATTTCCTTTCAGAGTAGGTGTGACCATTATGAGTTTTTTCCCTTTGGTATAACAAATTCTTATGATGTTTTCATGGCATGGATGAATTGGATTTTCGATGAGTATCTCGATACCTTTTTGGCAGTCCTTGTAGATGACATCTTATTTACTCCAAACCGATGAGGATCATATTAATCATCTAAGAATAGTTATGAGTCTATAAGGAAATCACTGGCTATACACAAAGCATTCAACATGTGGTTTCTAGATTTATTATGTGAAATTATTTGGACACATGTTGTCTAAAAATGGTATATATGTTGATACTTAGAATTCAATGGAAGCTCTTAATTTGGAGAAACTATGAAATATCCTTGAGATTTCATGCTTCTAAGGATTATTTGGATATTATCCTCAGATCATGAAAAAATTCTCAAAGTTTGATTCTCTTAAGACAACTCGGACTAAGAAAAGGTTGAATTTTTCGTAGAATGATAAATATTAGAGTTATTTGGTTGATTTGAAATTACATTTGACTACTACATCAGTTTTTACTCTTCTAATGGATAGGCATGGCTATGTTGTCTTTTTTAAGGCATCTGGCTCACTCTTGGGATATTCTCTTATTTAGGGTGATCATGTAGATGCTAATGGTTCTCATCTTCTTCGGAAACATGATAAGAATTATCCTAAGAATTTCCTTTAACTATCAGTTGTGATTCATGATCTAATGTGTTGGAAGACTACGTTTTTGGATAAATGTTTTCTATGTATTTAGACCACCTAATCATGAGTTATGACTTCACTGAAAAATATATAAATCCTAGCCATAGGATATGTGTAGAGTACCTACAATCCTTCTACATTGACATCTCCTAAACCATGGGGAGAGGGAATCTGGTTGTAGATTCATTAAGTAGAAAAATTCAAACCGAGTTATTAAAATAATCTTCATAAGAGTTGAATTTGATGGCTCTATTTACCATGTTAAATATTAGAGTATAGGAGAAAGGGGATGATGTTTTTTCAACCAATATTCAGTTGAAATTCTATCTTATTAAAATTATTCATTAATATCATGATATTTATTATAGATTCCATAGCATCAAAGGCTCTCTTTACGGTGGGAAACACAGTGGACCTATGGTCATTCTCCAACGAGGTTGTTCTATGCTATTAGAATAAAGTTTTTACCATTAGTAGTAAGAGATGTTTTGATGGGTGATTTTCTTTATTCTTAGTGGGTTGTGCATCACGGAACCACTATGATGTTCTTTGACATGTGGGGATAGATCTGATGGTGAAGGATAAAATGGGGAATTGCTGAGTTTTTCCAACATTTATAAACATGCAAGTAGGTAAAGACTGAGCATCAGAAACCTTAGTGAATACATAGACACTTCCAGTCCATACTTGGATGTGGGATGGAATTCCTATTAAAATTTTGGTTGGTTTTCCTCGTACCCACATAAAAAATATTGCAATATGGGTTCTGGTCAATAGGAAAACCATGTTAGCTTACTTCATACTCATTCAAGATAAAACCAAAGCTAAAGAGTTGGGAATTAACTATTAGTGGGAGATTATACATTTTGACAGAGTTCTATATGTCATATTATTTGATGGTGATATGTTTTCTACTTCTATTTTTTGTAGAGGCCTTCAATAGGTATTGGGATCATAGGTCTGTTTGAGCACAACATACTATCCATAGTCAGATTTCCAGATAGAAAGATCTGTACAGATTATAGAGGATATTCTTCAGAATTGCATTATCTAATTTGGTGGGGATTTAGAAGATCATGTTAGGCTATTTGTGTTTCCATATAATACATGATAATAGTTTGCGATGATGATGTCACCTTTTGTGGACTTGAATGGTCGTCCTTATAAATTTTAATTGGTTTGAACAGAGATTGGTGAAAGATAATAAAATGGTCCAATACTGATGCAAGAGAAAACGACAAAGATTTATATAATTAATCTCATAATATTGATATTATATATCTGATATAATTATTGTGATGATCATCACAGTAGACCTTTGGAGTTATCAATTGGGGACTAGGTGTTCTATAATATACCACCCTTGTTGGGTCATCGATAGCTTGGGAATAAAGGAATGATTTATTATAATTTTGTGCGACCATTGAATGTTGGTGAAACATTGTGGAAATTTTCATAATATTTTGAAATTAAACTATAGATGATATTGATATAATATGTGTTACACATAATGTAGCTATGAAATTATCTCAATGATCCAGCTTATATTTAGTGTTGGGGTGATATTGATATTGAACCTGATTTATATTTGACTGAGTGGAAAGTTATGATAGTTGATTTGTGACCAAGGTGCCTCATGGGAGGACAACACATCTTGTTCAGGTTCCGTAGAAGCACAGTCCTGATAATCTTGATTTATGGGAATGTGAGTAACTGAATAAGAAACAATATCATCATCTTCTTGGAATGCAATATTATTCATTGGAATTATGAGGATATAATTTTTTTATAGTGGGAAGGTTCTAACAACACATTAAATATCTAATAGGAATTCAATTAACCATTATAGGGATTACCCTTTTCATTAGATAGGTAGGATAGAGAATGAATTGTGAGGATACCTATCAAGGTGAAGTTATATATTTTTTGGAATCATAGCTTTATCCTACCTTCTCTGTATGTTTCATGAGGGTGACATGTAGTGTGACTAGGTTACATGATGTGTAATGTTTACTGGATGCAATTCATGAAAGGACTAATTCAGTGAAATGTACACAATGTGATTATCATTTACACATAATTAAGGAATTAAATATCATCTTTTAATTTAGATTGTTATCTTTTAAATAAAAGTTATATGTTTTTCCGAAGTTTCAGATACTTACTATTTCATGATGTAAAATGATATTAAACATCGTTTAATACCCCCACTATAGTGTATAAATATAATGTTTTGTTGAGATAATCATTTCTCCTCCACCCCAGTTTCGTCTCACATGACCTTAAGCCTTCCCTAGGAATTCTTGTAGCCTTACAACCATTCTGAATACTTTTTTTGAGTTTGGTAATAGTTTTTCTTGATGTGATATTTACATGTAATCATTCTCCCACATTTTCTGTTTTTCACTATTTCTCTTCCCTTGGGATTTAAATACAACATCATGAAATTGATGGATCTAAGCTTTTGGGTGTTTGATTTCATCTCTAGATTTTTTCAAGGTCTTATACACCATTTTTTAAATTGACAGGAACCGTTGTGAGTGCTGTGTTTCAAGAAAATGTAGGAAATTCTATCTCATTTAGCCAAATTTATTATCGTTAATTTCATGATGTATTTCAAATTTTTATCTATATTAAATTTCTCAAACAAACTTTCAATAAATTTAATAAAATCCAATTCTAGATAATATTGTGTTTTGAAATGACTTTTCCATCATCATTGGGGTGTGCTTATGGATATTTTTTATTTACATTGATTAATTTAAATGAGAGTTTTCATACAAAATATTTGAATTAAATATTTGAATTTAATTGTGATAATGAATTGTGTAATTGAGTGTATTGGTTTTCCATGGATTTTAAAATTGTCAAAAAGGATTCAATTTTTTTGATAGAAACACAATGGGTTTATTTTATTAAAAACACATGTTTTTTTATTAAAACCCATTTTTGATTACAATATAAAAGTAGAATTGAAATGGTCGAGTTGGATTTAATTTTATTTAATTATGTCCTAAAATAAATTTCCCATCATTTATTTTGTAAGAGAACATGCAATACTTAACTAAATGGTAAGTTATTTGGACACACTCTATGTAATTACAACATTCTAAAACATAAATGCAGTGGGTAACAACAATGATGAGATGGTGATGAGTTTCCTTTGGCCAGTGTCTGATGGAATTTTTATACACATATTGTTGATGTCACATAGAGAGTGTAAATTCTAATAGCCTAAAGATTTCATAAATATTTGGAAGATGGCCATGTCACTCACTTATTTTATATTTTAAGTATAAAGGTATTCAATTTTGTAGAACTACATTTTCTGGATTCTGAATGTAAACAATCTATTTATTGTAACTTTTTTACCTAATACAATTTTTATAGAAATATTCCATCCCTTTTAAATGATTTTTTAAAGTAATTTCTATCATTGGAATTAAATAACATCATTTTCATAAATATTCCTTGAAATACAAAACATATTTTTTATAAAATTGATATCATTATTTTGGTTATTATATTACCATGATTAGATGTGGAATCCTTGGCAACCCCCTAGTGAGATTTTTAGGACACACCATAAATGTGTCTTCGGGTGATTGTAGATTATCAAAATGTAGATTCAAGAAAGGGGAATGTATCGCATAGTGGTGGATCGAGGTTTTGAACATTGGATGTGGTGAGTTGTTTCCATAGGGTCTTTGGTTAATTTTACCTATTTTTGAACATGTTTTGTAGTTCATTGGGTTTTTAGTCCTTTTTTATTCTATTAGTTTACTCCCATGAGAGTTTCTTTTGATTTTCATACTATCTTGTTTCTTTTTTTTACTTCTGTAATGAATTTTGAAAAACCATCCAAAAATTCAATTGAATGATGTCGGGTGCTATTCATCTACCCATGGTGATCAAGAACACCCTTAGGGGTATGTCAGGGTTAGCTCGATTATCTAGTTAAAAGGGTACCCATGATGGTTCGTTATAATGGATAATTAAAAATTTTCACAAACAATTATCATAGATTTAAAATTAATTATGTTTCCAGAGAAACCATGTTTATGATAATGATATTAGATATGTATATCTTTTTAATTTATGTTAATTTTCTTGTTTTAGATTATACATTATGTTCTGATCTAATTTAGTGTATGTAATTTTTTATAAATTACGAATTGAAAAAGTAATGAAAATCGTACCAATACACATATTCCACATATGAATTTCCACCCTATGGAATCTAATGTTGTGCGAGCTGGAGTTGTAGCTAGAGCCTGCAAAATTATAACTATATTTGAAAAATTGTCCAAGGTTCTGAGAAATAACATTGAAAATATAGAGCAGGTTCATATAGAATGTAGTGTAACAATGTCAGACAACTTCATGTGATAAACCCTAAATTAATACATGGGACTAAAAACCCATGGATTGATGATCAGTGCATATGTTACATAGAGAAGAAATTTCTATCATTCAGAAGTAATAAATGGGGAACGTTACCCATGAGATTTATCATAAATTGGGAGATACTAACTTATAGTTTCATTGATTCTAAAAAAATGAAGTGTGAAAAATTTCAAATAGGTAATATAATGATTCAATGGAAATATTTTATTGGAGAAATATTTCCCCAAAGAAACATAAGAAAATATTAAAATACAATTCTGGAGTTTGAGAAAAAAATTTAATGAAAACATTTCCAGACATGAATCCTACATTACAAGGATATAGAGGCTTTATATGGATTATGTATATAATACAAAGTGAAAGGTTAATGTATTCCATTATGGGTTAAAAAAATTCTTCTATAGGAAAATATTATCCAATATATTATCATCAAATAAGGATATAGAATCATGTTTTATCATGATAGATAATGAATACACTATATATTATTATATTATATGAAATATTGATAATAAGAGAATAATAGAGAATGATATTGATAAAGGGAAAAAAATAAAAATATGGTTTTTCCCACATGTGATGATTTGTTTTAAGAAACACCATTATAATTTATTGAATGGGATCGAATTTAGTTAAAGGTGTGAAGAGAAAGGTCACCATGCTCATAAATGTAAAGGAATGAATGAATTTATAGATGTGAAATATTTCACTTATAATGAGGCGTGAAATAACACAAATGAGTTTCCCAAGTGTCTCATATATATAGAGAAGAAAAATGAAATGGGATTAATGTTATGATTGTGCTCCTACAATAGTTGAAGTGGAATATTAATCATATTTTAATTTTTGGAATTAAGTAAATCTAGGTATAAGAATCATGGTAAATATAAGGATTTTTTATAGTAAGTTTCTTATATTGATATAGAAACAGGCAGGTATTCATTATGGTTTTAAGGTGATTAATGTATTTTTAAATTTGGAATGTGGTATTAAGAGCTACATTATTTGTAGAATCTTATGTACATTTTATTTTTTCAATTTAATAATCTTTCATCTAGTTTTTTGGACACTGAATATAGACATGGATGTTATAGAAAAATAATATGATAAACTACTAGTGTAATAGACCATGATAAACATTTGATATATTTTTTTATATCTTATACATGACTTCTTGGTTTCGGTAAACATTTAATGGATGATGAAAGGATTTATGAACTATATGATTCGTTAAACATAATTCATTTTTGAAAAATAATTCTTGAACAATTATTTGTATTTGTAATGGACGATGTGAAAATATGTTGAAGAACCTCCAAGGGATGACATTATGATTATCACATGACATAAAACCTACTACGTTTATTTTCTCAAGTGATTCTCTAAATAGTTAAAGAATCCCTCAACTCTGAGATACATATTTTTTGTTTAATTTTCATTCCAAGAAATCAATAGCCATTTAACTTATCACAAATTAAATTTTTTTTTGATGAATAACATTATAATGACCATGTTCTCTATCACACTCAATCAGAACGTGATAGATTTATTTCTCTTCAATGACTATATATTCATTAATGTTCTACTATTTTGGAATCCCCAAATTTTTTCGACCAACACATTTCTCATTACTTATATTTTTTTGATGTTTTTAATCCATTTTCATGATGGTGGATTTATACATATAAATTTTCATGTACGAATGTTTTTGAAGTAAATTTTCAAATTTTGTAGATGAAATTTCAAGAATGAGGAAAGAATATAACACAATAATATATTATGTCATGTATCTTTTAGAATTTATCCTCATTCAGAGTGTGCATTGAAACTAATACTATGGTTAACTGAATGATAAAATATTATTAACGTTATAGTCAACACCTAGTCCTTGTATTTTTGGGAATAAAAGTGATTATTTATATTAAGAAAATATATAATTTTTTTATAAAATGAATTAATTTACTACCGATTAATTAAAAATGAAAATTGTATTCGATTGAACCTAAAATATGGGTTTTTTATAAAAATTAATTATTATGACCAAAATAGAATTTTATATTCTAAATTTTAATTAATAACAATTAGTGAAATATAATTACCAAATGTATATGTTACATATTCAATAAATTTTTTTAAATTCAACTAATAAGTTTGATAGTGGTAATATAAGAGAAAATCAAAATTTACACATAAAATAATATATTTTTCCAACTTACGATTTTATGACTATTAATAGAGAAATTGTTTTAATTTTTTTTTGAAACATTAAGATTCTTCACTACCTTCTTCACTCACTAAGGACTCTTTTGTTTTCTAAACCTCTACAATGAATGTTCTAAATTTTTATAAACTATCAACTTCTAAATAATAATTTTCCATTGAGTTTGATTCAACCATATTACTCATCATACTTATATTCTTTCTGGAATACCATTATTGAATTTTAGGAAATACTTCTATACTTTATCATTTTTGATCCACTTCTCCAATCGAGGTATTTCATTTGAATCATATCGATATTCTACAACATTATTCTTGGGGTAATTTATTGAAATTTTCCTGATTCCCCCACACTCAAAACATTTTATTGGTTTTATTCCTCCCTGAATTCCTCTTCCTATTCGGTAGTGTAGAAGCCAGAACTATTCATCAATTTGGGCCATTGGGCCACCGGTTTGGGCCTCGGGTCCTGCAATGCAATCGACCCATCCAAGGCTTGTGGGCCAGTTGATTCTCAAGGCCATAATTCCACCATAAGGCCATAGGGCCACCCCAAGGCCTTTGGGACACTTGAATTTAGATGTACTTGTTAGACTACAAGGAACATGGCTTTAGATGATGATTCAGGGAGACACATTCCCTAGAGAATAGATAACTATATTGGGAAGAATGAGAGGGTATGGCTTTTCCATAGGTATTAGGACTGTGTAGCATTGAATAAGACAACTAGCTGACCATCCATGCAATGGTGGAGTGGTGATATCATGAAATATGCTGGGGAGGAGTAGTTCCATGTTGTCTTCTCTGGATGATTCCCTCTAAGACCTATGGGTCATTTAATTTTCTCTAATCCTTCGGGCCTTCTATGTGTTCCCCCTCACACCTTGAGAGGTGGATTATCAAGAATAATAATAAAAAATGATGTCCTCCAGGCCATTCCTTCCTTAATAATCACAAATATCTACTTCATCAATATCTTGATTTTCATCATTCTCATAGAATTAAAATCTATTTCATATTATCTATAAAAAATTTAGACATTCCTAATATAATAATAAATAAAAATGTTATGAAATTCTTCATGAGATAAATCATATGTATCTTCTAAAGTATAAATGTTTGAATTGAACCAATCTAGAATGGTTCCTATAACTTATTTCATAATTGTAGAATCTTCCATGACATAATTGAATCATTTCATGTATCAATCAATTTCCATTACTCTAGTGATGTATTCATCCATTTTTTCATCCCTCATTCTGCTTTCACCATTCTTACTACACCTTATTAATATAAATACTTCTTTGCCTTTATTATTCCCTTAATATACACTTTCTATCATGTCCCACATACTTATTGAAGTTTGGAGACCCATTAACTGTTAATATACATTCTCAAATATGGATATAAGGATTTTATTTCTTTCATTTCAATTAAATTACATGTTTCTTTTGTTAGATAAAATTATAATAGAATCATTCTCAACTAGTGGAAAAAAATAGTAGCTGATCAACAATATCAAAGCCAAGATATAAGAGAAAAGGAATCATCATATTTTTTCATCCATAATAATTCATTCCATAAAATGTAGGAAGTCCTATACTATTGATAGAATTTATATTATCAATGATATGTATTAAATAAGTAAACCTTTCTCTAATACCAATTGAATTTCCATGTATCAAGTAACAACCGAGAAGGGGGGATGAATTAGTTTTTCACTTTTTTATGTTTCCAAAATATTACGAAAAATAACTCTTGCAACCTATTACGACTGAATTCATTATCAACCATTTATAAATAAATATTCCTGAAATTTTTTATTGAATTTAAGGAACAAAAATTTTATATATTTTGACCTCAATATGAGAACTTACATTCATTCCATAGCCTCTCTTGCGTGTCTATATAATTCCACAATATTGATGAAGTGAATAAAACTTTTTCCAACTCCTATTATACACCTTCTATCTCTTGATTATAAATGTTAAACTAACTCTGGATAGAACACAATTATCCATATAGAAAAATTGATCAATACAAGATAATAGAAAAATTGTTGAGACTGCTCCAAAAATGTTCAGTCAAATTACTCTGTCCAACATGGAAATGTTTGATGTTTATATTATGGAAAATATTATTCTGATTTTTACCAGATCAAAAACTCTAATAACCCTTCTTCAATATGGTGGGAAATATTCATATTGAATTCTCTAAATCTCCACATTTTGTATGTATTTCAATTATTTAAGTGATCAAATGATCTGAGAATTTATTTATAGGATACATGGAAAACAAAAGCAGCAATATTGAAAAACATTACTACATCATCAAATCTCAAACACCTAAGAAATCGATTGCAATAAAACAACAAATTTGACTTCATAAAACCTCCTTAAATTTTAACGATATTTAAACAAAATTGAGATTAAGGATTGATTTATTAAACTCATCACTCAGTAAAATAATGTTGAATATTGTTTCTAATATTTCTAGAAACATGATCAAATTTTTTTTCAGTTGTCTTAGAAACATGATTAGAAACGTGGATTAGGTTTTCTCAGAAACATGAACAAACACATGGTTCAACATTTCTTACAAACACGATCATAAAATATGTTCACATTTATTTAGAAAATAGGATCTGATTTATTTAGAAAATAGGTTGTTATTTTTTCAGAATTTAGGTATTAATTTGTGGAGAATTAATTTTCTGATTTTGTTAGAATTAATTTTCTAATTTTTGAATAATTTATGTTCTGATTTTTGTAGAATAAGGGTTATAATTTTTGGTAGAATTTAGGTTCTTATTTTCTAAAAATTTAGCTTCCAATTTTCACAAAATTCAGATTTTTTATTTTATAAAATTAATGATTTGATTTGGGTATAATTCATGTTCTGATCTGTCAAGAATTTAACTTTTTAATTGTGTAGAATTCAGGTTCTTATTTGTTGATAATTCAGGTTGCAATTTTTCCCAATAAACATTCTCAGAAAATTTATTGTAATTTCCTCATACTTCTCCAAAATTTATTGAATATATTTTATTAGGAATGATTTCATTATCTTTTAGAACTTATTGATTTGAAAATAATTTTTTAATTTTTTTTGGAAAAAATTTGAGAAGAATTTTAACTTCTGAAATTTCTCCATTCAACAACATCCTCTTTCTAAACTCTTCACAAATGAATGGACTTATTCATTCCTCAAGATCTTTAAAACCTAGCATCTTCATTCAAACTCCACAAATTCTTTAAAACATATAAACTTCTATAATGATCAACATATTTCATTCTAACTAATTATTATAAATAAATACTTATAGCATCCAACATCTTCATCATCCTATTTATAAAATACATTCATCAACAAAAATTGATTGTTTTTAAAAAATACAAAATCAATTTAAAACAAAAAACCAAAATGTTTCTTTATAAGTGGATGATGATATTTATCATTAAGTCCTTCAATGATATCTCATAATACTACATAACATCCACTAAAATATCCCACCATCTATTGGACAGTCCATGAAGCATATATGAAGTAAGATTTACTATAGTATCCATTGTTGTCTTGAGATGCATGAAGATTGTATCACCTGAAGAAATCTAGATTGTGGACACCTAGGTTCCACCTTCTTGAGTAAACATCGGCGGATGTTGTTGTTTAAACTATCTTGTCTGCTCAGATGTCCAAGGAATTGTACAAACATTCACTATTTCCATGGACTGCATGAACCTTCAGAAAATTTTGCGAAGAGCACCCATCTTCTCTTTAGTAATGATATGACGCATTAGTTCACCTTCTTTAGGAACATTATGATTTCCACTCTTATAATGCTCATGTTCAAGATGATGAGTATGAAATATCAATACAAGACAACACAAACATTATAGAATTTTTTTAAATAATGCCAACCCCAATAGGTGACTGAAACTAAGAACCATTATATCTTAGTCTCTATAGACATTGATTACACGTATTCTACCCTGACACAAAACTCATTTAATTTATCCATTGAAATACATATCTCATAACAAAGTTTTGTATTCTTGTATATATCACATAGAAAAATGGATATGCCCATATCATGAACAATTCATGTCAATATATCCCTATGTTTTTATTATGATTCTTGTATCCTTATCATGTTCCCTAAATCGAAATGATTGAAAATAAAATGAATTAGAAAGATCATAGATCAATATCCTCCCAAAACATGTGAATCACCCAATGTGAAATAACAACAACTGTAATAAGAAGACAATATAATAACATTCCCATCCCATGAGTTCAGATTTCCACCATACATGGGATAGATATTCCCATGAGAAAGCTCATTACATATTACTGAAACATCCTAGAATCCTTTATATATTCCCCAAAAAATATGTAAAAATAAAAGAAATCCAACCTTTGATACTACTATGCAATATCCACCAATTTGGAACTCTCTCTTTTGGAGATAAAGGGTTGGTTACAAGACCCCAATCACAACTCCCCATATGGTAGAGGCTATAAACTATCATTGGGTGTCTAAAAGATATAATTTAGAGATTATAAACCAAATTTTAAAATTTTTCATAGAATTATAAAAAATCAAAATCGAAGAGATAATAATCAATTTAATGACTTAGTGGAAGACAATAATAAAATCCATCTGAATAAGCCAATAAATAATAATAGAATAATTTAATGACATGATTTAATGTAACTAAATTTCATGCTAGGAAAAGATAATAATTATTCTACCAGACTCATAAAAATACTAAAAGACCCATTTTATAAAGCCTATATCGATATCATATCAAAAGGCTAACAAATCTGCAAACAATAAATCAATAGCAAGATCCATTTCCCTAATCCAAACTTGAATCCACATAATCATAAAAGGAACAAAATGATATACAAAATAGGGTGTGATTATAACTCTATAAGATGGAACCAAATTTTATAAAATAATCCTTTCTAATAAAAATTGTATGAAATAAATTGATGAATATGTGTATTAATTAATTTGACAATAAATAAAATTCAACATCAACCTTATTCGACACCATGCCTGAATATCTATGATATGGTCTAAAAACTGGGAATATATAACCATATAAAAGTGGTAAAATAACATTATTTGGAACCATTCTAGAATATATTAGACCATGTCGTTCAGTTGCATCAGATTCCAAGGTAGTTTTGGGAGGTTTTTTAGGAGCGGTAATAGTTCATGGGTAACATGTCATTTGGTCGATTTCTCTCAGTACATTTTTTTTGTCATTTCTATTGATGATGAATTGGGTTATCCTTGTAGGCTATCAGTTCTCATGATAGTCTGAAATTGTTACTTTATGTGGTTAGATGATGAGGGATGCATACAATGATCTACATTTAATGACTGTTGCATGCTGTTATGTGATGCTCTTCGGTGAGTCTATATTGTGTTTGGAAGACAATTATGATGGTGGAAATGGGTTAGTGAGAATGATAGTGATGTTGATGATGCGAAACATGTGAAATGACAAGAAATATTAACGGTGATAGCGGATTCTGATGAGCATTGCTGCTGTTCGGAATATCTAGAGGCAAAATCATATGGTGTTCTATGTGATGGGTGTTTGACTCGAGGCTGGAGCATGTCTCGAGATGTCTCCTATACCAAGATGTCTAATGATGAGTCTAAATTTTGAATTTTAAATTTTGAATTTTGATGATGTGATTTTTTTTATACCATTATTAAATTTTCATTTACCTCTAATCCTAATGCAGCATTTCATAAAATGGAAAAAATGGATTTGGAGGAATTAATAAACACAACAATATTGGTCAAAGACCTATTAGAATTATAACATCCGAGTCAAACCACAATAATAATTACTTTATGTGACCAAGAATTTCTCACTCCCTATATGAATTATATACTAGGACTATGTCGATTCTACTCAATTTTAGCATTACAACTTTTACATGTACCACTGGTAGGTCCGAGATTGATATATATGCATTACAAAATGTGAAAAAATCCCTATCATATAGCATGGATATCACAATACCACTTCATATATCTCAATGTATAATTATGAAAATTACCATTTATCGTTCAAATACAATGTGCAGTAATATCACAATTGATTAGTATTTACATTAATAAGAAATAAGCCATTATATTGTGTTTCAATAACCAGAAGGCATCATAGGTCACATTTCATGGTAAAAATAATTAAGTGACTAGAAAATTATATTATTTTCAATTTTTTTCGCACCCAATGGGTAGCTATAAGAATGGTTAGCAGGAAATTGAAAAAAAGGGATTTAATGAATAATCTCATTTATTTATTTATTTGATTTGTTGAATCCTTACATTTGCAATGTAACACTATTTAATAAAATTTACATTTATCAAATCATAGGATAAATATATAGACTCTCTACCTTTAACCGAAGATCAAACAATGTTTACAATGGATGAAACCCACAAAAAAGAATGTGTGAATGATTGTGAAGATGTTACAAATCAAAATAGATCAATATCTATTCCAACAATGCAATTGGTCAATGGATTCCCCCACAACAGATGGAGAAGAAGTAAGAGAAGGAATGAAACTATACCAAAACAACCTATGAGGGACCAATCACACTAAAGGGATGTCCCAAAATGATTTTGGAAACCCAAAATAGCATATAGAAATACCTAGGGTTGATAAGAGTAGATTTCAAGTAGATTAGAATGGATATTAGCCACAAAAAATGTTTGTGACTACATGCCAGCCATTTTCATGAAATGTAATGTGGTTACACATCGTGAAATTGTTTCTGTTGCAATTAAAATGAAACCCCATTTTCTCAAATTTAATTTATTAAAACCCTTGGACAATTAGACGTCGTGTAATCCCTTTACACTTCTTCAAAATATACATTATTTTATTTTTTATTCTATTTTCCTTTTAATCAAGATGAGCCTCTTTTAGAGTCTATCAACTCTCCAACAAAAAATGAAACACATAATCCATTTATTCCTAAACAACATAAATTCAAACATGTATACATCCACACACATTAGGTCATTTTATCCAACAAATATCTCCTCATGTATACTCTTTTTCCCTTATCTTGTTTCTTAATAAACAAAGAATATGTTTATTCAAAAGAGAGATTCCAAAATAAAACCACTACCAAAAGGTATTATTAATGAAAAACTCAAAAAGATTAATTCCTAGAAAAGGATGAGATCTTATAGATAGCTTTTACCTTTATCTGGTTGTTTTCCAAACCATCCACATAGATAAAATTTTCTAAAATGTGGACATCAAGAATCCAAAACTATCATATCAATAGTTTCTATAAATGCTAGTTCTCTTTGAGTATGTCCAAAACTGTCTACTTGTGTATCACCTACTCCTAATCATATTTCAATTTCACAAGGATATCATTAATAAAGACTGCCATGAACCACTGAAAATATGGATTATAGATCCAATTCATGTTTCCTTGAACACTTCAAGGGAATTTTTCAAACTAAAAGGCATCACTAAGAACAAATATGGATCAAAGTGACATGAGAATCCCATTATTGACATATCCACATCTCATACCCACAACTGGTGAAATCCTGAACTGTGACCAACCTTTGAGAACCATCATTTCACTCTAAAATGATCAAATCAGTTATTAATCCTTATTATTGGATACCTATTATTCACAATCACTAAATTTAAGAATCGATAGTCCAAACATAACCACAAGATCAAAGATTTCATATTGATGAAAACAATTAGGGGAAACTAAGGTCAAACACTTGGTCTAATAAATCCCTTTATCTACAAGCCATCCAAATAAAACCATATATCATGAATCTATATTGGATAAATACAATATCTTGCATCAGTATATATTTCATCTCAAGGTGTAAAAAATGTATAAGTCTATCGCTAAGTGGGGATGTATGCCTAAAATATCCTTAGAAAATACATTTTCACATTATTCCACTACTCTAGGGATATAAAAACTCATTGAATCAACTCCCCAAGGATTATGTAAGATAATAAATTAGTTATTAGTTGGAACCTCCTCCGTATGAATCTATCTTGAACTTCTCGATTTTCCTTTTCACCAAAAAATGAAAACATTTTATGATCACTATAGAAACACCCCCTCCTCTACCTGAAATTGTCAATATAAGCATGAACTATTGAAAAATCATTCATACCTAATATGATCCCATAATGAATCATTACTTCTTCCATGAGATTCTAACAGAACACTCCCCTCCAAGAGTTAGTTAATATTGTTTTCGTAATGATGGGATCATTGATTCATCTCTAGTATGAGTATCTAATTGTAAGGGTCTATCCAAGACCTCAATAAAAATATATATGTCTCCAACTTGATGGGTGTAATGAAATGAATTCCTATATAAATTTTAATTAAATACTAAATAAAAGTTAGAAAATAAAGAATAATAAATATAAACAATTTTTGATCATCTATGTTGTAAACCATAACTACCTACTGATTATCCCGACCCTATCCTCTGTCTCCCTCAGCCTTTTGTGGTCCAAATTTGGATGGGATGGTAATAATTAAAAACACCAACCCCTTCCATCAAATCTCAGAACTCATCTTCTATATCCCATACCCTTTGGAACAATATGTCACTTTCACTTCCATTGCTTTAGTGTCCCTTCTACAATTTTATTATCATCCACACATTATCTAATAATTTTTTTGACCATATTTCCATTTCCATTACATGAGTTACAATGTCTATCTATGGGGTTAATGGGTCTATCCTGCGAGAACTAATCTATAGAACCACTACCCTGGGAAATCCTCCTAAAACACATATCACAGATAAGTTCATGACACTGAAATAATCTCACAATTTACTAAGTCTCTACTCATGCTTTCCCACTGACTACAAACACTATTTATGAAATATCATCCATAAAAATATCAACCAATAAAGATATCATTTTCACAAAATAATTTCAATGCATGAAATGAGTTATATATATGGAATATATATACCAACACATCCTTCAATAAAAGGATCCAGTTTGAATGTACTAATCCATTATCATATCCATCGAATATCTATATATATTTGTAAACCTAAATGACTACTCTGATGGTATCATGCTGCCATAGTGAACATAAATAAGATCTTGGATATGCATATCCCTCAACATATTTACAGATTAATCATCCCTAAAATGGGTCTCGAACTCGGTCATTTAAAGAATCATATCATAGGAATAATATGTCCAAAACCCCAACATCGTCATATCAATCCATGACGAAGTCTTGTAGCCAAGGACACTAAATTATCCTCTTGTGTTTGGACCATATTAATAAATCATGTCACAACATCAAGCTAGTCCAAAACAACCCATGGTTTAGGCTCACATCAAATCCTGAGGGTCTCTATCAATGAATCTCATTATGTTTTCTTTTCCTTTTCAACCCATCTATAGGTAATACGAGTAACATGTTCTTCACTACATGTGGTTGTATAGATGGTTATTCATATGGAGGTAGAAGTTATAGAACTAATATGTGTATTGATGCATCATCAATGAGGGGATTATCTTCATGACTTGAATACTGAATCCTACTAAGAATACCTCACAGAGGCATCCTAAAATATAAGATATGTATTTTGGTTAATGAAAATCTCTTGGGAGAGGACTCAAGAAGTACATGGAGACCAAAAACCTATTCCTAAATTATGCATGCACCATTGTGTCCCCTTCAACTAGTTTTATCATCTACCGATTCCATTTGAAGATTATCAGAGACCAACTTTATGGATACATCGACCGCCTCACAGACATTGGATTCTCATTCCTGAAATTAGAACATGAAACACACAACACTATTTCTACAAACAATTAACATATACTCATCTCTTTTGTTACAACCGACTACATTGATACCACTCTGTCTGACCCATCCCAATGGTTCATGTGTCGTGACTCCCCTTTCCACCTACCATTAGCAAGGGATGTTGAATAACACTGAGTAGGAGTATCACTAACATGAAAGGCATTAGCATACATTCCTGCATAGGGAAAAACAAATCTACAATCCCCTAAAATGTGGAAATATGAAAATAAATGAACAAAAATCTTTTCAACACATAATTACCATAACCTATGTATGACATGATGTAATTGAATGTAATTAAGTCCAAATTCAACCCCACCATAATGAGTCTAAATTAAATTTCGAGTTGAATGTTATGGTAGGGACTACGTTCCTGATATTTTCAGAACACACCTCAATCTATTCAGTATCAATAAGAACAATTTTTTCACCATCACACAATGAATATATCAATGGTCGATCATTTGTGAAGGACACATCACATACATGATAAGCCTTTGTGGGTTTGATTATAACAACACATAGTTGGAATCCCCAAAACAAAAATGTAATAATAAAATAATAATAAATTTATTTACATAGGATATTTCATCCAAACATATTTAAATAACATCATGTATACTCTACAAAAATAAACAATATCAAAATAAATTCATAACAATAATGGCAACATAGGATTCAATTTCAATGGTTCCACAAATAAATTCTCTAGGAGAACACACTACAGAAGTCAGAAAAAACTCATGATTCCTATTTATGAGGTAGTTCTTATCATGTCTCTTCATGGTGGAATATTTTAGATGTAATTAAAAATATGATACATTGATAATAATCACTTTTAAGACCACGGGGGATAGAATCATCTCCCTCTGGATTAACCAATAAAGCACAGTATCAACAACCAGAATGTGTTTTCCATGACTATACATAGAACTCAACCTAGTTCATGAAGATGATAGAGGATTTCACTTCAAGCCTTATAAAAGCTTCCAACAAACCTATATATGAATTTGTGCTGATGGGTTCACTATCCTTTTTGTATGACATGATTTGAATATTACACTATGTTTTAGGATAAATGAAACACATAATGATTGAAACGTTTCCATCATATATAGGTATAGTTATCTAATAAATCATTGAAGGGGTACATGTTGTGTTTTTTGAGTACACATCATGATCCTTTGGAATTTTTTCCTTTACTGGTAGAATGGATTTTTCCTTTTCTTGTGTAAAAGGTCATGCATGCTACTACCCATGTACTTCATCCCGTATACTAGTACATGGATAAGTTTAGGTACATCTAGGAATTCCATGTCGGTGTTGGAGTAAATGGAATTCCCATGGAAATGACATGTAGATCTATCTGTTTACCCTTTATGATAAACACTAAGGCATCATGGAGTGTTCACACACTTGGTAATTCTTATCCTTCCCTCGAAACTCGTGCCTCCAATAAGAGAGTGCCTCATGTTGTGTAATCATGGATTACCCAACGTTTATTATGGTATTTTATGGAATCCAATATCAGGTGACATTACTCACTAAAAATAGAGAGTCATTCCCCTATAAGTCATGCCATCATCTTGTAACACAATATAAATGTTCAATTTTGTTTGTAAGACAACCGAATGTGTTACCCACCATCGCATGAGGGGAATATTATACTAGATATTTTTATTATCTAATATTCAGTCACTTCCATCATCTCATTACCGCTATTTATTACAAATATCAAATCTAAAATAGCGAATTGTCCTTCTAGGATATGGGTAATCAATTGTTGATCTCCTATGTGTATGTAAAACCATGATCCATTTAATAACACCCATGATAAGTGAGGAACTATGTGATAAAATAACTATGAAAAAGCTAGAGGAATGTACCTTAGTCAATGTTCATGTCAATATAGATTAATTTCTATTAATATAACTATTTTTGAGAGAATGAAAAAAAACTGAAAGAATTTTCTCCATAATATCTACACACATAACCCCTCCCAAAAAACGATTTATCTACATGAATTTTTTTTGGTAGATTTATTCGTGTTAGTCATAGAAGTAGAAATCAGTAATGACAACAAAATAACAACCTACCTTGATTCAAATTGATGGTTGAAGAATAACGGAGCAGTGTTGTGATCATTGGTGAAATCCTATAATTATTTCTTACACTGATATTCAATATAATGTATAGGGTGATGTTCTCTCAATGAATATCCTCCAATGTCTCTCCAACAGATCTATAGATCTATAGGGTTTAATGTTAAAATATGATAACGTATCGTAAAACTATATTTTTAAGATAATTTATGTCACTACATCGAATAATAAATAAAATAAATTCATTTGATTGTTGTACTTATTAAACACTAGAAATAACATGTAACGCCCCGACCCCAGTTATACAGAGTCGGTGCATTATTACATATCATTGGAATGATCACAAGAAAGATCAAGTCTCGAAAGACCGATTAGTTTAGTAGCCTTAGAATAACAAGATACATTCATAAAGTTTACATTTCATCATAAAATGAAAACTTAACAATATAGTTTCCATATTCCACACTCTTTTCCCTCAAACTATCCTTGCAGGTCATTAATAAAATACTTCTTCTCATCCTGGGAAAAATAAAACATAGAAAGGGGTGAGCTCAAATGCCCAGTAAGGATAACAATATAGAGGAAGCTTTCATAAATAAGAATAAACATTTAAGGCAATATATAACTAAACCAAAAGTATTTTAAAACATGACCTTCATCATAATATGGCAGAAATAAAATGAAATAATTCCATATAATTATTCCCATGGATATTCTACTAGTAAAATAATCACATGAAATATCAATAACCACTTTCATAATGATGGAATGCACAATGCCGGACTATCATAACCACATAGCCAAGGCCTCGTGCCAAGACTACAAATAAGATTTTTTCAAGGCCTTTTCCCAAGACCCTAGTTTGTCTCATGAGACCTACTGATGCATCGAGGAGCTATAGCGGTCTCCACCCGTCACATATTATGTCCAATGCATTCTTCATATGAACAGTTTTAAACATAACATAAACATTCGTATTAAAACTAGAATATGAATTGTCAATACTTTCTCCAAAAACCATGAATGGTATAAAAATAACACATCCACATTCAAACAAATCACAAAAACTTCAATACAATATGTAAGTTTTGTTTCATAATAAATCAACTTCAAATAAGCTTAAAATCCATTAGAGGATGCTGACATAGATGAAATCAAGACCATTTGAGAGAAATATCTCTTTTTCTAAATCATTTAAAAGTCACAGAATTATAAAAGAAGAAATATACTTTGAAAATAATTTTTAAGCTTTTAAGGGAAGCTACAATGATTTTATAAATGTGGAAAATATCCGAACTCACAGAATAATTTAAAAAAAGACATTCTTACCTTAATTATGTCAAAAAGGTTAAAAAGGAACTTGATTGGAAACTGACAGAATGATTCCTTTATAAAATTCTTATAAAAAATCAACAATTGTATAAATGACTTTATCCCATAGTATTTTAAAAAGTAAAAATTATTTGAAATACATTTTTAAGAAACATGGATATGGATGATAAAGAGGTCCCAGTAGATAATCACGTATAAACAACCTCAGATAATGAAGAGATTGTGAAATAAAACCTTACCTTGTAATTTTCCTTAGTCGATGGTATGTTAACATCATGTATAATAGTTAAAAAATTGTTATTAAATTATACATAAACCATATACATAATTATGATATCATATATGATCTTTTAACATTAATTTGTTAATAATATCTTAGTATTATCATTGTTTCGGGTGTTAACTTACCCGTTTTCATTTTTATTTTTTGTTACATAAGTCGTTTTTGTTATGGATAGGTTGTACCTTATTCATATCCAGAATTATATATTTTCCTTAAACATTAATTTTAATCATCAAATGAGAATTATCCTTGAATGGATATGATGGGGAATGAATCTCATCACGTTCGTGTAGATGGTAGTCCGTACGTATGGACGAGCGACAATATCATCCTTTTGATATTAAAATAATATATAATTGGATGTTATATAATATATAGAGAATAATTATAATGTTATATTTATTATTTACAAGAATTACACATCATTATTATACCCATCCAAATAATAATTTTTTGAATAACAAATACACCATGACGTGGATACGGTAAGCCGTACGTACGCACGTATGGTGACATGCAATTCCAAGGATGGATAGAATACTGAATATGGTTTTACCATATTTATAATAACCACATAGTATATATAATATACTAGAGTAATTATTTTATAATGGGAATAACAAAGAAAGAAGATGTTGAAGAAGAAATGAACTTTAAAAAGTGTGGTGAAAACATTACCTCTTCTTCAGGTTCTTCTTTTTTATTTGATCAAAAGGGCTCCTTAAGTTAGCTTTCTTATCAACTAAGGACTCTAAGTTGTAGTGAGGGAAGTCTAGAGAGTATTTTTTCAGGGTTTGGCCGAGCTAAAAGGCTTTGAATGTGTGAATTAGTGAGAAGGGGGAGTTCCCTTTCATAAGAGGGGTGAGGGACACCTTTGGAAAACCTAGAAATATTATTTTATAATAAATTCATATTCGGTTTCTAATGGCTAAAAAGTGGATTATTTAAAGGTTAAGGTAGGGATGGGTCAAAAAACACTCAACCAATATTATTTATATAGGTTTGTGTCATTATATTAACCTTATGTTTTAGATTTAACTCTTAGTTAATTAGTTTGACACTCACCATGTCACTTTGTATTTTTATATTATATAGTTAATAAACATACTATATACATCCAACCGACCCCCATGTGGCCCATTAATGATACACCTATCATTATATAAGTCTCTTGGCCGAACCTTATATTTTTAGGAATTTAATATCAATTAATAATATAATATTTGTTTTAAAAACTCTTTTATGTCAATTTTGATACTATTGGGTATTTTCTTTTTGATAATTTCATAACAGCATTTTTACTTCGAAAAAAATTTATATAACCAAAAATAATATGTCATATTAACCTAGAAAATTAGTGTAATTCATAAAAAGTCTCAAATTACATTTATTTTGATATTTATAATATCAATTATTTAAATATTTCATTAATTAAGCAATTACGGCATCACCATTGTGTCATAAATTAATTAAATTATTTAATGTCCAAAAATTATAAATAAAATATAATTATATATGAAATCTTTTTAGATTTCTAATTAATATTTACAATCTAATTTATCTTATGTATAACTAAATATTTAAAATGTTTTAGTAAATAAACGTTGATTTTAACTCTTTTAACTCTTCTTTTAATTAATAATAATAAATGTCCTAATCTAATCCAAGTGGACCTAAATGATAATATTTTATTCCTATGGCTGTTATTGGTCGAGATACACTTTTATAATAGAATTATGACATGTATTAGGGTAATATTAATATCATTTTTACCCTTAATTATCCTATTTACTTTTAACCTAGGTAAATAGAAGTAAAAAGTTACTATTCACCAAAAATTATTTTCATCTCATTGAACCACATATTGATCCTTGATATTAACTGTGTCTCTCAGATTTTATAAATTCCACTCATATAAGTGGTAAAATTATGTTTTATATGAATTTCCAAATTCTCCTAGGAGGTGGGTAAAAGACGGTGAAAAGTTTAATAAATTTTTTATATATCTAAAATTATTCTAAACTAACTCCAATGAATTACACTGAACATATATAGTTATTATATATCTATTTTGACCTTAATTAAATTTAAATAATATAAATAATTATTTAATTAAAAATTTGGTTTTAATCTATAACTCAGTGTTTGTTCACTATTCATCAAAAATTTAATGATTTCAGAAAAATACCAAAATTTCACCCAAGGCTAATTTTGATATACTGAATCCAAAAATGATGTCTCTTTTTAAAGATAAAATTTATAAAATTTCAAAAAGTGGGTATTACTATTCATAATGGCTAGTTTGATTGGTTTTGGTGTGTGTGTGTTAGAACTCGATGTTGTATACAACACACGCTACTGTATTATTGAAAGGGAAGCGTACCATGGAAGCTCGAGGTGTTACATTCTCCCCTCCATCAAATAATGTTGTCCTAAAAACATATAGAAAATTAATGTATAAAAATACTCGGGTGATTTTTCATCATATGTTCCTTGGGTTCCCACGGTGCCTCTTCCATCTTATGGTTTCACCATAGAAATTTTACCAGACTAGTCATCCGGTTTCTCAGATTTTGTTCTATGGTATCAAGAATCCTGATGGGCTCTTCAAAATAAGACAGATCAGGTTCCATTTCTAATTCCTTGTAAGTGAGTACATGCGTTGGGTGAGGCATTTATTTCCTCAACAGTGATACGTGCAACACAATGTGAAATTTGGAGAGACTTGGCAGCATGGCCAAATGGTAAGCTTCAACCCCAATTCGTTCTAGAATTTCGAAAGGTCTGATGTACCTGAGACTCAATTTACCCTTCTTACCGAAACTTATAATTCTCTTCCATGAAGATACCTTCAAGAAAACATGATCTCCTACACGAAATTCGAAATCCTTCCTTCAGTTATCGGCATTGCTCTTCTGCCTACTTTGAGCTACTTTGATGTGATTTTGGATTACTATCACCTTTTCCATCATTTCCTCCACCAGTTCTGGGCCTACAAGTTTTCTTTCACCAACGTCATCCCAACTGGTTGGTGTGAGACATATCATTCTGTATACCGCTTCATATGGTGCCATCAAAATACTCGAATGGATGCTATTGTTATATGAAAATTCTACCAGAGGTAAATATTGATCCCACATACCCTGAATGTCAATTGAGTAGGATCTCAACATGTCTTCTAAGGTTTGGATAGTCCATTCTGATTTTCCATCTATTTTATGGTGGTAGGCAGTGTTCAAATAAAGTTCATTATCTAAGGCCTTCTAAAGATTCTTCCAGAATCTTGAAGTAGAATGAGGATCTCGATCCGAAACAATCGTTAGGGGTACTCCATGATGTCTTACAACTTCATTAATATATAATCATGCTAGACGTTCAAGTGGTAAATCTTCCCTTATAGTAATAAAATGTGTTGACATGGTATGATGATCAACAATGAACCATATTTCATCATTCCTTATAAGAGTCTTTGATATTCCCATGACGAATTCTATCGTAATTTTATCCCATTTCCAATCAGGTATGGGATAAGGTTGCAATACTCCACCAAGATGTTGCCTTCCATCATTCACTTGTTGAAAAACCATACATCTTGACACAATATCATAAACCTCTCTCTGCATGTTGTCCCACCAAAATGTTCCTTCAAGTCTCTATACATTTTTTTTCTCCAAGGGTGTATAGAGAAATTGGAACTATGAGCATCATCTAGCAATTCTATTTTTAGATCAGGTATATCGGGAACACAAATCCTCTTCTGAAATTTCAAAATTCCATCTTCATACACAAAGTCTCTCAGTCACCCATCATTCACTTCATTAATCTTCTTTTGAAAGTATTCATCATCACTCTGAGAACTCTTAATCCTTTATAGTAAAGATGGTTTGTCAACCATTTGAAAAACCATTGATGTTTCACCTTCCATGATTATTCCCATTTCCATCATTACTAGATCCATGAAAATTGGATCCCTTTCAATTATCATATTGTTCATAACTCCACGATCTTTTCTGCTCAAAGAATATGCCTCCTTCTTTGCCTTCCCCAGGTGGCAGTGTATCGTGAAATCATAATCCTTGAGTAATTCAAGCCATCTCCTTTGCCTCATGTTGAGTTATTTTTTTGATAAAATATACTTCAAACTCTTGTGATCAGTATAAATCTCACATTTTTCACCATAGAGGTAGTGTCTCCATATCATCAATGAAAAGATCACATATGCTAACTTGAGATCGTGAGTAGATAGTTTTTCTCATGAATTTTCAGCTATCGTGATGCATAGGCAATAACCCTCTCATTCTGCATAAGCACACAACCAAGTCCTTTCTTCGATGAATCACTATAAATAACGAACCCATCATTCCCCCATGGTATAGTGAATTTAGGAGAATTGAATAATCTTCTCTTCAGTTCTTCGAAACATTCCTTACACATTTCTGTCCAAACAAATTTAACCCCTTTACGTGTGGGCTTTGTTAATGGGTCAGCCAACCGGGCAAAATTATAGACGAAACGTCGATAATAACCTACTAAACCTCTAAAACTACGTACCTCAGTTATACTCGTAGTTTCTAGACATTATTGGATTGCATTAGTCATAGAAATATCAACAGAGATTCCATACTTGGAGACAATATGGCCAATAAAAGAAATCTTCTGAAGCCATAATTCACACTTGCTAAACTTCCAATATAATTCATTTCTTTTCAGAGTCTTCAGGATAATGCACATATGATTTTCATGATCTTCATAGATTTTGGAGTTTACCAAGATATCATAAATAAAAACTACCACAAATTCATCGAGATATTCCTTGAAAACTCTATTCATTAGATCAATGAATACATAGAGTGCATTAGTGAATCCCAAAGACATGACTGTAAACTCGTAATTCTCGTACCTGGTTCAAAATGCTGTCTTCAGAATGTCTTCTTTCTTTACACACAACTGATGGTATCCAGACCGAAGGTCAATCTTTGAAAAGTATTGAGCTCCATTCAGTTGGTTAAATAAAGCATCAATGTGAGGTAGGGGATACTTGTTATTTGTTATTATAGCATTGATTTCACTGTAGTCGATACATAACCTCATAGATCCATCTTTATTCACAACAAAAAGGACTAGGGCTCCCCAACATGAAACACTAGGTCAAATATATCCTGTATTACTCAATTCCTCTAGTTGTTTCTTTAGTTCAACTAATTCCAAAGTTTCCATTCTATAAGGGGTCTTCAATATAGGCCTTGATCCAAGAATTAAATCAATGGAATACTCAACTTCTCGTTATGGAGGATGTCTAGGTAAATATTCTGGAAACACATCTACATATTCTTTCACAATATGTACATCATCTATTTGAACATTCCTTTCCTCACCCATAGTCATTTCATTCGCTTCCTCCCCAATAATTGAATTTAGTTGAGCTACTAGGGGTGGATCTATATAAGAATTACATGGTGGTGATTCCGCCCTAAAAATAAGGTGTTCCTTATCATCATCATCAAAAATAGTAACCTCCTTCTTCTTACAAATAAATTTGTTCATCGTGGTCCGAAAGACAATCCATACCGAGGATTATATCAAACTCAACGATAGGTATGACGATGAGAAAAACAGATAAAGAACATTTATGCGCTCTAATGGGGACTGAATCACCAAAAATTGTTGCAATGATACTTCCCTTAAGAGTTTTAACTGACAAATCCCTTGATAAATTAAATTGGAAATATCTAATTTTCTTAGCAAACTAGGAAGATATGAAACAATGTGATGACCTCGAATCAAATAATTAATTTTCTAAACTCGAGGATACCATTAAATTACCTACCACCACGTCTTTCGAAGCATCTACCTCAGTAGTAGTGATAGCATAAGCATGGCCTTGATCCCTTGGCCTTTTCTGAGATATGTTCCCCTGATGCTTATGGCATTCATTTTCATAGTGTCCCATCTCCCTGCAATTATAGCATTGGACATCGATAGCTTCCTTTTTCCCCTTGTAATCAAGAGCATGGTGGCCTTTTTCACCACACTTGTAATAGAATCCCATTCCTTTTAAGCAAGTATCGGGGTGTTTCTTCCCACATTTACCATAGGATGGATATTCAACCTTTCCCTTATTCCCCTTATTTCCATTCCCAGATTGATCAGTAGATCTATTCTTCTTTTGCTTTGATTTAAAGTCATAATACATAGATACTTCCTTTTCTATCTTGATATCACATGAGACAATGTCTTCGTACGATGACAAGGATTGTGAGACTAATGCTCGAAGGAGAAACAGTTTTAACCCATCAAAGAAACGATCAATCATACTTATTGGGTTATGTATATAATCTCCAGCATACCTTGCTAAACTTGTAAAGTTAGCCTCTTACATTGTGACATTCTCATACTCCTTTTGTCTCAGACTCAAAAATTGCCTTTCCATATCAGCTTGATGGTCGCGAGGAAAGTATTTTTCTAAAACCAGATCTTTGAACTCCCTCCATTCCATATTTGATACTTCATCACCTTCCTTCGTGTTTTGAATCAATAACCACCATTTATAAGCATCTCCAGTGAGGTGATAAACTGCCATGATAACTTTTTTTCTTTCACTACACCCCAAAGCCTGAAATATTTTCTCTAGGGAACTTATCCATTGCTCAGCTACTAATGGATTTTTACTCCCATTGAATGTTGGTGGTTGCTGCCTCATGAAGCGATCTAACATTGATCCTCCACACTGTGGATCAGGGTGCTCCATACGGGTAAGGTTATTATTCATAACCTGAGTGAGTTGCCCCTGTAAGGTGATAAGATGATCAGCACTAGTTGTATCACCAGCTCCACTATAATTATCTTTATCGGGCGGGAAATCCATACTTGGAGGGCGTGCATTGATACAGCTTCCATTTCTTCCACTAGGCGGCATTTCTAAACAATGAAATAAACTAAATTAGTTTATGAATCAAAATACATAATTCCATACTTATAAAACACTTAAAATAAATTGAACTATTTATGGATATAATCTATAATCATAAAAATGTTTTCTTTGAGGTAGTATATACTCATAAACCCTTCACAATGGTTTGTAAGGTAAATGATAATTATCCCAAGCATATCCCCCGGGAGTGTCGTAACCAAGAGCACAACAAGGCTCGTTGTCGCGCACCCGTTCCCATTCGAGTCTATCTCAAAGTGGTGTTTTCGGGTTTTACCCCTAGGTACATTTGTGGTAGAGCCGCCTCTACCTGCTCATATCCAGACAGGGATGTATTTCTTGGAAAACTCACTAAATTTCTAAAATACCAAAATTCTAGGGAGTTCTTCTATACTAATCCTCAAAGTCCATCTTAGGTCTATGTGCTCTAATCAGATTTTATCTAAATCTAACTTCCAAGGTTTGTACTAAACTTCCTCTGATACCAACTGTAACGCCCCGAACCGAGTTACCCCGAGTCAGTTCATTATTACATATCATTGGCATGATCACAAGAACAATCAAGTCTCAGAATACCGATTTGTTTAGTAGCCTTGGAATAACTAGATACATTCATAAAGATTACATTGCATCATAAAATGAAAACTACGAAAATATAGTCTTCATAGTCTACACTCTAATCCATCATACTATACCTGCAGGTCATTCTTAAAATATTTCTTCACATCCTGGGAAAAATAATATATAGAAAGGGGTGAGCTCAAATTCCCGAGTAAGGATAACAATATAGCGTAAACATTCACAAATAAGCACAAACATTTAAGAAAATGTATAACTAAAATAAAAGCCTTTTAAAACATAAAATTCATCATAATATGGTAGAAATAAAATGAAATAATGCCATATAATTATCCACATGGATATTCTACTAGTCGAATAATCACATGGAATATCAATAACCACTTTCATAATGATGGACTGCATAATGCCAGACTATCATAACCACATAGCCAAGGACTTTTACCAAGACAACAAATAAGATTTTGTCAAGGCCTTGTGCCGAGACACTAGTTTGTCTAATGAGACCTACCGATGGATCAAGGAGCTATAGCGGGCTCCACCCATCACATATTAAGTCGAATGCATTCCTCATATGAACAAGTTTAAACATAACATAAACATTCGTATTAAATCTAGAATACGAATTGTCAATAATTTCTCCATAAAACGTGAATGGTATAAAAATAACACATCCACATTCAAACATATCACAAAAACTTCAATACAATATGGAATTTTTGTTTCATAATAAATCAACTTCAAATAAGCTTAAAATCCATCAAAGGATGTTGACATAGATGAAATCAAAACCATTTGAGTGAAATAACTCTTTTTTTAAATCATTTAAAAGTAACATAATTATAAAAGAAGACATTTAATTAGAAAATATTCTTATATGCTTGTAAGGAAAGCTTCAACAATTTTATAATGGCGGAAAATAGCTGCACCAGCCGTATAAGTTAAAAAAAGTCATTCTTACCTTAATTCTGTCAAAAAGGTTAAAATGGACCTTGTTTGGAAAACGACAGAAAGATTCCTTTATAAACATCTAATAAAAATTCAACAAGGTTATAAATGAATTTATCCCAAAGTCTATAAAATATTAAGAATGATTTGAAATACATTTTTAGGAAACATGGATGTGGATGATAAAGAGGTCCCAGTAGATAATCATGTATAAACAACCTTGGATAATGAAGAGATTGTAAAATAAACCCTTACCTTGTACTTTTCTTTAGTATATTGTATGTTAACCTCCTGTATAATAGTTAAAAAATTGTTATTAAATTATACAAGAACCATATACATAATTATGATATCATATATGATCTTTTAACATTAATTTATTAATAATATCTTAGTATTATCATGGTTTCGGGTGTTAACTTACTCATTTTCTTTTATATGTTTTGTTACATAAGTCATGTTTTTTATGGATAGGTTGTAACTAATTAATATCCAGAAAACATTACCTCTTCTTCAAGTTCTTCCTTTAAATTTGATCAAAAGGGATCCCTAGGTTGTCTTTATTATCAAAATAATGCCTTTAGGTTGTAGTGAGGGTAGTTTAGAGAGTATTTGGGAAGGGGTTGGCCGAGATAAAAGGATTTTAATGTGTGAATTAGTGAGAAGGGGGAGTGACCTTTTATAAGAGGGGTAAGGGGCAACTTTGGAAATACTAGAAATATTATTTTATAATAAATTCATATTCGGTTTCTAATGGATCCAAAATGTATTATTTAAAGGATAAAGTGGGGATGGGTCTAAAACCACTCAAACAATAGAATTTAGACAGGTTTGGGTCATTATATTAACATTATGTTTCAGATTTAACTCTTAGTTAATTTGTTTGACACTTACCATGTCACTTTGTATTTTTATATTATATAGTTAATAAATTTACTATATACATCCAACAGACCCACAAGTGGTCCTTTAATGATACACCTATCATGATATAAGTCTCTTGGCCTAACCTTAGATTTTTAAGAATTTAATATCAATTAATAATATCATATTTAGTTTAAAAACTATTTTATATCAATTTTGACACTATTGGGTATTTTGTTTTTTGATAATTTCATAGCATCGTTATTACATCAAAACAAATTTATATAACCAATTTTAAAATGTCAAATTAACCTATAAAATTAGTGGAATTCGTAAAATGTCTCAAATTACATTTATTTTGATATTTATAATATCAATTATTTTAATATTTAATTAATTATGTAATTACTACATCACCATTGTGTCAAAAATAAATTAAATTATTTAATGACTAAAAATTATAAAATATTATACCATTATGTAGGAAATCTATTTAACTTTGTAATGAATATTTACAATCGAATGTATCTTTTTTATAACACTATATTAAAAATGTTTTAGTAAATAAACTTTTATTTTAACTCTTTTAAATCTTCTTTGAATTAAATAATAATAAATGTCTGAATCTAATCCAAGTGGACCTAAATGATAGTATTTTATTCATATGATTGTTTTTGGTCGAGATAAACTTTTCCAATAGAATTAGGACATGTGTTAGGGTAATATTAATATCAATTTTACCCTTAATTACCCTATTTACTTTTAACCGTGGTAAATAAAAGTATAAAGTTACTATTCATGAAAAATTATTTTCATCTCATTGAACCACATTTTACTCCTTGATATTAACCATGTTTCTCAGAATTTCAAAATTCCACTCACAGAAGCGGTAAAATTATGTTTTATGTGAATTTCCAAATTCTCCTAGTAGGTGGGTAAAGGACGGTGAAAAGTTCAATAAAATTTATATATATATATAATTATTCTAAACTAACTCCAATGAATTACATTGAACTAATATAGGTATTATGTATCTATTTTGAAAATAATTAAATTTAAATAAAATAAATAATTATTTAAATAAAAAATTCGATTTTAATATATAACTATGTGTTTTCACTATTAATCAAAAATTGCAAGTTTTCAGAAAAATATAAAAATTTCATCCTAGCATAATTTCAATATACCTAATCAAAAAATGAAGTCAATTTTGAAATATAACATTTATAAAATTACAAAAAGTGGGTATTTCTATTCATAATGGCTAGTTTGATTGGTTGGGGTGTCTGTGTTAGAACATGAAGTTGCATACAACACACGCTACTGTATTATTGAAAGGGAAGCGTATCGTTGAAGCATTGGGAGTTACATAAAATTTCAACAAACACCATATATTGATGATGGTAACTCCATAAATAGTGTAAAAAACATCTTCGGAACTCAATAGTGACATCAAATTTCTTATCTAGACCACTTTTTATAAATTATTCAACATTATTTTGAAAACTACACATGTGGGATATTTAATATATTCAATATTTTCTAAATATTTATTCTAGGCACACTTAGGCACGGAGTCGCAAGATGGATTAGTTCTTTGTCTGAAAAAAATATACAATATTCAAATATAATATATCAAAAACATGAGTCATTATAAAAAATAATAAATTGTGTGACTATATTAAAAATAAATTTAAATATAGGAGATACCAGTTACCAATACATAGGAATTATAACATAAGAATAATGACTCAATAATATGATGTCAAATTTTTAAAATCATAACAAACATATCATATATCATTATCACGACATAAAGCTTTAATGGAACAAAACACGTTATTTATAAAAAAAATTCGATCATGATCCACATGTTCATATCATATATATTATATAATTTAATTATTATTTGGATTAAAAGTATTTCATATGTATAATAATAAAAATATTATTTCAATGGTACCTATGAAATCATTCATCACATGTCATGCTATGGAATACCACATGTCAACCTACTTTGGGCTTTAGATAACCTTTCATGTACTATTATTGGGAATGAGAAAAAAATATCTTCCCCCTATTAGTATTAGTGTAACCTACCCTATATACTTTGAGATCACAAAATATTAATCATTTCTCAATAAATATGAATACAATAATGGATCCACCTATCACATAATAATATTCCATTCTTATATTTTTCACGGTTTCATGAATCATTTATAATTTCATCTTTACTCAAATGATGGAAAAGAGGCTGGGATTAATAAATTTTCTTCATTACAATCAAAGACCAATCACTAAATAATATGGATATAATAGTTCAACTATTTCACTTGAATATCATAGTAAACAACAATGGATATTTCTATCGATGTAATTTCATTAAAATATCATTTATTCTTTTCATAAAGAAAACCATTATAAATTTCATATATCTCATTTAGAAATAAAACAAATATAATATTAGGAATGAAATTTCAGTTAATTGATACATCAAAACCTATAATATATGAATCAATGTCAAGGATAGTCATAGTGAGGGAAAATTCATTCATGACGTTTATATTAAAACAATGTTTCCGTTCACAACATAGGGAAAAAATTCTCATTTGGAAAATGAAATGAATATTATTTCTAAATATATTAAAAAAATTAATAAATGAAAGATGAATTTTATTTATCATTTTAGAATAGTATAAATACTCTTGAAATGAATTCAATTAAAATTTTGAGACATAAAAAAAGTTTCCAGATCTAGGACTATAATAATATCACCTATATTTAAAAAAATTATTACATAATATTGATAATAAATAGATGGGAATGTAAAAGGAAAACATTCAATCTAAATCAATAAAACGAGGATTGTAATATAACAATAATTTTAGTGAGATGTATCATATAATTTCATCATTTGAAATTTAATCATAATCAATCCTGGTAAAAATAATATTATAGCATAAAATTCCTCATTGCATTTGTATCTTTTTAATAATATCCCTCATGAAATAATTAAATTCAAATTAAACCATATATTAAATTAATATAAATAAATTAATAACATATATAATTAAATTTATTGTGTAACCACTACCTGAATCGATTAAGTGGTGAATATGGATTATATTTCTCGATGAATGAAATGTGATATAAGAATCCCTTACCTCAAGTAAAATATTCATTTTAATTTATTTTAACCATAGATATAAAAAAAATTTATTTTCCTAATATTTTATAAATAATATCGTTCATATAATACAATACATGGTTAAATTATACAAACTTATTATATATTCATTAACAATCATTCATCATCATCATCATTTCGTGTGTGAACTACATCGTTTTTTAAATATGTTTCAATTAGGCAGTTGTAGTCATTACATCATGACCATGGTTACATCATATAAAAAATTAAAATATTGATAATAATATAATATTTATTATTTATATTCATATTTATAACAATCCAAAAGATATAGAGATATGAAAAATCAATACAATATTCAAGGAAAAGGTAGTTATTAAGTAAAAATGAATATATAATTTCATTATAATTGAAAACAATGAAAAAATATATGTAATATTTTATCAATAATAAATTATTATTATATATAAATTATTATATATTTATATGAAATAAATAATTATATAAATCATTATGATATAGTAATGTAGATATAATTATATTGTTGCATTAATGTAATAGTATACTCATACACACTAGTGACATATTCATTTCACATTTGATTCAATGGATATGGAAAATGGATTTTCCTAATCATACAATCATCTTTATTTATTGATTAAAGTAGAATACTTTTCTTATAATGGATTAAATAGATGTGTGTGAGGTATAATTAGAAAAAAATTGAAATAGTTGGGTAAGATAATTTCATCTTCATTACGAGATATCCTTTAGCATAAACATGATGTCTTCAAAGGGTGTCTATAAGGTAAGACCAAATGATGTAGGAGACACGGTATTAAAACTGTATGTTGTTTGTAAAGGTATTTTTTATCAACAGGGATCAATGACAGTGATATAGGAGAATAAGTTCCCTTTTATATGTGAGGGGAGGGAAAACATTGAATTACTTAGGATATTAAAATAATATAAAGTTATTTTCATGTAGTTGTTGAAAAAACGTGAAATGGGTAAATTTTGAGATAAAACAAGGCGTAATATCCTATAAAAAATAATATTTAGACATGTTTTATTGGAATTTCTAAATATTTTATCTTAGTTTAACATATTAAATTAACCCATTATATACCATACTGCCATAAAAATTATTTATATTTTTATATTAATTAACAAAAAAATGTAATCTTACCTCATTAAAAAACTTGGACTAGTTGATTATAAATATGGAATCTATTTTATGGAAATCAATTTCTATAATTAATATAAATTATCATTAAAATTATTGTTTCAAATGCAATGAAAACCATTTTTATAAAATTGTATTTATTATGAAAAAAATTCATTTACAATTATTCTATTTAGTGAAAAAACTATTAGATGAATTTGTAATTTTTTAATATATATAATCATAATATTTCATTATCTTAACTAATATGTAGTGATTTATTTAATTTATTATGAAAAAATACATTTCATATAGAAAAATTATATTATTAAGAAATAACCTTTTACCATCAAATAATTTTTCCATATGTACTAAATTTTAGATAAAATAAATTTAAATGAATCTGTATAAATAAACAATACATTTTATTAAGACTAAAAAATTAAATGATATCAATATATTTGTTTATATAAAAATTTATATGTTCTAGAAGAATAATTTTCTTCAGAAATATAATTTTTATAGTCCAAAAATACTATTATTATAATATAATGATAATTTCTTATCAATATGTTATTCAACTCTAATTAATGAAAACAATCATATATATTTATGACAGTATGGTTAAACATATTCATACTCTACAATATAATGTCTTGGTTTTTAAAACCATTATATATAGTGGTTCTTTTAAACACTAGGTTTTTAATAAATAATAACATTGAATAAATAAAACTTTTTTCAAATGAATAAACCTAAAATATTTGTTTTTAAAATTATCCCCACCACACCCACCTAAATTGAATTTTATCAAAAAATAATTATCACTACTATTCAATTAAATATGGATTAACTTACTTCATCAAAATCTCAGTTTCCTATGTAGCTTCCTTGAATTTTTTATTCTTCCAAAGATCATTGAATATATGACTAATGCTATTTGTTAGAACAAGATATCTATTAGAAAATATTTATACCAAGTGTTTTTTATAATAAAAGATTATTCTTATGTGTTAGATCCACTGATTTTATAAAATGTGATTGATTGAGTATGTACTAAAATAAAAAAGTTTCATGGAACACATCATGATCTTGGGATCAGTTTGGTGAAATCCCCAACTAATAATAAATTTTACCTACTCTATTAATAAATTATAAGGGGATAATATAAAATGTAATTTTTGTTCTTTTTTCTAAAATCTAATTACATAAATCTATGCATAAATTAATAGGAATAAATATTGACCAATATGAAATTCCACATCTCACTTAGGATTGTTACAATTATTTTTTGGGCTCTGAGCCGCATTGATATTATACTATATGGTTCAAATAGTATATACCATTTCATTATCCACATTAGGTACAAATATCATTATTTATAAAACATTATCCCAACATGTGGATGTTATGAACATCCTACCACATATGTCTTCATATGTATCCACCTAAATCTATAAATGAATGCTATTATTTTAAAAAAACCCTATAAAATATTGTGTTTATATGTACCACTATTGAAAACCTCTAGAGTAATATCACAGTATATAATATAGTTTTTGAAAATCCCCCAAATGATTTACCACTATATGATGATGGTATAAATTTATAGATCTCAATGAATTTTCAGTTCCAACATATGTCTTCACCATAACTTCAAGGTAACCCTTGGAACTCGAATAGATACTGTATAATTTGGTACATTATGAATCCATAAAATTCCCTTAATTTATATCCCAGAATTATGATCAAAATAAAAATATTCAATGATAGAAATGAAATATGATGACTACGTAACGTGATATCCTATATCTCAAATAGTATTTTTCTCTTTTAAATATCAAATGGGCCCCTATGATGAAATAATAACTTATGAATCTACATTTATAAATAACTATGATTAATGTATATAAAATATAAAAATAATCCCCCTATAAGTATTAAAATATTATATGAACAAACACTAATATACATTATGTTTAATATGACTCTTCAATTTGTCCCATACGATATTTTTTATAGTATCTACACATCTCTGTACTTCTAGGAAAAATATAGAATGATGATATATGATCTTCCATTATAATTTAAATTTTTTCCATGGTATAATTGGGAATCATACACTAATCATGAACCCTATCATTATATGATAATCAAGCTTGTACTTACTAATATTTATCTCATTTTCTCCACCGAATATTTTCAATCTATGTCTATTTAATACTCAAATTGATAGATGGTTATACACTACTTTTTGAAAGATAATCTCTCCCTCCATCCTTCAATATTTAATTATAAATACATTTATAATCCATAAATATTAAGTCTTTAATAATCTACATCATATATATGCTAGAATAATTCTATTAGCTAATCAAATTATGAATCCTTATTTTCATTCCGAGGGTGGTAATAAATTAAGAAGTCATAATCGTTAACAAAATAAAACCATATTATTTGGATAATATTCATAGAATTATAGTTTAATATATAATTTAATCATTTATTATAGGTATATTTGTCACAAAATTTTTAATAAAGGTAATTCTTCCAAATTAAAGTTAAAAAGATTCCATAGGTAACTCCATGTTAATACGTGGGTAATTTTTCTTCTGAGACTGCAATTGATGAGAGGTATAAGCTATCACCCTTCCATTCTACATTATGTAACATTTCAATCCATTCATAGATTCATCACTATATATCAAGAGACATTTTCAACTTTAGATTAGTTTTGGTATTGGTAAAGTGACTCTAAAATCATTTCATGAAATATGATATGTAATTAGATTTGATTTTGTTGCCTCTATCTTCAGGAGGTATAAAAATTCCATAATGTATTGTAATGTTTTTTTGGATTTTATGGGTGAAAATTGTATGGAAGACAATATGACCCATGAAATTTCTCACGTGGGATGTATCTTCAAGAAATGAAAAATGCCACCACACTATGTTTTGTTTGTAGTATATGGCACGAAATATTGGTGGTCACCCTATACACCATGGCCATAAGGCCTCACCATAATCATGGGGGAGACCATATCAGGGAAAAAAGCTCATATGTTTTGGGTCCATGGTGTATTATGGTGTGAATGCAGATCTACATACATGTTATGACCAATGAATACAAGAGTGTGAGTAACCCCCATTATGTCATAGTGTTTCTAGTTTGGGAAAATTCAAACTATCTATTTAGCCACAGAATTTTTCCTGTTCTATTAAATTTTTTGAGGTAAACTATTGGGATAGTAATTAATGGAAATTAAATAAGGTCATTACTTAGTTTAAACATCTATTAATCAATCATTTCTATTTTCAAATATAGGGTTTCAGAATTAACAGTCTTTTCAAGGTGATCCAAGAGTGGATTTTTGTATACTAACTTATTTGGTTGATATATTTCCAAAAAATGTATAGTGATAATTTTTTATAGGTTTCAAGAGGGATATTATAGTATGATTAGGTGTGGATAAGTTTTTCTTTGATGTTTGTGAACTCTATTCTTCTCTACCAAACTAGTTTTTATAAAAACCCAATTTTATAGTGCTGGGAATCATTTTTATGGAATCATATTTTTTATTATGCGTTATATTTCATTTTGGTCCATGGATTCCATTTTTGTAGCATGAGACCCATGTTCGAGGGAGGGGATTTCATCTCAATTCTATTATTTTTCAACCAAAAATACTCAATGATCTCTATGTAATTTTTAAAATAATGGTTTTCCATGCCCCTTAATTTTCGTGAAATCATCTCACAAATGAATTTTAACTGAATGAGGTGTTTCCCTTATTCTGTTAAAAGAACTATGGTTTTAAATAATTATAAAATTGATTGATATATTGGTTTTCAAAGATTAACTTTGGATGAAATTGGTTGTTTGGAAATTTTTTATGAAATTTGATAATACCATTAGAAATAATAAAACATATTAAACACATGTGAGATTTGGGTATCTAGGATAGTTTTTAATGTTCACCCTCATCAATTTGTTCAAAATGAGTTCACTCAATGGTTATTATTCTAGACACTTGGACATGTGTCCAAGGAAATTGGGTATTAAACATTATTGGGGGTAAGTCCTTGGGGTGTTCCTCTATTCTCAATGCACTATTTCATATCAAATTATATTGTGAACTATTCATTGATTTTTATGAAAATTTGACCTACACAACATAAACCTAGGTTATCCTACGCCTGATCTCTATTATTTTTCATTATAATGATGTTTATTCTTTTTATATTATATCTATTTTTTCACATGAGATATTTAAACCAGAATATTTGATATATTCTTTGAAACTATATTGAAATGATTTTGTTATTGAATAGTGAAAAGGGTTAATGATTTTCAATGAATTTTATATAAATTCAATAAGTGTTTATTATGTAATTGTTTTCTTATATTAATCAAATTAAGATTATTTTTCATGTATGTTATTCGAAAAACCTGGGTGTGGTCCTATTGGGGTTATTGAGATCACAACAGTAACAATAACCTATATGTTTTCATACCATACCTTATATAATATAATAAATTATAATGATATTCATTTTAATATAAATGGTTCATTTTAGCTAGGTATTGGTAGGTAGTGGTGATATGGTGGGATGCTTCCCTTCAACCACATGGTGTATCATATTTGTTTTATATTTCTACATGGGGTATTTTTCAACATGTAAATTAGTTATATATTGTTTCTATAGTTTTACCTCTACCACTGTTTGTTTTTTGTTAATGAAATATTTTATTTTTTGTTATATTTATCTGTATATATGATTTGTTTCTTCATTAAGAAAGGTAAATTTTTTCCAATGTTTTTATTTGGATGATTGGGTGTTAGTTTCTAGCTTGAGGTGATTAGTAATACCCAATAGGTCATTCCAAAATACTGTTTAGTTCCTAGTTTGATTGGAATCCTTGGATAAATCATAAAAATAATCAAACATTGTATCATATCTTTTATGTTTTCAACACATTAATTATTCAAAATGATCACTACTCCCCTTCATGTTATCTTAGGGATAATATTTATTATGTGAGGTAAATTATTCATAATGAACAGATAATATATGTCAAACCAAAGAAAGCCATGGACCTAACTCGGATTGGAATGATAATTTGTTAAAAACACTTATCATAGAAGGACCTTCTAATATACCATCCATTATGATCATATGTCCTAAGATTAATAATGTACTATAACCATAATTTAGACTTGATGAATTTGGAAAATATTTTTCCAGTCCTAAGTTCCTTTAATGAAATTCGCATGTGTTATTCATTCTTTTCCTTGGTCATGGAGTACACTATAATTTCCTATATAAAACAACCATAAATTTACTATGTTAAACTGTAAATATTTTATTTATTAATCCATGAATATAACTAGAGAATTTTTAATTCTAAATTGAATCACATTGAATTCAATGGTACTATACCTCATATGGAATCCTATATAAGATATAAATTTAAATTTGAAAATAAATTTATATAATCTATAATGATGTTAAATCATTTAAAAGTAATAGGATCCTAAAAATTGATTTTAAATACTATTATGTGGATGAGGATATATATTTTTTCTTATGGTCTTGAAATGTTTTTTATAATCAATTTGGGCTAGCATTCATATAATTTTTTTGGACAAATAGAACTTGTTCACCCCATAATCATGAACATGGTTGAATTAATGATTTATTGTCATTCTCATAGAGTTGGTTATTTAAATTTATATAATACAATTATGTCCATTCATTAATAATCTTTTGAAATATATGAAGTACTAGGTATGATTACAATTAAAAACTCAATATCACTATTCCAAGAGAAGACAAGAGAAGTCCTTGGGAATTACATCATCAGATTCCGAAAAAATAGACATATATTTATTTTAAATTCTCACTATAACAATTTGAGATAAATTCCCCTAATATACATGAATCAATACCCCTAAAAAATTTATGTGATATATAAATCCTTCCTCTCAATAATATATTATCTTATAATGATTAAAAAAATCGAATCTGATTTCTGTTTTCTTGAAAAATATTTATAATCTATATATTAAAAGGTTATAAATGATCCAAATCACATAAAAATACCCTAAATATTAAAAATACTAATTTTAAAATCCATATAATTACAAAAATCTATGTGAAATATTTTACTCCGGAGTAGAGGAAAACATCTCCTTAATAATCGTTATCCACTAATACTATTTAAAAAAATGGACTCATCAATGTTCTAAGATTTTTCTCATTTATTAGATACTTGAATAAATTATTTCCCATGTTACCCACACATAATAAATTTAATACTAATGCATGCCTAATGATTTAATTTACTACCCTCCATCGAACAATTAATTTTTCCACAAAAATTACACTGTATATTCCATTTCTTCATCCACTAATATAATTTCCCATTCTATTGATACATTTCACTAGGTGATTATACTTTTATTCATGACATCTAAGAAGCCCATTCCTATTCCCTTCCTCGTCATTGCCACTATAACCAACATAAAACTCCTTTTTTTCCTTTTTGTGTTTTGAAAATCACATATGTATTGGTTGTTAATAATAACTTTTGATAGATAATTAAGCATAATCATAAGATTTTATATTCTAGATCTTACATCACTTTTTTATCCCTGAGGAAAATCAATCCATTATTTATTATCATTAACATGGTTACATCAAGTTCAATCAACTTTATAAAACCATAAATCATTTTGAGATCAAGAAACACCTTACTGAATAAATATATAATCCGGAAGAATAATTCATTTTATGTCTACATCGAGACACTTCCATTTCAATCATGGAAGCATTTTGTTCATCTCATTTCAAATTAAAATATTATGGTTGTTTATAGATTTTATTTTCTTATTCATCATAGTGGTTGAAAAATAAAAGTGTAAATTAACCCAAGTATATCCCCCATGAGTTTCTAGCCAATTTTACAATTAATGGAACCCATGCCATATAAAATTGTCAACTGAATTAATACCCAATCATCCCCTTTTAGGGTATATAACAATACATTAATTTTTAAGATCCCCATATTTTATGATATATATCAATATATGCAAATTTCATTTTGTTGATAAATTTTAGTAATTGAAGAAGAAACTTCTTGATAATCTACATACATCCCATCTTGTGATTTACCATGGGGTACAACTATTATTTTTTATAACAATAAATATAGAATAATTATTATTTACATTTATTTTCATGAAAATAATGAAATAAATATTATGAATAATTATCATCTACCCAATATTGATGTTATGTTTTGTCAATTATGATGTGATACATTATTTCATGATTGATCTCTAATTGAGATATTATTATTTAAGGGTAAAAAAGGAAGATATACCCATGAAATCAATCTGTACGAGGTATTTACATTATGTAATAATATTTATTTCATTTGTACTTACCAATTATTTTTATATGCATATGAATTTAATGAAAATGTCATTATATATTGCCTTTATAATTTTTTATTATTTCTGGATGATATTACTGTATAATCAAATTATAATGATGAGGAGGAAAGACGATTTTGTAATTCTTTTTACGTATAATTTTTTATTATTTCTGGATGATATTACTGTATAATCAAATTATAATGATGAGGAGGAAAGACGATTTTGTAATTCTTTTTACGTATATGTTGAAGGATAACTTATATGAAAATTATAACAATTTTTTATTTTAGATTCAGTATGTTAAATAATTAGGGAATATAATCGCTTGTGAGGGTATAATAGGGGATACATTAAAGAAAAAATTTATTTAGAAATGGCCAAGAAAAACGATGGTAACCAATATGTATCATTTAATTTTGGTTTGATAGATGCTACTGATGTTTTTTGATAGGTTTATTTGGACTTTGAAAACCACTCTCTATGTTTTTTTGGATGGGGGATATGTTCATTTGGATAAATGGATGTTTTCATTTTTTTAAAATTACTAAGGATATTTTTATTTAGCAGACACATGCTTATAATATCCTACAATGAAGAAGAGTATGTGATATATAATGGTGAATCAATGTTGTTTTTTTTTGAATAATTCCCATTTAAACAATTTGTTGATAGATTCATCTAGAAAAGAATAGAAAATTCATGATAAAAAATTACTCAAATCCCAATTTAGAGTTGGAAGGAGAATTTTCCTTATTTATGATGTAAAAGAATAATTCATATGGTGAAATTTGGGATATATAAACTCGTTATAAAATCATGATATATATATCTACTAGGAAAGAGTTTATTTTTAATCAAACATGATCATATGTTTTGAATAAATATTATGAATACTCAATACAGTTCCACACTATGAATGAGAACAAGATTATTAACACTATGATTAGGGATGTCATTGAGAGTTTATATATGATGAAAATTAAATGTAATCTAATATTTACTATATTTTATAAGTTAGATATTGAAATCATTACTAAATTGTATTGAGCATGACTTTATTAGCTAATTTAAACTAACCTATAGGAACTCCACTTTTTCTTCCATGTTTGATACATCAATTTAATGACAAATACATTATTTAATTAAAAAATATATATGATCTAAATGTGCAGTGTATTTGGAAATTCTAGACCATACATAATAAACATATAATAAATCATGAATATTTATTTAAAATCATATTTTTTATACTTCTAAATATCATGTTCTCTTATGTACATGTAGCCACCTAATGATATACATCATTGAAAGTGGTGAGCTAAAATCCTAGTAAGAGGATGAATAATAAAATGAATCAATATATCATGATGGAAAAATAATAATCATCATGATAACATAATAATATAATCATTATCAAAATAATGAGAGGAAACGTCATATAATTCTATGTTATGTGGAAATTCATAAATATGAAAGATCATGTCTTAGGGGTCAAAATACCACACAACGTTGTGAGAAATTCTAGTATCATGTTCACACATAACATATTTAAATTATTAGAACATATTCATTGGGGAAACATCTATTACAATCATAATATACATTTCATAATGTCTCATGATATAGATCACTTTACCTAATGTATTGTATGGATACATGATCCAGGGTCCATCAATCACATCATAACAATTACATAATTATACAAGATACATAAATATTGTTACTATCATATATATGAAAACCCAACTTAATTGAATGTACTTCATCCGAATTTCATAAATCATACATTACTGAATAAAATTTTAAGCTCCCAAATGAGATAGTTAAAACCATTATTTGTACAAGAATCATTAATTTCGAGTGGAGTGGAAACAATCTAAAGAAGAGTGAATATGTGTTATGTAATGAAGAGTTCTTCTGAAATATATTTATATCTAACCTAATTTTTTTGGTAGATATGTTTATCATTGAAAATAAAATACTAGTACATAAAAATTATATTTTATAAATATTATAATAGTTTTCACTTTGAAAAATCTCTTGATTGATTGTTGGGTTCATGAATCCTTTTAGATTATGTCTAAATGCATTATCAACATTTACTTAACATACTAGATAATAAAATTATATTCATTAATTACTACATTTAGATACTATTAAACATTTATATTATTTATTATTTTTTTGTAGAAAATTTTATGAGTTATTGAGTTTATTTCATCTTATAGGGTGTGTTAAAATATGATTTATTTAGATATGTACCTCACACATCCACATCCATGGAATATTATTCTCGGGTTTGGGAGTCTCTAGAGTTGTGGATTAAGTTGTTTTATCCTAAACCAGATATCTTATGTCCTATATCTCATCTTCAAGGCCATTCTGATTCCGGTTTCCATAAACTTCATGATTTTTCAATATGTCATCATTATTCATGATCAGAGCCATGATCATCTTTGAAGAAGAATCCCAAATCATCATCCCCTATATATTTATCTATCACAGCTAACTTTTTCATGTAAAATGGAATTCACATCCATCCATGAAATTTATTTAAACCTCAGTTTCACCTGGATATTGTGGATTCCTCTATTCCTCCTACGTCCTATGTGGGAGAATATCCTTGTTTAGCTCTAGTTTGATACAAAGGAATCCCTTGTTCTCACTATAGAGATGATTGGTGTGATGAAACTCACTCCATGTTCTCTTACTTTCATTGTTTTGTATTAACGGAGGAATCAAATATAGCCATTTCTTCAATGGTGTGACATAGATTTCTAGGTTCCCTTAGGTAATGAACATTTAAGACTTAATATTGATACATAATATTATCTTATGTTCATCATGATTTGGATATGGAGGCACTGCATGTAACCCCCCCCCCCTCAATAGACGATGTAATAGATCATAGTCCAAATGAATTATCTATAAATCTTCTTCTATATCAAAATGGACAGAGATTACAGGGGTCAACTACAAATATATACTTTTGTAGTGGTCTCCATTTTCATATGGAATGCTCGTTGGCTCAGTGAAATGGTTAAATCTAATATCATTTTATATGATGTTTTGAAGAACAATTCATCTAGGGATGTAGTGCTCGAGATGAAATAGTATCCTTCCCAGATGGCATTATTAGTGAACAAAGTTAAAATAGCTCAAATCAGTAATGTGGAATGAATAACCATCACTTTTTTATTTTCTGGAAGTCAATGATATCGTTTGATCTGGTGTGTTCTTTGAAATAGTTCATCACCATGAGGGTTAATGAGGTTCCAAATGAATTATCTTCTCCATTGTTTATGGAATATGTGGTGCTTTTGAAAGGAAGGATTTATAGAATGCATTGGGTTACTTTTTTCTATGTTATATATCATGGTCAATATAATGTTATTTCAATTTGATTTCTGATATTTCTGATGAAGAATGGTGGGGGTTCCATCACTAGATTCACTAGTAATGACATCTCATCTATCATGGCCTTTAATGTCCTTATAGACATGGGATATTCCAAAGATTGGTACACATGTTATAATAACCATCATGGTCGAGGGTGTCATTGTTGTCTTTTTTATAACTGTTTAGCAGACAATTATTTCATTTCTTATTTTCTTTTAGTTAATGTTTCTTATATTATTATAGATCTCTTTATCATTCCCCATATACAATTAGATTTACACTTGAAAAGGGCGTGGTAATCAATTTTTTTTCTATCATCATTGGATCTCAATACAAGGATATTACCAAATCGTTGATGATTCATTGACATAGACATTTAATGTAATTCATTTTTATAATATTCACAATATATTAATATGAATAAAAGAATATCTTCAACCCATGAATAATAGTCACCCACCATACACATAGAGGTTAGAAAATCTATCAAATGTACTTGATCGAATGAATCTATAACTTGAATGTGAATAGGATGAGGTATTATTCAATGAGTTATATAAAAATAAGAACATACTAATTGATATTATTTTGAGTCACATGCATATTATGCATGACCAATCATGAGTCAAATGGTTGAGATAAGGAGACTGTAACACAACCTACATTTATTAAAGCCTCAATGAGAAGTGAGACTTTATCAGACATAGTATCTTTATATTGGATGGAACTTTTTCAATTGATCATGAACTAGTTGGAGGTATGGATACATAACATTTCAAGTACCTCCTTGTTGGTCCTAAGTCTCATATGTTTGAAATTTATTTGATCGGTTATTCCAAAAAAATTCAGTCTATTACTAGATCGTGATATGAATTATATAATGTTTATATTGATGTGGTCCTTGTAGAAGAGAAGAATCTTGAATCATTATTGGTTCATAGTCTAGAAACTAATGTTGGTATTAAAAGATTTCTAGGTTCCATTTATATTAACTCTTGGACCCCTATGAGGAATGAATTGGTGATGGAAATCTACGATTTCTTTTGGGGTTGTGATCATCAACAAGTGTTTCTGAGTACTAGTTTTCTTCTTATTCCTATGATCACATATCTACCTATGTTGATTATTTAAAGGAAAATATGAATTTGTAACATCAAATAAAAGATCCTGGCTAGTTTGATTAATATAAGGATAGACACATATCTCACCTAGTGGATTTTGAAGAAGAATCATATGTTTGTTTATAGATTGTAAATCAATGTAATGATTGGTATCACTCAAGGGATAGTGAGTTCCCGCAATGAAAAATTCACTAGATACAATAGGTTCATAAAACATGATATGGAAAAATATTATGATATAATTTATTATAGTTATATTATCATTGTTCTTATGCACATGGTATTATAATATTGGTCTTTGGATATTCTATTCTTCAGATTCACCTCGTCGTAGCTTTTTGTATCCTTTTTAGAGAATAGATGTGGTTTTTTCAAATCTGTCTAAGGCTTTAGACAAGTGATCCTCTTTCACAAAGACTTTTTATTAGTTCCTAAGATACTCTCAACCTGATCTTTAGTTAGTGAGTCATAGAAGGTTTTATTCAGTCGTACTGTTTCAGGAATCACTTTGATGGTATCATTCATTTCATGATTGTTATTGAAACAATAATTTTTGTTAATGGTAAAAAATTCCATTCTAAGGTGTTAATAAAATTCTATAATAGTACTAAAAATTGGGTGGGAAGATGGTAAATCTTGAAAAGAGTAGTATTTTTATTCTATACCAGTGCATAGATACACGGGTTGCTTCATTAGAGAATTTCATCACCAAATACTTGAATGGTTTCCCTTGGAATACATGACTGATCAAATCACTCATAAATATCATCATATTTTGAATTTTGATGTTGTGGGTAATAAAATCACAATATGGAAGTTGAATTAGGGAAATATATTTTTTTACATTTGGGGTATGAATTGTCTCAGTGAATTGCATATTTTATTCTATTCATACGTATATTCTTTTAGTGATCTAGATTATAAAAAATGGAATTGTAATGATTGTTAATATTTTGAATTCCATTAATTTAGATTCATTTTCAGAATGATAATATCATTGGAAATCATGGGACCATTTGTAAAAATCTACATGGGATGAAATCCTTTATTGGATCAGCCTGTCGAGTGAAATGTATAGTATATATGGAAAATGTAAAGTGTGAGGCCATAATAGGAAAAATTAATTGGGGAATTTTTATCAAGGGGATGTATTGGAGACACGTGAGTACTTTTAAGGGGATGTTTTCTCCATTGTGAAGGTCGGTTATCCAAGAATTATCATCTCATTAGAGTGTAACATAGTTGATTGTCTTGTGAGAGGAATTCAAATTATCGGATCATAATTCGCTTTCTATTATGTTCTGTTTTTGTAGGTGTCCAACTCCTGATAATTTTTTTATTGATGTGTGCATTCATATTCACTTCATTTATGTTGTCCACCATTAAAATCAGAATTATGTATTTAGAATATCACTATAAATTACGAATCAAATAATTGTACATTTATTAGTTACTCATCAGGGATGATATAAGAAAATGATTTCCATAGAGTGACATTAAATAAATCTCACCATGATGAATGTAGTGAGTCCCACTAACCCAAAAATATCTCTATAAAACTTGACTTCCTTGTTTGGAACATCTGAAGCTGCACACAACCCAAGAATGCATCTATTATGTGTAAGGGATATATTATTGTATCTAAATGTACTAATTGCATGAGACATCAAAAAGTTAGTTCAGGAATATTATTTTTTGGGTACTGGTCAAAATATATATTGATTTTTTTGGTGTATTTTATGACTATCAGCTTAAGAGGACTCAGATGTATCCTTTTTACTCACTTAGTTTATCGTGTTAATACCTATGGTTTTGAGAAGAAGGATTGTACAGTCATCCTAGTGATGGGTTGTTGGTGTTAATTTCAATACAAAAATAGATCTTGCTATGAAAGGATTAATTACTCAAGCACTTCCATCGTCTGAATAATGAGATTCATTTTCATGGGTTTGATCCTTCAAATCAAGAACATGAATGATGGTCCATCTTTCAGAGGATTAAATCTTTCCAGCAGCTTTCATCCTAACGGAAGGTGTTTTCCATAGGGAAATTATGTGTTATGGGGGAAATATAGAAATTGTAATTTTCTTATATATTATTTGGTTTTTTATATGAGGATTATTCATTTAGAAAAATGTTAATCATATATTTTTAGTTTATTTTGTCGGGTTTTTCATCAGTCATGAAATAATTTCATTTTATAATATATGAAAATATTAAACTAGTTATTGAACATTAAACAAGTTATACTATGAATTTTAAAATATTATTCTCCATAATAATGGTTTTATAAAAATATTTTAAGAGGGTATTGGAAAAGGAAAAATCATTGTCCCCGAATGTGGTGAATCGACACATCACGTACGATGTTTTAATTTTTATAGTAAAATTAGAATAAAATAAATTTGACGATGGATATTCCATTAACACAATATAATTCAAGAATATATATGATACTGAAGTTATCATGTCACATTGGATAAGGGATGTGGGGATAGGATAATAAATGAAATGAAATTTTAAGAGAATAAAGGGGTCGTTTACATCTTAAATATCATCTCCTTGAATAGAACTTTACGGAACCTATATTTGGACTCTTTCTGAGACGATAAGATCATAGAAATAAGTAAAAATCTTAGTAATATAATGGGAATGAATTTATCAAAGCATAATATTCTAGAATATATGTGTAAAAAAGGTTTTTAGAGGTGTTTTTTTATTAGGAGAGGTTTATTTTTTATTTTAATTTTCATTAGATTATTATTTTTGTATAATACAATAAATTGTGTTGTTCCTTATAAAAAAAATATCAAATAATGATGGAGATATATAGATTTTGGTACTTACATTGGCTATACATCATCTATGACTAAAAGAAAACATGTATTTATTAAATAACATATACTACTCCATTTCACTTTTTATAAAAACTCTATTATTTTAAAAAATCTCATAGAATATCCCTAACAATTTTCCAATGTGTGGATTTAAAAAGTGGACTTTATTTTACTAAAATAGTTATCCACATTTTAGAAATTTAATTTTTAAATAAAATCATCATCCTTATAAAAGATAAAAATTTTAATTTTATAATTTATACTATAAACCATAGAAAAATTAAATAAGGTCTCATTATATTATCTTATAATTATGAAAAAAATAATAGTAAATATTTAGACTACTTTATTAAAATTATATTTCTTATAAATCATAATATTAATTATAATATTTGGACTAATCATTTTCATTTTATAAAAATTCAAACATAATGTTTATCATTTTGAAAATATGTTTTACATTAACCTTGAATTACTTGTATAATATTTTAATTCATAAGTTATATAAATTTTATTATGACATTTACAGGAGAAGTTACTATTCTATTGGATGGATTTCTTTTTATAATATTCAAATTAAAATTCTAACGGTCATGTTACATTTCCAACATTATAAGTACCATATTCACTACAAATACCTCTTATTTCATAATTCACTTATGAGAGTAATTTTTTACTAGGATCTCTATGATATTTATAATTTTATATAATATTAAATAATTATAAGAATGTATATTTCATTAATACAATTTTGGTGCGTTATATTCTCCTCACCCCCTTGATATTTCTCCCTAAAAATTTCGTTTTAGATGCATACGTGAAAATAGGTGACAATATTTCAACATTATCACATAATCTGGCTCCCATTATATAACAAAAATAGAGATTTCTTATGAAAAAAAAATTAGAATAAAATTAATAAATAATTTAGTATTTTATGAAATTAAAACTAATGTAATATATTATTGGATTCCAATATTTTTTAATTTTTTTGAAAAAAAAATCATTGAAGTTTACATATACTCATTTTTATCATATTGATTTTCACTAATTTTCTATAACCTTAATTCAAAAATTTACCAATCCTTTCTTTGATACCAAGTATAGAGACCCTAATTTTTCTTACACTATTTTTACATCGTTTTAATGATAAACAACATCACATTGTTACAAATTTGGGAAGAAAATGTTTTTATTCTGAGGAAAATTAAATAAATAAATAACTTGTATATATTAATACATAAATATTTATTTAATAAAATATTATATGTTATTATAAATCTCATTTTATCCTTGGTACATGTAGTCAGTGGAGGGTATACAACAAAAAAGGGTGGAAGCTAAAGGCTTTACACGATGATAAATAAAGACATAAATAAATATAAAATGATCAAGGATAATCATCCTCATATAATATATGTATTGGATAATTATAAAAAAATGATAGGAAACATCAGATAATATCGACCAATGTGGAAACACATAAAAATTAAACATCATGTCTTAGTTGTCAAAATACTGCACATAGGTGTTAACAAAGCAAGCTTACGTTCACTCAAAATGGTTGTGTATAACCATAACATAGTTATTATTAGTTATTATATAATCTAGTAAAATAATATTACACAATATATAACTAGGTACATCAAATTACACAATGCGTTGGAGGGGTATATAATTCTAGTCCCACCTGTCACATCATAACAATTACATAGTCATGTATGCCAAATTGAACTTTTAACATTCAATGTCATAAAATAATCCATGAATCATAAATGGATTCATAATAATTTAATTCAGAATATGGACATGAAAAAAAATTTGGGTTCCCAAATGAATAATGGAGAAATATATAGTGTATAATCATCATCAATCATTGTTGGAGAATAAATATTTTCAAGAAGATTCAATATGTGTTTTAGAAATAATAATTCATTTTAAAAATGCATATATTTGTTATAAAGAAAGATAGATATATGTTTATTGCTGAAAATAAAATTTATGAACAGAGATATTATATTTGATAAATATTAAATGAATATATGTATTGAAATTTTCATTGAATGACGAATAAACCAAATAATTGAAGTTGGGTTCAAGAATCCCCTTACCATGTGTATGAATTCATTCTTCAAATGAAAATAATGTCCTTAATATTTAAATTATATTCATAAATTACTATATTCAGAAAGAATTCTACTGGTATTTGATTTCTTATAATTTTATTATGTTTTTTTAGTTCTATATTGATGAGATATATAGTTCAATTTCATCGTTATGTGGATTTTAGTTTTCTGGGTACTAATGATTAGTTCACTTGTTTAGATGTTTTGAGGATCATATTAAATGTAAATAATTATCTATAATTGAGCTTATATGTTATTAATGAACTTAAATAGTTCTAAATGTTCTTCTAAATCATTTATATGTGAGTATTATTCATTTGATAAAACATTAATGATATATTTTTTGTTTCTTTGGTCGGTTTTACAACCATCATGAAATAATTTTGTTTTATAAAATATACTGTTTATAAATTAGTTCAAAAATATTATAAATTTTATAATATGAATGTGAAACCATGTTTATACTATAAAAATTATTTTATGAAAACCCTTAAAGTTGGTAATGGAAAAGAAACTCATCACCCATGAAGATTGTGAATTTACACATCACAAATGTTGTTATCCTTGTTAGAAAAAATAGTAATAAGAGTTATTTAATTTTGAATATTCAATTATCAAAATAAAATTATAGTTTATATATGATACTATAGTTATAATGTCACTTTGAATATATTAGGTGATGAATGTATAAAAAATAAAAGTCATTAAAAGGTATAGATGGTGGATTTTACTTCTTCAATGTCATCTCCTTGACAAACACATTAAGGAACATGTGTTTAGTTTTCATTTGTGTCGAGTTAATATCGGATTTTAGGAAGAGTCTTAGGAAGGGAAATGGGAGAAAATAAGCCAACAACAAGGCTTGGAAGGAGTGAAAAAAATATGTTTTGTATATAGGTAGAAGAGATGGGTATTATTGATTATTATATTCATTAGTTTATAATTTTGGACCAGGACTATCAATAGTGTTGATCCATATCACTAAATATATTAATTAAATAATGATAGTTTGAGATTTTGGTGCTAACAACAGCCATAAAACATCAATGAATCAAAAATTCATGTATTTGTTAAATAAAATAAATAACAGTATTTTAATATAAAAAAACAAAAATATTTTAGAAAAATCCAAATTCATAAACCTAAATATTTATAGACTCATGAAATTAAAAAATAGAACCCATTTTATGAATATAATTTTCCAAATATGAAAAATTTTGTTTTTAAATAAAATCATCATCTATTCGAAAAAATTCCTATATAAATATTATAATTTCTTTTATAACCAGTTGAAATATAAATTGATGTCTCATAAAATTTTCTTATAGTTATAATACATAATAATATTAATATTTTAATCTCTTTTATGAATGTTTATTTTATTTTAAATCATTCTATGTAATATAAAAATGGAAATAATGATTTAAATTTTTCAAAAATTCCAACACTTAATTTATCATTTTTAAAACATTTATTTATGTATACATTAATTTTAATTATATCATATTGTCATTTATAAGATCTATACATTTTATTTATAATTTAATTGTTGATGTTACTGTTATACATGCCTAATTATTATTCAAATGGTCATATTACTATTCTAATGGTTGGGTTATTATTCCAACAATATAGGTTCCTTTATTTCTATAAATACTATTTATTTTATTAATATCATATTACTGTAATTTTTTAGGTTATATATATTAAAAATATGTTTTATACTATATAAAATAATTATAAAAATGGAAATTTCTTAGATAAAATTTAATCTCGTTAGACAAACATCATTGATAGGATTTAAAAGGTGTATATAGAAGATGTGGAAATACATAGTAACGAGAAAAATGTTCCACAGGTAAACCTTGATCATTCTATATGTATAGGTTAAATGAACTGAATACTTTTACCATTAATAATGGAGTTGAAGAAGGATATATTGAATGAATCTCAATTTTCATAATTCTTCACTAATTATATAAATACAATGATGCATAGTGATATTAAAGATTTTATTTTGTTGGAAAACAGGTAGATGGGTATATCAGTGTATGTATCACACTTCCTAGTAGTTTTTGATGTTATATATGATTAAATGATGTCAAAGGTTATGTTAAAAGAATTACTCATACTTGAATGGAAATGTGAAAACATTAACATTATTTTAATTATAAGATTCTAAAATTCTATAAGGAATAATGATATTTGTGTAGTAGTTGATCACCATATGAAATAAATAAAAATTATTTCTAGTAAAAATTATTTCAGTCATGATTAGGTTACAATGATATACAATTTTTAGTTTTTTTATATTTCTCTTCATTCCACTCTCAACCATATCTAAAGAGGACTTAAGAATATCCTTGAAATTATGGAGAGGCCTTAAGTGGGCTCTCAATTTAAAAATCTTACAGGTGATTATTTTCATCTATAGAATGATATACAGTTTCATTGGAATATTAAAAATCTAGAATACATGTTCAGAGAATTGTTTGTGGATTTAAAATTTTTATTCAATCAATAAATTCATTTGGTATAATTGTTATGAAACAATATCACTCACCTGGGCATTTAGTTGGCTACTTATCAAGCACTATATTGAAGGAATTGAAAAAATTCAATGTTCTATGAAGAATATAGTGGAAAATTATGTGGTTACCTAATCCATTTAAGGAAAATGTATAGATGTTATATCCATTCAAAATTAGTTAAGGGTAGATTTGAGTCGACAAAATTGTTATTTGAACAATCATCAATGGGATCTAGAGTGTTAAAATAGTGACACTATATTCCTTAGAATGTATCCACAGAATAATGTAATTATATTTGGAATGAAGAGAAATTGGACCTCTTTATATAATGGTCCATTATAATTTCATTATCATATTGGGGCAGTATCTTATCAAAATGGTGGTTTTAAAAATTCTATATCATGATCATGGGTTTTCATGTTTCTCTCCAAGGATGTACATACTTAATCCTCTATTATGAAAAATTCAGATTATGTTAACTTATATAATGATTATGATTACTAGTGAAAATAATTAGAGAGTCTATATTATTTATATAAAGTGATAAAAAACAAGACCATTCACCCATTTAATGTTATTCGGTGAAAGAAATAAATTTAGGATGATACATGGGAACCTGGGGATATAATGTGGTGGAAGAATCCACTATTTTTATATCAATGTGATATAAAAATGATGGTAAAATTTAAATTAGAGGTGAAATTTGTTACCCCATTTTATTTTAAGAATTATTTATATTAATAATAATTTTTTTTATATATTGTTTAACATTAAAACCCATGTTCAAAGGAACCGTAACTAAAAATTGAAATATCATTATACCATTAGATTTATGGGTATGTATTATATTAATTACATAAATAAATATATTTATAAAAATTATATTTAATTTTTATTTTTCTATTAACTATTAGGAAATTTGTACTCAACTTTCATTAAATCATGTTTATGCTCTAATAATATATTTTATTTAAAATTAAATTTTGTTCCATTTTTTGTATTTATATTTAAATTATTGTTTAAAATTTTGTGAATTTATTTTTATGAAAATTATTTTTTATTTGAAATAATCTTGTCAATATTAAAAATATTTAATTTTTTTAATATTTTGATGAAAAGATTAATATTTATGTGAATGTTGAAAAATTATTATTTTCATAAAATTGTCATTTATTTTCATCAAATCATGTTATTTAAATGTTCTGTTATATTTTGGCTTTCATATTTACATGAGATTAGGTCCATTTTTTCATTATTTTTAATATTTCCATTAGAATCAGTATTTTACATGTTTTTCTATAAGTATTTTGTTAATCTTGATTTTATTTTCTTTTAAAAATAATTTTCATCACATTTTGAAGGTGTATTTTTTTTATAATTGATGAAAATTATAGGAATAATATTTATCAAACAGATTCCATTTTTTGAATTTGTGGTTCAATTTTCTGAAAATTGGGCCCTTTTATTATTTTAAATTAGGAATTCAAACAGTGGGAAAATTTATCACCATCGTAAAGCATAAATGGGTAAATTGTGGTTAAAAATAATAAAATACTGATATAAATTAACTAAAAATAATAATTTACTTCATTCAATGAGTCTATATAATCTACATTAATCCTAAATTCTGAAAAAAATTCTTTCTCTTGTGATTTAGCATAGATTTTAACTATTATATTAGTAAAGTAAATGATAGTATTAAAAGGATTATTTTTTATATTTAAATATCTACAGTATTCTATGATATGAATAAAATAGTGTATATTTTTAAAATTTTATATTTTAAATATGAATTATTTTTTACTGATGTTAATATATATGTAATTATTAGTAATGAACCAATTTCATCAAATTCTTCCAAAATGTAGGGTGAGTGCTTATGCAAGCAATAGAAAAATGATGTAAATGATATTAAATACACTAAATGTAATATTTTTTTGGGGATTTTGGGATTCCCAATAATTAGATATATATATATATAATATTAATTATTTATTAATATTATATATTTAAATTTTAAATATTCCTTTATGTCATTAATGTAATATTAATTGAATACTGTCAAAAATTAAAATAATGATATTTTATGAAAGCAATATTTTATAAAATTAACTAAGAACAAACTATTCATGAACATGGATAGTGGTGATATTATATGATCAAAAATATCACAACTTTTCTATTTATAATACAAAAATAAAATTAAACATATTTTTATAAAAATTTAGTATTGAAATTGTTTTTACCACAACTACAGTTTAAAAAAGATTACATTAGAGTTAATGAAAATGATCTATTTGGTAATGATATCTAAACCTATATAAATTTTATTTTATGATTAAATTTTTTTAATATCCCCATTTACATCTAATATATGTAATATTGGAACCATAATGGTATGAATGTGAGTTTATTATATTTTAATATTTTTAAACATTACATGAGTCCCCCTCCACTAACTTATAAAAGGTTACCCCTACCCTTTTATAATTATAACACCTGTATCCATATAGCTTGAAAAAATGAAACCCAATAATTGTATAAAATTCTTGTTGAAAAATTACTAGTTTTATTCTTTATATAATATCATTCTATGTGCCCCTAATAAGGGATCTATAGGAAGTCAATAGAAGAACAAATAATTGTCTTTAACGAAACATTGAAATTTATTTCTTCATCTAATTCCTAAAAATATTTTTATAATATAGAAATAAAAATAACTAATATTTCATAAATTTACTATTTTTTATACTAATAATAGTTTAACAATTATAAATATCATTTTTAACCTATCTAAATCATAAACATTGCTCATGGGTAAATATTGCTGACTATCTCCACATATAGGTGTAATGAATTTTTCATTAACACTATATTATGATGATTGTAATGAAAGGTTATATTAATAAATAATATAGTAAATTCATAATTACTCTTCTAAAATTATATATTCATATCAAACTTCTGACATTCCAGTCAATTAGAAAATTATAATGTCACCCATACATACATGTAGACTATCACATTCTTAAAAGGAAAAGTGATTCAATTTAATTTACACATTACATGGAAGGTAATAAGGATGTATTTGATGAATATTTATAATATATATTATATAATAATTATTATATAAAGGATAATTATCATTTAACTTTTTTTCACAATCCTTCAAAAAGAAATCATAGTGTTCAACAATACATATGTCCTACTATATCCATGAACATTATAATTCCCATTTATATATCATCCTATTATGTATGAATATATATATATATATATTATTTTAATTATAACATAATTATAGATCTTGAGATTAGGGAATGATTATCAATTAACTTGGATCAGAACTACAAAAAAATATTTATCATTAATGAAGAAACAATTAATGCCAAAATACATCTATTTTAATAAGTAATTAATATAAATAGGAATCAAAAGATAATAAGTGGATCATATATGTAATTATAATTATATCAATGAAACTATTATAAATATATAATAAATTAAAATTTATTATACGTGATAATATATTTCAAGGAAGGAATAACTTTAGGTAAATGAGTTCATCAAAATTACAACTCCATTAATAAATATCTGGTAATAATAACATAGTTAATTTTATCGGTTAAATATGATGCCTCATTAATTTACATAAAATGAATATATATTTGTTAAACTTTATTTTCATTTCATTTCTTGTAACTTATTCGTATATAAAATTTGGAATTTTATTAAATAGGTAAGAATTTATTTTACAATTTAATTCTCTATTATTTCTTAATTGTTATATTATAAGAATATTACAATATATTCTCCTTAAAATATAATAATTTTCATGTACTTAATGTATTTATGGATATTTTTTTTCTTTACTAATTTTCCGACAATTTTAACTTGACTCAATAAATGAGATTTTTTAATGAAAACTTGATATCATTTCTCATTTTGGATAAGTATATTTTTCTTCCATGACCAGATTTTAATAAAATGATATTCCAAATAAATATTTATTTATATAAAATATTTTTTAGAAAAATTTAATATTATAATAGAAATTTGAAATGGATTGAAATATATGTTCCTAATTTTCTAGGCGTTAATTTTTTTAATAAAAATCAAAAGTAATGTGTTCATTTTAACATAAATAACCAAAAGATACTATCCTGAAAAAATATTTGTTTTATGATATTTTTATTATTTTTAATGATATTAATGGTATGAAAATGAAGAATAGTTAATAAAAAATAGTGTTTTAATACATTTATTCTTTGAAGGACATAAATTTATTACAAAACCATTATTTCTGATGAATTGATTATCATATTTTTTCACTTCAAATTTTTTTAACCATATTTTATTGAAATATTCAATTACATATAATTAATAGAAATTAAATTTATATTAAATATTAATTTTTGTTATTTTTTTCCAAAAAAAATTATTTTAATTACTGTTTCTTAATTTATTATAAAATTTATTTATTTAATTTTTAAAACTAATATATTATGTATACATTATTCTATATAGATATTTCCCGATTCAGAATATGTTGTTATGAATTAATTTGATAATTAATTATATAAGGAAGGCATTATACATTTAGATACGGCAGGAGAAAATACCTATATATCTCATTGACTCATTGATTTGTTAAAACATTCAAATAAATTGACTATTGTTTTTAAAGAAATTTGTTGTATGGCATGCAATTGATTAAACTATCCTGGAAAATTTCTCTGATTGTAAAAATAAGATGACCTTTCAGATCATGATATTTTTAATTTTATCTATCACTATGAATTCAATTATTATTATATATGATATTATTTCAATGATATTAGCCATGGTTATTTTTTTCTCATGTTATTAATTTAATTGAATTTTTTTTTCTATTATATATCATTCATCATTAATTAATCCTCATTAACTGATTATATATTCCAATTTATATTACTGTTACTGAACATATTATCTTACATTTTTTTTTCATTTCCCATGGTTATGAATACATATATTATAAACAAAATAAGAGATAAAATAATGTTTCTTAGGTAGTGTATTTGAAATTTCAAATGTTTTATGGAAATCATGTTTTTATATGGGTTTTCAAGAGGATAAAACCCGTTGATCCTTAGTTGTTTGATCTCTATTTAATTAAGATAACTTATTAATGTTGACAACACATCGAAGATACTATAGTTTTTCCTTCATCCCAAAAATTCGATAGTTGAATCCCTATTATAGTATCTTACATGAATATATTTGATAGAAAAATCACACAATAACTACTTTACCAAACCTTCAGGATGATATACAATTTATAGAAAATCCCTAAGGGTTTTAAAAATATTATTTAATCTGAATAGAAAATAATATCTATTAACTACTCAAATTATAAAAATGGTGACCCTAATAATAATTAACTAAATATTAATTAATTAAATATTAATATTTAATGCATGTCACAAAAAAATTTATTGCAAAAATTAATATTTTTTATTTTTAATAATAGAAACATAATAATAGTATTTCATTAATAAAATTCAATAACTCCTAAAATGATCATTTCATATATATTATAATTATTATTCATATGCCAATATAAAATTTTCCTCATATCCTATGAAAACGAAACTAGAAAAATGGTTATATATGATGCATATAGAGGGAAACTGAGGGACATATATGTCAATAGTTATATGTAATAATATCAAGATAATAAGGGTGAGGGGACTAAAAAATATTATACATAAATATAAAAACATATTAGATGAATATTCTTTACATATCATTATGATTTATAACTAAACTATAATGGTTTAGTGTCTTTGGAATCTTTGATACATAATCAGTTGATACATAAAATATCTACCTCACACCCTATTGAGTTATTCTAATCTAGCTTCATTTAGAGACATCACATACATAAAAACATAATTTTTTCCAAGGGAAAATAAAACATAATAATGGATGATATTAGATGCTCATTATGGTTAAACGAGATATATATGAAAAAATGAAAATTTTTATGAATAACGAGAGAAAAAGGGAATTATAACATGTGCGTAAAATTTGAAATACATGCACATAAATTCATATATCATAATCATGACTCATTTTATAAATCATGAAGTTGTTATGAAATGAATAATAATGGAATCAATGAAAATTATACCTCGTAGGATAACATTGTATTAAAATTGTGTTATCAATGAAAGATATAAATTATGTTATAAGAAAGATAATATTAATATTTATTTCAAGGTTAACCATGATGATATTTATCTAATTTTAGGCCTACGTATACTACATCTATACTAGCATTGGTCTAGAGATATATCTTATGTACCCTAATTTTGGATTTGGATAACCAATTATATAAAATTTGAGCTTTTAAAACATCAATAATTATCAAATGAATTAGAGGGATTAATAGACCCACCAATCACATAATCATAGTCCATTCATCTATATCCCACAAGATAATAAGGGAATTTTTCATTTCATTATTGAATAACGAAGAAAAAATAGGTTTCATAGTAATTTCCTCATCATATTTAATAACCATATAATTAATGAATAAAGCTGGTATCATTGAATCATTCCCCAATGAATCATAAGTATAATAAATGGATATTATCACAGATGTATAATTTAATTTAAAGTTCACTAGAAACATTATTGAGGAAAATACCCATTTTGAGATAGAGATCATTTATTTCAAAGAAAAATATTATAAATTATTTGATAGAAAAATATTTCAAAATAACCACAAAAAATTAATTGAATATTGAATTAAAATAGTAGTAATTTATCTATGAAAAGTCATATGTGTGTTGTATGTTAAAAAAATGTCGATGTTCACCCCATATTTAAAAATTAAATCATTTGGAAATTGAAATGGATATTTTATTAAAAATATTTTCACGAATAAATAAATTCGTAAAATTAAAATTAATCAATCATTTAATAATTCAAAAAAAAATTCCTAAAAACTAAAATAAAATATGTACACATAAATATTTATTCTCGACTGAATAGGATTTTTTTCCATTATTTTATTTTTAAATTTTGAGAACATAGAGAAACGAATGTAATAAAAAAATCTAATATATCCAAATTTCCATAGTATAAACAATATATTATATTTATGAGATAAAAATTAAATAATTTTATTATAGAAAATTTAAAGAATAAATAGTCATGGAGAAAATTGATATTATCATATAAAACCTGTATGGCATTGGAAAATTTTGAATCATAACCCTCATGAAAGAAACTTCTTAATAATAATTAAATTAAGATAATTTAAATACATTCAAGATTAATAATATGAATGATTATTTATATAAATGAAATGTATTAAATATGTTATTATTAGGTAATGTGTCTGAATGAAAACAATTTGAGTTGAGAAACACTTACCACTTGGGTAAAATTATATTAAAACCGCCATGTATAAAATAATATGAATTATCACATTATTTAACATGAATATATATGGATAAATGATATAAAATTTCCGGATAGAAGTATATAAACATCATTTACAGAAATTGGTTCATAACATCATACATGTCGGAATGAAATCATATTGAGGTGAGGAGCTCCTATGCTATATCAACTTAATTCATAAGAAATCTATTTTTCCCTATAATAGTTTTATATTTATCATAATTATATAATATAACCATTAAAATAAATATTATATCATATGTAATCATGGTACATAATGTCATGCATCAATTATTAACAATTATTTAAAAAAATCATTTTTTCCAGGTGTTAATAATTTCACTAATCATGTATGTTTCAATTTAGAATTTATAATCACAGTAATTTTATCATGTTTCAAAAATATAAAATTTCATAATAATTTCTTATGTATATTTCTTTGTAATTATATATTGTGACAACATATCTCCTGGGGACCATGCCTTGACTACCTCAAGCCCACCTCCCGATATCTAGGGGTGGGAGACTAACACCGAAGGTGTCAACCTGCATGTGGGAGGTATATTTCTTTAGTACCTGTATGCACACACATGCCCAACCACATCCTAAAACACTTATAGGGGAAAAAAGTACCACTAAAACAAGGCTTAGTTCAAGTGTGACTCATTGTAAGTGGGATGGAATACAAACAAAAAAAAACTAAAAATAGCATGTACATTAAGGAACCCATGACGGAAATCAATAGAAAACCCCACAAGATTGTGAGAGTAGTGAAGCTATTGGAATCCAAAGTAGTATATCATTTATGCCCTATCCAACTGGGCCTCGCATGGTCTTAGTCCTCCATGTCCTCCACTGAAGATTCCTCCAGTCCTATGTCCCTATGTACCCAGAACAAAGAGTTAGTTATCTACACCATAAACAACAAGGTCGGGTGAATCCTATGTAGAGGTGATCAACAATGTAATCAGTAGGAACCCAAAAAAAGGCAACACAACAATATTTTAATGTAAAGCACAAAACACAAGATATCTCACACCATGTATATTATAGGGTAGTAATATTAACATCATCCGTCACATCATCTACCACCTTGAATACTAGAGAAATCCTCATCTAATGAGTATAATAGGCTTTCCATGTCACAAAGAAGAGCTTTCTAATAAACTTAGACTACATAGTTACACCTCCGAATTGTGTACCGTGGGCCTAAAAAGTCACATAGAGGTTCTTCCAACTAGTTTTGGCCTACTGACGTACTCCTCCTCATCATATTCCTTGGGCATGAAAATTTGTAGAGAAGGGCTTCCCTTAATGGGCATGTAATGTCACAGAGAAGTGTTTACCACTAGAACAAAACACATCAGTCTTTAGGTTTCAGCCACTCGCAGGGTTCTATAAATAGTGTTATTTTCATAATATATACTCAATACCTTCATCACATCTAAAATTCCAAAATTGTAACCATAGATAATTCCAAGAGATTCTACTCTTAAAGGGCATCACAACACTGAAAACTGCTCGTCAATATGACACATTGTTTGCATGATACATGCGTTCTAATAACAGGGGGCAGTTGCGACGGGGCCTAGTCCACCCCGATCAGTCTGACCTGAGAAACCTAGACCTGGGGTCCCACATACCCTAGTTCATTAAGAATTACTCGACCTGACCTAGTGCGGGGTAGGGTCAGGGTTGGTCTGGTCTGGCTTGGCCAGTGGGCCAAATAGGCCTAGTGGGACCCGGACCGGTTAACTGAGGGTCTATCCCACCGAGTCATCTCATGAACTGGTATAGTCTAGCTTGGCCTGAAGGGGCTATGGGTCTGTCATGTTGATGCAACCTTGGCATACTATGTGTTGGTCCGTTCTATCCATGTGGGTCTGTCCCATTGGCACGGTCTGACCCACTGGGCTCAGGTCCGTCCCATCCCGAAGGGGGCGCGGACCACCAACTGGGGACTGTCTGCACGGTGAGGCTGGTTGTTCCAACCAGCAGGGACGTGGCTTATGTGCCAAATCTTACTCTCCAGGACCTGTAGGCGTGGGGCCCTACCACCAGCTATCCGGATAGCCCGAACACGGGCCATCCCTTTACTCGGTGCCGCGTCCTTCAGGGCACAGTTACGATAGACAATTCGAAGCATCCCAGTCAATGCGGCCTACCAGTGTGGGTTGCCTCTTCCACCCAACTGGTAAGGCCAGCCCTCGCCTCCGGCACCCGCGTGCTTCTAGGAAACATAGAAGACCTCCAGACTCACTTCGATGGTCTTTTCATTGAGTCCTCTACGTCTATGGACTTTGGGGAGCACCCTCTTCATCGAGAGGATTCTAAAACCACCTTTCCATAATTTTGAGGGCACGACCACAAAGAATTCAAATGACAAGGCACCCGAGGATTGTGTTTGTTGGCATGAGTCATACTCGTTATAGGTTTAATGAGGGGGGAGGGCGGGGATTTTTTGTTTCAATCATTCGATGAAACTTTTTAGACCCCAAATAAAAAACCAAAAGAATAAATCACCCTCATGTATAACGCACAAAGAACAGATCAACCAAATTGTGGGTTGATCTATTCGTTATTTTTTGAAATGATGTAGAGAAAAATAAAATAAGAAACCCCTACCTCTTATGATGTCTAATTCCATAACATTCATCCTCGAGGGATTAAGACATCGATGTTGATTTTCAGCATCGATCATCATAAGGCATTGAAGATGATGATGTTATCTAGAGTTCATCCTTCTTCTCTAGAGTGGATGTCTGTTAGAGGATTACCAATAAAATCTCCCAAATTTATAATCAAATTTTTCGCATCCCGTCAAACAATAAATAATAGCATGTCGCAGTGTTTCTATTATGATGTAACACCACGTCATTATGTTTTTTTAAGAAACAGTGTTGTTGTTACATGTCATTAAATTGTCACTACACTATGAGATAATGAGCCATTAATAAGCCTCATTAATATGAATCATCACTACCTTTTCACTGCCCCACAACGTCGTCGTCCACCACTCAACTTTGAGAAAGAAATTCAAATAATTAATTTAAATTATTTTATTAATTTTCATAAAAATTATAAAAAATTACTTTTCTGCTCGACCCTTTCCATCCAATGTTAATTAATTTCTAGGTGAATCCTGACATTCTAATTCACCAGTACTAACATATTTTTAATCTAAGAACTAGTTAAAAAATTAGAATATCATATATGCACTTTTACTGATCATACTTAAAAAAAATCTCAAATCCCATTCTGAGCCTTTTGGGAATCTGAACCACATGTTGTCAAATATCATGCTCTAAAAATAATTCAATATAATAAAATTACAGAGAAATTCCAAGATGTTAGATTCTCCCCACCTTTGGTATCTACGTCCCCGAAAGGAAAAATACTAAAAAAACAAAAACATGGGGTACTGAGCATGAATTTGAGACTCCCGCTCCCATCTGCTCTCCTAGAGAATACCAAGATACCATCATACACACACTAGTGGAATCAACCTGCCGCATAGGCCCCACTCCTATCCATGAAATATCTCTACTGGTAACTCCTCAATTGTCACCCCATCATCAATGCCAATCTAACCTAGTCGATGACGTACGATGGATCATGCACGCACCACTTCAACTACGACACATAGAAAACATCATAAACCACATGCATATATGAGGGAAGAGCTAGGTGGTATGCCACCTCTCCATCTCTGCTCAGTAACTAAAATGGCATGATGAACCTCACAGATATCTTGTCGCCCTATTCAAATCATTGTAATCCTCATCATGGCGAGAACCAAATGAACGCATGATATCCCTCTTCAAACACAAAGGGTTTGTTTATCTTATCGATATAGAAATTTTCTTACTCTATGCAGTCCTCATATGTTATTAGTTTATCTTCAACTTCTTATTTTAAGCCCATATCATCTCTGGACCAATGAGTGATGACTCCCATGAGACTGTATAGTATATGGGTGATCTTCATGAAAACTCGTTGAAGGCCTCAAATGGTGCATTTCTAATGGTGGAGTGATTTCTTCTTTTGTATGAAAACTACCTATGTGGAAGGTGGTCATCCCAATTATGACCAAAGTCAAGGACACAAGCACGAAGCATGTCCTCCAAGGTTTATATGGTCCACTCTGTCTGACTATCTGTCTGGGGATGAAAAGATGTGCTCGGGTGTCACTATGTCCCAAACGCCTCATGAAATAACTTCCTAAACCAGGATGCAAAGAGAGTATCACGATCTAAGATGATCATCAATGGAACCCCATGGAGCCGCACCATCTCATGGACATAGAGGCGTCCCATCTCCTCTGCCGGTCACTACTCCTGGATGGGTAGGATTTGAGTCGACTTTGTGAGTTGGTCAACAATCACCCAGATAGAATCTTGACCTCTACATGTACATGGTAACCCCTTCACGAACACCATCGAGATACCGTCCCATTTCCACTTTGGTTCCTTGAGTAGATGAGTCAAGCCTACTGGAACCCCTTGCTCAGCCATCATATGCTGACAGGTGAGGCATCGTGAAACAAACTCGACCACTGCATTCTTCATCATGGGCCTCTATTACTGAGGGAAGAGGTCCTAGTATATCTTTTCCACTTCTGGATGTACCACCAAAGTAGATGTATGATACGCCATGAACACCACCTCTTGCAACACCGCCGGTACTAAGGTGTTCCCTATGAAACAGATGATGTGCTCCTTATTTATTGAAAATCCATATGGAACCCATCCTAAGGACAACTGAGCACGTCATGTCTTACAATCAACATCCACTAGTTGTGCCCCACTTACACATTGTAAGAGTGGGGAATAACAGTTATCAACTAGAGGTAGGATGCTTCACTATCTTACGCGATGGATATCTACATCACCAATATCAACATTGTTACCTCACTCAGTAGTTGTAACCTGGTCCTCTAACTGAGCATGTCTTCCACCACGTTCCCCTTACCAATAGTATATACTATCGTTAATTCATAGTCATGGAGGAACACTAGCCATCACCACTATCTCGGTATCAATTCCTTCTCAGAGAAGATATACATGAGAATCTTGGGGTTGGATTAAATAGTGAACCACTCATCCATCAAGTAGTACCGCCACATCCTCAAGGGAGAGACCACTACGGCTAACTACATGTCATGGGTCCTATAGTAATATTCATGTTTCCTCATCCACTGTGAGCCGTACGTGATCACCACTAACTCCGAAATTAGGAAAAAACTGAACATGTTCCTTGATGTGTCGTAGTAAACTACATACCCAATTCCCACCTCTATTAGCCTAAATATTTGGGAACAAGTAAATCTCCACCTTGTTTCCTAAAACCTATTATTTCAATTCTATATCTAGATGAAGCATTATCCTTTCTGTGTTAACACTAATAAGGGTGATTATATCATGGAAATGTTGGGTAAAATCCTCTGCTAGTATCCAGCCAACCAGAGTAAGCTCTGCAACCCAATCATGCACCTGGGTGGCTTCTAAGAAAAAATCACATATATATTCACTTGATATACTACTACTACAGCCTCCAATATGAAATTTCATATGAAATATACCAAATGAATAAAAAACTAACACTTAAAGAGCTTACCATAATGTTGGTGCTATCGTTATGTATCTAGGATAATTTGGTGGTGGACAATGTGCTTCTCCTCTAACACTGAGAACCCCAAGATGTCATCGATGAATACTATCACAAACTAATCAAGTTAGGGATGAAAAATTCTATTCACAAGGTCCATATACACTATTGGGGCGTTGGTTATGCATAAAGGCATCACCATGAACTCATATTGGCTATACTAACACCTGAAGGATGTGTTTGGAACATCCTCATCTCGTACTCGAAGCTGGTGATAGCCTGATTTGAGGTCTATCTTTGATAACCACTTCATTCATTTCAGTTGGTCGAAGAGGTTATCAATCCTTGTTATTGGGTACTTGTTTGTCACAGTCACCTAGTTCAGGCATCGGAAGTCCACACACAACCTCAAACTCACATTTTCCTAATTGAAAAAAAACACTAGTGCTTCCCATGCTGAAACATTGGTCCTTATGAAACCCTTATTCTGCATGTCCTCAAGAATTACTCTTAGTTCATGATGCTTAATGGGATCCATTCAATATGCCGGTGTGGATATTAGTTATGTACTGGGGTATAAGTTGACACAGAACGTTACCATTATACTAAGAGGTAGATCTGGAAACTCAATAGGAAAATCATCCCCATACTCATTCACCACAAGAGGGATGTCGTGATTCATATCCTACACTACACCTTGGGTGATGCTAGATAACTAGTGAGTAATTGGATGTGCGCTCCTCCATGAGAGTTTTTTCTACAATGGAAGGGTTTCCTTATCACTAGTGAAGTTAAACCTGGTTTCATCTCCATGGACACACCACACTATATGGCTAAAACAGTTGATCTGAGCATGGACTATGGGTAAATAGTCCATACCCATGATGACATCCTAAGGTCTCGACACTTATAATATGAGATCTCAGCCAAAGATCTCACCTCCTAGTGTAATCTCACACAGACGTCACAAGTGTGTAATCGTCAAATCCCCCTTATAAGAGTCTTTAGTCGTAAGGATCGAGCCAACGGCTCCACCTGTGTCTCTGATCTCTAAATGTGATTCATGGAATAGAAGGAGTGACTAGAACCAGTGTCCACATGTATTGTATCTAGGGAGGAGAAAACACAGATCATTCCTCAGAACATATTTGGATCACCGTGGTCCTAAGCCTCTGTTACCTAAAGCTGAGCTTTCCCCTATCTGCTTACTCTTTGAGGTCGGGGTGGAGCACCTGAAGGTGGTGGCAGTAACACATAAAACTGTCTCCCACCACCTGCCTCTTGGCTAGCTTTCCTTCCATGTCTGCTTCTCTACGAACCTTCATTTTTGAACCACTAAAGCCACCTCGACGGCCCCTCAGCCATCCACTATACATCTGTACAGTGGTTCGGGTAGTCACATGTCGTGTGTCCCTGCCCGCCGCATGAAATGCATAGCCTTGCCCCTGGTCGACTCACTCTAGCCTAGGATCCTCACCCTGCTGACTCTGAGTCCTGGGGTCATCCAATGGAAGACCTTTACCACTCGGTCCTTCGCTTCTACTTTCTATTACCTATATAACTAGTATCTCTAGCTGCAGGTGTCTGCTACACCGAGAAGCCCTTCATTATATGGGCTCACTCGAACACCCCAGCCTGGGAAGGGATGCTGCAAGACACCACCTAAGACCTGATCTCTTGTATGAGTCACTACTCAATGGCTTCCTCCCTGATGAATGGGTCTCACACCATATATGTGGAGGGGATGTACTGCTCTATGAATGAGTATTAGTACTCAGCCACCATCATTTTGTCTTGTTGTAGGTGAATTAGCTTCTGGATGTGAATAGAGAACACGGTCACGGGGAAAAACTCATCATAGAAATGATTCTATAAGCCAACCCAAGTGATTTTTTCCTCATCATGAGACTAGATGATCAAACTCCACCAACTCCATATTGATACATATATAAGGCTCACTATAATGATCACCATATATCGGGTAGTCTCCCCACTATGAAGAATACATGCATCATAGCCTCAATCCTGTCCTCAGTAACCTGAGGATCTGTCTCTCCCCTGAACCTGGGAGGTCTCTGTCATAGATACTCATATAGGGCACTGAGATGACGTACTTCATATTCCAGAACTACCGGGAGTAGATGCTGACCATCATGTGATTCTAGTACTGGTGCACCTCCCGGTGGGGCCATCTTTAGATCATGTCCCTAAAAGGATGCCTCATCGCTAGCCAGGTTGTCCACACGACCTCATATCAGGATCCTCTCTAGTTATCCACATGGAGTCATCTGAAGATAGGCCACGATGTACCATGTTTAGATGTTTATAATTAGTGAGCTGACTCATATAAAAAAAGAGACACTTATAAAACTAGTTTATTCATGTATTGAACTGAAAATTGAAATCAATGTTCGAGTGTTTGTATATATTGGCAACTGAACCAATACTGGACTACTGTAATGTACAAATAGAACTCAAAACACTTTGAACTAATTTCCAAAACAAAACAACAGACTTCTACTCATTTTGGTATAACCAACCAACCTCTGATACAACTTTTTCATGACCCATCCCCCAGGGCACGTGTCGTGACTACCCCAAGATCTCCTTTTGATGGGTAGGGGATGGAGACTAGTGCAGAAGGCATTAACCAGAAAGTGGGAGGAATTATTTTGAGTATATAAAAACACAAACAACTTCATCCAAATCCCAACACACTAATATGGGAAAAATACCATTACAACTAGCATAAGTGGATGTACAACTTAATGTATGTGGGTAATAATACCAACCCAAAAAATAACATAAAAATAAATGTACAAAAAGAAATCCTGGGTGGCCATCTATAGAAAACCACACCTGATCATGAGAGTATACAATCAACTAGAATCCAATGTAGAATGTCATGTTTGCATAGTCTTATGGGGCCCCTTCCTATTCCTTTCCCACCAAGTCCACTATCATAGCGTCCAACTATCCCATCTACCCATGCACCCCTATCGATGGGTCGTTCGTTTTCACCAAACACAAAATGTTTGTGTGAAGACTATGTAGGGGTGAGTAACATAGTACTCATCAGATTCCCAAAAAAGGAATGACCACACATCAATTATGCAATGTAAAACACAAAACACAAGACAACTCACACCTAGTATATTCTCATGTAGTAACAGTAGAATCATCAATCAAATTGTCGAAGTGTTATGCTCCTGGGGAAATCCTCCTCTGATTATTATAGTGGGCCTGCCATTTCATGAATAATTGCTTCCCACTAACCATGGAATTCATAGGTACACTTCTTAATCACGTAATATGGGACTACAATGTCACAGAGGGGTTATTCCTACTAGTCGTGGCCCATATAGGCACTCCTCCTCATAATGTACTATGGGACAATAATCTAATAGAGAAGTGCATCACACAGTGGGCCAAAAAAGCCCCAGATAAGTTCTTCCCACATTGCCAAAATTCAGTAGTCTTCAGGTCTCAGGAAGTCACAGGGTTCTGTACATAGCGTCCATCAGATAATTTCTCCTCAATCCATTCATTTCATCTCAACTCCCACAAAATTCACTGTAGATAATGACAAATGATTCCTCATTGAGAGTGTTCCAATTCCGCAAACGACACATCAATTGGAAGCATGATTTGCAAGAAATGGGCTTTTTTGTAACTAGGGTGCCAGTTACGACGACCCCCGGTCGGACCATGTCAGACCAACCCATCCAACTCAGCCCCGAGGTCCCATATACCTCAGTTCATTAATACGGACATGACCCAAATTGGTGCAGGTTGGGGTGATCTTCTCTATCTTGGATAGTGGGCTAGGTACAATAAGCCTAGCTGGACACAACCTGGTTAGTCGAGGGTCATGCCTGCGGAGTAGTCCAACGACCTCATCATGTTCATGCAGGACCGAAGGTGGTGTGGGTTCGGCATGGCGGTGCAGGCCTGGCTCACATGGTGAGGGTCCGGCCCTTCGGGTGTGGGTCTAGAACACCAGTGTAAGTCAGGCATGTTCATGTAGTTCCGACACATAAGTGTGGTCCAACCCATCTTAAAGGGGGTGTGGCCTACCAGATGGGGATCGGACGTGCGGGGCCTACCAGATGGGATGTAGCCTAGATGTCGCATCATGCTCCCCAAGCCCAATGGGTGCAGGGTATTTCCACCATCCATTGTCTGCAAACCGTAGTTTCTTCAGCTATCCGGACGGCCCGAACGTAGTTCGTCCATCCACACGGTGTCGTCATGGTACCATGTCTTATAGAGTGCTATCGCAACTGACATGTTGTAGCTTCTCGGTGAATGTGGCCCGCTGGTGCCGACCACCTCCTTCAAGCATCTAGCAGAGCCAGCCACTGTTGCTTCCACCACCAGTGTCGGCGTATAGACAAGGACCATAGAAAACCCCCAAATTCCCTATGGTGGACCGTTATTCGATATATCTATTTCGTTGGCCCCTAGGGGCACTCTCTTCAGTTTGAAGACCCCGAACCAGACTTGACATCATTTATAGGGTAAAACCACCAAAAATGGACATTTGGAGGCTCCTAGGCCTTATTCGTGCAGCTCGGGGCCTCAGTGTTAGAGGTTTATGGATGGGGGAGATTTGAGGAGTTTACGTTTAATCATTCAATGCCATGATTTAGAGGCCGAATAAAAAACCCCATGAATAAATCACCCTCCAACAGAAAGTATGAATAGTGGATCCACAAATTCATGGGTTGATCTGTATTCACCATTTTTAAAAAAGGATGAGGAGAAACATAAAATCAAAATCCCCAACCTCATAGGGAATCTGTTTTCGCGACGTTCGTCCTTGAGGCATTAAGATGTCGATGTCACTTCCTGAATACGATCTTCGAAAAAAATACAATATGAACAAGGTCTATTGGAATTCAGCATTCTTCACTGGGGTGAACATCCATTAGAGGCTCTCCAGAGTGTCCCCCATATTTTTGATCCTTATTTCCCTAGAATGTCAAACTATAAATAGGTGCACGTTGCAACATTTCCATTATCATGTGACATCACGTCGTTACAATGTTTTATTTACGAAACGGTGCCATTGTTACATAACATTAAAGAATCATTACACTAAAAGTTATTAAGAAATTAATGAGCCTCATTAATGCATATCATTTCTGATTCATCACTTCAATGTAGCATCACTTCCCGCCACTCAACTATGAGAAATAAAACAAAAAAATTCTTTTAATTTATTTTATTAATGTTTTCAAAAAGCCCATAAAATAAACATCCCTCTCAGCTTTTTCTGACTATAGTTAAGTCGTTTCATGAAGAATGTCGATGTTATGAATTTAATGGTGCCTTTAAATTTTTAATCTGAGCACCAGTTCAAAAGATAGAAAATCTCTTGGAAATTTACTGAACATACATTAAAATAAGTTCAATAACTCGTTACGAGATCTACGGGCCTTGGGACAACGTGCTGTTGAATATCACATTCTTATAATAATTATTTATAATAAAACATTACACTTAAATATTGAGACAATAAATATATTCTTCTATAACAATTCATAAAAAAAATATGATAAATGAATTATAGAACAATGTGGTGATGGTAGTCCACATATATGTAAAATTGTTTATTATACATTTCAGTGGATATTAAAAAATGGAGATAAATAAAAAATAAAATTTACAGATGTGATTGTAGATCTTAAATATGATATATATTCATTTTATATATCTTTATTACCTACAATATAAATCAAAAAAGAATTAATAATTATCTCAATTCGTGGTTGTTATAGTCCAAATGTACGAATGAGTAACATTATCATTTTCCAATGAATGAGAATGAAAGAAAGTAGATAAAATAATATAATTATAGAAGAACAATAATTTCATAATATAAAATATATAAATTAAATCCATCGTATTTACCATCATATAATGATGGTTATTTAAAATGAATCATATTTCAATGTGGATGCATTCGTCTACCCGTATGAACCAGTGACACAATTGTATCCTATAAAAAATATATATAATTATAAATGGACATTAAAACAACATAAAAATATATCATTATATTGATAATAGTCGATTCATCATGTTATCATTGATACAATAAAGTTATAGGAGGAAGAAGAAATAAAATTGAATGTTATTGGTTGTGATTTATACCTCTTAATTGAGAGGCTTTCATTGGAATACATCGTAATACAAGAATCATTGGTATTAGAGTAATACTAAGGTGACTAAGATTAAGGTATGAAAGATTTTAAGGTTTTTGGGAAGGTATATTATTAGCTATAAGGCTCTAAATTCTTTAGTAAGGGAAGATATGAGGATCATATTTATAAGTGAGGGGAGGACACATAGGGAATTATATAAGTGATTTATAAAAAATAATGTCATTTTCTTGTTAATTTTTTGAAATGGAAAATAATTTTATTATTTTGATAATTTAGTGTCTAATTATAAAAAAATATTTAATTTTTTATATTGAATATCATACCTTTATGCATTGTGTAATCCCCATGTAAACTCATTTTAACGTTAACAATGGGAATACGATTTTCCTATTTTAACTTTTAATTATGAAAAAAATTAATGTGGATTAATTAAGAATATTGTACATAGAAATTAAAAATATTTAATCCATTTTATAAAATGAAATTTCTTTATGGGTATTTATTTTATTTTAAAATAAACTTTTAAAACACTATGAAACTTCATTTTTTGAAAGATGCAATTTTAAGTATATAAGTGAGTATACCCCCACTCCATTCCTATTAATTATATATAGATAAATGTAACCATATTTTATAGAATATATAGTCCCATATTTAATTTTATTTATGGTTTCATTGGGATTAATTTAACTTATATGTTAAAAAATAATCCACACCAAAAATCGATTATTTTCAAAATTTTAATTTTAAACCAAGAAGATGTTATAAAAAACAACTACATTTTTTATTCATACAAAATTTATAATAATATTTATAATTAATGTATTATTATTTTAATTAAATATAAAATTCCAAAATTCATTTGACATTTAAGGTAGTTGATTTAACTAAAATAAATTTCATGATTACAAAAACTAATTTTTTCAATATTCACAAAAAGAAGAATAATTTCAAAAGAACCCTAAAAAAGAATAAAAAAACAATTAAATAATAATTTAAAAAACATATTAGTATATTCATTAAAAATATTATCAACATAGAAATTAAATATTACATACACACACAAATGGAATAAAAACAAATTTTGATGAATTTTTTATAATAAGAACACGACTTTATTGAATGTTTAGTGCTTATTTATAGTGAATAAATAATTAAATTATAATTGTAGAAAAAAATTATTCAAATATTGGATAATATTTTTATTCCTTGATATATGGACAATTTAACGGATATATTATAACAGTCACATTTAACTACTATTACTAACGTATATCGTCATTTTATTAATATTTTGTGGTGTGTGTTAAGATGTATTTTTACCACAATATTATTATAAACTAAATATTCAGGGTGTTAGATTACCCTCACCCCCTAAATAAATTTTTTATCTTCGCAATTTTTTTCATGGTAATAATGATCTCAATAATAAAAAAATACATTTGATGGAATCACAAAACATACAAAGGGATATTAAAATATTGAAAAAGGAAAGTGGGAAACATAAATAAAAACTAAAATAACAAAAATATTGGTTCCTAGATAAAAAGAAATTAGTATAAACAAAATATATATACATTTTTGTGAAAAAATTGTCTCAATAAAAATAATATTTGATAGAAAAAATATTCATTTAAACGCTTATGATAACAAAACCTTAAATCATAAAGTGATAAAAATGCCCATAAATTCATCAAAAAATTGTAAAAATGGAAAAAATTACATTTTCATGATCCTATCTGATATATTTTTATATTTATTTTACCAAGGATGTATTACGTATGAATATTATATATTATTTCAAAACTATATCCAAATATATAAATAATATACCATCCTAGAAGACATTATTCCTAATTATATTTAAAATTGTAGATACCAAACGTAAAAATATTATGAAAATTAAATAAATTTTCATATTTGGATTATTTTTTATTATATAATGTTAAGATCTGTTTTTTGGATGTTCTATAAAAAAATTAGTTTTATAAAAAAATTTATAGTGTTTACTAATACAGTTCCTTTTATGACATTATTAGTAACTAAGTATGTCAATGGAATTTATGAAACAATTTTATTAAAAACTATGTATTTTTTAAATCAAATTATATATTTTAATAAATATAATATAAGTTACATACATATTATTGATATTTTTGTACTCATTTAATTATTTATCAAAAAATTATTTAATAAATTACACATTAATTGTAGTAAATTTATTTTAAAACAATAATAAAAATTGAATAAAATATATTTTATTTCAGATTTAGAATAATTAGGACTAGATTATCTAATATTTTCTACTTCATTTTGACATAAACATTAATCTATAATTGGAAAAAAAGTGTTCATAGAAGAAACAAAAAAGTTAGATATAATAATTCAAAAGTGTAATGGGAAATATAGCATGATAATAATGTTTTTATAAATATTTGGTAGAAATAACCTATATCACCATAAAATAATTTGGTGTTGAGTTTTGGAGACAATTTAAAAGTTAAACATGTACTTCCTTTTTATAAAGTTTAAATATTTATAAAAAATCCATCCTCATTAATAAAAACAATATCTCTTCGCAAATTCAATACCAATTTGTAAATATAGTTTTATCTAGAATATATACTATTTATCATTCTAATATCATACTCATCCACTCAATATTATTATGATTATATGATTTTATCCTAATCTATTCCATTACAAGGATTCTTATATGTGAAATTTAATGTTCTAAACATATGTTCAATATTTTTTTCCCAGTATTTTTTTTCATTTTAGTGTAAATTTAAAATATAAATTTTATAATATTATATGATCTATTGGGTATTTATAGTATAAATTATTTTTTATATTAATTAATTATTTAGTCACAACCTCCCCCCATCCATTAATAAAAATGAAACCTTCTATAATGGGTAGTGTGGACTACCTCCTCTAAGACACAATGTGCTTCATTTTCCGTTCCTTCATTCACGGATTGAACTAAGAATTAGATTAAAGTATATATATTATATTAATGATATAAATAATGAAATATTATTAAAATATCGAATACCAATTTATGATATAATTAGTTCATGATCATCATTAATTTAATCCTTTCAACGAAGCATACTTAGAGGAAAAATAATTATTGAAATTCACAAGTTTTTTCTTATCCATTAATGATTTTTATGAATAATCATAATTATTAAATACAATACTAATTATATCTAAATATGAATGTTATTATTTTCATATAAATATATTACAAAGAAACCATCAATCTATTATTAATTAAAATATTGTATGTTTGTGTTTGTGACAGTTTAAACAGTAACATGAAAAATTAATTGAATTAACAATATGAATTACTATAGGAAGATAAATTTATGGTGTAATATAATATAAATGTGTAAGGAATTATTTTAAAACAATATAAATTTTTTTATCTTAATTGAAATAATTAATAATGAATATTTTTTCTGATAATCAAGAATCTTGGGAAAAAATTTGTTATCGATTGCATCTTCCTGAAAAAATAGTAAACAATCATGAATAGATATATCTCACCATAAATAACCAGAATTTATCCTAAAAATTTTCAATCATGAACAATTATTTATAATATTGGGATGAATAATGAATAAATATATCCCTTTTTTGAAACTTTTATAGACGACTAAAACTACAAACACCTATTGTGGAAAATATTATAAATTTATATTTAAATTAATATTTTTGAAGAGTAAATATTGAAATTTATATGATTAAGGTTATTAATTATGTAAATAATATTGTTATCTTTTTATATGGGAGGAGAAATTATGTTCATGGATGTCCTTACAAATGGTAATATTTTTTTTCTATAATTCCTCTCACTATAAAAAGTTTGGTATTATGACAAAAAATCATTAATGTGGTGTATCTAAATACAATTTGAGATTGTTTATATTGAAATTCCATTATTGTTTTTTAAGATATCAATTTTTACCCCTCCCATTCAAATTTATTTGATTAAATTTGTAACCAATTCATAATTGGTATTTTTTTAGCTCAATTTTCATTCATTTGGAATACAGTTATATTAACAACCTATTTCCCTTTAATGTGTTTTGTAAATTTATATACACGATATATTTACATATAACTCATGAAATTTAACTAATTTGAACGTGTAAATTGGGATCCCTATATCATATTCTTATTATTTTATAAATACAGAGACTCTTGTAAAACTCAATATTTTCCATGGTTCAAAATAAAATATAACATTTTGATAAACTAATAGTGTTTATATTTTGATCCTAAATTACCAACTAAATTAATTATAGATATCATATATTGATATAAAAAGGATTCACCTAGAGGTAACCACCCTGGAAAATGGATTTTTTTGTTGAATCAATAATCAACCGGATGAACAATGGTTGGCCTTGAGACTGCCCACCTCCCTAGAAAATCCCATGGGAGATTATTTTGAATATTCAAATTCTTCATATAAATATTGATGAAGTATTTTCCCTAAAATTTATTTACTCATTAGAAATGAAAACCATAGAACCCCATAAATATGTTCCATGGATATCCCCTCACATTGATTGTATCACTTACACTTTATTTTATTCATAACAGAAACATCAATTACATTTATGATACCCCAATGATTATATTTTAACACGCAGATACATTACAACATATTTATTTTTTTTAAATTCAATCTCTTTTATTGTTTGTGTGGCACGCAACACATGGAATATATAAAAACATGATACTCATTGAAAATATAATTTACACATGATAAGTATAAATAATCCATTAAATTGGAATCTATTAAAAAGAACAACTAAATTTTGAATAAAAATTATATTATAAAAATATTTATTATTAATCTATTAATTTTAAATAAAACTAAGATTCAATTGAATGTAAAATAAATTTTTTCCTAATTTTTTTTAAATGAATGAAATTTGGTCACATCATACACACATATGATGAAGTAATTTTATTGCACAATTTTTAATTATTTATAAAATATATAACATCAAAATTTTAATCATAATATCAATATTTTCATAGGGATGTGTTTTTTTTATTTTTTTAAAATTCTTAATTTTTATTGAATTATTACAAGAATTGATTTTTTTAGAAATTCCATTTCATTTAAAACATTTACTATGTAAAATAATATTTTATATGCTTATAAAATATAAAATTAAAATATTTTATTATAACCAATAAAATTTACATCATTGGAATAAATTTCATATTTTATTACGATATTATATCCTTTTAAACTAATCAGAGTTTTCGCATTGGTTACCCGCCTGTTCATCACAATTTTGGGTATAATTTTAAATAGGATTTCATCATATATATAAATTGAATTTTATAAAAGGATCCAAATATGGTATCAAAATAATTTGTATTATATCATGATTTTCACTTAATTTTTTACTATTTTGAATAGTAAGTGCAGTACAAATTAATTACCATGGTTAGGGTAATGATTTAATTTCGGATGGGTTAATCTAAAAACATAAGGGTTATAATGACCTAAAATATCATAAAAAATCTATTATATGGTCATATATAGACCATATCTATTAAATTTTTTTATTATCAACCATTTTTAATGTTTTTATTCATTATAAAAACAAGTTATTTGCTGATATATTTCAAAGATTCAATATTTGTCTTCCCCCCCTCTTATAGAAGGCCAACCACTCTCCCCTATTCAGAAATCTAAGGCCATTTTATTCTATCAATACCTACTCAGATTAATTACATAGTCCACTAAAAATATCGTATATCTCCTTTATTACTTACATATCCATTATGGGAAGGATTTTGTATCCAAACTAAAGAAATTTTCAGAAGAATATGAAACGTTCATAAATGATAGATTTTAGTTTAATTTTTTCTACTAATACATCTATTATTCAATAGTGATATCCAAATTAATCCTATATATATCACATATTGATATATTAATATGTTAATAACAATACCTATATCCATGACCTCTTCCGTCAAATAGAAAACACAACTCTTTATCATGTGTATAGCGAACAACCACCGCACAAACTAATATAAATCATTATCCATCAATACTAATATCATAAATATATAATTACATTTTTTATTTATATATAAATATATGTTATATAATTATTTTTATTTATTAATATATAACATATTACTTTTTAAAAATCTTTCCATTGATAATATGATAACATTTTTCATGTGTATGGTGAAGCACCACCTCGTAAGGCGAGGAGATTATTATTTCACTAACACATTACATGAACCGTAATAGAGGTAATTTTAATGAATATATGTGATATATATGAGAAGATATAATTTTTTTATGTTACCAAAGGTGAAAAATTATTTTGAAATATCACATTCTCATGTGATTGATTACTTTATCATTAAGAATCACTTTAATGAGATCATTTTTAATTATAAATAAAATTTATATTAAATATAAATATTATTGTATCATGGATATCATTATTTGTTAATTTTTATACCATTATTATATGTGTCTTTTACTATTGATGTTGTTTGATTAACTGGGGAAATATTTATAAAGTCTAACCATTTACATAAGAAACATAATTGACTATAAAGAATATTGATCCATAATTAAGTTGACTATTCATATATTTGGAATTACTTGGACATGTCCATACAATTGGGAAGAAAATATATATATTCGATAGATTCATAGACATATTTGAGGATTTAAATCATTTGCTCAAATTAGATAGGTTCAAATCGAGTTGTTTTAGACTATCTTGTGAATGGTCTTGACAAAAGAGGTAATAATGATTCAATATATAATGAAATTATAGAATTTATAATTATTATCATTGAGAATATTGTTTTTATTGAAATTAACTTTGATATATTATCAATGATATTTTCTATGGATACATTTCATTCCCAGTTTTCTTATTAAATATAATGTGTGTTCTGTTATTTTTTATTCCAATTTGAGTACGCATTATTTAATTATGTCATTAATTTTTCAAGTTAAATGATATGAGTGATATATTATATACCTTTAAATATTTATTTCTCTGTTTATATTAAAAATATATTCTTCTATATATAAATATTATTCATAAATTTGTCCCCCCATAATTTTATTCATTCCACTAGATATGAAAAATAATATCAGGGATGAGTTCAATGACTTCAAATGTTTTCTATAAATATTATTTATAATTTATTTCCCTATGTTAAATATTCATCATGTGTGTATCTACTTCCAAAAAATATATAAATTGACCATTCATTCAAGATTTTAGCTCTTGCATCAATACTAATGTAATAATGTACAATCTATCTTTAGGTTACTGGATTCGTGGTCACTACACTTGGTATAAATAGTTTTTTAGTAGAAAAATTGGGAAATAGATAAAAAAGATTGTAGATTATGGATCATAATAATATGATAGAAAATTTAAGTTTCTATATAATAATATCCTAATATTTTGGTTAGGAATACATTATGTGGTTCTTCCATGAATCAATTCCATTTCAATATACTATTAGTGGATGTGGTTATAGAACAGATATTCCTAATGGAAATTTGTCCAAGATATTTACATTGGTCATGAACAAATCACAACATGGTGCATGAGAATCGTCCTTCATGTGAACATAGTTATATGATCTTGTAGTTTATTATAACTATAATTTATATTTTCATTTAAAAATATTATAAATTGTTTGAAAATAATGATATTCCTAATGAAATCATATTTATTATTTTGATATTACCAAGTAAGAATTCTTTATTAAATTTATGTTATGCGTCAAAACAAATTTATAATTATAAATTATTATTTAATGGTCATAATTTTATTCTCGAATCTTTTATATACAATTTTTTATAACTGGTTACTGGATGTAAGAACTATACAAATGCTCATTGAAGTGTAGATATTTCCCCACCGAGAAAGAATATATAGCAGTAATTATAACTGGAAAAAACATTGATGTATTTGGGTGACATAATCAGGTTATGACAAAATAAATTCCCCTAATTGAAAATCCAATTACAATGTGTGATTACCCTATGTTGGATCAGTTCACGTGTCAAAATCAACTGTCATTTTGTGGGACTACTAATCCAATTTTAGATTAGACATAGTGTTAGTCTCTTTAGAATATACTTTTTCCCTTGAATGTCTTGAAAAGTACATAGATACATGTGCAGTTTAATTTCCCAATGTTCATGTTAATCAATGATGGTTATTGATCCATGATACTAGGGAGGATGAGGTAATAGAATATATTGAATAGTTAACAATTAAGGAGACATTCATAGAAAAATATTTTCCCTAGGAGAAACAAATCAATATCAATAGAATGTTCCTTTTAAGGAAGAAAAAGGAAGAAAATGTGTTATTGAGTTTTATTCTATAATTATAAGATTACCCAATTTTAATATCAATTTGATACACAACTCGAAGTCCATGAATGAAAATTTCATTGAAGTTATTAATCCATTCCCTTTGTGGGTTCTTTTATATCAGAAAAATTTTCCATCTAATGAAATGGTTTTATGTGATATCAAAATAGAGAAGGAAATCTCTATATCCAATATGTTGAAGGGAAATTAATAAAATAATAAGTTTAATGTGGACCAATAAAAATTTAATTCTTTAATTAATTATAAGAGAATGATAAAATTTCAACCATGTGAGTACTGTGGAATATATCTTCCAAATAAATGCATTAATTTTCATAGAGTTTTGTATAAGAAGGGATACAAGGTTAATAAATATAATTATTGCTATAAGAATAAAGAAAATACAAATATTTAGTGATTCAAATATAGGTGGATGGGGATATATAAAATCCAATTCCACATGTGTGAATAGAATATACCATAGAAGATACCAAGGGGAAAAGGATAAGCTTTTTTTATAACAAAATATGAGGAGGAAATACCCCATGATATGGTGGAAGTAACGTTAAACAAAGATTCAAATTTATCCATTTCTTTATTTGAATCTAGATCCCCTCGTTCTTTTACATATTCTAAAATTTCTATGAAAATTATTGTAATGGCCTGGGTTTTGGGGTCCATTACTTTGTGAAAATCTCATGTTGGGTTTTTCGGTCGGGGAATCTTGTTGAATTTTGGCCAACAGTAGGCCTACCGGTAACCTTAGCCTACTGGTAGCAGGCCTACCAGTAGCTCGGTCTACCTGAAGCCGTAGCCTACCGGTAGTTCTATCTACTGGTAGCTCGGTCTACTGGTAGCTGCGGCTTGCCAGTAGCTCGACCTACCGGTGGCTACAGCCTACAGGTAGCTTGGTCTATCTGTCGTTGCAGCCTACCGGTAGCTCATCTACAAGTGGCTGTCGGCCACCGGTAGCACTCGGCTACTAGTGGCTGTCACTCGTCGGTAGCTCTCTGCTACCGGTGGCTCTGGCGTACACCCGTGGGTTCTTTCCAGTGCCACCCCTTCTTGTGCAATTAGTGTTTTAAACCATTTTTTGATTCCTTTAAATGTGTTTTAATGCCCGGTATTCCCATAAATGTTATAATTGAATATTTAATGAATTAACCTGGTGTGTGCGTCGGTTTAGAACCCTTTAATAACGTGTGGGTCCACGTGGTCAACCCACGATCCCTGCTCCTTACACGGTTTCACGTTCTTATCTCGAATGCCCCCAAACCTTATAAACTAAAGTGTTTGTTGGGTTTCTTCATTTCTCATTCACACTACGCTAGATTACCATTCGTTCTGGCAAGCCGCATCACTATGTGTGATGTTCTGCGCCCGACCTAAGCGTTGATAGACGAGGCTATTTTCGATCAGGCGAGCCACATCACTATCTGTGAAGTTCCACGCCTAGCCTCAGCGTCGATCGTTGACCAACAAGTAGGTAATTTTATCCTTCATCTCTCCCTTTTGTGTAACTTGTGGGGTGGGAATGATTTTGATTCTATAGAACTGGATAAACCCGTCCTAAATAATTATAATGAACGGATTCTATAAAGAAATAAGGGGGGTGTGAACATTGATGCTGTTTTATGATCTTTATTCTTATTTTTGAGGGCTTATGCCTACTGAAAATCATGGCCATTGGTGGTCTTTATCTGTGCACTAATGAACCCCTCATGATGTTTTTAAGTGGTTTTTTTTTTGTAGTTGTGAGCTCCAGCTTTAAAAAGGAATTAATCACGTACATCCGACTAAATGGATTGAAAGCACCAGGATCAATCCTTCTGTGATAACCCATGGTTAAAGCACACAGAAATTGAAATCATGTGGTGTGTAAAATCTTTTAAATCTAAAAATACCAGCATGGACCTACATAGTGTTGGTGGTAGTGGTTTGGTTGTTTTCATTCATGGGCCGATTGGTGGAGATGTGGGAGGAGATGGGAAACCCTATTTGTATACTCTCAGTGGTTGTGTGAAATTGGGGATTGGATCCCTTGTTGTTATGGATTCAGTGGTTGCGAGTCTTAAGACCGGGTGGTTACCTTTTTTATATCGTGAATTGGGGTGGGATCCTATGTTGATGAAAACTTTTTTGGGTGGGGGGGACATGGGTAGTGTATAGGGGGTGTCTTTGGTTCCAGTACATCGAGGGATCTCTCTTATCCATGTGTTGTTGTGACTTTACAAGAGAACTGGGTGTGAATGTTTAAATTGACCATTGGTTGGATATTTTTCTTGGTTTTTTTATGATATCAGTTTCCCACTAGTGCATGAACTTATTTAAACATTATTACTTAACATGAAAACAAGAATGGGACAAATGGGTTTTGTTGGCGAGAGTCGTGACTCAGACTAGAGTGTTGTTGTGGTCTATACGTTGTATGAAGAAAAACCTAACTTTGAGTGAGTGCTTGTTACCTATATATATACTTTTATCTTTGTGTTTCTTATTCTCTCCCCACCCATGTTGAGAACTTAGTGCCGAACAACCCCATTTCATGGGGGAGGGTGTTTTTCCCAACACTATTATTAGTGTCTGGTTATTAGCTCTTTTTCTGCTCCCTTTCCTGGATAGCCCAAGTATCTTTGGGAAGGCTGTGATGGCCTGAGATCCATTATTAGCCCAATAACCTTCGGGCAGGGTAGTGTGGTGGTTATGGCCCAGGTGTGTATGGGCAGGTAGTTTTCCAAGTATCTTCGGGGGTGAGGCCCAGGTGTCTTCGGGTGTGGCAGTGGATCCTCTAGCCTAGGTGTCTTCGGGCGTGGTGGTGGTTGTTCTGGCCTAGGTGTTTACAGGCGTGGTTACGTGTGACAGTTGTGGCCTAGGTGTTTGCGGGTGGGATTCAGTAGTGGGACTGAGGTGTGTAAGGGCGGGTGTGGCAGTGGGACTTCAGTGAGAACGGCGGGATTGGTTCGATGCGTAGGATGTCTCAATAACCAATGGGAAAGTTGCGCGGGGTACCCAAATATCAATTTTCTCATATTATATATATTACATGACTTGCGTTATTTGGGGAGTGATCCATGGTGAGGCTTGGGTGGATATTTTACCTTGTTAGGTGTTTGGTTTGCTCTTTTTTCACGGGAATTTAGTACGTTCCCCCACTTGTGCACGAGAGTCTTTCATTTTCCCTACTGAGTGTACTTGTATGCTCACCCTACGTATATAAAATTGCTTTCAGGTTTCCAGGAGTACTTTGGGGATCGCGTGGACCATACTAGCTCGGACCTTTGGGGTAGTCACAGTTCCTGTTTTCGTTCTTTGGTACTTACCCTTGTAGTCACTTTTGAATTTTGTGGCTTTTACTTTTGGAACATCCATGTGGGAATGGTTTACGTTTGGATTCACTTTTCTTTTACCTTGGTGTTGTTTGGTATCATCATCTTATCTCATGATCCTATAAAATAAAAATGTCAATGCCTTCCATTTGTGTGAAATTTCCATACCCTTAGTGATAGTCGCCACTCCGGGACCTATAGAAGGCGGGATTCAGGGGTCATTATCATTCCTTCAACATAAGGAAGGAAGGGCTTGGAAACCTGTTGACCCTTCCCTCCTTTTGGTGAAGGTGGGTCGTGACAGAATTGTATCAGAGAGAGGTGGAGAGATAGGATGGAGTATTGAGTTAGGCATAGTGGGGATTGTATGGGATGGTAGGGCAACAGTGTTGGGTGACCATGGTGCGTGAATTAGGCCAGGGAAGACCGGCTAGGACATCGGATTTTAGGGCCCCCTGTGATCTGATGCAAGGACTCTTGACCTTCCGAATGACCAAGTGAGGCCACGTTGATTACAGGGTAGAGACCCTAGGAAAGGTACATGCATCATGATGACTTGTGCTCTCGTGTTTCTGCGATGTCTTGGGAATTAAGAATAAATGAGAAGTTTAATAAGTGTTATGAAAAATATTTTTCACTACTTGTGCTTAGGCCTTCCTTGTTTACCTTATAGCAATGGCACCTGGAAGGCGTCCAAGTGTGGTACAGGCGATCGAGGCCCCAGAGACTAATTTGGCTGATCGACAGAGAGCTGATCGAGAGGAGGAGGACAACTACTTGTAGAAGACTCTTAGGGCCTTCCAGCAATAGACCCTCGAGAAGTATGAGGGCAGCACCTCTGACATGAAGACGGAAGGCTGTCTAGAAGAGTTAGTGATAGTTTTCAGCCTAATTTGAGCCCCGACCGAGTACTGGGTTCCTCTGGCCATCAGCCAGATGTTGGGAGTGGTGCGTCAGTGGTGGACGCTTTAACTGGGGTAGAGGAGATATGCTAAGGTGGCATGGGCTAATTTCGAGAGGGAGTTTCGGGCGGAATTCCCCTCTTCGACGATGAAGGCGAAAAAGATACAGGAGTTACTCTCCCTCCAGTAGGGGAGTATGATAGTGATAGAGCTAGGAATCAAGTTCAAGGACCTCCTACGTTTTTATCCGTACCTCTTTCCCGATGAGGAGTCTCAGGAAAGACATTTAGTGGAGGCACTCCGACCCTCCCTCTAGTATGTTATTACCCCCTTTACCCTGCCGACGTACTTGGAGGTCCAGAAGAAGGATGAAGTGATGGAAAGGATGCACGCTCTAGGAGGAGTGTCATGAGAGGGTATCCAGCTGGGACCATCGAAGGGGAAGGCCATCAGCACCAGTCCTCCACTGTCAGGACCATCTAGGTTTCGACCAGCAGGGAGCAGTCCGCAGCAGTTTCAGTTTCAATCCCCCGGTCCTCGCCCTTTTCCATTGGGCTCGGGACCGCGGTGATTCGTTTGTGGGAGCCAGGGGCATCTCCAGAGTCCGTGACTGGACTAGGTACATTACGGGGGTGGCAGACATCCCCAACACCCACCCCAGTAGTGGCTTCCAGCTAGGCCTTTCCAGCAGCAGCACCAGGGACAACGAGTTCCTGCTCCTCTGAGGGAAGATGTAGGAGGAGGAGGCCAACCTCAGGTCTCTCCTCATGGACCACGACCATGGCATGGGCAGGGAGGTGGCCGACAGCCAAGGGGCTGAAGATCTAGGCGTGGACAGTTACACGCCGCAGAGGCAGCAGTACCAGCAGGGCCGAAGGATGTTCGTGGTACGATCAGTTTGTTTAGTACCCTTTCTTATGCCTTGTTCGATATCGGAGCTTTTCACTCCATTGTTTCACCACGTCTAGCCCGTGCCTTGGGTCTAGATGCTGAGATACTCCCTCTACCCCTGGTGTTGGGCACACCAGTCGGGGGTCATCCGACTTGTTGTTTGTATGTCGGGGATGCAGACTGATGATAGGGCCACATCAGTCGGTTATGGATCTGCTTCTTTTACAGATACAACCATACGATGTCATCATAGGTATCGAATGGATATTGTCTATGTGTGTCGTCATCAACTGTTTCTGAGGAAGGGTCATGTTCTCAGACTTGGGCAGCCATTGTGTTACCTTCTCCGGTGAGCGGAGCAGTCAAAAGTGTAGCAGGCGAGAGGAACCCCTCCTCTCCTTGTTAGATGAGTTTTCAGTAGAGTCAGTAGATGCTGAAAATGGTGGAGGTTCTAGAGATCTTCCGTGAGTTTATGGACGTCTTCCAGGATGTGGTGATGACTCTACCCCCTCGATGTGATATCAAGTTTGGGATATAACTACAGCTCGGTGCTCGTCCGATCTCAATGGAACCTTACCGGATAACCCCTTCAGAGCTACGGGAGTTGCAGATCCAGATTAACGATCTGATGAAGAGGGGTTATGTTCGGCCAAGTTTGTCGACGTGGGGTGCTCCAGTCTTATTCCCAAAGAAGGTAGATGGTGGTCTCAGGTTTTTCATAGACTACAGGGGGCTGAATCAGGTTAGGATTAATAATATATACCCTCTCCCGAGGATAGAAGATCTTTTCGACCAGCTGAAAAGAGCAGGGTGGTTCTCAAAGATCGACTTGTGGTCTGGGTACCACCAGCTGAGAGTGAAGGAGGGAGACATCCCGAAGACGGTGTTCAGGTGTAGATATGGACACTTCAAGTTCGTAGTCATTCCCTCTGGTGTTACAAACGCTACGGCTGTGTTCATGGGGCTAATGAACTCCATCTTCCAGGAGTACCTAGATCGGAGCGTGGTTGTGCTCATCGACGACATCCTGGTCTATTCAAGATCAAGGGAGGACCATGAGGAGCACCAGAGGAAGGTTTGGAGGACCTATGACAACACCATCTCTATGGTAAGTTGTCGAAATGAATGTTCTGGACATGAGAAGTGCACTTCCTCGGGCACGTGGTGTCCGAGAAGGGGGTAGCTGTGGACCCATCAAAGGTTGAGGCAGTTGTTTCTTGGGTAGAACTCAATATTGTGGTAGAGGTCTGTAGTTTCCTTGGGCTGGCAGGTTAATATCAGAGGTTCGTACCCAAATTCTCCTGAGTAGCAGCCCCTTTGACAGCCCTGACCATGAAAGGCCAGGTTTTCATGTGGGGTGAGAAGTGTGAGTTATCCTTCAGCTATCTGAAGGAAATTTTGGTTAGTGCCCTAGTGCTAAGATTACCAGAAGAAGGGGCTGCGTATGAGGTGTTCTGTGATGCTTCAGGACAGGTCCTGGGATGTGTGTTGATGCAGTGACAAGGGGTGATCCCTTATGGGTCTAGGCAGCTACGCCCTCACGAGCGTAATTATGCCACCCACGACCTGGAGATTGCAGCGGTAATTTTTGAACTGATGTATTGGAGGCACTACCTCATCGGAGAACGCTTTGTGGTCATCACATATCACAAAAGCGTGAGGAATATCTTCTCCCAGCGGGACCTAAACTTGTGGCAGTGAAGGTGGATGGAGTTCCTCTAGGATTACAACTTCGATGTTTCCTACACATCAGGGAAGGGAAATGTAGTGGCTAATGCCTTGATCAGGAGAACACAGAAGGATGCGGTCCGAGAGTCGGCGGACACCTGGAAGGCAATGGAGGAGTTGGATGCCTTACACCTGGATGCTAGGATCGGTAGCGGCTGCCTGTATCAGATAACAGTGCAGTCTTCTCTGTTGCAGCAAGTGGGGGAGTCTCAGTGGGGAGACCTAGAGTGCGAATTGATGCGTGACCGAGTTGACCAGGGAAATGCTCCGGAAGGATGGACGGAGGATGGTCAGAACTAAATGATTTTCTAGGGAATGCTGTTTGTTCCAGAAGTGATGCGCGGCAAGGTTCTCAGTGAGTTCCACAGATCACCCCAAGCAGTACACCCTGGAGTGTCCAAGATGTATCGGGGACTGAAGAGACAGTTTTGGTGGCCTAGAGTTAAGCGAGTGGTGGCAGGGTTTGTGGCCATGTGCTTAGTGTTTCAGCAAGTGAAGGTTGAACACCGAGTTCTAGGCGGCATACTGCAGTCCCTAGATGTCCCCGATTGGAAGTGGGATGACATCTCTATGGATTTCATCACGGTACTACCCCAGGTCAAAGGGGGGGGTATGACGCCATCTAGGCGGTAGTGGACCGATTGACGAAATCAGTTCAATTTTTGGCGATCAGGGAGTTGAGTGTAGTGGATGCTTTGGTGCAAAAGTACATGGATGAGGTGGTGCGTCTGCATGGAGTTACGAGGCCTATAGTCTCGGATAGGGATGCACAGTTTACCTCAGGAGTCTGGAGAGGATTGCAGCATGCTTTTGGAACCCAACTGCGTCTTAGCAGTGGTTTCCATCCCCAGACAAATGGGCAGACAGAGAGCACCATCCGGACCCTCGAGGATATGTTGCGGGCATGTGTTCTGGACTCATGAGGATCATGGGTGTGATACCTACCTCTGGTAGATTTTTCCTACAATAAAAGCTATCACTCTACCACTGGTATGTCCCCGTTTGAAGCCTTTTATGGGAGTCCATATCGGTCACCTGTGTGTTGGACCGAAGTCAGAGAGGCGGGCATCCTTGGCCCGGAGGTGGTGCAGAGCACGACAGAGAAGGTTCAGCTCATACAGGAAAGGATGAAGTCTTCCCAGGACCGACAAAACTCATATGCTGATACCAAGAGGAGGACCTTGGAGTTTGAGGTTGGAGACCACGTGTTCTTGAAGGTCTCCCCTCGGCACGGACAACGGTGGTTCGACAAGGGGAGTACGCTTTCTCCCAGGTTCATCGGGCCATTCGAAGTGTTGCGGTGGGTCATTCAATTGGCTTATCAGATAGCGTTTCCACTTCCGCTACTTAGGATTCATGATGTATTCCATGTGTCCCAGCTCCGTTGGTATCTGCACGATTATTCACACATCCTCGGCTGGGGAGAGCTGGACATCGAGGACAACATGTCTTTTGTGGAGATACCAGTGATTATCGAGGATCTCCAAGAAAAGGTTCTTCGTGGGCGAACCATTCCATGGGTTCGTGTGTTGTGGAGACATCGTAGGCTTGAGGAGAGTATGTGGGAGAGGGAAGCACAGATGTGTGCCCAGTACCCAGAGTTGTTTTGGGTTTTGAGATTGTAAAGTTCTATTTGTTATAAATGTTTTGGTAGAACGTTTTACCTTGTTGGCTATGAATACAAGTTTTCTTTCCTCTGAATGTGTGTGAAAAGTCCTAGCTATGGGGGATGATAGAACCCAACCCCTAATCAAGACGCATTAAGGTGGATGCAATTAAACCCGTGCGGGCGAGTCAGTGTTGCCCAAAGAGGATAATATCTTGACATGGGTAAGGAGACTCCACAACCCCCACATCCCTAGGTAGTATGACATGATATGTTGCTTGGTTCGTTACAGGAAAGTGTTCTTAGTTAACAATGAGGTTCAATCCGAAGAGGTATCTTTCGAGGTGGTTGTTTGGACCCTCTCCTTCCTTCTGGGTTTTATTGATTCTCGAGGACGAGAAACCATTAAGAGGTATCATATGTAATGGACCTGGTTTTTGGGGACCATTACTTTGTGAAAATCTCATGTTGGGTTTTCTGGTGAGGGAATCTCGGTGAAGCTTGGCCAATGGTAGGCCTACCAGTATTAGGTCTACCGGTAGCACGATCTATCGGTAGCTGCAGCTACAGGTAGCTCTATCTACTGGTATCTCGGTCTACCGGTAGCTATAGCCTACTGGTAGCTCGGCCTATCGGTATCTGTCACCATCCAGTAGCTCTCAGCTACCGGTGGCTCTGGCCTACCCCCGCGGGTTCTTTCCAGTATCGCTCCTTCTTGCGCAATTAGGGGTTTAAACACTATTTTGACTTATTTAAGCATGTTTTAAAGCCCAGTATTCCCATAACTGTTCTAATTAAATATCAAATTAATTAACCTGGTGTGTGCGTCAGTTTTGAACCCTTTAATACAGTGTGGGGCTTCATGGTCAACCCACGACCCCTGCTCCTTACGCGTTTCAATGTTCTTATCTCAACAGCCCCTGACCCATATAAACTAAAGGGTTATCTGGTTTTCTTCATTTCGCGTTCACCCTGTGCTAGATTACCCTTCGTTCAGGTGATCCACATCGCTATGCGTGAAGTTCCGCGCCCGGCCTAAGCATTGATAGACGTGGCTATTTTCGTTTAGGCGAGCCGCATCGCTATCCGTGAAGTTCTGCGCCTAGCCTCAGCATCAATCGTTGACCAACAAGTAGGGAATTTTCTCCTTCGTCTCACCCTTTTGTGTATCAAGTGGGGTGGGAGTTCTTTTGAATCTGTAGAATTTGACAAACCAGACATAAATAAGTATAATGAATGGATTCTATAAAGAAATAAGGGGGGGGGGTTGTGATTGTTGATGCTATTTTATGATCTTCTTTCTGATTTGTGTGGGCTTACGGATACTGAAAATCATGGTCGTTGGTGGTCTTTCTCTGTGCACTAATGAACCCCTCGTGATGTTTTTAATTGGTTTGTTTGTGGTTGTGATCTCCTGGTGTAAAAATGAATTAATCACGTACATCCGGATAAATGAATTGAAAGAACCAGGATCAATCCTTCTGTGATAACCCCCGGTTAAAGCACACAGAAATTGAAATCATGGATTGTGTAAAATATTTTAAATCTAAAAATACCGGCATGGCCCTACTTAGTGTTGGTGTTAGTGGTTTGGTTGTTTTCTTTCACGGGCCGATTGGTGGAGATGTGGGAGGGGTTGGGATCCCCTGTTTTTATACACTCAGAGGGTGTGTGAAATTAGGGATGGGATCCCCTATTGTTATGGATTTAGTGGTTTTGAGTCATAAGACTAGGTGGTTACCTTGTTTATATCACGAATTGGGGTGGGATCCTCTGTTGATGAGAAACCTTTGGGTGGGGGGACACGGGGCAGTGTCTCGGGGTTGTCTTTCATTCCAGTACTTCGAGGTATCTCTCTTATCCCTGTGCTGTTGTGACTATAGAAGAGAACCAGGAGTGAATATTTAAATTGACCTATGGCAGGATCTTTACCTTGGGTTTTGCTAATGATATCAGTTTCCCAGTACTGCATGAACTTATTTAAACATTATTACTTAACATGCAAACAAGAATGGGACAAATGTGTTATGTTGGTGAGAGTCGTGACTTAGAATTCAGTGTTGTTGTGGTATGTAGGTTGTCTGAAGAAAAACATAACTTGGGTTGAGTGCTTGTTACCTATATATATATACTTGTAGCTTTGTGTTTTATATCTACGCCCCACCCAAGTTGATCACTTAGTTCCGAACACCCCCATTTCATGGGGGAGGGTTTTGTTTACAACACTATTTTTAGTGGCTGGTTATTAGATCCTTTTTTGTTCCCTTTCCCGGATAGCCCATTTATATTAGCGCATGATGTGATGCCCTGAGGTCCATTATTAGCCCAAGAACCTTCAGGTGGGGTAGTGGGGTGGTTATGGCCCAGGTGTGTACGGGCAGGTAGTTTCCCAAGTATCTTCAGGATGATTCCCAGGTGTCTTCAGGCGTGGTAGTGGATCTTCTAGCCCAGGGGTATTCGGGCGTGGTGGTGGTTGTTCTGGACTAGGTGTTTGTAGGCATGGTTATGTGTGACAGTTGTGGGCCAGGTGTTTGCAGACGGGATTCGGTAGTGGGACTGCGTGCGGTTGTGGCCCAGGTGTGTGCAGGCGGGTGTGGCAGTGGGACTACGATGAGAATGGCGGGATTGATTCGATGCGTAGGATGTCTCAATAACCAGTGGGAAAGTTCCATGGGGTACCCGGACATCGATGTTCTATTATTATATATATTACCTAACTTGCGTTATTTGGGGAGTGTGCCTTGGTTTGTCTTGGGTGGATAGTTTACCTTGTTAGGTGTTTGGTTTACTCTTTTTTTCACGGGACTTTAGTATGTTCCCCCACTTGTGCATGAGAGTCTTTGGTTTTCCCTACAGAGTGTACTTGTACGCTCACCCTACGTATATAAAACTGCTTTCAGGTTTATAAGAGGACTTCGGGGATCGCATGGGACCATACTAGCTTGGACCTTTGGGGCAGTCACAGTTGATGTTTTCTTTCATTGGTATTTACCCTTGTAGTCACATTTATACTATGTGGCTTTTACTTTTGGAACATGCATGTGGGAATGGTTTAATTTTCTTTTACCTTGGTTTTGTTGAGTTTCATCGTCTTATCTCCCGATCCTATAAAACAAAAAGGGAAATTCCTTCCATTTGTTTGAAATTTCCATACCCTTGGTCCAAGTCGCCACTCCGGGACCTACAGAAGGTGGGTTTTGGGGGGTCATTATCTCTCCTTAAACATATGGAAGGAAGGTATTGGAAACCTACTGACCCTTCCCTCCTTTAAGTGAAGGCGGGTCATGACAATTTGATATTTACCTAAGGTTTTAATACGGGGTGTGTTATTAAAAATTATTAGTGGATGTCTAAATGGAACAATGATGTCTTCGAATGACCCCATTATAAAAAATAAATGATCTTTATATGTTGACCTTATAATAATTCCTATGGTAGAGTTCGATATAATCCTTGGTATTTAATGGATTTAAAAATAGGTTGAAAATATTTATTTTAAGGAGAAATAAATTAAGATTTGTGCTGAATATGTGGAATTATTTATCTTTTGAGAAGAGAAATCATCATATACGATAGTTCTAGATACAACCCCAATAGCTCTAGTAGATTGTATTCATTAGGAAGTTGATGATAAATAATATTGGGGATTGAGAAAGAAATCATTAAACTAATTATGTACATATTTCCTAGAAATACATTAATATATTTCATAAAGAATTACATTAACAAACAACCATCGTATGAACATTAATCTTACATTGTTATAATCCCTAACACAGACCCATATCAAATAATAATTATATAATGTCTAATTATTAATTAGTGGAGTTTATGAATGAACAAGATGCATTTTACATTATTGTATTTATTCTCCCTAGCATTTCACTATGGGGAACATGTTCACTTCCTTAAGAAGTGAGTTGAAACAATGAGTATTTTCATTGATTATAGGGAAATAAATGATATTATGATAATGAAAATGTATCCTTTTCCTCAGATTGTTGGATTATTTTATCAAGTTCATAGAGCCCATTTTTTTTCCAATGTCGACACTCATGGTAGGTGATATCAATTGTGAATAATGTAGAAAACAATTCATAAGACGAAATTCTAAAGAAGTTAGGTACTATACATGTTTACAATAATTCTATTCGGATTTAATAATGTAACCCATTTTTAATATATCAAAAAAATTTAGTATTCAATTGATTTAATGATGACATTGTTTTTTTATTCATTTAAGATATCTTGGGGTGTCGGAAAAGAAACAATGATCATGAAAATGAATAGTTATTCATTATTGGGAGTCATATAAGGAATATATAATTTTGGAAATGTAGTATGTTTGATTTCTAGATTCATGAATTTTGTTTTATGGCCATATAGTCTCCAGGGATGATATCTTGGTTGATCCTACATATAAAAATGTATTATATTAATGGGTTATAAAACCAAACCAAATTGATATATGCATTTCATTGGTAAGGTAGGTTAATATTGGTGAATCAATCATTATTTTTCTAAATTCTCTAAACCGTTAAAACTACACCACATAAAGGGGATATGTTCTATTGGATAAATGAATGTGAAAAATATTTTCATTAACTAATGAGGTTATTTTTTATACTTTTATTCTGACACTACCATATCGAAATTATGGGGTTTTTATATATAGTGAGTTATAAATGATTTTAATGAGTTGTATTCAAATGTAAGATGATAACTTTATTTAATATGAATACAGTAAATTAAAAACGCATGTATAGTACTATCCAACTCATGATCATGAATTCAAATTTGTAATATTTTATTTAATGATATGAATTAATTATATCTATTGTTAATGTAGTGATATATACTAGGATCATAAAAGCCTAAAATAACAGATATATTTATGAGAAGAAGGATATATATATCAAATTAGTTATGAATTAGGATTACTCTATACACTACCATCCATGGATGGAATGTAATGTAGTGGATGCCTGGAGTATAAAAGATAATATAGTTCATACACAAAAAAGGACTGATAGGGATCCTATATTATTATATATGGAAAATTAGCATATGATAATTCGAATGGATATACATCAAAAAAATTTATTAATAAAAATTTTTTATTAGAAAATATAAAATGTTATCAATATGATAAGGATAACATTCAGAGGAAACTAACATTTTGAATTTTTGGAAATTATCATACATCATCTATACTGATGGTGTTTTGATATTTGGAAAAGATTTTGTGTTCCATATATTGTTGATCTAAAAAATATATTGGTGGATTATTTTCATAGCTCAATAAACTCCATAAACCCTAGCTGCATAATATTTTATATGTATTTGAGGGACTATTTTTTGTGGGAGAACATGATGGTAGAAATTACTAATTATGTGCACAATTATTGGTTAATCAATAATTTAATATTGTTATATGGAAAACTAAAGGATTCATGAACCACTATTTATTCTTATTTGTAATTGGGATGAAATTATTATTTATTTTTTCATATGAAAAAAAAATAATCCTAGAAATAATAACGTGATATTTGTTATACTTTATTTCCTAAAAATATATTCACTTTCACTCTCCATAAAATAAGATTTTCCAGTTGAGAGACTTACAATTCTCTATGTTAAATAATTTTTAGAATAAATGGAATACTTCATTCGATCATTTCTTCTCATAGTCATCATTTCACATTAATAGTTATGAAGATACTTAAAAATTCATTGGATTATGAGCATCAATTTAGTAATACCTACAATCCTCATACATAGGGATAGTTAGAACCCACAATTCCAACATTAGAATATATTTTGAGGCCATAATATATATAATTTAAATGAATATGGGATTATATTTTACCTTTATATTAGTTTTCCAAAAATAGAAGATTTCATTCATGATTTAAATGGTTCCATTTAAAGAATTATAAAGTAATTAATATCATACTCCATCTTTTTGAGTTGAATTAGGTGTAATGATACTTATAGGCCTAGACCATGTTGAAGAGACAAAAATAGTGGGAAATTATATATAGGATTATATTAATGTATCTCAAATCAGTCAAACTATTTATGCCAATAACTGGAGGACTGTTTTTTTGTGGGGGATAATGTTTTTATTAGTGTATCAATATTGAAGGGTTTTATATTTTTCAATAACAAATGAAAAAATTGTCCCCGGGTACTATAGACACGTTATAATACAAGAATGAATTGGAATTATTTCATTCTGTTTGGAAATTCCACTTAGACTCATAGATGTACATGATGTATTCCATATATCATTTTGATGTTACACTTTCCAAAAAATAAACAAGTTCACACCTATGATTAAATTGAATTGGGATATGACCAATCATTTTGTGGATAACCCATACAATTTCTCCATACTATAAAGAAACTATATAGCATTTTTCAAACATTTTCTAGTAATGGTATTTTGGAGATATCATAAAATCGGTGAAATGATGTGGTAACCAGTTGATGTTATGATGAAGAACTACCCTCATATATTTATAAGGTAATATAAAAAAATTTACAGGAATGAATTTTTGTAAGAGTTATGAATGTAACCCCTCAATATTTAATTATTTTTGTTTCTTAAACTAAATTCATTCTTAATGATAGCTTGCGATGCATGAAACATTGAGATTATAAAAAATGAGTTACACTTTTAAAATATTTTTAAAACTTGATAATTATAACCTTAACATTAAATTAGACAGTATTAGTTGGACTACCTAATTTATTATATATATATATATATTCTAGACACATTTATTTGTTATCTATTGATTAGAAATAATAATTAGATTTATTTTAATCAAGATGAAATGTTTGGTGGAATAATATTTTATTCAATTAAAATTACATTATATCATCTTGAATAATTATGATATTTTTTACACTTTTATAATTTTTTTGAGAAAATGAATTTTTTAAATTATCATTTAAAAATGAGTTCTGGTGACATTTTTGGATTTTACTTAAAAGATTAATTTTTTGATATTTAGTGGAAGAGAATTATTTTTATTAATAACTGAATTTATTTAAATTTTATACAACTTTGTATTATATTTTACATTTTTAAAAGTAAAATTTGTTCAATTATATTATATTCTATTTAATATAGGTCACTAGTGTCACTCACCAACCACGATTGTCATTTATTTCATTTATTTTTATTTTGATATAAGTTTTATCGAGTTGGTTGAAGTTAATGTTGAATTTATGCGTATATTATTTGAGTTTTAGTAGATTCAATTTTTTTATAATTTCATGGTTAGTGTGAAAATTATTTCGAGAATGTGCCATGGTAGGGGGTTTTGACACACCTGATGTCACTACATTGCGTTTAACTCATTTAATGACCATTAGGTGGCCTATAAAAGTGTCTGGGGTGTCATTTGATGTGTTTGTGGATATTTTTCTGGATACATGGTATGAGAATCGATTTACCAATCCATGTAACTAAAATATCCAGGTATAAAAAATTATTCCAATAACATTCACATAGTTTTCGTACAATTTACATAAATATGAAACAAAACCATAGAACCAATTAAAAACATAATAAATATGATATTAAAAAATAATATATGTTATTGATCCACATATTTTACCCAATATGACTTTTTTATAATCCATAGAGAACCCCTTGTTAATTATTCTTCATCATGGTTCATTTTTTTGGATGAATTATAACAAAAGTATAGGGAATATTCATGATGCCTTCATAAAATCTTTCACATTCAACATTATATATTAAAAATCTCCTTGATTCGTAGTTTCTTTTATGTTCTATATCTTTCGGAAAAATACTAGAGTTTTACGGATGATTAAGGACATTTTTTATTGAGGTTAGGGTGTGTAGTTTTTCTCTGGATCTGTTTTATTCCTTTTTCAATTGTATCATAAAACTCACATATCGTGAGGTATATGTTTCCATCCATTCCCTTTCTTGAGATTTACATTTTTTTCTTGATCATTCTTAATTAATATTTTAATGTTTCTTCATACCTATGATGTGTTAATTTTAATTGTTTTGGATTTTTTTGTGATGGAGAATCATGAAAATGGGTTTTTAATAGAGTTTGTTAATTGTGAATATATATATACCTGAAAGGTGTATTATGAAAATTAAATTAGTTTTTATAAAGAATATTATTATTTGGGATGGTTTTTGGATTAGATTTAACAATGGTATTCGGTCACACTTGGGAATTGGGATTGTGAATTAATTTTTTTTCTTTTATGGTATTGTGATTATGTAAGGAACCTTACGATATGTATTAGAGTACATTTTTTTCTACAATTAGATCGTTTTTGTATTTTTTTGTCATTAAATAGTTGTTTCATTTGATTTGTGAATAAACATATATTAATGAGGTGGTTATATATATTCATCCATTGGTTGGTGGCTTTATTTAAAAAATGAACCTCTTGAACTACGTTTTTTAAAATGCACCGCCTAGATTAATTTTCATCTTTATAAAACTTCATTCCAATTTAATATTTTAAACCCCTAGTGTTTTATAAATGTTTTCTAGGTCAAAAAATGAAATCAATGGTCTTTTATAATTTTTTTACTAATAAAAGTAATTTTTTTGCATCTTGATGTGTTTTTTGGAAACTAAATAATCAAAATTATATTTTGGCATGTTTAGATAATGTTGAATATTTTCAATATGGGTTTGAAAATAGTTTGTGAATATAATTTGGAGTTTTAAATGGTAAGGGATATAATAACTTTGTGATGTCTTGGAACATGGTGCTTAACCTCACTTGATTTCAAGGCAGAGTTTTCAATTTTTATAGAATAACTTTTTATGGTAACCTCTATGGTTTCCCCCGGAATGAGGGGCTCTCTGTATAGTAATTTTCAGAGATAAAAATGTCATGAACGGTGGAATATGTATGTTATTGGTATAATAAAAATGAGTTATGAATTCATAATTATCTTTTATCTAATATCATCGCATTATTGGGTGGCATATAGAGGGTCAAGTACATGTTTCCTATATGTACCAATTAGATAAACTATTACCCCTTTATTTTCAGAGGTTATGTGGTTTTTAACACTAGTAAAGCTAGTTTAGAGCATCCATATTGGTTGTTTAATATGGTGCTACACCATATGCAGATAGGTGAGTCTGAATCGAGTATGTCCATAGATTACATATAGAGATTTAATGGAAATTACTATGATTATTATCCGTATGTTCTACTTTATTATTCCACAATTGGTTATCTATTCATCCAGATTCTAACCTCTTATACCTGTAGAATTTCTTTTAAACACTGGAAAAGCTATTTAATCACTTGTTTTGGTTTCTTCTTTTTGTTTTTTCTTCATAAAAAGAATTTTTAAATTTATGTATATTTTGAATAGAGGGATGTATTGTGTTTTTTTGTATTAAAAAATAAGAAATGAATTTTTTGTTTTATAAAATGATTAAAAACCAATTTTCATTAGATGTATTTCAAACTATAATTTATAGATTATTTATGGAATGGATGTGTATGGATATTCTAATTCTTACATATTGGGATGTTTATGATCCCACCATACCTGTGACACTCTTCATTGGTCGACCCATGCTATTTTTCATAATCAGGTTTTTAGTTAGGGTTTTCCATTGTAGAAGGTTAGTATGGTGGTTTGTGGTGACCAAAATTTCATATAAATATCATTCTATTTCCTTATTGGTAATGGATTATATATGATATTCTAGTTTTATTTTGTTTTTACAATATTTGGATTATGATTGTATATTTAATGGTGTTAGTTATTACTGGATTATGTTGTGTGCTCATTTATGGTTCATTATCCTAGTTTTTCTGTTCTAAATAATTCCCATTTTGATATCTTTGATTCCTGAAAATAGTCCCCAGTTGTTGAGGATTAGAAAATCCTTCCCATACTAATCACATACCATGTTAGTTGTCATTTAAAATGGCATCACATCATATTTCATGAAAAAATTATATCAATGAATTAATTTTTTATTTGGGATGTTAGGTAGACTAGGGATTATGACTGTTGGGACTCAAGAGGTAGGTACAAGAATGAATTCCACTAAGCATGATCAACCTGATACCTGATTTTCCAGAGGTAGTTTTGTAATTTATTCTTTTATTATTTTTTGTGTTTTTAGTTTGGGAGATGATAATAAAAGTCAAACATTTTTAAATGGTTTAATCTCATGGTGTTTTGACCCATGTTGAGACCAATTTTACATTTTATGAAGATTTTGGGAGGTTTCATTCTTGAGGTATAGTCTCCACAACCTTGTGCCCATGTGATGGACACTAGTAGTTCCATATTCCATGATATTCTATGTGAGAAATGATTTGGTTGGATTTTTTTTGATAGGGTGGACTTTAAAATGAATAAAAATATGTTTCAATAATAATTTTCAAACATATAATATTCTTGAATCATGGTATTATTTTGAGTAGTGACATTTGGTTGTTGACATTATTTCGAAAAACAATCTGTTGTTATTTTCATAATGATTATTTCGTGTAGAATGATTCTGAATTCGGAATGGAAATGGTTGTAACTGAAATATGGTTTTTGTTCCATTTTTTGTGTTTATCTTATGAGCCTATAATTTTATCTATAGATGCTCTTTTAGTTGAAATTTTGTTTGAAGGTGATTCAATTTTTGTCATCATTTAATTTATAGTATGTCTCAGAGAATGGTCCCTGAGGTTATTGTTTAGTCTTCTATTTTTTCCCCTACATAGTCTTTCATAGGTTTGGTAGATTCATGTTCCTCATAGTTTGTTCTAGATTTACATTTTAATATAGGACAATTATATGTTTTGGAATGTCTTGAAGAAGTTTTATGATTTTTCAAGTCCTTAGGAAATCTTAAATCACTCAGAGTGTGTAATGTTTTGGGTTTATTTGAGGGGTTGAGTTTAGGTAGGTTGATGTTGATAGTCTAATGATTATTATAGGTCATTAATAAAGAAATAAAAATGACATTGGTTGGTTCATACCTATGGATGTGAAGATACAAAAATTTGCAGATCCTTTGTGTGTTTGTAATCACAGTGTATGGGGAAGTCCTAAATTGATTAGTTCGAATATATTTATTTATTTTCATTGGAGATAACCTTATTGGACCTTCTGAAACCTCCTCTATTAATTTGGGTTCTTCATTCAAATATTAATGTGAATGTTCTCTCATTTAGGAATTTTATGATTATAAATCCAATGGATGATCCTTATTTGAGTCAATAAGGTTCCCCGGGATTGGTTTGTAGCTATTCAAAATCCATGTTCTCTTGGAGATCGTGAAGGTTACCCATCTAATGATAAGTGAGTAAAAGATGAACCCATCCATGCTTAGTCTATTTCATTGGATCCAACATATCTTTCATTGTATAGTTAATTCATGCTATTAAACTTTGGTTAGTTTTAAAATTTGTTGTCCTCTTTTCATATACCTCCAAATGTGTGTATACATTGAGGTTGTTTGGGTCACAAAGAGATGTTTTGTAAGAATAGTTTCTAGAAATGGATATATTGATAAGTATTTTTCAACACCTGACTCTAGGGAAGTGAATGCCTCCAAAAATCAATACATATTCCACAAGACCTGTAGTTAATCTTTTCACATAGTAAGGGATCGTTATGTTTGGTGATGGGCCTTGGATTTTTTTTGGCTCTAGTGTGGTACTGGGTATGGTTGATGTTTAACTAATTTTAGATACACTATTATTTTATGGACCTATAGAATATAAAAGTCATGGTGGCATCATTTCATTTCATTTATGTGATTCTAATCAGTGTAGTGAAGCTTGTGTGTTTAACTATTGTATATCATCCTTTGGTTTTAAGATGTGTTTATTGATATTCATTTTTTATGAAAATTAAAAATCCGGGTTTTTTTCTGTTTAGATTTTCCTCCTTTGATGTTTTTTTCCTTTGAGTTTGGGGATTCTAGTTTGGGATGGTTGTTCTCTATGTTTTTACTATTTTATAGTGCTGAGTGATACAAGGATAGTATGACCTAGTTAGTTCTATTATGGTGGGGATTCTCACCATGGATTTTTTTAGGTTCCTTTCAAAGTTCATGATTTTATGATTGTTTTGTTATGATGTGGACACCTTTTACTTATCCTTTTATATTTCTTCATTTTCCTCCAAGATCTAGTGGGGAGTTACATTTTATGTGTAATGGTCGCACATTGTTTTGTGATTATTTTGGAATCATTTAGTTTTGAGTTGAAATATTTAGGGAGAATATTTTTAATGTAGGAATAATCACCAGATCCTGAGCCCAATTTTTATTAATTTAATTTATTTTTATTTTTACAGTAGTTTGATGATTTTGGTTAATGTTCATGTCGATTTTCTGAAGATAATATTCATGTTTTTGTGGTTTCATTTTTCATTTTTTCGTATTCATGGTTAATGTGAAAGGTATTGGCAGAATGTGGCATGATGGGTAGTTTCTAACACCCACAGTGTTACTTCATTTTGTTAAACACATTAAATGATATTTGGGTGCCATATTAAACTATTTTGGGTGTCATTTGATGGGTTTTTATCTATTTATTAGGTCAAATGATTCTATCATATTTTTCAAAAACCATTAAACTCAATTAATTAAGATTAAAAAATATTTCATGTAGCATTAACACCATTTTCTTATGGTTAAAAATGTGTAAAAAAATCATATGTCCCACTAAATCAAAATAAATTTAATTTTAAAACCCTGTTTAATGTGATTTATCCTCTTTTTTGTCCCCCTATATAATGGATATCACCTTGAGGCAACCACCTATTGATTTTCCTTTATCTCTGAACATTTTTTTGTGATTTCTCACCTAATAGTAGTGTTTCATCATGATTGAATCATAAAATACTTCAAATTCAGCTTCTTATAATTTTTCTCTATTATTTCCCTGGATTTCCGAGATTAGATCCCTTATGGACGAATTATATATCTAGAAGGATGATGTCAACTTGTTTTTTTATTGATGTGAGGGTGTGTGGTTTGTCTCTTGTGCCTTGTTCTTACTTCTCCAAGAGTTTCATCAAATCCACACATTTTTAGGTAGGTATTTACATCACTTTCCATTTTTTAAGAATTCCATTTGTTGCTTAAGTAGTTTAAATTAATATTATATTTCATCTTTTATGATTGTGAGGTCTAATTTAGATTCCTTATTGGGTATTTATATTTGAAAATAAATGAAAATGGGATTTAAATGGACTTCTATAATTATGAAAATATTTATATGGATTCAATGTGTTTGATAAAATGACATTTTTTCTATTAAAATGAAATTTAGAATTTTCAGTATGTGTATGGATTGGGTTTGATTTTGGTACTTTTGTTCACATAAGAATTGGTTATATATATGAATTTGGGTATATTTTATGGTTTTATGATTATGTTTTGATAATGTTGGTAGATTTTATGGTTCTTATGGTTCATTAATAAGTGAATTGTGAATTTCAGTGGCTTCAAATAAGTATTCTTTTAGATGTGGGAAAAATATATGTGAATGGGGTTCTCTTATGGATAGTCACCCAAATGATGATGTATTCATTATAAAATGTCCATATTGAACATAGTTTTCCAAAATTATATTCTTCCATTTCTACTCTCCCTTAGTCCTATTATTTCTAAAATGTTCTTCAGCATAATCTAGTGATTTTTAAATGGATTATTGGATTTAATATCAATAAAATGGTAGTTTCAAATGATTTTCCTAATGAATGTATCATTTGTGTTATTGAATTGTTGTTTGGTAACTAAATGATGTAAAATAAAGGGAAACATCTAGGATTTTTGTATGTTTCATCCTGGTTTTGAAAATAGCTTTAATGGAATTTGGATTTTTAAATTGAAAGCCCCAGCTATTACTTTTTAGTTTATTGAATAGTGGTTTTTTAACTCATGTGATATGTAAGCTATTTTGTAACTTATATGTACTTTGATGTGTGATGGGAACCTCTATGGTTGTTCCTCCAACTTGTGGGTCTCTTCTTAGTTGGTGTTAGAGTAGGGAAATGAATTCATGATGGAATATATGCATTATTAGGTCAAACTATGCATGTGATAATGTCAACATTAACCTTATAATAGTATCTTTTGATTATTAGGTGTCATCTAGGGGGTCGAGTGATAGTTCTATAGTGGTTCTGGATAGAAGGACTTGTACGCCCTAGATTTGTTGAGAGGTCAGGTGGGTTATACCTCCAAATCCAATTTTTTGGTATTTTTAAAATCCACTTTTAGGTTAGTGGAAACATCATTGATGATCAGATATTTCAAAATTCAAAACATACACAATGCCAAATTCATACATAAAACAAGAAAATTGTGAAAGGCTGAGTTGTAAATCACCAAGGCCAGAGACTTCTCTCTCATTCAATTCCACATCCCAGTCTTCCTCTCCAAATATCGTCACATGAATATTTCCATGCTACCCATTAAGAACCAATTATTTCAACGTTTCAAATTTTAAATTACGCATAGAAACCATCTTCAATGGTTCTGTTGAAGACTCGACTGACATATCACACTCTGAACCCAATCTTACATCACAACCACACTAGAGAGATAGAGAGATCCACACATGTGAATCTAATTTCTCCACCAAAGATACTCTAAAAAAACATCACAAGAAATCAAATCCAGAGACAAAGATTTTTCACAACCATCACGAGAGTATTTTAACAAATGAATCCAATGAACCATCATATTGACCATCTCTGATAACCACATAAGATCAAAAACAAAACTGAAACCATGAATATAATCACCAATAATCCAAAAAAACATCACTGAGCACTATGACCTCATGAAATGCCAAATTCCACTAGAAGTCACTCTCAAGACACCTTGAACACGGGACCTGTGTAAGGTTAATGCTCAAATCTCACTGAGGGACCCCCTCTAGGACCCAGAGCGTGCCTTATGTTCCCCAACTAGGTAGATGGATTTGAATCGCCCTTTCCATAATATACACAGTGTACGAGTCTGGTGGGAGTCGAGCCTCAGAGAGTTCCCACTAAGAGAGAGGGGTACAACCAGCAGGTACCACTCGACTAACATCCCATGGGAAAACATGTGTAAGGTCTACGCTCGACTCTCACTGAGGGTGCCCCACTAGGCCCCAGGGCACGCCACACATTCCCTAGTATGGAAGATGGATTTGAATCGCCCTGTAGATAATACACATAGTGACCAAGTCTGGTGGGACTCGAGCCTGGGCCATTTCCCATGTAGAGTGAGGGGTACAACCAGCTGGTACCAATCTGCTAACACTCCATGGGTGGTAAAATGTGTGTTAGGATAAAGATCGAGCCTCACTAAGGGGGCCCCTCCATTCTCCATAACATTCCACACGTTCCCTAGAATGGAAGACGACATTGAATCCCCCTGTGCATAATACACACAGTGTCTTAGTCTGGCGGGACTCGAGCTTGGGCCAGTTCCCATGGAGAGTGAGGGGTACATCTAGTGGGTACCACTCGGATTACATTCCTTCGAAAAAACATGTGTATGGTTTACGCTCGACTCTGACTGAGGGGGCCCTACAAGGCCCCAGAGCATGGTACATGTTCCCCAGCTAGGCAGATGACTTTGAATCACCCTATGCATAATACGCATAGTGTTTGAGTCTGGTAGGACTTCATCTAGGGCCAGTTCCCACAGAGAGCGAGGGGTACATCCAGTGGTTACCACTCGGATAACACCCCATGGCCAAAAATTGTGTAATATTAATTCTTAACTCTAACTGAGGGGGGCCCTACAGGCCCCAGAGCGCACCGCATGTTCCCCAGCTAGGCAGATGTCTTTGAATCACCTTGTGCACAATATGCACAGTCTCGGAGTCTAGCGGGACTCGATCCTAGGCCAGTTCTCACGGAGAACGAGGGGTAAAAACAGCGGGTACCACTTGGCTAACACCCCATGTGAAAAACAAGTGTATGGTTTGCGCTCGACTCTCACTAATGGGGCCTCTCTAGGCCCTAGAGCGTTACACACATTCCCCAGCTAGAAAAATGGCTTTGAATTGCCCTGTTCATAATATGCACAGTGTCTGATTCTAGCAGTACTCGAGAATGGGCCAGTTCCCATGGACAGCAAGGGGTACAACCAGCGGGTACCACTCGACTAACACACCATGGGTGGTTAGGTTGGTTATAACACTATTAAGTAATGTCTACATTAGTTGGTTCGGTTATTGACTATTGGGATTCACTATAAACTTATAGGTTAGTCCATCCTAATTATGTCTATGTCTTTCATCTCAGGATATTTATGAAATGAACATGATTATTATATGTAAGTTCTATTTTAATCATAATAATTTGTTTTTATATTATCATAGATTGTTCTTTATTATACATTTAGTGTTTTTATTAATCTTTTTCCCATAAAAATCATCACTTGGTTTGGTTTAATATTTAGTTGTTGGTTTCTAAAACTAGGTTTTAAATTAGAAGTCTGTTTTGAAAAGTGGAAAAATGTGTGTGTGTTTTGAAAATGGGAATGTCGTGTTTAATTATATAATTTGAAAAACCATTATTTCATTATATATATTTCAAAATAATGTTTAACAATGTTTTTAGGAAATGAAATGTATAGATTCTATAGTTCTTATCTACTAGGGTTTTTTTGATAACACCCTAGTTAAACCCTTAGAAATAAGTAAGAATGATATATTTTGTAGGATAATGTTTTTAGTTCAAGATCCCCATTATAGGAGGTTAATATTATGGTTGGTGGTGACCTAGTTGTCAAATAGAGATCATTTCATTTTCGTTTTGGTTTTTTTGTAATGTGGTGCAAGTTTTGTTCAGTTCTCACTCTATTCGGATCATGTTCTTGTATTTATTAATGATTTTTTATTATTGGATAATGCTTCGTGGCATTTTATTTTTATTTTATATGTGTTTTTATTTGGATAAATTTTTCATGCTCTGATATCTTGGATTCTTTGTGATAGTTTCTAGACAAGGAGGATTCACAATGCATCTGTAACCTCATCACAGACTTGGTAGGGTGTCATGATAGAGGGAAGAAGATATTGGTTCATTAAACATGGTATTAGAGCATCCCATTATTATTTATTGGTGTTATTTAAAACAAATAATTTGAATATAGGTACCCTAGTGTTTGGTATGTGTTGGCGCCAAAATTCTGGACAAATAGAACGCCCCAAGATGGCCCCACGGACTGCCTCGCGAAGCCCCTTCGCGGAGTCCCGCTTGCACCGCAGCCACCAAGAAGTAGTGGAGGCGGGAGATCTGTGAATTCATTTGACGTTAGCAAGCCCACCGAGAAGAAAATGAAGTGGGAGGCTTCGCTAACGCATTTGACGTTCGTGATCCTACAGCGAAGCAAATGAGACAGGACGCTATACGACCCCAGCTGACATTTGTGACCCGACGCAAATCCCCCAAGCCCCTATTCACGCCGGGTGAGCACCGTAACGCGGTGCCTCTTGCCTATAAATACTGGGATTTCTCTGAGCACTGAAGATGGACAATCTGACCTTTCAGCTTCTCAGCTCCTGAATCATGAAGCACTCTTCTGCTCGGTGAACCATGAGCTGTGCAAGGTACTTCCGCTTCATTAAGTGCCTCCCAATTGTCTTGTTTTGATCCACTCTTCCAAGAGTGATGTACTTCGTGAAGCCTATGGGATTTTGTGACAGAAGGGGATCCCTAAGGGGACATGGGTCCTTGTGGAGCGTTTATGCTTCAGGAAACACCTTTCATGTACACATTATCTACATACAAAGGTAGGGTCACCATACCTTGTGAAGCACATTTCTTCCCGACACCTTTCTTTGTGAGGCACCATTGCTCCGCGAGGCTGTGATCCACGAATTCCCTTACACTTCGCGAAGCAACTCTCATTTTCACCTCCGCCTCTTGCTAAGGCTATGGAACCCCACTTCCTGAAGAACACCCATTCGTAAGTGATCTCCGACACACAAAGCAACAAAGCTCAACAATTCCCTTGCCTATGGACCCCTCTACTTGTAAATCCCTTTTCCCGTACGACCCTCTACGTTTGCACGATGTGACTTCAATGTCCCCTAGATAATACAACCCGTTGCGTTGCTTCATCTAATGCTTCTTCGCATAGGAACGCAAATGGATATTGGTTTTTCGCATAGCCATGCTAACGTGGACCCCTCAATGGTTCACTCCATTACACCCACTCATCATGGCGTTTCCGGTTCATTCCATCCCACAAGGAGTAGAGGGTAACTGTTATGTATGTTTTAGAGGTGCAGATCAAACCCGCTACATCTGTGTTGTAGGATGTTAGATTCTCAAGAACCATCATCCTTAACACATGACATTAAATTGTGACCTGACCTCGTGCCTCACATGTAGGGTCCCCTTGCCTTGGGAATTCTCAATGCCCCTAGTCTCCACAGGGGATGCTATCCTCTTTCTTGGAGTGGATTTTGTCTGTGGGGAAGGGCAGCCATCTTGGTGTAATCCCCTATCTTTTTTTGTAAGAGACAACACCTCTGCACCTCCTTTCTTCCTCAGTGCCAAGGCCAGCAGAGGGCATGATGAGGAATGGGGATCCTCCCTTATTCAGTCCCAAGTCCCTCTCCTGATGTGCTTTGTCGCACTCGGGCCTCCACTCTAGAGTAAGCCCCAATATCTCTCTCCCACGTCCACACCACACGTAAGCCCCACTCCACGTCCCATAGAATCACCTTTTGCGACGTGATCGTCAGGGCTCTGCCACCTCTTGTTTCTCACAACAAGCATGACTCACGTGGGCTTAGAGTAAGAATCGTCCATTAAAACACCCCCGTACCGCATGACGTTAAACTGTATTGTGCCCCCGTCCCACATGACATTAATTGTATTCTCCACCCCCATCCTGTATGACATTAAATTTTACACCTGTACTACATGGAATTTGATCCATGTCAAGGCATGGTATATATGAAGCCTCCACGAGGTTCAAGCCCAACAACCATTGGCCCCAACCATCTCCGTGTCAGTGCGCCAAGCCCCATTAACACCTTGGGCAGCCTATAGTTTATGCCCCACACCATCCTGAACTATGTGGTCTTTGGTCCATGTCAATGCATGGTACGTAGGAATCCTTCCGGATGTTCAAGCCCGCTATCCACCTAGATGCTGGTTCTTATTCACGTCGGTTCTCGGATACCCCCCAACCCGAAATACATGTACATTGACCCATGTCAAGTCATGATATGTAGGAAGCCTCTATGAGGTTTAAGACCACCACCAATGGATCCCCGGGTCCACCTTCACGTCGGTTCATTAACAACATCCACTCAAACTATTGTTACTTTGATCCATGTTACGACATGGTACGTAGATAACATTCACGAGGTTCAATCCCACCACTCGGTCGTTCCAACCTCCTTCACCTTGATTCACCCTCGTCCCGCATGACGTTAAACTATCATCCAATCCACTCCCGAACTGAGAGTACATTGATCCATGTCAAGTAATGGTATGTAGAAAACCTCACCAGGTTCAATACCATCACCCATCAGACGCCCAGTCCATCTTCACATCGGTTCGCAGACACACCCCATCCCTAACTATAGGGACATTGATCCATGATAATGCATTGTACATAGGAAGAATCCACGAGGTTCAGTCCAACCATCTGGTCATCCCGACCATGGCGGTTCACCAATGCCTTGTGCTGCATAAAGCGTGAGCCCTAAATGTCCCTGTCCGGCATGATGATAAATTGTAGATCTCATTTAGCATCAAGCCGCTGTTATATGAACTACACGGAATTTGATTCCCCGCCACGAGGATATGTAGGAAGTATATTCGAGACTCATTCCAAAAAGCATCGTCCATTCTGAATCTTATCCAGGCCACCACATCCTGGTGAGATCATGCCACCTCATTCCCCTCCACAATATTCGAGAAGCTTCCTACATGTTGGCCCCAATATCGGTGTTCCCTCTTGGGGGTTCATCAATCTGATCTACTTTAATCAGTGTCCTGATCTGTCCTATTTATCCCCGTTGGATGCTAAAATCGTTGAATACCCTGTGTTAAACATGGGATGCTGAGGAAAACCTTAGATAGATGCCAACGACATATGATTCCCTGTGTTCATTATGGGATGCCTCAGACTTATGTGCCCTCAAGAATCCCTGTAATAAGGGACAGAAAAGATTCACACAAATCTCCAGCTTCTAGAAACTACAGTGATTACTAGCGTGACTACTCCCCTAACCAAAGGTTGCTTCCCTGATCGGATCCCTTGTAATTTCCTGAAAGAAGCAACGTAATTAACTAGTTTCCATGATTATATGGTGCCGGAAAGAGTTTCACGAACAATGTATTAAATTTATGAGGGAGACCTAGACTAGGTGACGAATTCTGAGGAGGAATCCAAGGAAGGAAGAACTGACATCCCATTATCCCGTTTCAATTAAGGAGAAGACGTACCTGAACAAGGTACAGATGTCACCCGCCTTTGGAAAGCTATAACGTGGGGTAACAAAAGCTGTACCTATAGAAATAAAGCAGACAAACGCGCACACCACAATGAAAGTGTCTGAAACTTAAATTGTGAACCCAACGTGAATGATCTTTTCCTCAATGTAGAGATTAGTAGCCCTATAGAAATCAAGGAATTGACGTGTCACCAGATCTAGACATCTGGCGCCAGGTCCTGCCAAGAAAATAGTGGACATGGCGTGAAACTCACCAGAAGATGGGGAAGTGGAATGTTGGACATCCCGTTCTACGACGTTATCAGTGTGGATCCCTCTTATCGTTCATGAAAGAAGGGATGTCACTGGGGAAATGGTCATCGATTCTGTTTTCCTTTCAGCACTGATGATTCAATCTCTCTACTACTTAGGAATTAGGTCACTGACCTACGAACATCATGACCACCTGCCCACCTATGTAGGGGTAGGGGAAATTCAAGCACGACTGCTCTACGTGGTTTCACCGCTTCTACAACGGCTTCTGAATCCACAATCGTCGGGCTCCCATGGCCCATCTCCACTTCAGAAGTTGTCCAACAAATGGTAATTACTGACCGTGTACTTCATTACCAGGAGGAGGGAATCATCCCTATGTGGGATATGGCCCGCCTGGACCTGGAGTCTTACAGGCCTCGCAGTCAACGCCACCCCCGAGGTCCGCGTAGGGAGCCGCTGCTCCCCACCCCAACATTCAATCGTTTAGGGAGCCTTTCCACAGAGTGCTTTGACGACTCCCTGCCTTATGCTGATGATGTGGGAGACGTCCGGCTTAGCCCGGTCAGAGTCCCAATTCAAGGGCCCCCAGCCAGGGCCCCCACCCTACCGCATCAGCACCACCGCCCGACCTTGTTAGAGGAGCAGGTAAGCTAGGCACCTGTACCACTAGCCCCGGTTCGTCTGACCAGACGCTAGTGCCAGTTATGAGCTAAGGATTCCCGCGAAGGGGCGTCAACGTCGACGACTAATATGGCCCGAGCCACCGCTGATGCATATCATCAATTCCCTACACACACTAAGCAAGGGCGCTCCCACGCCCAGCTGGGATCGAGGCCCCAACCACCCCATAGGAAGGCTTGGTAGACTCTCCTGGTCACAGGCATGAGCAGTGGTCATCGTGAACCAACCCGCAGTGATGCCACCCCGTACGGAGGTCATCCCCATACCACAATCACACAGAGTGTGGGACATCCCCACTCTGAGGGTCAGCATGGAGGTATGCCCCGTGCTTCCCCAAATTTGAATGAAGGTCTGACCCGCTACAGTGATGTTCGGTACGTGATCCTCTCTCATTCCCATCACACTGGGTATGTAGTTCTTCCTCCTACCCCTGACTATATATGTGTAGATGTTACCCATCTGGTATCTCTCCAATGTGGGGATCCTACCTACTTCCTCTCCACAGCAGTCAAAGGCCCTCCTCGCCCCGACAACTAGAGGGGTGATGGCCAGCCTCGCTCCTCCCGCACCAAGCATGGAGGTCCTTCCCATTCTCCCGTCGGTTCCAACAGAGGTTTTGCCCGCTCAAGTGCAGTTCATGGAGGTCTTACCCATGTCCCCTTCGACATTTTTCTCGGTTCTCCTCGCACCCCGGCTGTGTCATGTGGAAACCCTCTCCGCCCTGGTACCGACGAGGTTGAATGACCACATGTCGAGAATCAGCCCTGTTATGAGGAGCCATACAGGGGAAGGAAGGTGGGTTGTCGCCGACAGAAGCAGAATCCTGGGAAGGCCCGGACTGAGATCAAACTGGTATGCTTCTAAGACTCTGATGTGGAGTGTGCCTCAGCTCAGGAACCCTCCCCTCACTCATCCGAGTCAAGGGTTGGGGCATGACAAAGGAGCATTAGCCTGGTTCTCCTAGAATGCAAGTTCCACAAGATTCCAACTTTGATTCGCAGGTTTATCTAGGAGGATGAAAATCTGGCAACCACGTCGGTTACGGTCATGTAGTCAGCACAATCATCACCGGAAGCACTTTCTACCTCCACTAAAGATCATGGAGAGCTATTATTTGGACTAGTGGAGGACGATAAGCATCGCAACCCACCACTAGTAGCCCTAGCCCCTGAGGTAAGAATAGCGGCCATCAGCCCCTCATATCGTGACATGACATCCATGTCACTACACTCATCGGAGGATGGCCAATGAATAGGCAGCCAGTCAGCCCATTCGCCATATTCCCCGCCATCCAACATTCCGTGCCAGCAGTCTGCGTCAATACCGCTACCAGTTCCTCAACCACACCAAGTTGGCGAGTGTGGAAATCAAAGGTCCATACCCTGAATTTGAGTCGATGAGCTTCTGGAGCATCCTTGCAGCGGACCTCTACCCCAAGATGCTCTGGCCCACAGCAGTGCGGGATTTCCACATACCTAAGTCCCTCACCCCATAGGATGTTGAGTATTTCCACTACACCCTCTGGGTGACGCATTTCAGTCTCCGTCATTAGCATGTGGTTTATCCATGGAGCCAAGCGCATTTTGAAGACATCAGTGAGTAGTGTCGTCTAGTCGATCTGGCCGAACTCCAGGTGGCCCAGCGCCCCGAGACACCAGGTCGTCGTGAGGCCCTCCACCATCAATGCATTCAGATTATCAAGGTACTCCAGAAAATTATCAGGGAGGATACCCCCATGTGTAAGTCATGGCTGGGGGTAGTATGCTTCCCTACTCTCCATCCCTATCTGAAGGCAGCCCGATTCGCTGTGTGATATTGAGGACACGCCCCCAAGAAAGATCATGGTCATCATGGCTGATATAGTGGAAAAGGAGGATGAGAAGGAGCTTCTCAATGGAATTACACCAAAAGGGTTTTCCACCACTGTTGGAACCATCAAGGAGGATTACGTATCAGCAGAGGAACCGCCAAGGTCTCCATGCACCCACTGAGGCATTGGTACATAGACATACCATTGGTAAGGGAAAAGAACATTTCAGAGTTGTAATGCCCCCCGACCCATTCTCCACAGTGCAGAAGACGGAGGAGGAACCCAAAAAGGCCATGTTGCACAGACAACCTGCTGAGCAGAAGAGGTTGGTTGACGTACTCTTGGCTGAATGCGGTGTAGAGAGACGACCAGACTATAGTGATCCTAGGCCGGGGAAATAAGGGTAGGAACAACTTCATTGTGGTGAGATGACCCCAGGAAACCCTGATCATGCAGCATTAACTAACAGGGCGGAAGCCTGAGCTCATGTGAAGAGATCACGGTATGTCTCGCCAAGACATCCTAAATGGTGGTACAATCCAAGGAACCCCGCTCGGGATCCTCTGGAAACCACAAGGATTTCCATACCAGTCACTCCACGAGCTACTGAACCTTTCTACTGCATTTAATATCCTGGAAATGCATTCATGGTTAGGGATCCCCGTCAAGACAAAGTCCCATGTATAGATGATCCAATGGCAGTACTCATCACCCACCTAGAGGCTTTGGAAACGTGATAGGTGGTGATCCCACTAGATAGAAAGCCATACCCGGCATGGGTGGATGATATGTCGGCACCGTCGGGTTTTGGGAATCCCACCTTCTCTCTTTTAAATGGGATGGGGGACCCGCCGCAGCATCTGCCCACATCAACTCAAGGTCTGGGCCCATGTTGGGGACTCCAGTGCAGCAGGAGGCCTCCATGCTCTGCTGTTTCGTTCAGACATTGGAGGGACCGACATTCGTCTTGTTCAGCCAGCTCCGTGTTGTATTTGTGACTAGATGGGAGGACCATCACAGGCAGTTCCTCTACAAGTTCATCTCTACCACCCGGAAGACCAGCATCACATACCTCTTCATGTGCTAGAAAAGGAATAATGAGAGAGTCACGGACTTTATCACCCGGTGTAAGGGGCTCACAAACACCCTTGACATTCCACCGACTCAAGAGAGATTACTGACGATGTTTGTAGGGAATGTCAAGATGGAACTAGTTCCTTCTCTGATCACCCAGAACTACCCTGGAGGGATCTGAGACTTCTCATATAAGGCCCAGCATCTCAAAGAAGCCCGACAATAGGACAGTCAGGCACATCTGCTGCCCCCCTGTGATGCCATAAAAAAGAGCTACTAGAGCAGAGCCCTCCGCAGTGGACCAAACAGAAACCCCAAAGTGACTAGAATTACTACCAGTAGCACTAGCCCCGCAGCCTCATAGAGGCCCTCCACCTCAGGCACAACCTGTGGCTCTGCAGTGCCCTCAAAATCAGCAGGTGCCTCCACATAATGCGCCACCACCACCTAGGTGGTAAAATTAGGGTTCACCTCCTCAATAGGACCATCCAGATTCTCATCAAGGTCAGGCTCTAAGGGATCTCTATCTGGAAATAATTCATCAGACTTACTCGTTCAGTGTGAATCTGGTCCCCGGTTACTTCCGCAGGACCCTAGAGTAGGGGATTATATGCCTCCCTAAGTGCAGAAGGCCAGCAGAGTCGAATCGCACTGATCACCCTAACTAATACCCTCTATCATCTGATTTTGGGGAACACACTCAAGCAGTGCTATGTGTTTAAAGACTGGATCCAAGACCAAGTCGACAACAACATCGTCAGGCTAGGCCCGACCCGAGCCCATGTGGTGGCTGTCTTTGTGGGATCAGATAGCAGTAGCTACGACGAAGTTGATTAGCAGCATGTTTCTGACCGCGGGTCCCTGAACTATATCTACTGGATGGCTCTCAAAATGGTTGGTCATGCCCACGGAATCATTCGAGCATTCCTGAATCATCCAGAGCCTTCAGAATATGAGGCCACCACTTCTGCATCATCATCTCAGTTGGCCTCTTCCTAGAAGAGCAAGCATCGGCGACACAAAAAAAAACGTGCCCCACCAATGCCATCGTCGTCCCAAAATCATGGAAACTTCATTCCCCTTGAGATGGATATTCCCCCTAGAATCTTCCAAGTGGTGGATGATTCTTCAAGTGACAGTCAAGGGTACGCTTCGGTTAACGTCGTCGAGTAGGTAAACCCCTATATGACTCCCGACAAAGGAGAATGACATTCGAACCTCTCCAACGTTCCTAGAAGATGCCAATGTCGGCAGAGCCGTGGCTATATGGGTCATCAAGGTGCATCATTTGACACCTCCAGCTAAGCCGTACATGCCACTGAGACAAAGAAATAGAATCAGCGCAGAGTTCATCACTTGCAGCCTCTTCATCCCGTGTCATCAGGATCACATCCACCACCGTTTGAGCTACTGGATCAGGCAGAACCAATTCGGCCACACCAAGACCAGTTTTTCTCCGATGTGGTCTTATCTCATTCACATGGACCTCATCCGACAGCTACTCTTCAGGCACTGAGTAGTGAGCAGCGAGATATTCCCAGCACTAGCCAGCCGTCGGCCTAGTCGACAGGGCCCGCCATGCCTCCTATCACAAAGCGGTTTATTGTAAGCAGAATCCCGCACCTAGGACAGAAGTATGATGTCTTATAGCTCCTTTCCAGCATCTCAGCGAAAATTTCCATCCTTGAAGCCCTTCAACTATCGTTAGAGAGGCATGAGTCCCTCCCAGAGGTTTTAAGGGGCCACCTCTAGTTTGAGATGGAGGTAGCAGCTGTAGAAGCCTTTCTGGCTGATGTAGTTGAGACTGCCGAATTCCAGGGCATCATTTAGTTCTCAGAAGAGAATAAAGGCTCTCTAATATAGTGGCACATCTACCTACTATACATCACCATCCAATTTAACGGTGTGGAGGTTCGTTGCCGTCTCATTGACAACGGCTCCCAGATCAACCTTATCCTGACGAGGACGATGCGAAAGCTGGGGTTATCCGAGGATGAACTGAGTCCCTCCGATTTAAGGATCCAAGGATATGACAGGATAGAGTAGACCCCAATCGAGAAGATCCATCTGAAGACTTGTATGGTGGCCTAGTTTCTAGTATTGAATTTATGGTCGTTTCCCAGGACACCACGTTCAACGCATTGATGGGCATGCCATGGCTCCACCTAAATGCGGCAGTCCCCTCATCATATCCCCAGTGCCTCATGTATTCCCTAAATGGTCGATGAGGAATACTCCTAGGTGATGAATCTCCTTTGTCCTCTTGTGAAGCCCGTTATCTGGAAGTGGACTATTAAAATAGCAAGGATAAGCAGATTCTGGCAAGCGAGGTTGAACCCGTCATGGTCACAATTGACCCCTGGGCCAGTCTGGATGATTCCTACGTCTTCCCATTCCAACTATTGGAGTCCACGACCCCCAACATGGTTAAATGCTTTGTCGTTTCTCGTACAAGAGGAATAAATATTCCCAAGTTCATGCGACGGTGGAATATCACCTCGTACTCCTACACAAACTAGGATTAGTTGATCCTGGAACCTCCTACCCATGTTCTATATCATGATGTCCACCCCATGGCTATAGTGATACGTCATACATGTCTATTTCATTGGGCTGGGATAAACTGGGTCAAGACGATGCACCAATATTGCTTTGATATCATCAAGAATGGCCCCTTGGGCTAAACACCAGATGGGATTGGGTTGAATACCTTCATCTCTATGTTCTCAGCGGTGTGTGAATTTCTTGAGGTGTTGTCCACTGCTTCCTAGGCTGGTACCAGCCTCTCGTAAGGTTCCACCGACCAAGGGGAAGCCTTAACTGCTGGTAATCTGTACTCTGCAAGAGAAGAAGAGGATCTAGAGGATGCTCTCTTGCCTTTGATGAAGGCGTCTCAGCCACGGTCGATGAACTAGTACATGTAAACCATAGTAGCGAGGAAGATCTGAGGCCCATGTTGATCAGTACCGCTATGCGCCTCAAGGAGAAACAACAGTACATCGAATTCCTTAAACAACATCGTGATGTGTTTTCCTAGAGTTACGAAGAATGGCTAGGACTAGATCCTCAGGTAGCCTTCCACCGTCACGGTCTCTCGACTAACCATCTCGGGTTCAAGCAGCATCCTAGGAAGATGAACCCTTTTCATGGTGCCATTGTTGATGCCAAAGATGACAAGATCATTAGGTCTAACTTCATCAAGGAGGTCCAGTACCCCAAGTGGCTAGAAAACATTGTACCGGTCAGGTAGAAGAATAGATAGATCATAGTCTATATCGACTTCAGAGATCACAACTGTCACTGTCTGAAGGATGATTTTCCCCTTCCCGGGACAGAATTGTTGATTGATGCTAAAGTTGGGTTCCAAGTCCAATCCTTCATGGACATTTACTCTGGATACAATCAGATCCACATGACCCCTGTGGACGAAGAGTCAACAGCTTTCAGGGCACCCCAAGGAACTTCTATTACCAAGTTATGCCCTTGGGACTGGAGAATGTAGGTGTCATATATCAGAAGGCCATGCACCGCATATTCAAGCCAATCCTTGGGATATTAGTGGAGTGCTATGTGGACGATATGGTGGCTGAGTACAACCAGCGCTGGGACCATCTCAAGGACCTTGAGAATGTGTTTGGTTTCCCCTATTCTAGCCACTTGATGATGAACCCGTTGAAGTGTGCCTTCAAGGTCACCTCCGAAAAATTTCTTGGCATTGTTGCCAGGAACTAGGGAATCGAGATAGATCCAAGGAAGATAAAGTTCATTATCTAGATGCCTCCCCCGATCAATATTCGGGATCTTCGGAGTTTCCAAGGACACTAAGCCTAAATATGCCAAATCATTGCGAATCTAGATAGAATGTGTAACACCTTTTCTTGGATAATGATAAAGGGCTCTGACTACGTGTGGGACTAGGATTTCCAAGTCATGTTTGAGGAAATCAAGCTATAATTGCTCCAGCCTCCAGTCTTGATGCCACCCATCCCCAAAAAGCCGATGGTCCTCTATGTCACCGCCCTGAAATGATCTCTCAGTGCCCTTCTCACACAGAATAACAATGAGGGGATGGAAAATAGTCTATACTACCTCAGTTGTATGCTCATTGATACGGAGACCAGATACTCTCCTATCGGGAAGAGATTCCTTGCATTGGTATTCGCTGTACAGAAATTACAACTCTACCTTCTAAAGCACTGTTGTGCATAAGGAATTTCCACTTGGTCTAATATCTATAAAGTGGTTTTCTGGATGGTTTTTACATGATTTTCACAATGATAATGTATCTTGATAGGTTTTTTGGTCACTAAAGGATAATGAATGGACTCTTTGAAGGTTGTATATTCATAAGGGAATTGGAGGTGTAAGTACCCCTTTTTCCCTGATTATGCAATAAGGGAGTCATTCAGATCAACTACTTCACATGAAGGACAGAAAACATAGGGATTTCAATGGAAAAGATGACCCGCATGGTGGCTGCACGGTTTATCCATACCGTGTGCAAACCGTGTGGTAGGGGATTAAACTTACTAAAAGGCCCGCATGGTTGTCACACGGTCTATTAAACCTTGTGGGCCCTCAAAAAGAAAAATGTACAACTCAATGATTCAAGGTATAATATATTTCACATTTGGCACACGGTTTCCCAAACCGTGCTCCCTATCTGTCTGGTTGATGGATTTTAGACCGAAGCTCTCACACTGTTGGCGCGCGGTTTACCAAACCGTGCGCCTAAACCTTGCATAACAGTTAAGCTTCATTCTTTTTGATTTTCCACTTCCCAAAAACTCCTTGACCTAGAATTTTCTTAGAGGCATGCTTTTGGACAACTGGGGAAAGATCATTTTTGACATGAGAGACCCTAGGGAGTGAAAGGAAAAAGAGGAGGAGAGTAACTCAAAGGAGGAGGTGGAGATTTTTCTGGGCAACGAGTTTCAGTTCTTGTACGATTTGTATTTTTAATTTTTATTTATATTCTATTGTAATGAATTTTTGATGCATTATTGTTTGATTTTGGCTCTTTTAATCATGAGTAGCTAAACACCCCCTTGTGTTGGGGCTAGAATAACGTGGGTTCTTTAGAACAATTTTCTCTACTGTTGTATTTTTTTGTGATCTCTCACATAATTTTCCCAACACTTATAAGCTTTATTTTGCTGGAAAGATCCATATCAGACCAAGAATGGAGTTTCCATTGATCTTTGGGAGAACTACAAAAATAATATCCATGATCATTGGATATTCATGTCGTTTATAGAGGTTGGTTCCAACACTAAGAGTCAGTAGAAATGAATTGCCAAACCAAGGAATTGATTTCTACCAAGTTGATCGGAACTCACCAAACCAAGGGAGTTCTGACACTTATGAAACCTAGAAATGTGGGTTATCATTAAAAATACAACATAACAGGGAATAAGGTTTTAATGTCCCACACTAATGTGTAGACCCCACACATTCTCACTATTATTTATTAATATTTGGTTTTATGTAATCTTTAGTTTTAAGTTTAATCGGTAGTAAATTAGAAAAGCTCTATTAATTAGTTACCATTTGAGGCGATTACCGATGAACCAAACAAACATCTCTAATTTCATCATCTCCACCAAATGATTCCAAGTTAAGAAACATAAAAGGCCAACTCAGACTCTCTAGGGACCGACCTCGTACTTTCTCACGATAATAGTACATGATAGGGAATTTAATTTGCTAGGAAATCAATATTTCGGGTAAACAACTGGATAATTTTTTTCAACGTTAACAGGGAACTAAGTTTTAGACGGTCGATTTTGTTAATTGAATTGGAATTATTTAGGGAAAATAAAAATTAAAAATACTAGAAAAATTCTTTTCTTTATATTATTTTCTTTTTACATCTCTTTTTCCCTTTTAGGCTGGGTGTGTTGTCTGTGTGTGCAGGCCTATAGTATATGAGTGGCCAATTCACTAATTCCCAGATTTCCAAGTCATCGAAGTTACAACCGATCAACCCAGAAATCTAAAGAATGTTGTATATGAGACGTTGTGCAGTTAAGGGTGATCACAATGAAGATTATACCTTGGTGCATTAGGAGGAAGAACCAGGGGATATCTAGGCCATTGGGAAGACATTTGTTATCGAAGGGAATCCACAAAGGGGTTGAGATGAAGAGCACCATTTGAATCCACCAGGGGTTTATATGGAGTATCTTCCTGGGAACCAACAATGACCACCATCTAAATTTGTACCAGGATTTGTGAAACCCTTGAAGAGATAATACAATTATTGAGGGAAACCCCCTTTTTTCCTCAGAACCATTAGGCTCATTACCCTCAAGGTGAACAATATTTTATTCATTAGGCACCTTAGGAACTAATGATGCCACGCCAAACTCTCATGGAATATGGACTACACTCCATTCAGGGAACGAACACCAGAATAGTCTGGCCACCGGTTCAAGCCCAACATTTTGAAATCATGCTGGCAATAATGAGGTTGATTCAGAATACCATTTAATTTTTTAGTTTTCCGAGCGAAGACAAAAATGCTCACCTCTCCATCTTTTTGTAGATCTGTGGCACTTTCCGGTACTACGGCGTATCAGAGGATGTCATCCGCCTTAGACTGTTTCCGTTTTCATTAAGGGATAATGCAAAGGACTGGATCAAGGGCTTGCCTCAACGATCCATTCTAACCTGTGAGGCATTGGCTCATGCCTTTTTATCCAAATTTTTTCCACCATTGAAGATGGTAACTTTAAGAAATGAAATTCATAATATCCAGCAGAATGACTCTAAATCTTTGTATGAGTCATGGGAACGATTTAAGGAAATTATTAGAAATTTCCCACACCATGGACTCCCATTATGGATGAAAGTACAAACATTTTATGGTGGTATAACTACTAACACAAAGTCCATGGATGATGCAGCTACTGGAGGGACAGTAATTAGAATGCCTCCTAAAGAGTTGTTTCAATTATTAGAAGACATGTCTTCCAAAAGATTTCAGTGGCATTCTGAAATAGGTACTCAGAAAAGGGGCATGCATAATATTGATTCCACCAACATGTTGGCGGCTCAACTTGATTCCGTCTCAAAGAAGATTTACTCTTTGAATCTAAATAATTCATCTCATGTTCTATCTATCAGTAAACCAACATGTGGTGATTGTGGTGACAACCATGCCATGGGAGAGTGTCTAGGGGATAATTTGGGAGTCTCAAATAGTGAGGTCAATATGTTACACAGAACAGAGGACCCAATAGCTACCCTCACCACATGAACTAGGGGTGGCATGAAAATAAAAATACAGGATGGGGGCAGAAAAATCAAAACCCTCAGCCTCGACCACAAAGACCACCGGGTTAAGGGCAACATCAGATCCAAAATCTATACCCGAGGAAGCAATAGAGTAAACAATTCTTGCAAGGCACATATACGCAATAAGTGTATCAAAACCCTCATCCTACCCAACCATTAAGATAGCCACTTCCCCCACAAGTCTCTTAATAAGCTCAGCATGAACCTCCCTCAAGGTTGGAGGAAATGATGACCAAATTCATAACAACCACTAAGACACGATTTCAAAACTAGGAGCCGCCAATCCGAAGCCTCGATAACTAGATTGGGTAGCTTTCCAATCTTTTATCCCATAGATTTCTTGGGACACTACCGGGCAACACAGAGAAAAATCTATGAGAGGAGGCAAATGAAGTTACTCTACGCAGTGGGAAGGAGATGATGCCAAAGGTCACTGTGAGTCAGGGTGACCCAACATCAAAGCAGACCACGTCCTCAGGTGGAGTAGTTGCACCTGAGGAATCATCCTCATGACATGATAAGGATGAAGAACCGGCAATCCCATGGGATAAGGGAAAAGAAGTGATCGAATCATATGACCCTCCTTTTCCATTTCCCGGACGGATGAAACAAAGGAATCTGGACCAGAAATTTTCTAAATTCATGGAGATCTTCAGGAATCTTAATATCAACATTCCCTTTACCTAGTTATTAAGTCAAATACCCACCTACACGATGTTAATGAAATATATCCTTTAAAACAAAAGAACAATAGATGACTCTGTCACCATTCCACTTACCGAGGAAAGTTCGGCAGTTGCCCAACATACTCTCCCTCCCAAGATCCTTGATCTAGGAAGCTTTACTATCCCATGTACTATCAGACCTTGTGTGTTTTGCAATTCTCTGTGTCATTTTGGGTAAAGTTTTAATATAATTCCCTTTGGGGTATTCTAGATGTTAGGGCTGAAAGATCTTAATCCCACCCGAGTTGCACTCCAACTCATTGATTGTTCTTTTAAATACCCCAGGGGCTATTGGAAGATGTTTGGGTTAAAGTGGTGAAGTTGATTATACTAGCATATTTCATTATCCTTGATATGGAAGAAGGAAAAATGACATCCCTAATTCATGTAAGACCCTTTGTGGATACCAGAATGGTGTTAATTGATGTGCACGACGGCGAGCCGATCCTCCGTGTTGGTGATGAAAAGGTCTCCTACAACGTCTTGAAGGCGGTAAAACAAGTTTTACTTATGGATCAAGAGGATTTTTGTGCATTAGCAACAACGGTTGAGTGCATCGGCCTAGATGAATATGATATGAAATCTTATTATTTTAGCAAATAATTCATTCTAGAGGATGAACACATTATAGAAAACTGGAAGGAAGCAAGATTTAAGGAAGGCCAAGGTGGCCATTACTGGAAAAGGGCAATTGTTCAGGATTTGATAGAGTGAGCTGAGGTTGAGTGTATTGTACCATCCATTCTCAAGGCTCCCTATATAAATTTTAAATCTCTCCCTTCCTCATTTAAGTAAGGTTACATGGGAGAGGAACATTCATTAAGAGTGATCCTAAATGCATCACTTACAAAATCCCAAGTGGATGCTCTTCTGTAAGTCCTCCAAAGGCAAAAACAAGCCATTGGCTAGATGGTTTCTGACCTTAAGGGTATAAGACCCACTATCTGGACTCATAAGGTACTTATGGAGGAAGGGGAAAAAGTATCTCTCCAAACACAAAGGAGACTGAACCCCCCCCATAAAATAAGTGGTCAAGAAAGAGGTGATAAAATTTCTCGATGTTGGTATAATATAACCCATTTCTGAAAGCCCGTGGGTGAGTCCTTTCCTAGTGGTTCTTAAGAAGGGAAGCATCATGGTAGTGACCAATGAAAATAACGAGCTCATCCCGACCCGAACAATCATGAGATGGTGGTTTTGTGTCGACTACAAGAAATTAAATGACTCCATAAGAAAAGATTATTTTCCTCCACCATTCATGGATGATATGTTTGAGAGATTGGTGGGGCATGAATTTTTTTGTTTCGTAGATGGTTATTCAGGATATAAATAGATTTCAATCGCTCTGGAGGATTAGTAAAAGAGAACCTTCAACTGTCCTTATGGAACATTCGCCTACCGTTGCATGTCATTTGGAATGTGCAATGCTCAATCCAACTTCTAGAGGTGCATTCTATTCATCTTCCATGATATGGAAGAGCAGATTCTAGAGGTCTTCGTGGATGAATTCTCTGTATACGAGAAGAAATTTACCACTTGTCTAATGAATCTAGAGCTGGTGCTTGAGCGATGTGAGCACACAAATTTGGTTTTGAATTGGGAGAAGTTCTATTTTATGGTACAACATGGAATTTTTCTAGGCCATAGGATCTCAATGCAAGAAATTCATGTGGATCTGGAAAAAATTGATGTTATCTCATAGTTCCCCATTCCCACTTCAGTCTTAGCAATTCAGTGTTTTTGGGGCATGCGGGTTTCTATTGAAGGTTTTTCCGGGACTTTTCCAAGATTGATCATCCTTTAACCAATCTAAAGTCCAACGATATGATTTTTGAGTTTGGTGATAAATGCATTGAGGCCCTGCAGATTTTGAAGGAAAAAATGGTTGCTGCACCTATCATGATCGCTCCGAATTGGGAGGAGCAGTTTCAACATATGTGCGACATGAGCGATTTTGTTGTAGGGAAAGCCCTTGGATAATGGTTGGATCGTATTTTCAGACATATCTATTATGGTAACAGAGCATTAAATGAGGCGCAATTGAATTACACCACCAAGAAGAAGGAAATCCTAGCTGTGGTTTTTTCATTAGACATATTCCACTCCTATTTGGTGCTTTACAATGTTGTGGTCTATAAAGACCATTCTGCACTGAATTATCTTCTGAATAAAAAGTTCTCCAAACCACGACTCATCTCTTGGGTGCTTCTTCTGCATGTGTTTGAATTTGAAATTAAAGACAAAAAGGGCAGAGAGAATATGGTGGTTGATCACCTCTTCCGATTAGATCAACCGCACATAGAAAGAGAATAAGACTGGGAGATCAAGGATGATTTCCCCGATGAGCAGCTATTTTCAATTGGAGTCCCACCTTGGCCATGGTTCACCAATCTTGAATACTACTTAACAACATGAGTTGTCCATCTATAATTCTCATTTCAACAGAGGAAGTGGTTGTTGTCGGAGGCAAAGAGGTATTTCTGGGAAGACCCCCTAGTTTTCTACTCATGCGGTGATGGAATAATCTGTCATTGCACCAGAGAGGAAGAGATTCAAAGTATTTTAGAATTATGTCACTCTTTTCAGGAAGGATGACATCATGGGCCAAATCGAACAGTTTACAAGGTTTTAAAACCAGGTTTCTACTGGATGACCATGTAAAATGATACACATCATTTTATCTCCAGCTATGATCAATGTAAATGGACGAGAAATGTCGGTCATCATGCCGAGATGCCGCAACACCCGATACTTGAAGTTGAAATTTTCAATATGTGGGGAATCGACTTTATGGGTCCATTTCCCCCAACCATTGGGCACACATATATTCTGGTATGTGTTGACTACATATCTATGTGGGTGGATGCAAAAACAACGACTCATAATACATCTCAGGTAGTCATAACATTTCTCAAGAAACATATTTTCAGTTGGTTTGGGACCCTGCTGTTGTTGATTAGAGACCATGGTACTCATTTTGTCAACACACTTATGAGAAATGAGATCTTAAAGTATGGATTCAAGTACAATCATGAGATGCCCTACCACCCGCAATTTAGTGGTCAGGTAGAGGTTTCAAACTGTGAGTTGAAACAAATACTGGAGAAAATGGTAGGCACATCCAGAAACGATTGGTCCAAGAAGTTGGATGATGCGTTTTGGGCCTACCGAATAGCGTTCAAGACACCCTTAGGCATGCCACCCTTTCGATTGGTCTATGGAAAACCCTACCACTTACCGGTGGAGATGAAGCATAAGGAATATTGGGATGTCAAGGCCCTAAACTATGATATCAAGGATGTAGAGGAAAAGAGAAAATTTGTATTTACAGAGCTTGACGAGATTAGGCGGGAGGCCAATGAGTACGCAAAATTGTACAAGGAGAAGAGAAAGACAGTGTATGACCACATGATCTCCCTGAAATCATTCAATCCATGTGATAAATTTTTAGTCTTTAACTCTCATCTAATGTTTTTCCAATGAAAGTTGATGTCCCGGTGGTTGGGACCCTTCACGGTGATAACTGTTTTCCACAATGGAGTGGGGGAAGTGGCTGGCGTTGATGGGAAAACGTTTAATGTTAAGGGCCAGCGCCTAAAACCATAATTTAGCATGGATGACATTTTGGGAACACTTTCCACCATGAATTTGGGATAGCTCATGGCCTAGGTAAGTCGAGCTCATGTCTTAAATCATAGAACTGACTGGGAGGTAACCCGACATTTTGAATTTTTTTTAAATACTTTGTTTGTTTGAGTGTGCTTAGGACTACATGTTAGTGTGTTTTGATTTTCTTGTGTGTTATGGTGTAAGATTCTCACTCCATTTCCGGTTATCATATTGAATTTTGTAAATAAAATACTTACACTTTAAATGGAAAACCTAAAAAAAAATTTATCATAAAAATGGGATAAAATATTTTAATGAAAAGGGTATGTTTTCATTTTAAAGTGGGGAAATTTTCAAAACTTCCTCATAAAAACCCAACGGCATGGTAGGGACATTGTTTACTAAACCGTGCGCTAATCTTTCCCCATAGATTCTACCAGATAGTGGCTCTCACATGTTTGGTGCACAGTTTACAAAACCCTGAACCCAAACCGTGCTGCCACTTCAGAGCCGAATTTTTTATAATGCACCAGATCCCCCCCCCTCTTCAACCCGTGCGGAACCCATCATTCTCCTTCTCCAACCCATGCTGCTCTCCTCTTCGTCCTCTCATCTTCCTCCTCTTCTTTTCCTCCTATTCTCCAACCTATCTTGTACTGTCTCTTTTGGTGTGATGTTTTTTCCTGCATTGGTGTGATTGTGTGCTATGATTTTGTTTTCCTACTGCTGGTACTATTAATTCCTCCTTCACTTGTTTGATTCTTTTTTCCAGTAGCAGTTTCGTCTATTCCATGCTAGCCATATATCCGTTCATCGGGATCACGAACACCACCTGATTTCACATGTACCATGATTCAGGGGAGCTTTCCACTTTTAACTTCTTTTTCATTCATTCATTAGACCTCCATTTTCATGATAATTTTCCCACCCTTATCTATGTTATTACCTTCACGAGGGACCATTATTGGTTTTTAGTGTGGTGGAGGACACCCATAATGGGCACCCCATTTTTATTGATTGATTTCCCATGTTCATATGGTATCATATTTACATAGGTGTATCTAAAGGGATGTTATAGATGCCATATGTTTATACCAATTAGGTAAAACTAAAATTTGGCAATTATCTCTGAAAATGGCTCTTTTGTCTGGATTGTCGTACATAGTTTGTTATGTGATTAAATATTGTAAGACATGAAAAGGATAATTTATCCAAACATTTATAAAAATAGTATGTTAAAGATGATTTTTGTGATGGCAGAATTCGAATTGAGAAACCCCTAAAAATTGAAGTCGAATTGTGCATATGGAGTGGTGAGGTTTTGGGAATTGTTGTTCCCGCACTAGTGGCTATTACGCAGTCTTAATTTCATGAAATACTGACTTGCTCAAAAAAAATTTTCATGTATTTACATGATCATATTGGAAAAATTTTATGCTAGTATCTCACACCAATACAAAGAAAAATTATATATTTTAAGATATGCAAAGGCATGCCAAATAATTTTGATGACCTTTCATCATGTTATATGAAATGAATGTCAATGAGGGTGTGTGACATAAAAAGTGATAGCCCATCATTTGGAAACGAAAAAGCTTGGGCTTAGCTAATCTGTGTGCATAACGAGAAAAAATGGATGTAGGCACTCTCTTTGAATGAAAAAGGGCGAACTCACTTTTAAGAAAAATTGATGTATGAATGATTGGTTAACTGTTTTTGATTAAGGATACTTTTCTGGCTAACTTCATTGATGTGGGAAGCCTTGAAGTATGAATGATGTAATTTTTAACGGTAATTAGTACAATATTATTTTTCACCTAATTGGTAAAATCTGTGATATTTCTACCTGTCTCTTTGGTGACCTCTTTGTTATGATTGTCTATGCTTTTGTTTGAGGATAAACAATCAATAAAGTCTGGGGGAGTTTGATGCACTTCTATGAATAAGGTATTTCCACTTGGTCTAATATCTATAAATTGGTTTTGTGGATGGTTTTTACATGATATTCACAATGATATTATATCTTGATTGGGTTTTCGGTCACTAAGGGATAATGCATCGACTCTTTGAAGACCAGAGATTCAGAATGGAATTGGAGGCTTAAGGACCCTTTTTCCACTGATTATGCAGTAAGGGATTAATTCGGATCAAATTATTGACATGAAGGACGAAAAATATAGGGATTTCAAAGGAAAATATTACCTGCATGGTGGCCTCACCGTTTATCCAAACTGTGTGGAAACTATGTGGTAGGGGATTCCACTTACAGAAAGGCCCACACAGTTGTCACACGGTCTACTAAACCATGCAGGACCTACAGAAGAAAACTCTGCAGATCAAAGATTCAAGGCAGAAGCTCACGCACTGTTGGCGCACGATTTACCAAACCCTGTGCCCAAACCTTGTGGCTGAAGGATTTGAGATAGATTCTCTCGCACAGATGGGGCACGTTTTACCAAAATGTGTGCCAAAACCGTGTGTACCACTGCAGTTTCCTTCTTTTTTATTTTCCACATTACAACAACTCATTAACCAAGGATTTTATTTGATGTTTTCTTTTGGAAAATTGGGGAATGCTTCTTTTTGACCTGTGAGACCCTGGGGAGTGAATGTAAAAAGAGAAGGTGGAGAGAAACTCAGTGGGGGAGGGGGAGATTTTTCTAGGCAACTAGTTTTGGCTCTTGTATGATTGGTATTTATAATTTTTTTATATCGAAATGATTTATATGATGCAATATAGTAGGTTTCTGGCTCTTTCAATCATGAGTATCTTAACACCCCCTTATGTTGGGGCTGGGAATAACGGGGGTTCGTTATAACCATTTTCTCTACTCTTGTATTGGTTCGTGATCTCTCACCTAATTTTCCCAACACTTCATCATTTTTTTTCGTGAAACATTCATATCGGACCATGAATGGAGTTTCCAGGGATCATTGGGAGAATGAAGACAAGAATATCCATGATCATTGTATTTTCGTCTCATTTTTAGAGGGTGGATCCAACACTAAGAGTCAGTAGAAATGAATTGTTAGACCAAAGAATTGTTTTCTATTGACTTCATCAGAACTCACCGGACCAAGGGAGTTCCGACACTTATGAATCCCGGAAATGTGGGTTATCATGAACAATACAACATAATATAGAATAAGGTTTTAATTTACCACACTAATTTCTAGCCCCGACACATTCTCACTATTATTTATTAAAATTTGTTTTTAAGTAATCTTATGTTTCATGTTTAATCGGTAGTAAATTAAAAAATCTATAGTAATTCCTTACCTTTTGAGGCCAGTACCAATGAACCGACTAAATGTGTTAAAATTCAGAATCTTCACCAAGTGACGTCCATTCAAGAAAAATAAAAGACCAACTCAGTTTCTCTGTAGACTGACCCCGTGCAAGCTCACTATACTAGTACAAGTTAGGGAATTTAATTTTTCTGAAAAAAAATATTTCGGGTAAAGGACCAGACACCTACAACACCATGAGGTACATCAGGTCTCTCGGGTAGACGCACTAATGTACTTCATGAATCGCACGATGTTGACCAGGCATCTAGAATGGTGGGTGGTAATCCTACAACAGTTCGACAATAGGTTCGTGCCTCAGAAGGGTATCAAGGGGCAGACATTGGAAGAATTTATAGCTTCCCATCTAACCTCCACGGACCAGTCATTAGACTGGGATTTTCCCGACGAGGAGATCCTCTCGGTAGATCATACCATCCCATGTTGGAAAAAGCACTTTGACAATGCCTCATGGAGTCCCACTAGTAGGTGTCTCAATAATCATAAGCTCAATAGAGTGGGTCTGTGTATCATCTTCATTACCCCGGTGCAAGCCATTCTTCCGTACTCATTCATGTTGTCAGAAGGACACACCAACAACGAGGCAGATTATTAGGCTCTTATCACTTGCCTCAAGCTATCTATTGAGATCGATGGACCCCATTTTCATTTGAAGGTGTATTCCGAGAATGTCATCAAGAAAATCAATGGTGGCTATGTGGTCTGAAAACCAGATGTAACGACCCAATCTTTTTGAGTAGTATATTAACTTACTCTTATTGATTTAATAAGATGTTAATGGTTAATGCAGAAAGAGGAGTCGATGGCTTCATCCAGTAGACTCAACCCTTATGAAGCCCACTTATCAGAGCTTGGGAAGGAGGTAGCATCTGTGGGCTTTGCTTTGGACCAAGCCCAAGCAGAGCTCCAGCGTGTCAAGCTTGAACGAAAACGCTTGCAGGAGAAGTTCAAGTTAGTGGAGATTGCTACTAGGGCAATGTTATCTGAGACTCCCTCAGATTCTCTCACCATATCACACCTTACACTTAGGTCTTATGCCAGTGTTATAAGGGGCTATGTGATGAGACCCTAGTTTCCTTGTGTAATCCTTTCGGGTGAATAAATTGAGATTTCTTCCTTTAGTGATGTTTGTGAAATTTCAAATGCCTAGATAATTTTAGAAGGTATTTTATTGATGAATTTTGAAAAAGGGATATTTTAAAATATTTATGTATACCCTAAATAACTAATGATGTGTAATGATTTTCAAAAAATGGTCTTCTACAAAAGTGTTCATTAAGGAATTTGGAGTCTAATAAGATCAACTTAATTTTTGACGAATAGTAAATTATGAATAGTGATTTTACGCTTAGGATTAGTAATGTGACCAAATGGATTAGTAATTTTCACTTAAAGAAAGTTTTAATATAATTTAGACACCTTGGTTAAGTAATGTGATTCAATAAAATGGGTAAATAACGGTTTCATAAATTATTAATCAAGTATTAGTTTTTTCGGATGAATAGTGTTTTTTAATTAAAAATTTTATTAAAAATTATTAGAAAATTATTTTTATAAAAAGGACTTTATTTTTGAACTCAGAGCATCGATATTATGTTATGGTAATTTTTGGGAATTTTTCTGAAAAAAATGAATTTTCGATGAATAGTGTATTTATTTAAAAATAAAATTAAAAATATTTAGAAAATTATTTTTATAAAATGGAGTTCATTTTTGAAATCATAGCATTGATATTTGGTTAAGGTGAAATTTTGGGATTATTCTGAGAAAGTTGAATTTTCAGTGAATAGTAAAAATACCGTTTTAGGGTTTCGGTATGTTTAATGACATCATAATGATGTCATGATGATGTCATGAGATCTTTTGAGGGTTGGCCGGCCAAGGGTGATGAATAATTGTTTTGGGGGACCCATGTGGCCTAACTCCATGAAAAATTCCAAGGGAGATCACATGGGTTTGAGAAAAGCACATGTGAGGTGTCCTTTGGCCATTAATGCTTTGTCCCCTCACTTTCCCTATAAATACCCACCCTTTCCTCCCTTAGTTTTCACTCCCAACTCTCCCCCAACGAAGTTCTGGTCTTCTTACCTTCCAAGGAGTCCTCCCAAGGTGCCCCCAATCCCTCAAGGTCCAATCCTTTGAGTTTCAAGAGTCACGTTTTAAGGTAAGGGATCCGACCCCTCTCTTTCTTTTCATGTAATCTCTTTTATGTCATTCCTATTATGCTCCTTGTTTTTATGTGAGAGGATGTTATTTTATATTCCTCTTACTGCCCTTTAATGTTTATATGATTAGAGATCCCCTCTTACTCTCATCATTTCGTTTTATGAATGTTTAAGTGACGCCGTTAGGCTGCCGAATGTTTAAGTGATTCTTTCACCCTTCTCATTTTTCAAGTTCGATTTTCTTGTCATGTCTTTCAAGTTCCTTTTTATTATGTTGGGGTATGATCTCTATATCTATCATACTGATCTCTTATGATCATATGATGAGGGACCCTATTTGATCTTGTCAATTCTTTTTATTGAAGTTTAAGTGACACCGTTAGGCTGCCGAATTTTCAAAAGAGAAATCTAAATTTTGTCTTCCTTCCATGTTTTTCATTTCAAATGGTATGTCCTTCAAATTTCATTACCATGTCCATATATCCTTCTTATTCTGTCCCCTTACTGTTTTATGGATCATTATGAGTGGGTGACCCATGTCCCCTCTCTTTTCAATGTTTTCTAAAACCCCGAAACATAGCCGTTATGCTGCAGAATTTTCGTCTCAAAATGCCTCTCTCTTTTCTCAAAAATTATTTTATGTTATAAAGTGAATACTCAAAGCTCTTATTTCTACAAGGGTATTCACATATATATCAAAATGTTCCATTTTAAATTCTGGGATTTACATACATGAGACCCGCTTCCCTTTCCGTGGGTTTAAAGTGCCGTAAAGATCATGTCATTAAAGCAGTTTTTAAAATGTTATGATTATGAAATGAAACCCATTTATTTTATGCTATATGGGTTATTTATGAAATGTTTGATGATGATATATGTGGCTCACATGATAATAAAGGCAAATTTAAGGGTGCGCCCTGATAGCGCTCCAATGCATTGGGTAAAGACTTAATCTCTAGAGATGACCATTTTAACGACGCCTTGGTGAATAACCTTGGTAATTTTTAACGACACCTTGGGGATGGACCTTGGTGAAACGAAACAATTGTCAATATTAAATGTTGCAGCCACATCTTCAAGTTACGAAAAATGTTGTTTTTATTATGAAATGCCTCATGATTTATTTCTCATGCCTTAAAGTCCTTTTCATGTCCTTATTGAAGTATATCCAGTTCACATGTAAAATGTTCCTCTTGTTTCCCTTACTGGGCCTTCTGCTCACCCTTTCTTTTGATGTATGTCCCCAGGTTATGAGATGCATAATGAACATAGGATGAACTAAAGGAGAAGCCTTTCAAGTTTTTAAGAAGAATGTTTTGTGTTTTTTTTATGTATTTTGTTCCTGGTGTCCAAGACACTAGACCTTAAAGATCCTCAGTTATGTGTAATGTAATGAAAGTTTATGTTATGAAATGGCGGGATGCTATAGTTGGTATCAAAGGATGGTTTAGTTATTTGTGGAAATTAGGATATAAAAACCTTAGGAAGAACCCTATAGAAAAGTTTAAATATAGGAAAACTTCCTGGTATTTTGGTAAGTATTGAGTAAGTGGTTTATCAAACAAATACATCCCTGTCTGGATACGAGCATGTAGAGGCGGCTCTGGCACAGATGTACATAGGGGTAAAACCCGAAAACACCGCTTTGAGCTAGACTCGAATGGGAACTGGTGCACGATAACGGGCCTTGCTGCACTCTTGGTTACGACACTCCCGGGGGATATGTTTGGTTAATCACATGCTTTTTATGAATCATTATGAAGGAATTATAGAGAACTATTATTGTCTAAGCACGAAGTCTTAGTTAAAAGATTCATAAATGAAATAAGTTTCTTACTAAGGTTTTATTCTTTTAGAAAATGGCGGGCAATAGGAGGAACCGTGCCGATGGTGACCGCAATGCACCATGTGCTGACGGCCCTCCGATGGAAGCCGGAATGGAAACATTCATGCGAATGATGAACCAACTGACTCAAGTTATGAGTAATAACTTGAATCAAGCTGAGAGGCCGACCTCACCACGAAGGGAACAACACTCTGTTGAGTCCTTCATGCGTCAACGACCGCCAACATTCAGTGGATCTACTGACCCGTTGGTTGCGGAACAATGGATAAGCTCCATTGAAAAGATCTTTTCTGTACTTCATTGTTCGGAACAAGAAAAGGTCACCCTTGCTGTTTACCGCCTGGAGGGAGAAGCTGATCAGTGGTGGTCACTGATCAAAAACACGAAGCCACGAGGAGAGATGGAAGCTATGGAGTGGGAAGAATTTCGGGGGATTTTCTTTAACAAGTATTTCCCTCGTTCCATGAGAACGAAAATGGAGAAAGAGTTTCTCGAGCTGAAGCAGAAGGAGAACGAATCTGTCGGAAGCTACGAGATGAACTTCACAAGGCTTTCCCGTTATACCTCAAGCTTTGTCATGGACCCTAATGGGAAGGTTGATAGATTCTTTGGCGGACTACGACCTCATCTGCGGAAGAATCTAGCCAACAGGGACTATGATAGCTATGAAGAAATAGTTCGAAGTGCTATGAAAGTCGAGCTGGAGTTTGGTGAGACACAGTGGTCTCATAAGCCAAATGAAAAGAAGAGGTCGTTGGAGCCCAGTTTAGGGAAGTCTTTTGATCAGGGAAGAGGTGGAAAGCAAACGCAACTTACCACATGCAATAAATGTGGGAAGAATCATCTGGGGAACTGCTTGAGTGGAAGTGGAAAGTGCTACAAGTGTGTAAGAGGAGGCCATATTGCTCGGAATTGTCATAGTGAGGTGAAGCCTCAGCTTCCCAACACTAACGACAGAGGAAAGATGGTTCTGGCCCTACCCGAAGTCACATGCTTCAAGTGTGGACAGCTTGGGCACTTTGCTAACCAATGTCCCAATCCGAGGGAGGTGGAGGGGAATCACCACCAACCTCAGCAGAGGCAAAGAGAGCAAGGTCGTGCTTTCGCTATCACAACAGCTGAAGTTGACGTCCCGAACGATGTGGTAGCAGGTACTCTTGTTGTCCTCTCAAAACTAGCAAGTGATTTATTTGATTCTGGTTCTACGCATTCCTTTATTTCTTCCAAGTTTGCAAAGAATATAGAATCAATCCCTGAATTTCTTGAGGTAGAGTTGTCAGTCAAGACTCCAAGTGGGATTATCCATGCATCAACAGTGTTTAGAGACTCTAGTGTTTACTTTGGTGAGCACAATCTTATCGCAAATCTAGTAGTCATTCCCATGATGGAATTCGACGTTATACTAGGGATGGACTGGCTCTCAAAGTATAATGCTAAGATCAAATGCAGAAGTAAGGAAATCTCAGTAGTCTTGAATGAACGACCTACAGTTATCTTCCGTGGAGAGATATCCCGAACTGATCCCTATCTAGAAGCACCTCCTATAGCTTTCTTTATGGAGTTAATCGGTGATGAGGAAGAAGGGAAAGGGAGCATACAAATTGAAGATGTTCTGATTGTTCAGGAATACATGGACATATTTCCTGAGGAGTTACCTGGACCTCCCCCAGAAAGAGAGGTAGAGTTCTCCATTGAACTCATACCTGGGTCTCAACCGATATCAAAGACTCCGTATAGAATGGCAAATGTGGAGCTAGAGGAGCTAAAGAAACAACTCCAAGACTTGTTGGAGAAGGGGTTTATCCGACCGAGTGTGTCTCCTTGGGGAGCACCAGTTCTCTTTGTGAAGAAGAAGGATGGATCAATGCGGCTATGCATTGATTATAGAGAACTGAACGAGATCACAGTGAAGAACAGATACCCTCTTCCAAGAATTGATGATTTATTTGACCAACTTCGTGGGGCTCAATTCTTCTCTAAGATTGACCTTCGATCTGGTTATCATCAACTGAGGGTGAAGAAGGAAGATATTCCAAAGACTGCCTTCCGATCAAGATATGGGCATTATGAGTTTACTGTTATGCCTTTCGGCTTGACTAATGCTCCTGCTATTTTCATGGATTTGATGAATAGAGTCTTTAAGGACTACCTTGATAACTTTGTGGTAGTTTTTATTGACGATATTTTGATATATTCAAAAAGTCGTGAGGAGCATGAAGATCATCTGAGGGTTGTTTTGAAAACTCTACGGAAGGAGAGGCTCTTTGGGAAGTTCAGCAAGTGTGAGTTTTGGTTACAACAAGTGGCTTTCTTGGGGCACATCGTAACCAATGAAGGAATCTCGGTTGACCCTGCAAAGACAATGGTTGTGGAGGAGTGGCCTCAACCCACAACAGTAACTGAGATTCGTAGTTTCCTTGGTTTAGCGGGATATTATAGGAGGTTTGTGAAAAACTTTTCACGGCTTTCTAATCCACTAACCAAGTTGACTCGAAAAGGGGTTAAGTTCATCTGGACAAAGGAATGCGAGGAAAGTTTCCAAGAGCTGAAAAAGAGATTGGTTACTGCACCGGTGTTAACACTACCCTCTATCGGAGAAGGATTCGTTATTTTTAGCGATGCATCTCTGAAAGGGATTGGGTGCGTCCTCATGCTGAACGACAAGGTAATTGCTTATGCATCTCGACAGTTGAAGATTCATGAGCAGAATTATCTTACGCATGATCTAGAGCTGGCGGCAGTTGTTTTTGCTCTAAAGATATGGAGGCACTATCTTTATGGGGAGAAATGTGATATATACACCGACCACCAAAGTCTAAAGTATATTTTCACACAGAAAGAATTGAACATGAGACAAAGGAGATGGTTGGAGCTTATTAAAGACTATGATTGTTCAATTCATTATCACCCTGGAAGAGCAAACAATGTCACGGATGCGTTAAGCAGGAAATATCCTGTTGTTCTGGCAACAATGAGGATCCTGGGAGATCCCTTGATTAAAGATCTAGTAAAACTGGACATGTGAATTATAAGTAAAGGGACATCATCAACCCTATCCCAAATGATTTCTCAACCTTCATTACTAGAGAAGATCAAGAAGGCTCAAAAAGAAGATCCTTTGCTGTAGGAGAAGTTCGAGGCTGTAAAGGATGGGAAGTTCCCTGATTTCAATATTGATCAAGAAGGTGTATTGAAATTTCGTACAAGACTATGTGTTCCATCTATTCCGGAGATAAAGAAAGAACTGATGGATGAAGCTCATAGCTCTACTTTCTCTATACATCCGGGAAGCACTAAGATGTATAGAGACCTTCGTGATCATTATTGGTGGGATAACATGAAGAGGGAGATTGCCGATTACACTACAAGGTGCCTAGTGTGTCAGCAAGTAAAGGCAGAAAGACAACTTCCTAAGGGGGTATTACAACCGCTACCCATACCAGTATGGAAGTGGAATAATATCACCATGGACTTTGTAACTGGTCTCCCAAAAACATCCAAAGGAAACAATGCGATATGGGTTATTGTGGACCGTCTCACCAAGACAGCCCATTTTATCTCTATTCGGGAAGATTTCTCTCTGGATCAGCTTGCCAAGATATACGTGAAGGAAGTGGTAAGGCTGCATGGGGTACCACTATCCATCGTATCTGATCGTGACCCAAGATTCACATCAAAATTCTGGAGAAGTCTTCAGCATGCTCTGAATACTGAATTGAATTTTAGTACGGCCTATCATCCTCAAACTGATGGCCAATCTGAAATGACTATTCAGACACTCGAAGACATGTTGAGATTATGCTCAATGGAATTTAAAGGTGGATGGGATCAACACCTCCCATTAGTGGAGTTCTCCTATAACAACAGCTTCCATTCGAGTATTCAGATGGCACCCTATGAAGCTCTATATGGAAAGCGGTGTAGAACTCCTACTTGTTGGGATAAAACTGGTGAGAGGAAGCTTCTTGGGCCTGATCTCGTGCAAGAGATGACGGAACAGGTTCATGCCATCCAACAACACATAAAGGCTGCTCAGAGTCGGTAGAAGAGCTATGCTGACAATCGTCGAAGGGACTTGGAGTTTGGTGTTGGTGACAAAGTCTTCCTTCGAATTTCTCCATGGAAGAGAGTCATGTGGTTTGGGAAGAAAGGGAAGCTCAGCCCAGGTACATTGGCCCCTATGAAATCCTTGATCGCATAGGAGCAGTGGCCTATCGTCTAGCACTTCCACCAAACCTAGCTCAAGTTCATGATGTCTTCCATGTATCTCTCTTGAGGAAGTACATACCTGACCCTTCTCATGTACTGAACCCAGAGGTGGTACAACTTGAACATGACCTCTCTTATGAAGAGCAGCCAGTGGAGATCTTGGACCGTAGAGACAAGGTCCTACGAAACAAGACTACCCACCTTGTGAAAGTGTTGTGGAGGAATCATAAATATGAAGAAGCGACTTGGGAGCCTGAGGAAACGATGAAGCAAAAGTACCCTCACCTTTTCGACTAGGCCTCAAGTATAAATTTCGGGGACGAAATTTCTTAAGGGGGGAAGAATGTAACGACCCAATCTTTTTGAGTAGTATATTAACTTACTCTTATTGATTTAATAAGATGTTAATGGTTAATGCAGAAAGAGGAGTCGATGGCTTCATCCAGTAGACTCAACCCTTATGAAGCCCACTTATCAGAGCTTGGGAAGGAGGTAGCATCTGTGGGCTTTGCTTTGGACCAAGCCCAAGCCGAGCTCCAGCGTGTCAAGCTTGAACGAAAATGCTTGCAGGAGAAGTTCAAGTTAGTGGAGATTGCTACTAGGGCAATGTTATCTGAGACTCCCTCAGATTCTCTCACCATATCACACCTTACACTTAGGTCGTATGCCAGTGTTATAAGGGGCTATGTGATGAGACCCTAGTTTCCTTGTGTAATCCTTTCGGGTGAATAAATTGAGAATTCTTCCTTTAGTGATGTTTGTGAAATTTCAAATGCCTAGATAATTTTAGAAGGTATTTTATTGATGAATTTTGAAAAAGGGATATTTTAAAATATTTATGTAAACCCTAAATAACTAATGATGTGTAATGATTTTCAAAAAATGGTCTTCTACAAAAGTGTTCATTAAGGAATTTGGAGTCTAATAAGATCAACTTAATTTTTGATGAATAGTAAATTATGAATAGTGATTTTACGCTTAGGATTAGTAATGTGACCAAATGGATTAGTAATTTTCACTTAAAGAAAGTTTTAATATAATTTAGAAACCTTGGTTAAGTAATGTGATTCAATAAAATGGGTAAATAACGGTTTCATAAATTATTAATCAAGTATTAGTTTTTTCGGATGAATAGTGTTTTTTAATTAAAAATTTTATTAAAAATAATTAGAAAATTATTTTTATAAAAAGGACTTTATTTTTGAACTCAGAGCATCGATATTATGTTATGGTAATTTTTGGGAATTTTTCTGAAAAAAATGAATTTTCGATGAATAGTGTATTTATTTAAAAATAAAATTAAAAATATTTAGAAAATTATTTTTATAAAATGGAGTTCATTTTTGAAATCATAGCATTGATATTTGGTTAAGGTGAAATTTTGGGATTATTCTGAGAAAGTTGAATTTTCAGTGAATAGTAAAAATACCGTTTTAGGGTTTCGGTATGTTTAATGACATCATAATGATGTCATGATGATGTCATGAGAACTTTTGAGGGTTGGCCCGCCAAGGGTGATGAATAATTGTTTTGGGGGCCCCATGTGGCCTAACTCCATGATAAATTCCAAGGGAGATCACATGGGTTTGAGAAAAGCACATGTGAGGTGTCCTTTGGCCATTAATGCTTTGTCCCCTCACTTTCCCTATAAATACCCACCCTTTCCTCCCTTAGTTTTCACTCCCAACTCTCCCCCAACGAAGTTCTGGTCTTCTTACCTTCCAAGGAGTCCTCCCAAGGTGCCCCCAATCCCTCAAGGTCCAATCCTTTGAGTTTCAAGAGTCACGTTTTAAGGTAAGGGATCCGACCCCTCTCTTTCTTTTCATGTAATCTCTTTTATGTCATTCCTATTATGCTCCTTGTTTTTATGTGAGAGGATGTTCTTTTATATTCCTCTTACTGCCCTTTAATGTTTATATGATGAGAGATCCCCTCTTACTCTCATCATTTCGTTTTATGAATGTTTAAGTGACGCCGTTAGGCTGCCGAATGTTTAAGTGATTCTTTCACCCTTCTCATTTTTCAAGTTCGATTTTCATGTCAAGTCTTTCAAGTTCCTTTTTATTATGTTGGGGTATGATCTCTATATCTATCATACTGATCTCTTATGATCATATGATGAGGGACCCTATTTGATCTTGTCAATTCTTTTTATTGAAGTTTAAGTGACGCCGTTAGGCTGCCGAATTTTCATAAGAGAAATCTAAATTTTGTCTTCCTTCCATGTTTTTCATTTCAAATGGTATGTCCTTCAAATTTCATTACCATGTCCATATATCCTTCTTATTCTGTCCCCTTACTGTTTTATGGATCATTATGGTGGGTGACCCATGTCCCCTCTCTTTTCAATGTTTTCTAAAACCCCGAAACATAGCCGTTATGCTGCAGAATTTTCGTCTCAAAATGCCTCTCTCTTTTCTCAAAAATTATTTTATGTTATAAAGTGAATACTCAAAGCTCTTATTTATACAAGGGTATTCACATATATATCAAAATGTTCCATTTTAAATTCTGGGATTTACATACATGAGACCCGCTTCCCTTTCCGTGGGTTTAAAGTGCCGTAAAGATCATGTCATTAAAGCAGTTTTTAAAATGTTATGATTATGAAATGAAACCCATTTATTTTATGCTATATGGGTTATTTATGAAATGTTTGATGATGATATATGTGGCTCACATGATAATAAAGGCAAATTTAAGGGTGCGCCCTGATAGCGCTCCAATGCATTGGGTAAAGACTTAATCTCTAGAGATGACCATTTTAACGACGCCTTGGTGAATAACCTTGGTAATTTTTAACGACACCTTGGGGATGGACATTGGTGAAACGAAACGATTGTCAATATTAAATGTTGCAGCCACATCTTCAAGTTACGAAAAATGTTGTTTTTATTATGAAATGCCTCATGATTTATTTCTCATGCCTTAAAGTCCTTTTCATGTCCTTATTGAAGTATATCCAGTTCACATGTAAAATGTTCCTCTTGTTTCCCTTACTGGGCCTTCTGCTCACCCTTTCTTTTGATGTATATCCCCAGGTTATGAGATGCATAATGAACATAGAATGAACTAAAGGAGAAGCCTTTCAAGTGTTTAAGAAGAATGTTTTGTGTTTTTTTTATGTATTTTGTTCCTGGATTCCAAGACACTAGACCTTAAAGATCCTCAGTTATGTGTAATGTAATGAAAGTTTATGTTATAAAATGGCGGGATGCTATACCAGAGCTCGTTCCATTATTGGAATGCACCCTCCAGCTAATGTCCCGATTCTTATATCGACCAGAGGTTACCCATATCCCTTGGTCCTAGAATGGTCGAGCGGACACTTTGGCTAGATTAGATGCATCACTGGAAGAGCCCGAGCAGGATGATCTGATTATACATGTGGCGCACCTGATAGTCATTACCCCCGTCACCCCAGAGTATGACAACAGTCCGCGAGTAAGCCATATTACCGTTGGATCCTCCACATCAGGACCTCTAGGATCGTCAGATCCGGTGGTTGAAGTGACTCCCGACTAGAGATCCCCTTTTGTCGAGTATCTCCAAAATGGTTGTCTTCGGACTTATCGGACCTAGCGTAAGCAAATTCGATGCCGCACACTGTAGATTACCCTCTAGAGTCGTCCCGGTCTTGAGAAAATCCTCTATAAGCATGGTTTCGATGTTCTTATCCTCTGAAGCATCCATGGAGTCGAGATTCCATAGGTCATGCAAGTGGTTCATACCAGTTCATGTAGTGCCCACCAAGCAGGGCCAATGTTGTCCCATCAAATCTAGAGACTGGGGTACTTTTGGCCTTCTATGATCCATGATTGTATCGAGTTTTACAAGAGATATAATGCATTCCAAGTTCATGCAAACTTGCTACATCGGCTGCTAGAACCTCTCCACTCCACCATGTACTCTTGGCCATTTGCGGTGTGGGAACTCGATGTCGTGGGACCATATCCAATGGTGACAACATGCCAATGCAGGTTCATCCAAACTACCACATATTTCTTTTCAAAGTTGGCGGGGGTAATTTCTCTCAAGGATGTCAAGGCCCATTCCATAATTTACTTCGTAAGCTCCAATATCATCCATCAGTTTGGAGTCCCTCACGCTGTGCTCACTGATAACAACACTAACTTCAAATCAGTCGAGATGAAGGAATTTTCACGACAAGTACATTATCCATTCGAACCATACCTCCAGCTATCACACGCATGAAAATGGACAGATCGAGGCATTCAATAAAACACTCTCTAACATTTTGCAGATAATGGTTGGCAAGAATAAGAAGAGTTGGTTGGACAGGCTCACCAATTCCCTCTGGGATTATCATATGACAACGCATAACTCAACCCAAGTGACCCCATATTCCCTGTTCTATGGATCTAAGCCAATCCTTCCCATCGAGATCTAGCTGGCTTCATTACGCACTGCGGTCTACGACTAGAAGTCAATGGATAGAGTGGCCGAAATCCTTCTAGCTGAATTGGAAGAACTTGATGAGAATAGGCTACATGCACTACACAATCTGGATAGACAACAGAATAATATGGCCAGAGTCTTCATTAAGAAGGTTCGCTTCTACTCTTTTCTGCAAGGCGACCTAGTATTGGCCCTCTGAGTGCCAATGATCCCTGGATGGAAAAACCCAAGTTGGAGCCCAAATGGGAAGGACATTACATAGTCCACATGGTTTACCCCATTGGTTCATATTCCTGGGTAACCATGGATGGTGAGCGTATAAATCCTCCGACCAATGCCAAGTTCCTCATGAAATACATTTCCTGAGCCTGATGGTCCTGCAGGACCTTAAACGACCAGTCCCGCATGACCCTAAACTGCACGCTGGTCCTTCATGACCTTAAACTGTCCAGTGTAGCATGAATTTAAACTACGCATCGTCCATTATGATGTGAAACTGTGTTTTCAGAACTACTAATGGCTTGATTCTCATCCTCACGGGATACGTTGGAATTATCTGATAATTCGTCTTGTTCCCATCCCGAACTCTTCTCGAATATCCCCCTGGGTATAGTTCTCTCGGAGGACCCCCACATGATATGATATAGGACTCCTCAGCACCACTCATACCATTATTGTAATGGTTTCACCATGTGCACACTCCCATTCTTCCATCCTCCCACACCTTCACCGTATGACTTTAAACTACATGGCCTTCAATAACTACGTATGGATTGTATCCCATCCTCATGGTCTATGTAGGAATGCCCGGAAATTTTGTCGGTTAGCCCAGACCAAATGCCAGAATCTTCCCCTCGGGTCAAGACATATAGCGGGGTGATGAATCTTTCCCCAATTCACATAGAACTAACCTCAATCTGGTTGTACGTCCCAGTCCCTTGGGAAATTGGCCTCTTTCAGAGATGGGTACTGTTATTCTTCACCCACTCCTTGACTGGGATTCCATCATCTTCCCCATTCGGAAGGGCCCATGAATCGTATGTATGCTAGGACTAAGGTCTCTCTTACAACTTTGGGCCAACGCCCTCAAGGATGTCGAGAAACAAGACAATATAAGTCCCGTATTTGGAATATGGTTAGCGGTTGATGCTCATTTGATGCTCCCATTTCAGGTTACTATAGGGACGTTGTGTTTCGAACATGGTCATTAGTTGTCCTTTGACATTGGAACCACCCCAAGAGGTCCCAAACATTGAGTGTAGTGGTTCATTCTTCCATGTTGTTCTCCAAGCGATGAACTACCTCCATGCGATGCCAACTGTCATGCCCCTTGGCCATTAGGGTCCCCGGCCCAGGTTCTCTCTTCATTGATTGTAAGGAGTGGTATGGGATTATGTCCTCATTCATGTCGTGTTGGTAAACATGTCATACGCATCCCAAGATGAGACACCTCATCCCTTTCCTCGTCCTCACTGCAAGACGATAAATTGCAAGTTGGTCATGCCTTGCTGACCGAGGCCCAGCCTCAGGACCCTTGGAATTCTCGGGCCCCCGACACTCGTCCTCACTGCAAGACGTTAAATTGCAAACTGGTCAGGACTCCCTGAACGAGGCCCAGCCTCAGGCCCCTTGGCCTTCATGGGTCCCGACTCTCTTCCTCCATAAAAGATGTTAAACTACAAGCTGGTCTGGCCTTTCTGACCGAGGCCTAGCCTCAGTCCCCATGGCCTTCTCAGGCCCCCATCCCTCATCCTCACGGCAAGATGTTAAACAACAAGTTGGTCAGGCCTTCATGACCAAGGCCCACCCTATGGCCCATTGTCCTTCTGGGGCCCCTACCCTCATTCTCACAGCAAGACGTTAAACTGCAAACTGGTCGAGCCATCTTGATTGAGGCCTAGCTTCAGGCCCCTTGGCCCTCCATAGGCCCCGACCCATGTTCTTACCTGGAGCGTATGGTGTGATGCGAGATTATGACTCCAGTCACATCGGGTTAATCGTCGTTCCATTAACCCCAACCTCGTTAGGGTAACCTACCCCACCGGTATCTTCGAGAACTACATGTGGATTTATTCCCATACTTATGGGATACATAGGACCCACCGAATGTATAGACATTGGGACCAGCCCCATCTCCCAGAAATATCCAATTCCCCCTGGCCCCATGGACTACCCTCTCTTTCATGAACACCTTCTTCAACTCTCTTCAGCGGTTCACCAATGTGGCTAAGGGTACTATAGTTTAGTACTTGGAATGTCAGACATTGCTCAGACATGCTTCCACCCACTTTTCAGGATTTTTGTTCTCCTTTATTAGGGAATCCATCACCTTTCAGACCCGAAGGGACCCTCGAGTGGCATGGATGATAGACCTAAGGGACCTCCTACCATTACAGGCCCTGAGTGGAATGGATGATAGGACTAAGGGCTCTCCTACCATTATGGACCAATGCCCCCGAGGGTCACAGACAATAATCTGATACAAATCACATGTTGTAAATATGGTCAGCGGTCAATGCTCAATTTTTGTTCCCATTTTTGGCTAACACGATATGGATACTGTATTTCCACCATGGTCAACTGTTATCCTCTATCACCACACCAAGCCCATTAAGCCCAAAATGTCAGTTACGTGATTCACATCCTCTTCCACATTACCATGTCCAAGTAGAACTTCTTAATTCTTGGTAATAGTCCTCGGTGCACATCCGCACTTTAAGAGGAATAATGCCGCTACAGGGTGATCGTTCGGGGCTTCACCGATTTCTCCCCTCACAAGCATCACATGTATCGTGAATACAGTATCCACCCTTGTTTCCTACACCGAGTTTAATTCAATTAGGATTAGGTATTGGGTTAGGGTCTGCCATTACTTGTGATAGTCCTAATTCTCCATGGTCCACAATCTAAGATAGTAAACTAAGATTCCATCATATCTCCCCCTTCGCAGAACTACATATGGATGATTACCATCCTAATGGGATACATACGACCACATGAACGCCTCGTTTTTTGGGTCCAGCTCAGTTGGGAGCCATATTCTCTTTCCACTTTCCCTCTTACCCCTATTTGTGCCCCTTGGCCCGAGGTTCCCCTCTCGAAATTGCACACAGTGTGATACAGTATCATTTCCCCATTCACATCGGGTATGTTTTATTGCACCTTACACATTCCCACCTTGCACCATCTCTAATACATCTACGCCGCATGAAGTTAAAATTTAGGTCAGGTCCCATCACATGACCCTAATCTATAAAATTATTATCCTAGTTTCATGACCAAAAAACGACACTGCATCGTGATGTCCTCAATGGGGCACCATGTATGGTATTGGTCACACGCCATACCATTTTTCAACGCCTACTACAGATTTATTCTTATGGTGACACCAGGGCCTGATACACTGGGCATGTCACCTCACAATATAAAAACCACTTACCTTAGGAAACACCGGATTTATCAAATACCGCTTCTTTTGTTGCGAAGGACATGACCGATGCCCCTTTTATCCCTGGCATTGGTTCATTACTATTACTCCTGAAAAACTATGTGCATCATGATCCCCATCCTCATGGGGTATGTAGAAATGCTTGGGCACTTTTCCTTGGGCACAGCTCAACTCTCATTTTCGGTCCCTCGACCAAAAACCTCTTCCCGGAACACGTGGTGGCCGGAACCCCCGGTTCCCATTCACCACTCGGGTTTTTATTATTACCCCACCATGTGTCTCCCATGTTTCTTACCATCCTTTGTCCGAATTATATGACCCTAAACTAAGATCTACCTTTGGGAAGGGACTCAGCGCCCTCTATCTAATATGTCTCGTTGCCATATTCAGATGTGTTTTGACAAAGAGTCCTAAGTGTGGGATTTTAATGGAGACATTCCCCCCATTCCTTTTCCAAGATTCATGATCTCTCTATTTGGATCCCCATCCTCTTCCATATCCGAAGGGACCCCCTCACCACCTGGTCACATGCCATATCGGATCACCAACCATACTAGGCCAACACCCCTAAGGATCTCTGATGACATTTACGACAGGTCCTATGTTTCGAACAAGGTCAACGGTTGACCCTCATTTGTATGTTCCCATTCTAGGCAAACGTGATTGGATGCTGCATTTCTCCTATGGTTAACAGTTATCCTCTATTGTCACGCCACTATCATTATGTTCCATATTTAGTGCTTCATGATTTATACATTTCCACTTTCTCATGTTCAAGTGGAATTCTGTCATACTCAGCTTTATATCTTCCTGCATCAAGGTGCGCTACATGGACGGGTTAACATCATTGGGACGATATTCACCGAGCGTACCTTCGACCTAACATGCCCCTTCCTGTTTTGGGAAAGTCCCACCACTACTAATTGTTTCCCATATCAAGCATGACTATCGTGGTCTTAATTGATTTGGTAGGATTTGTACTGACGCGTACAGGATTCTCAGTGTCTCGAATTATGTTAAACTGTGCTTCCAGAACTACGTACAGCTTGATTCACATCCACATGGGATACGTAGAGACAACTAGGAATTTCACATAGGGTCCAGCCCGGGGAATCATGGATCCCATCCTTACCAATTTTTAGCATCCTAGCATGACCCATTTTGGGGAACCGTGCAAATGCAATTTTTCTATGAACAAGTTTAGGATGCCCCAATGTGACAATGGGAAGCGACGACTCCCTTGACAGAAAGGCCCTGTCTGAAAGAAGGAATGATCCAGGATCAAAACAACGCGTCCATACAGTGTGCTTCCACCATGGTGGTGTAATTTCCTGAGTATTGGATTCTGTTCGAACAAACCCTCACTCCAAATTCTACGCTTTGCATTCCCCTTATTCGGATCCTCGTCCTCTTTCATGTCTGGAAGAAACCCCTAAAAATATAGATACTTATCCTGTGGCCTACCTATTTTCCTAGTCCAATGTTCCAAAAGAATAAAATATGGCATTTTGAGTTTGGTCCTGTGTTCGAACAAGGTCAACGATTGACCCTCATTTGTTATCCCCACTTCAAGGTTGTGCAATAAGAAAGATGTGTTTTTAATTTGGCCAACAACCATTATTTATTGTCACGCCACCCCCAAAATATTCTGAATCCTGGGTATCATGATTCACACCTCCCATTATCATATATTCGTATCGATTTTAGCACCCCTTGCATTACCTCTTTCGTGCACAAGAGCACACTAGGAAATAGGTAATTCAGCTGTTCTGAGAGCCACATTCTCTAGTTAGGTATCTCCCATTTCCTCCAGGAAATCTGGACCGGTTGTTCAAACCCCGGATGCCCGAAGCATGGTTTTCACTCCTATGTTTGGATAGGGTGATAAGGTGGTCATCCCTTGTTTCTCACACTGGGCTCGACCCACGTGAGCTTAGGGAATGATCGTTGGATGCTTCGCGAACAACACGAGGATGTCGTAAACCAATGTGAATAAAAAAAGTCATGCATGCTATGACATTCAGAAAATAAAAGCATGAAACTACATTTAAGGGTTTGTAATCATTACTATACTCGAGGGGTCGAATCCCCCCATGGATGGATTGACCTCACCAAAAGAGCATAGAAGCTCCACCACCCTCTGACTGGTGGCATCCAGGAGTTTCTACCTCATGTTCAGCTCCCGCTCCTCCACATCGGTGAGGGGGCACAATTCATTGGCCGTAATCTGGGCCTGCTCCATGTTGGCCCGGATGGTGATCATCTCTCTAGAGGCTCTCCTCATGCCATCTTCTTCTTCTGGTAGCTGGGCCATCAATCGTGATATTAGCTTCGATAGTACATTGACAGAGGTCAAGTGCTAGTCTGCCGGATTCTAAATCCATTTTACCTCGTCTTCATCTTTCTGGAGCCTTTTGATGTTTATTTACTTCCTCCGTTGCCAGCCCACACTATGGCCACAGTCATAATCCTAGATCTTTTCTGCCATAAGATCTCGAACGAGCATGTGAGGATGCTGGGCATCTACTCCCCCATCACATAGTGTGTGCAATTGCGAGCAATGTATGGCCATCTAATCCAACCATAGTGCATGGGGGGGTGTCATCAATGAAGCATGTGATCAGATTCCATGATCAGCGATAGAATATTTTTTTGTCCTCCTCGTTAGAGGCCGTATCGTCCCAGTCGGCGTGACTGGACGGCTCGTATTTAGGGAATACGCCCATGTACTCCAAATCCGGGTCTACGTCTAGCATAGGATCAGGCGTGGTGGGTCCTGAATCATTTGTTTGACCCTCATAATCATATAACACCTTGATTACCTCGATCAAAGTCCCACTGGAGCCCCCGCCAGTGATCGAGAGCACTGCAGTTCGGTCAGGCTGAATGTTCACCTCCACAACAACTGGAATTCCCCTTGGAAGGGCACTACCCGAAGCCCCGATCAACATCGTCTTAGAATCAAATGCCAATTGAAGGACTATACACACCAAGAAGGGGGCGTGAATGTCAGTTAATGTGGTCAAGGGATGGATGTATTGAATTCGTTAGCGAAGACTTACAGAGGTCAAATCCCTGGTATCGCTCATGGGCTGATGTCGTCGTAACCCCGAGACGTGCCCCCCCCATATGGTTGGAAGGTTTGGAGATTCCAGGGGATTCGCCTCGACTATACCATACCCACCAGACATGGAAGTTGATGAAGTAATGGGCGCGGATCCAGAAGGTCCCACGTCAGTGCCCACTGAGGGGCGGAATGATGATTATGCACAAGGTCCTCCTGCATAGTGCAGACGCTGATAAGGAATACAGAGAAACCAAAGGGAAGAATCTAAAGAATGAACTTGGTATTTTACCTCGAGGGACTCCCCAAAATCTTCAAGATCTGAGGATTGATTTCCGACTTCACCCTCCTCTGGTAGACTGTCTCTACAAGCCTCATATCCCCAGGAGAACTCATCTGATTCACCCGGTAGGGGGAAGCGCTCCCTCAGGTCAGTAGATGAATGTTGCGAAGGGACCGTACGACCCAACAACACACTAAATCGATCCATCATTGGCTGCAGGGCACCCCGGGAGCGAATGAAGTCTTCCAGCTCGGATATGTATTACTCCACCTCTGCCAGAGATACTGAAAAATAGGTCCTAATTGGGCCAATTCTCGGCAATTCCGTCCCGTGGCAGTTAAGGTGCGTCCATAACTCAGATGGGCCGAGAAATTTCCAGTTGACTTCTCAGTTGTCCTATGCCTCCGGGGAGATAGAATTTTTCGGCATTTCAATGTGGCGCAGTCATTTCCCTATGGACTGAGTTGAAATACAGTGGAATCCCCTCAATGGCCACCCCTCTAGATGATTATGTTCCTTGGGGACCACCGGCTCCGTCGCCGCTTCCGGATCTGCTACCACTGCTCCCCACTCAACTGGGGCAAGCATCACCGCTATAAAAGCCTCGCCGCTACGGGACACCCTTGTGCCTTCCGGCCTCGGCCCCGAGGTCAGGGAAGCTCTCCCTCACCGACCAGGACGGTTGGCCGCTTCAGTATCTCCCCTTGTTAGGACACCTCCCAACTCTGGGTGTATTCGTTTATCATCCCAAGGATGGTGGATGGTGGAGGCAATACATTCTGAATCTTTCCATCTTCCTGTGTGAACATGAGCCACATCTGCCTCATCATACATGGGTTCTCCTCGTAGCGCACCCCCAGGTAGACCTGCGGTGTCAGCCGCTGCAGGCACTAGAATTGACATGCAAACTGGTGTGGCGTGTATGGCTCGCAGAGACACTAGTGGTCCACCCTGGCAACCAGGACTCCACCTAGAAAGGCAAGGAGATAGTCCTAATACACTTCAGTCCCCCAACCATCATCAATGAATGCCCCCATCGGCAGCGGGAACAGGTAGAAATTGAATTCCTCCACCTTCCACACCCGGTTCAAAACTGATGGTGTCACCAGCTTGGTCGGAAAACTACCATGTGACATTCAAGATTTAGGGACGAAATTTCAACCCTGGAGTCTATATGGAGTTCAGATACTCATAGATATCCCTGATTTGCACTTCCATCCACCCGTACAGGAGGTGGAACGACCCGCATACCCTCTATGGCATATTCCCCTCACTGATGTGCCAAATCATTTTGTAAAACTTGGCGAGCAATGGGATTTCCTCATCGACCATCCCAACTCTCGCCAAAGTTGATTCCATGACAAATGTACTTGGCCGCACTCCCTTTTTTTTATCCCTCACCGAAAGGATCGAACCACAGATGAGGCATGTGATGAATGTCGCCAGCCTGACTATTGGCAGTTGTTCATTGCTAACACTGAACCCCCAGGACTTCCACATGCTATTCTCCAACAGCCTTTATTATGAGTTCTCCTTGCTCCGGGCACCCTTCGGGCAAGTTCGAGGCCTTGCTGGGTGCTGCCTGTTTTCTTGGATGTTAAAAAACTTCTTGAAGCAGTGCTTGAAGTGGTCATCCTCCACAGCTTTCTTTTCCTCCCCGGGAACGAGCTCCATCAGTGCCATCGCCAGACGCGACATTTGCTCCAGATCCTCCCACAAACCCATAGCCGGGAGGAATTTTTCGTACATCACCATCAGTATCGGGACCCCAAGATCTGGTGTACATCCCATAGGCTGATTCCGACCTCCCCATGATGCATGTGGAAGGTATTGGTCCCCGGAGACCACCAGCTCAATATATCCGGCATTAAATGCCATGATTGGTAGATGTGGAAATGGGAAGTCCATGATTCCTCATAGAGCCCCACTCTTCTCAGCTCCTCTCCGAACTCCTCACACGAAGTTCCTACCTAGTAGGCCCAAGACCAATCGTCTATGAAGTTACCACCTCAGCGATGGTCCCATTCCTCTAACCACCCATTCTTTGGGATCCATAGTGTTGCCTTACAGATGGTTCGGTACAATGGAGGGGACGTCTCTAGCTGCAATGCCTTCCCATCAACATCGTTCAGAAGATTGTATCAGAAATCGGTGATGACAGGCATGAAATCATCCCCAGCATGACCATCGGGCGCCCTTAACCATCGGTGCTTGCATTGGGTGCTCTGGACCCAATAAGCTGGCTCGTCCCTACTTGTTTCTGAGATGAAGACATCATCCCTTATCCCAAATCCATACAAGGGTAACCTCCTACACAGTGGGAAGTTTTTCTGGCTCTCTGATTATTGCTCCACCAATGAACTTGGATCTGAGTGGATCCAGACTAACTCCTATATCCCCAGACTATTCACCATTTTGTCCCTTCGGGTGGCATCTAAAAGGAACCCCTTGGAAGCTTCTTGATGGGAAATAAATTATAGAAATGTGATGTTTCATTGGCCGGTTTGCGATGATCGTTCGCAATGCTAATTCGGGAAGACGACTCGTGAAGACTGTTCACAGGGGCACTACCTTGGAGTTCAAAGCAGGATCGAGGAGCGCAAACGTGGAGTAGAGGACTTGATATGCACCACGAAGACCAGATTCACAGAAATCACTCGCGGAGTGCATAGAGATGCGCTAATCCAGAGAACAAGAAGACAATAACACGGAGAAAGTAAAGGAAAAAGGAGATGGTAGGACCCCTATTTATAGGAGATGGCCTCGGAAGCTTCGCAGTGCGTCTAGTCCACGCAGATCTTGGTGGCACGCCTGCACCCGCGCATCCCCTGTCCGCCTCGCGAACCCTCTTCATGAGTCTACACTATTAATGACTGAGTATGTTGGCGATTTCCCTCAGACTTTGATTTTTGGTCTCTCCACAGCTCCATGACTGAGGGGTGGAATTTGTTGGCGCCAAAATTTTGGACAAAGAGAAGGCCCCAAGACGGCCCCCTGGACTGCCTCGTGAAGCCCATTCGCGGAGTCCCCCCAAGCACCACGACCTCCGCAAATCAACGGAGGCTGGGGGCTCCGTGAACGCATTTGATGTTCCTGCGACCTCCACGAAGAAAAGGAAGCGGGAGGTGCCATGAACGCAATTGACATTCACGATCTCGCCGTGATGCCAAGGAGGCGAGATGCTCTATGACCCCAGTTGACATTCGCGAACGGCCGAAAAGACCCCAAGCCCCTCTTCACATTGAGTGAGCGCCGCTCTGTGGCGTATCTTGCCTTTAAATACTGAGCTCCCCCTGAGCACTGAAGATGGACAATCCGACCTTTCAGCTTCTTAGCTCCCAAATCATGAAGCACTCTTCTGCTTGGTGAACCATGAGCTGTGCGAGGTACTTACTTTTCACGAAGTGCCTCCCCATTGCCTTTTTTTGATCCTCTCTTCCGAGAGGGATACCCTTCGTGAATCCTAAGGGCTTTCGCGAAGGAAGGGGATCCCCAAGGGGACTCGGGTCGTCGCGGATAGTTTATTCTTCGGGAAACAGTATTCATGTACACATGATCCACACGATAAGGAAGGGTCATCATGCCTCGCGAAGCACATTGCTTCCCGACACCTTGCTTCCTGAGGCACCTTTGCTCCGCGAGGCTGTGCTCTGCAAATGCCCTTCCACTTCGTGAAGCACCTCGCATTTTCACCTTAATCCCAGGATAAAGATACGGTACCCCACTTCGTGAAGCACACCCCTTCATAAGTGATATCTACCATGTGGAGCAACAGTGCTCTAAAAGGACCTTGCCTATGGACCCATCTTCTTGGAAATTCCTTTTCCGTGCGACCCTCCAGGTTTGCACGATGTGACTTCAAAGTCCCCTAGACGACACCACCAGTTGCATTGCATCGCCTAATGCTTCTTCTCATAAGCACGCTAATGGATATTTCTTCTTCTCATAGCCGTAATAATGTGGACCCCTCGATGGTTCGCTCAAATACACCCCCTCATCACAGAGTTTCTGGTTCCTTCCCTCCCAAAAGGAGGAGAGGGTACCAGTTATGTAAGTCCAAGGGGTGTGGAGAAAACCCACATCATCAGAGCTGCATGACGTTAAAATCCCAAGCACCATCGTCCTTAACACAAGACGTTAAATTGTGACCTGACCTCATGACTCAAACGCAGGGTCCCCCGCCTCAGGCATTCTCCACGCCCCCTAGTCTCCACAAGGGATGATATCCTCCCTCTTGGAGTGGAGTTTGTTTGCGGGATAGGGTTAAACCTCATGGTGTAAGCCCCTAGTTTTTCTTGCAGGAGGCAGCACCCCTACTCCTCCTCACTTCCTCAGTTCCAAGTCCAGCGGAGGGCATAATAGGGAATGTGAATCCTTCCTTCTTCGGTCCCAAGTCCCTCTCCTGCTGCGCTTTATCACACTCGGGCCTCCATTCTAGAGTAAGACCCAATCTCTCTCTCCCTGTGCTGCTCCACGCATAAGCCCCACTCCACATCCCATGGACACACCTTTCACGACATGATCATCAGGTCTCTTCCACATCTTGTTTCTCACACCGAGCAAAACTCAAGTGGGCTTAGTGTAAGCATCAACCATGACAACACCCCTGTCCTGCAGGACGTTAAAATGAATTTCACCCCCGCCCTGCATGATGTTAAAATGTATTCTTCACCCCCATCACACATGATGTTATACTATACCCCCGAACTACGAATAATTTTATCCATGTCAAGGCACGGAATGTTGGATTCCTCCACAAGGTTAACGCCCAACAACCATTGGCCCGGACCATCTCCGTGTCAGTGCGCCAAGCCCCATTAACACTTTGGGAAGCCTAGAGTGTAAGCCCCACACCATCCTAAAATATGTGGTCTTTGATCCATGTCAAGGATTGGTACGTAGGAAGCCTCCCTAGGGTTCAAGCCCGCCATCCACCTGGACCAAGGTCCTTATTCATTTCTGTTCTCCGACACCCCCCAACCCAATCTATGTGGACTTTGAACAAATGTCAAGGAATGGTACGTAGGAAGCCTCCACGAGGTTCAATCCCACCACTAGTGGATCCCCAGTTCCACCTTCACGTCGTTTCGTTGATGACATACACCCGAACAATGAGGAATTTCATCCATGTCAAGACATAGTATATAGTAAGCCCCCACGAGGTTAAATCCTACCACTCGGTCGTTCTGACCTCCATCACATCAGTTCACCCACATAACTCAGGACGTTAAACTGTATTCAATACACTCCTGAACTATGAGGACTTTGATCCATGTCAAGGCATGGTAGGTAGGAAACATCACAGGGTTCATGCCCATCACCCATCTGACCCATGTTCCATATTATCGTCGGTTCGCCGAAACACCCCATCCTGAACTACGAGGACTTTTATTCATGCCAAGGCATGGTATGTAGGAAGTCTCCACGAGGTTCAAGCACACCATCTAGTCATTCTGACCATGACGGTTCTCTAATGCCTTGGGCCACCTAATGTGTAATCCCCAAATGCACCCGTCCCGCATGATGTTAAACTGTAGATCCCATTTAGCGGAATTCCGCAGTCGGATGAACTACGCAGACTTTGATTCCCCGCCCCGGGGATACGTATGAAGTCTCTTTGAGACTCAAGCCCAAAACCGTCATCCATCCTAACTCTTACTCGGGCCGTCACATACCAGTGAGATCATGCCACCTCATTCCACTCCATAGCATTCGGGAAGCCGCACACATGTTGGCCCCAATATCAGTGTTCCCTCTAGGGGGTTCCTCAATCTGATCCACTCTAATCAGTATGTGATCTATCCGATCTGTCCCCGCAGGACGTTAAACTCGCGAAATACCTTGTGTTAATCATGGGAAACTGAGGAAAACCTAAGATACATGCCTATAGAATATTATTCCATGCATTATATGTGTGATTCCTCAGGCTTCCATGCCATCAAGAAGCCACATAACAAGGGTCAGAAAAGAGACACAACAATCCCCAGCGTCCAGACATGCCAGTGACGCCCAACGTGACTACTCCCCTAACCGAAGGTTTTTGCCCTGACCAAACCCATTGGAATGTCCTAAAATAAGAAGCGTAATTAACTGGTGTCCATGAAGATATGGCTTCAGGAAGAGTTTCAAAGACAACATATTAAATCTATAAGGGAGACCCGGACTAGGAGACAAATTCTAAGGAGGAATCCACGGAAGGAATAACTGACATCCCATCATCCCTTTTCAATCAAGGAGCAGACATACCTGAACAAGGAACAGATACTGCCCTCCTTTGGAAAGAAGGAATGAGGGGAAACAAAATCCTCGCCTGTCACACTCAAGTAGACGGACACGTGAGACTCAGAGAAAGTATTGGAGATAGTATGGCAAGGACATCATGAACCCTTTTTCAATATGATAATCATGTTTTAAGCGTTAATCCAAGAATTGAGTATTTTGTTTTGGTTTTTGGGTTTTTGTTTTGGGTTATGATAATAGAAGAGACCCCATGTGACACGATGGTCTACCATAGAGTATAGACAAATGTTTAGCCTAAGATAGTGGTTCTGGATTCTTTCAGTCAGTGTTTATTTCATTGTGAATGTTGTGATGAACTATGTGTTTTGGTCTTTCAGAACCAATATTTCCCAATTTTAGGTGTTTTGGTGTGAGTGATGATTTTTATTGATATCCGTTACTGTGGGTGTATTTATAAATTTAAAAAGGTTCTAGAATAATGTTTAATCAAAAGGAAATTATTTTTAAACAATGAATTAATTTTAAAAACTGTGTTTTTTTATGAAATAAAAAAAAGTGTTTTTGGTATTTTGGGAAATTGACATTTTCATTAAATGGGTTTGAATTTGGAATCACAATGGAGGTATTTTAACTTTTATTTATGTTACATTTTGGGTGATTAACTTATAATTCTAGTGTTTTGGATTAGGGTGTTATTTCAATTTAATTTTATGTTGATGTTGATTTGAGTTTTAATCATATATTTATTCATAATATTCCACCCAAAATGGTCTCTGAAATTTCCAATGAGAATTTTACGATTATTGGTCATGGCCAAACTCATAGAGGAGTGGTAGAGTCATGTTCCTCCATATTGTTATATGTTTTCAAAGGTATTCAATTCATATTAGATGGTTCGTAATATATTGAAGAAATCAAAGGTTTTATGATGTTCATGGGTAATCCCGAAGTCATTGTAGTGAATTATATTTTGGAATTGTTTGAAGGTCTAATTTTGGATAAGTGGAAGGTGATTGTCCAATCATCATTGGATTTAGGGATGTATTTGTGAATACTTTCATCCTATGGTTCATTCCATGGGGTTTCAAGGAAGAGGAGAGAAATTTCATGTTCATAAAATCCACTAGATGGTGTAGGCATATGCTAACCAAATCAAATATATGTTTTCATTACATTTATAGATAGATTCAAAGGATAAAAGGAATGATAATGTACTCATTTTGGGTATTCATTTTGAGACTAATGATTGAGTTCGCTATTCATGTGAGTATCTGACTCAAAATCTATTAGATGAGGAATTTTTATCTGATATGGTTCATGAGGTATAGTTTGTAGCTATTGGAAATAATGGTTCACTTCGAGCTCGTCATGGTCCCCCATCTATTGATATGTGTGTACCAGAGGAACTCATCTATGGGATGAATCTTTCATCAGTTCCAGAATCTATTTAATTAGAAAAATCATTTGTGTCTTTAATGTGGGGTTGGTTAGAAAATATGAAGTAGTATTTTTGGTCCCTCCAATTGTATTTTAATGTTGTGACAGGTTGGTTCAAATGGATATGTTGTGTATGAAGTGTTTTTAGAAATTTAAATATCAGTTAGAGATTATAAAATCATAACTATGGGGTATATTATTCATTAATACATCTAGGATAAATCGATAAGACCTAGAGTGAAGCTTCCTATTCAGTCAGGGATTAGTTAGTTTATGGTATTAGTATTGGATATCTTTCAGCTCTAGTGTTGGATTATAGATATTTGAAGTTTACCATATTGTAGTTTTCAACTGTTTAAATTCCCTCTACATTTTAAATGTCTTATTATCAAATTTTTTAGATAGTTTTTTCGGCATCACTCAATGTGATAAATAATATATGGTTATCTTGATGTGTATTATCTTAGGTTTTTGCTTGTTTTAATTTTGGAAATTTTAATACCTTGTGGAAATGATGTATTTTTATATAGTTGGATGTTTTATTGATATCCTTTCATGGATTTTACCTTCAATTGGTTGGTTTAAATTCAATGTGGGAGTTCTTAATGTATTTTTTATTTTCTATGTGTTTGGAGTTGAAAGGTTGTTCTGAGATATCATGTTTTTAAATTGATCGGACACTCACCATGGATCTTGTGGTGGTTTCTTCAAGAGTTATTCTTTTTTAGGTAGTTTCTTATGATGTTGTGGACTTTAACTTATTTTAATGGATTCAATAATTCCAATTGTCACTATATTTTTTGGGAGTGACGAATTATTTTTGAATGTAACAACATGGTTCCTGGTTTTTTTGAATCTTTTCTTTGGGTTCCAATTTTCTTTCCTCAATTAGATAGGTGAAAATATTGGGGCATAAGTGAATTTTTAGTGGGGATAATTGTCACACCCAGACCCCTATTTCGAATTAGTTTATTTTTTTTCATATGTTTGATCTTGCAAGATTATGTTCATGGGGAATTTATGTTTATAGTAATTGAGTTATTTTTTGTTCCAATTTTCTTATGTCATGTTCATGGATAGTGTGAATCGTATTAGGAGGAAGTGGCATTGTAGAATGTTTATGTCACCCATGGTGTAACAACATTGTTTCCAACTCATTCAATGATAAATGGGTGGCCTCTCCTATTTTTTTGGTGTAATATAAGGGGTTTAATTAAAAATTTAAGTAAAATGGAATGATAATGGTTTTCTCAAAATATTAAACTCAAATATTCATGGTTCAAAATTTTTCTAGTTTCATTCACACTTTTTTTCCTGGTTTAATTTTTTTTTGAAAAATCATGTGGAGAATTATAACATAAATAAATTTTAGTTTAAAATCTCGAATTAAGTGATTTAAAATCTAATTTTGACCATTCTATAATTGGTATCAACATGGTGGCCCCTCGATTCGATCTCACCCATCATTGTCAAATTTATGGGTGATTTCTCATAAATGGTTAGAAATTATTCATGATTTCATGATAAAATATTCAAAATTTCTATTTTTTCATATCTTTATTTTTTAGTTTTTATTAGCATAGATACCACTAAAGAGAACCCTAGGGGTGGAGGGAGTTTTTCCCGTAAGTTTTTTTTTAATATTTTAGGGTTTGTTGTTTGTCTATTGGGTCTTGTTCTTCATTCCCAATAGTTTTATTGCATTCACACATTAGGAAGAAGTTGTATTTATAAAATTCTATTTCATGGTTGTTTATTTTTATTAATTATTAATTTTAATTATTTTATAAATGTGTTATTAATTTTTTATGAGTTAGTTTGATTTATTATGGCGTTTATGTGCTAGAAAATCGAGGAAATTGGGTTCTGAGGGAATATATTATTTATTCCTATATGTACGTTTCTAAAAGGAGTTTGATAAAATTTAAATGGGCCATTTAAATTTAAATTTATTATTTTGGAATTGTGAGAGGATATGGTTGAATATTGGAATTTAGGTTCACATGATAATTGGGCTTGTTATTTCATGTTTGTGTCTTTTATGTTTTTACGATTATGTGTATTCGTCCTTGATGGATTTAGTGTATAGTTGTTTCTTTAATTTGAAAATTTGGTATTTTTTGTATTAAAATAGGTTTTCCTTTATATATGGGAATAAGAATATTTTCATGAGGTGCATAAATGGATAGAAACTCAAATTATGATGGATTTATTTATAAAATTCATCTCTTGAACTTTTTATCCAAAATGCACCTCTTCAATTTATTCTCATCCTTAAACCAGTACATTCGAAATGTTCTATCCATACCTCTAAGTTAATTATGAATGTGTTGTTGGTATTCATATTAATATAAATAAGGGTTAAAAAATTTCCCAAATGAAATTAATGTTTGGAATGTTGAATTGTGGTTTGGTATCAAATTGATTTAAAGGATCATATCAAGCCTTTTGATAATTTTCTATGTTTTCATATTAGTTATTAAAATTGTTTTTGAAATTGAGCTTGGATTATTAAATGATATGTATTGGTTTGTATATTGTGGTATTTTAGAAAATGATTTTAAACTCTTCTGATGAGTAGGCCATCTTGGAACTTGTGTATGTCTTGATGTGCTATGAGAACCTATATGGTTTTCCATCCATTGAGAGGGTCTCTAAATAGTTGGTGGTGGAGTTGGTAAAGGCATGTATAGTTGAATATATGGGTTATTGGGTTATGTTTCATGTGTAATGACCACAATACTTTCCTTGTACTTCTATAAAGGGATTCCTAGTCATTATGTAGGGAGTCTAGTGACTGTTTCTTATAGGTCATGAATGGATAGAGCAGTACCCCCTACATTTTTTGAGATGTAAGGTGGGTTGTTCCACGGGCAAGGATTTTTTCGAGTATCCATGTTTGTTATTGACTATGGAGTGACACAATATTTTGATTGGAGATTCTAAATAAAGTACAAATAGGGATTTCTATTACATATTTTTATGAGATTGCCAAAAAATTTATCATAATTTTCTATTTTATTCTGCCACAAATGTTTATTTGTTCAACTATATTCTTCTTCTTGTACCTATACTATATATTTTAGACAATATCTTATATATATATATATATATTTATATTTGATCACCTAGTTTGGTTCTGATCATTTGGGTTGGGTTATTAAAAGGAGATTCTAAAGGGGTGGGTATTCCGAAAATAGAAAGGAAGTGTGTGTTTTTTTAAAAAGGGAATGTTGTTTTCAGTTATCGAAAATGTTAAAAAAAAATATTATTATTATATATATTTCAAACTATAATTTATGGAATGTTTCAAGAATTAATAGGAATGGAATCTATGGTTCTTACATACGATGTTTTTTTGTTCACAACCTACTTGGATCCCATGGCGTCGTTAGAACTAGGATGTTTTGCTGGTTCAGGTTTCTGGTTCGAGTTCATCCTTGGATAAGGTTGGTCTTGTGGATGGTGGTGAACAAGTGGCCATGTGGTGATCATATCCTTTCCAATTTGGTTTTATTTTATGTTTTAGTTACAGATTATTCCAATTGTCACTAAATTTTAATATTATTTATGTATTTATTGATGTATAATTCTTATTAAATTACCATTAATTCATAGTTATGGTTATTTGTTCTAGGTTTTTATTTTTAAATATAGTCACATTGTTATATCATTAATTCATTTTTCTAGACTCAGGTATGTGATGATTGAGAATTCCAATCAACGTGTTGTTCTTGATCGATTCAGGGGTCAGTTCATATTGAAGTCATGAATAGTTAGTGAAAAAGTCATATCAGATCAGCATGTTGTAATTTTCGGTGTCAGGTTTACTAGAGATTATGATTTTCCAAAGATTAATGGTATGTATGAAAAGGTATTCATGAACCCATTCTCATTTTTAGGCTCATGTTTCTCGTGTTAGTGAAATATTTGATTCCTTTGAATTTGTTTTTTGGCTATGTCATTCAGCGGAGGATAATAGAAGTGAACTCGTTTGACACGGTGGAATTTCAGGGAGTAACCTCGGAAGATGTGATCGAGTTTCTCGTTCATAATTAATTTTGTGGGTTGTTTTTTATCTGGGCATGGTCTTATAAACCATGTGGCATAGTGATGCAGAACCACTAGTTCCCTATTTTTTGGGTTTTGGTGTGAGTGATGTTTTAGTGTTATTTTGGTTGGAGTGGATATAATTTGAAATAAAAAGTGGGTTTTGGAAAATTATTTATCAATAATAATTTATTTTTGAATCATGTTTTTATTTTGATAAGTGATATTTTGTGATTATGAATAAATTGAAAAAATCATTTTTGGTTTTTTGGGAATGTGTCTATTTTGTAAATGGTTTTTCATTTTGAATATAAATTATGGTATTTATGATTTTATTTTGGTTCGATTTGTGGTAATGGTCTTTTTAGCTTATTTTTTCGGTTTGGGGTGGTATTTCAATTAAATTTTGGATTAATGTTTACTTGGGTTTATGTATTCTTATTATTCAGTGCTTTCCTCCTAGAATGGTCCATAATGTATCTAATGTGTCTTCTCTACTAGTTGGCCTTAGGAAGACCCCCATAGTTGAGGCAGAGTTATGTTCCTCCATGTTAGTTCTAGTAATTCATACTATGAGAGGTCTATTAGAGGCTATAGAGTAGTTTAAGGAAATCAAATGTTTCATCAATTCATTGGGAACTCCTAAAATTTTTAGACTGTCTACTATATTTTGTTTGATTAATGATCCATGTTTTGAATGGAGTAAATTTATTTTCCAATCATAATTTCATACCTATGGATGTGAAGGTATGGAATGTGTCAGAACTTTTAGGATTTATGAAAGTCTATTGTTTAGTGAATTCCATTGAAACCACATCAAAGTGATAGTTTCTTTGTCATCATAGATAGATTCAAAGTGTTAGTAGAAAACTCTAATATTCATTTGGGTTATTCATTCTGAGATTAAGGGGAATGTTCTCCCATACAATTTTTTTATGTTCAAAAATTATGTGGATGAGTCATTTTATAACCATGATATATTCAATGGTGAAGTAGGTAGCTGTTGGAAATTTGGGGTTCTCTTTGTTCTCATAAAGGATCACCATATAGTGAGAAGTGTATACTAGAGGAATCTATCTATGTGATGTTTCTTTCCACACTACCAAATTCATTTGATCAAGCCATTCATTAATTTTCATCTTTTGTGGTTAATTTGTCATCAAAAATCATATTTTCATATACCGCAATGGTGTGTTGATTTTGTTGCTATTTTAGTCATCTAGATATGTTCAATAAGATGTGTTTCCATAAAATAAAAATATCAGTCCAGGGATTGTAGCTCCCAGATCTATGGAAGAATATGATTCAAGACATCAGGGATCTATCCATAGGGCTTGGATTGATGATTTTCATGTAGTCAGGGATTGGTAAGTGTGGGGTAGGGTCTATAACTATATTTTGGATCCATTGTGGGAGTTTTAGTTATTTAAGTTTCTCCTATCATAGTTTGTCATCTGTTGTACGTCACAATTCTTTGTAAAAATATTTATAACCTCTTTTCGTGTAATTTTTTTGGTTTCACTCTATGTGGTGAATCTTGTTCATTTAACCAATTGTGGATCCTACTGAGTTTTATGATGTTTTGAAATTAATGTTCTCATTTTTTTATAGTAAATATTAATCTATGTTTTCTTCGCATTTTGGATTTAGACCATTTCAAGGGATTTCACATGAGTTGGGGTTTTTTGTTTGAGAAGGGAGATCACATCACATGTGATATTTGGTTTTTAGGGAGTTTCATGGTTGGTCTAAAATGATCAAGTCATAAATGGGGGGGGGGGGGGGCTCACTAAATATCATGTTATGGTTTCTTCTAGATTCAATAAGTGATAGTCAGTTTATTGTCATGGTTAGATCATTTCACTCTCAATGTGAATATCCTAGTTCGGGTTATCTATAAATATTTTTGGTTCTAACATGTGAAGTTTATAGTAGAAACCATGGTTTGTGGTTTATATTTAAATCAATTAGTTTTGGTTTTTAGAGTAGTTTCATCATAGGACTATGTGACATTGAAGGGGGATATTTTTTTGTTGGCGTGAATTGTCACACCATAGAATCAAATTTTTTATTTAATTTTCTCTATTTTGATGTTTGATCCTGTTTTTTGATTTTTTTCACGACATTTTGAATATAATACATTAATTTTGATACTTTTGGTTTTATTTTGTCCATGTTCATTGTCAGTCTGAATGTTATTGGTAGAATGTGAAATTATTGGGATTATGTTACACACACAATGTAACTATATTGTGTCTAAATCATTCAAAGATTGTTATACGGCCTTTATTTGTTTTTTGGGTCCCCTTTAAGGGGTTTTGGTATTTTTTTTCATATAACCCTATTTGAGCACAGTTTTTCCTGACCACGAAACTGGAATTTGAATGATTAATAAATGATTATATTATATTTCTCATGGTTTGCAAAAGCATTACAAATCCGGGTAGAAAAATAGTGTATTCCATTAAAACCAAGATAAACTATATTCTATAGAAAAATTTAAGTGATTATGCCTCCTATTTTTCCGTTCATTGTAGGGTATCGACTAGAGGGTTCACCCCTTCATTACCCTTCATCATTGTTCATCTTTTTAGGGTGATTTATCACCAAGTTATGGTGATTATTGATGATTAATTCAACAAATTATTAAATTTCTTCTTGTTATGTTCTACCTCTCTTGGTTTATGTGGTTTTTTTGTCTTGGAGCCTTTTGGGTGAACCATATGGGTAGATGGATGATTTTTACGTTGGTTTCTATTGATGTTAATGTGATATGTTTTTATTTTGGTCCTTATACATAATTTTATAGGAGTTTCATGACATTCACACAAGATGAGGCTTTAGGATTCTATGTATTTATTTTTTAGAGAATTTCATTTCTTTCATGATCATTTTTTATTAACTGTGAAATGTTTTATTCTTATTTTAGTTATTATTTTTATTAAGTATTTTTTTTCTAGATAGAAAACTGATATAAATTGGTTCTAAATGTTCATTATTAATTATTCCTATATATATTCATGCAAGAATTTGGTAATATAAAAATTTGACTTTTAAAATTAAATTGGGTATATTGGGATAGTGTTTTCTTGGGTTGAATTTCCTAGTTTGGCACACATGATAATCGGGCTTGTGATTTTATTTTTGTATATTTTATGGTTTTTGAATATGTGTGAATCATTGTTATAGGTTTTGGAGTAATTTTGTTTCCATAATTAGATCCTTTGTTATTTTTTCCATTAAATAAGTTTTATATATTATGTATTCACAACCATATATAAATGAGGATAAACTACAGATAGGCACTCAAAAGATGATGAATTTATTTATAAAATGACCGTCTTGAACAAGGTTTTCTGAAATTCTCCTCTTCCTACTCATCTCTTCCTTAAAACACTACATTCTAAATAGTCCATCATAAATCCATAGTCCATTATAAATATTTTCACATCCTTCAAATGCATTGAATAGTAGTTTCAATTTTTTATCCCAAATAAAGGACCATTTGGAATCCTACAGTGTGGGTTGGTAATTGAATGATTTTAAGGATAATTTGGATCCTTTCAAGCATGTTTTATGTTTCATGTTGTTATTGGAAATAGTTTTGAAATTTTATCTAGATTTGTACATGTTAAGGCCTTATTTTTAATTTGTGGTGTTTTAGAATGTAGTTTTGAAACTCATGTGATGTGTAGGCCCAATTAGAAGTTGTTTATAGATTACTGTGTGATGGGAACCTCTATGGTTCTCCCTCTAAGACGACTATTTCTGGTTAATTAGTTTTATATTTGGGTAGGTCATCCACAATGGACTATCTGGTTTATTGGTTTCTTCCATACCTATGATGTTCTACTCATTATTATTGAAATATTGTAACACTTTTTCATGGGAATCTTATAGAGGGTTGACTGTAGATATATTACTAATCATGATTATAAGGACTGGTCATGGGGTTGGTACTGATTCATTGGTCATGTGGAGATCAAGATGTTTCTGATTTGGTCATGGTTTCATTTATTTCTTATAGTTTTTTCATCAATTGATTTATTTGGATCCTATTTATTCATTCATTTATGTTTTTTTAGAATAATTCACTTAACCAATTATGGTTATCTGATGATGTTTTATATTTGGGAAAATATTTCCATCATTAATGTCTTTGATTCATAAGAGTAGTCGCCAACCAGGGAGGACCATTATTGCCTCTCAAGCTTTATCGCAGGATAGGTTGGTTATTAGATCAGATAGAATCCCAACATGATTTTTGTAAACTGGAATCAATTTTATATTGATTTGTATATATATAACTATTTTATACTTATGAGAATTTTCCCATTTTAAACCCTCTTTTTTATCACATATTCAGGACTAAAATTTAATTAGAATTCTACCACATCTATGAATAGAATTTAGAAATATTTTTTCAAAATTTTGAATCATTATAATATATATTATCTAATATGTTCAACATAATTTTAGAACATTATGAATAATAAAATATTAAATTATTAATTACATTCATTAATGAAAAAAGTAATTTACTATGGGTTATAATACAATAATAAGGATAAAAAAACCTATCATCCTATCCAACACAAATAAAATGGCCATATTTCCACCTAATAGTATCAATAAGTTTTCAATGACCCATTTTGGAGTCTTCTATATGGATTAAAATGTGTGTTTATTAATTATTTTAAAAACAGTTCATGTGGGTCCTCTTCCCCGCTTATAAAATTCCATCCATATCCTAACCTCTTCACAAATCAAAATCCAATTGGTTCAACCATTTCCTAAAAAATTAACATTACTAGTCCACTACCAAATTCTGTAAGCTTGATTTCTTATAATCCATCCATCACTCAGAGGCTTTAGTTTCAAATAGTATGATGATGTTTGAAAAGAGGTAATGCTCTTAAACGATATTTTTAATATTAATTATTCTTCCACCTCATTCTAATATTATTCAATCACGATATTATAACAGCATTGGTATCTAACATATAAAAGGATGTTATTATGTAAATTTAATAACATATATCCATCTCCTCCTCTATTAAATATGAGACGAACGTTTCCATTATGTATATGACAAGTTTCCACCTAAAAAACTGAGGGTATTCATTTTCCACCAACATCTCTCATGGTAAAATATAATGTTCAATTTAATGTATATATTTATATATATTATTTATTATATAATTGTAATTATTGATTTATATTATCTAATATTTCTCCTCACATTCGATTCTGTATAAAATGTGAAATTGTCACACTTGTGTTAGGATGACTACCACCTCACGATGAGTTGTGAATTTTATCGCATAAGACATACATGTAAGGCTCTAAGGGTAAATTTAATTACAATATGTGATATATATTACAAGATATAAATTATTATATATATATATATAATAAAAATCCATACCCTTTCTTATATTTGGGAAATGATATCGTCGCTTATGTGTATATATGAACAAACATCTCCATGGAACGATGTGATCCATTTTTTATCATCACCAAATATTAATTCTTATAAAATTATCTCTACTACAAAAATATGAAATATAAATCATTATTATAAATATACATATTATTTATATATTTACACCCTTCAAATAACTACAAATACATTAATGAAAAAACCAGCATGATTAATCAAGGTAATTAATAACCAATATTATGAAAATAGTGAAATATTTTTAAAAAAAATGTTAAAATGTCATAATTGGATCATATATGATAATAAATATTATTATTGTCCTATAATAAAATAATAAAATTCATTGAACAATTATATATGAGGTTACTCATGTTCAACAATAGAAAGGCGTGATCTACGCGATTTCATATCAATTTCTATTTCATTGGGAAATATTTGTTAATACTAACATATTTATTTTTATGTGTTTTATATAATACCAATAAAATTTATTTAACATGATTAAAAATTTATTTTGGAATATTATTGTTTTTATATAGGTTTATTCTTCAAGGGTTTTAAATTTTTCATTTAACAAAGTTGTAAAAATTATTGTAAAATATCACTTTTTAAATGATTATTTACATTATCCTCAAACAATCACATTATTATGATCATTATTCACTGGAAATTAGAATAATAATAATTATATACTTTATTTTATGAAATATAATTTTTTTATATTCCAAATTCTATTTATGTATATAGTTTATACTTTTAATTTCATATAGTTTACTTGGGATTTTATTGTAAATATGTATATATGACATAATATAGATATTTGATGTTGTAGAATTTGGTATTAAAATTTAATATATTATATGATATATGTGTAATTATTTATACATATTATATATGGGTGGGGAACTTATATAGAAATCCCCCTGAGGAATCGACATGTCTCATGAGAGAAATCAGTTTTCCAAATAAAATGGGTTTTTACCTAGTATTTTAATCTACCATGATAATGGTATTGAAAGTAAAGGTATTAATGAAGGAATATCTAATTACAGGAAATAAATAATAATTAAATTCATTTTTTTACTAGTTATATTTATTATTCATGATTTTTTATTATATTGTATCAGGATGCATTTTAATATTCCTTTATTGATTAAATTGTTTTTGTGTTCAATTATTTATTTTTTCAAATTCATTACAATCAATTATGATAATCAAATTATTGAATTTATGGAATGAATGTTAAGTTATGTAAATAAACATATTGATTATGAGTTATTGATTCACGATTGATTCATCATTATGTAACCCCTATCAGTCATTCAAGATCACCCTTTGTTTGTTTCCTTTCTTTAGGATATAGACTATGATTCTTGGTATGAGTTCAATAATGAAAAATTTATTTCATTACAATGCCTTTTAATCTATTTACCAACATAAAATGTGTATAATACATGTATTTGGTACTATAAAATTACTAATCTAATCTGTAAATAGGAATTTGAAACCTTGTATATATGCTAGTGTAATAAAGTATGAACTAACTCCTAGTTACTAGTGATAGGGTGTTCTACAGAAATTAATTAAGGGACATTATCATAAACATCAAAAATATTTTATTTAATTAGATGAACATGATTTCAATATTTCTCATTGTATGCATAAATATATTTTTATTGCACAATATTTTCCATGGGGAATAGAATGGAATATATTGTTAATTTTTACGGTGACTTCATTGGACATAATAATGTGATCGGTGGGGAATGGGGTTATGTAACCCATTGATGAATCAACATGTCTCATGTGATAAAAAATGGGTTTGGTGTATACCACTTCTATATAAATGTTGAAATTTAGAACTGGGTGTTGATAAAATGTTTTAATGTATAATATTATGTATTCCATGATTATGAAAACAATGAATATTATTGTCGATGTTTTTATTAATTTTAATGGATACAATATGCCATAAACTTCATTTTATTATATATTTATAATGTATATTTATTCAATACATATCACATATTACATGTTTATGTTATGTTTACTTATACAATATGTTACTCATTATAGAGAATCTATGATCAAAATTATTTATTTTCCTTTCCACAAGAAGCATTTAGTATATATATTTGTTTCATTTTATGTTATGATGAAGGGGATAATAATGACACCACAATGTAATCATTTTTTACCTTATTCAATCATGTTTTATTTATGTATTTATCTCGTATTGTATTTCAAATAAGATATTGGATTCTTTTAACACTCTTTTATTATATACCAATAATTAAATATAACTGTCAACCCAAAGTTTTCAATATCTAGGATTTATCAATGGAATATAAGAAAATATAGTTGCTAGATTTCTTAAAATCCATTAGATGTAATATCATCATTTGGTTACATGTTTCATGTATATTTCACCTATTATAATCACACATTCAAACAAAAAATTTAAAATATGAATTTCCATTATTGAATAAATAAACTAAACTTCCAATATATCATATGACCTATAGAAGGATGACAAGTTATTCGTCCAATCAATATTCAATTACGGGAACCAAAATTGTAACGTACCTTCTTTTATAACTAATATGAATATACAATAATTATAAATATTAATCAACATGCTTTCAAATATAATAACAAAAGTCTATTTAATTAATTCCATAAATTGATATATCAATAAACTCGCCAAATTAGTCATAGATAGTAATAAAGAGCAGAAAAATTGAATAAAAGGGCCCGAATGGTTGGAAAATATATTTTTTGTTAATTCCCCAACTACAATATTAATTTCCATAATGTCACTTACATTTCATGTTAGTTTCATGATCATATTTTCCTTGAATGAATTCTAATAACATTATAAACCATAAAACCTCAATGAAAACATTAATTCTTAAAAAAAATAACTATGTACATATTCCCCAAAACAAATCATACAATATCAAATATATTAATTAAATTATAAAATTAACTGAACATAATCAAATATAACACCACTAATATGGGAATCCAATCACTAATCAACATCAAAGTCACTAATATTACATAGTTTAATTAATCAATATCATTCTTCTAATTTTTGCAACTAGACACACTGTAACACCCCGAGATTTTATGAAAAATATTATTTAAATTTCATTAATGTCTTATGTTGTATTCTACACCAAGATTACCTTGCGCTATATGCAACACCGTATTAGCTTGCAGTATATGCAACCCTATTCTTAGACCGTGTTACACACAATTTTGATAATAGTTATTCTACGCAACATTGATTATATATGTATATATATTAAATGTATAAATGAAATATGGTTGGATTCTGTTATACGAAACAACGAAGGATTCTTTCACAACACGCAACCCTGACTTGGCTTGCATTACACGCAATCGCGACCTTCCTCGATAGCGTGTGTTGTACGCAATACCGGGTTTTAATAAACAATGTTATATTATTATAATATTATCATGAACTAGCCGTTATGAATAGTATTAACTAAATTTTGAATTTTATAACATTATTATTCATCTTACACATTTCTAGAACATGGTATAAGAAGAAAATAAATTTTTTCGGGTAAAATAAGTATTTTTCAAAAAATGCAGTTTTGCCGCCTTTTGATGGCGCACCAACTTTAAATCTGGTTTTTGACATGTTTATAAGTTCAATTTGACAAAATAAAATTATTCTTTGGAATCAAGAAATAAAAATTTACTTTGGATAAATTTTTCATATTATTCTGGTAACTTTCACATTTTAATGAATAGTAAAAACACGCTATATTTTAATTAAAAACAACTTTTTTCATCATAATATCTTATGTGGTTAAATTATAATATTGAATTGTTTTAAAGTATAAATAGAATATATTTTTACCATTTAATATAATTTATGTCATTAGCATTGATTTTACCTTGAATTCGTAGGTTAAATCAATTCAATATTTTGCAATGTTTTAAACAAAAACCCGTTTTTATTCGACAACGGGATTAATTTTAATTTAATTTCTGCAACTTCTGTGTATGGAATTTTAAAAAATTGATTCCATATTTGGAATCAGTGGGTCCAAATTATGTTAATAAGCTACTTTTTATTTTTGGGAATTATGAATAGTAACTACGGTAAATTTTATTTACCATAGTTAAAGGTAAATCGGGTAACTAAGGGTAAATATGATATTACTATTACCCTAAAACATGTCCTAATTCTATTGGATAAGTGTAATTCGACCAAAAACATTCTTATGAATATAATATGACCATTTAGGTCCACTTGGATTAGATTATGACATTTAATATTATTTTATTTAATGAATAGTTCAAATAGTTAAAATCAATGTTTAATAACTAAAACATTTTTAATATCGGGTTATACATAAGATAAATTCGACTATAAATATTCATTAGAAAGATAAAATGATTTCATACATAATGATATTTTATTTATAATTTTTAGACTTTAAATAAATTAATTTATTTATGACACAACAATGATGCAATAATTACCCTTTTAAGGAAATATTAACATAATTGATGTTATAAATGCTCAAATGAATTTAATTTGAGACCTTTTATGAATTTCACTAATTTTCTAGGTTACTATGATATATTAGTGTTGATTTAACCAACTTGGTTCGAACATATAATTCTGTTATGACTTTCACAAAAATCATATATCAAATAGTGTCAAAATTGACACAAAATAGTTTTTAAATCAAATATTATATTATTAATTGTTATTTTATTCCTAAAAATCTATGGTTCGGCCAAATGACTTAGATAAGGATATATATATTAATAATAAACAATTTGGGGTTCGTTTGGCATGTTATAGTAAGTGTATTAACCATATAGTGAAAGAAAACAAAAAGACACGATAAAAGTTAAATTATTTAACTTAGAGTTAAATCTAATTGATAAGGTTAAAATAATACCCTAAACTTGTATAAATCTTATTGGTTGATAGTATTTCGACCCAACCCCACTTTATCTTCGAAATAAGACCCTTTGGAACCATTATAAACCGATTTTGACTTTAATATAAAATAATATTTTGAGATATTCCTAAGGTGCCCCTCTCCTCCCTTATAAAAGGACACCTCCTCCCCCTCCTCCTCACACCAATTTGAGCACTCAAGCTCGGCCAACCCCTGCCAAAATCTCTTCTCCACTTCCCTAGAAACATCCTAGAGGTTCTGGTCTTCCTCAAAGAACAATTTTAGTGCCCTAAGAGGAGGTCTCAAAGAGGCGCTTCAAAGAAGAGGTAATTACCGTTACCAATTCTTTCATCTTTATTTCTTCTTCCACTTCTTCTTCTTAGGTTGTTTCATTATGAAGTAATAACATCAGTATCACTCATATACTGATATGTTATTATAAGTATGAAACAACCCTATTTCACCATATATCCATCCTACGGAAAAAGAAATCACCGCGCGTGCGTACGTACGGAATACCGTCTCCACGCCGTGGTGTAATCTATTTTCCACCACCACCTTACAAGGATGGGTATAATGGTGTAAATAATAACTATACATAGTTATTACAACATCATATTGATTCTGATATATTGTATAATCCACTCCAATTCAATTCAATAATTATGGAAATGATATCATCGCTCGTGCGTACGTACGGAATACCGTCTCCACGACGCGATGAGATTCATTCTTAATGATTAACCATTCATGAATGATTATAAAGTATATATAATAAGTACTAATGAAATATATGACATAATAATGATACTGGATTTATGTATATATATATATGTATGTCATCTACTTACTTCCATTCAAGACAATAAAGAAAGAAAAACAGCATTCATGCGTACGTACGGACTACCGTCTCCATGAACGGTGTTTTTCATTTCATTTATCTATCTATTATATATATATATACTGAATATATATGATATATAAATCAAATTTTATATTCTGGAAGTAAGTAAATCATGATATAAGTAATAATAATGTCAAGAACAACAAGTCAAAACACCTACGATAAATGAAACGATTTTACCCAAAACGCTTCTTTAACATGGAATTTACAAAAGAACGGGTAATATAATGTCATAAGTGAACCATATATGATATCATAACAATGAATATGATTCTGTAATAAGTCAATAACATGATTTAAATCATTATACAGGAAGTTCGGACACTTACGAAGCAAATCGGACCTAAGGTAAGGGAAATATCACAATCTCATTTTTATCCGAGATTGTTTATTCGTAAGTATTTACTAGGGTGTATTTTATCATCAAAATCCATGTTTCATCAATATGTAATATTATTTCCATCCACCTAAAATTTTTTAAATCCATTTTTACCCTTCGGTGAGTTTTTAGTAAAGAATATGAAAGGAATCTTTTGTCGTTTTTCATACGAGGTACTTTTTGACTTTTCCGACAAAAGTACGAAGAATGTTTTTCTTTAACTTATACGGAAAGAATGGATTTTTAAAACATTATTTCCAAGAATCTTCCTTTATAAGATTTCAAGTTTATTTTTGATCAACTTCTTTTAGTATGACATGTTAAGAAAAGAAAAGTGTTTTTGAATAAGAAAGGATATTTTCCTCAAGAATGGAGTTCAAGTGTTTTATCAAAATTATTTTCCATCTAAGATAATAAAGGGTTCTGTTTTTATCCCTTTAATTACATTGATTTGATTATGTTATGTGGGAATTATTTTTATGAAGTCATTTGCCTTATAAGATTTGTTTTATGATGTCATGATGTTTCAAGAATCCCATTTTTGTTACATGTGTTATGCGATGATGTATGTTTTATGATTATGTGGCACACATAAGAAAGGATTCATTATAAGATGGGTGGGACCTATATCTCCCTCCAATGCATTGGGTAAAGATTTTATATCTCATGAGATAGACATGGCTGAAATGGTAGGTTATACCGGTTCAGTGAAACAGGACTGAAACGAGGGTTACTCGATTCAGAAAGGGACTTTGTCCACTAAGATAGTCTTGGCAATGAGTCTTGACTAACAAGAAATGATTCTCTATGATTATGTGTGTATACCACAAAGTTTCATGTTTTAATGTTATGATTATTGGGATTTCATTTCACTACTATGATTTATCCCATGTTATGAAATTATGCTCTCTTTTGCAGGATAAAATTTCCAAAAGTTATGTTCTTATGAATATGATGTGATTGATTTCTCTTTTGTTTACCCTTACTGAGAATTTGATCTCACCCTTTTGTGTTTTCTTTTCCCCAGGATATAAAGAAAGGTTTTAGGTTAAAAAAAAGGGAAGATCTTTATAGGATATGTTGAAGATCTTTCACCACGATTAGAAGATTACGTTCCGAGTTTCCAAAGACACTAAACTATTAAGATCCTTGTGTGTGTGTTTTTGTTATGTACTAAGTATTCCGAAAATGTAATGTAATGTCCATGTATGTCAGGCTTCGGGTCTCTACAGTTGGTATCAGAGGAAAGGTTTAGTCAACCGTTGGAAACTAGGATGCGAAAACGTTAGTGAGATCCCTAGAGATATTTATAAGGTATGTCTAGGGATTCCCCTAAGGATAAGTATACGTATAGGATATAGTCCTAGAACTATGGTAACGATATTAGATTAAACCAAATATGTTAGATATTTAAGTTACTTCCCCTTTATTATGATTTTTGCCTCTCACACTATTCTTTTTGGGTTTTAGAAAATGGCTGGAAACATGGTGATTCACGATAATGGAGGAAAGGATGGACAATGGAATGAAATTATTAATGAGCAACCAAATGAAATGGGATTTGGAAGTCCAAACATCATTATTATGCCGAATCAGCAATCTCATAATATGATCAATAAAGTAAAATTTGGTAAGTTTCCTGACTCGACTAATAAGAGAATGATGGAGTTCCATGATGATCATAGAGGAAAGAAAGTTCAGTTTCCCCTATGTAAATCATGTGGGAAGAGGCATCAAGGAGAATGTTTTAAGGGAACTGGAAGATGCTTTGGGTGTGGAAAAGAAGGACACAAAGCAAGTAAGTGCAAAGGAAAAGGGTCGGTTAACACCATGGATGAGGATAATGGTATTGCTACGACATCAAAAATGGTTAAGTGTTTTAAATGTGGAATGTATGGGCATTATGCAAACAAATGCCCTCAGGGAAAGACTCATGAAGAGAATCAGTATGGTCATATGGGTAGTATTTATGTGGATGATGATGAAGAGACTACAAATGATATGTGAGATGAAAGAATTTTTGAATCTCAGTCAATGGTTTAAGAATGTAGTGGAATGATTACATGTTTATCATGTGTAATGTTGTATAAGTAATCTCATGGTACTATGGAATAAAGAGACATGTAAGGATTGTTACATTGTTGTCTGATTAATGTTACCAGTATCCATGAAAGGTTATTCAGATATTTTTAGAATTTAGATGATATGCCCACAATGAAGGAATAATAAGATAATGGGGTGTTTGATTATATTCATGAGCTCATGACTGATATAAGGAAAAGGTTATATCATGGTTTGAGTATATAGAATTTTGAGGATTTTGGTATGTGGAAAGAGTTAACTTTTAACAGCACTCATGTTTTCAATAAGGTTCAATGGATATTCAAGAGAGTACATTATTAAGGCCTTTGAATGTTTGGAATGCGACCAACAAGATATATCTTATGATATATGGGGATAAACGATGGTATTAAATCTCTGAGAGTGGACTGTAGTATTATGGATAAGCCTAAAGACTAGAATGGATTATGTTGGACATAAAATAGTATTGTTTAAGGATAGAAGTTCTTTTTTCGATATTATTGATGGGATGTTATAGTAATGAAGTTTTAGAAAAAGGACAACCTGCAGGACGGGCGACAGCCCATCGCTTCGGACAAGGCTGTGGGAATCGAACCCACAACCGAAGTGCGACTGGCCTTTATCGCCTACCACTGACCTACAGGAAGTCCCTGTTTAGTAGAAAACTAGTTTTATTATATTAAGCAGTATGATATGTGAAGTATAAGTTCATTTTAGGAACCATATATGATTAATCTCACTATAGATCGACTTATGTATATAATTTTTGCTAACCTTTTGTTTGAGACAGATGGAATGACCCGTCATTCTATCACATGATCTGCTAACACTACACGAATAACAAATTCAACTTCATTTATTTAAGAGATGAAGTGGAAATTGTTCAAGGCACGAACAATAGTGAGATTGTACCAAAATAAAGTAAGTATTTATTGTAATTCAAATTTTCAACTTTAGGGAAATGATCTTGAAAACCAAAAAAATGTTGTCCTAGTGCCCTTATATCCGATGAATCAGATGGTACCTTAGATCGTCACAAATTTATGGCTTTGTGATTACTGGCTTTTCCATAGCCATGTTCTCTACCACTCTCCATCAGAACATGATGGTTAGATTTCTCTTCCATATCCATATTTTCACCTATGTGGAAACCCAGTGATTAGTTTATTTGGGTAATCGTTACATTTCATACTTTAGTTTTTAAAGACAAGTTTTGGTACTCCTTTTTACGATGTGGGTTTCTATCAAAGAAACTTTCAAATAATAAACCATTTATAACCCCGACGAATTTCGAGGGCGAAATTAATTTTAAGGGGGGTAGAATGTAACACCCCGAGATTTTATGAAAAATATTATTTTAATTTCATTAATGTCTTATGTTGTATTCTACACCAAGATTACCTTGCGCTATACGCAACACCGTATTAGCTTGCAGTATATGCAACCCTATTCTTGGACCGTGTTACACACAATTTTGATAATAGTTATTCTACGCAACATTGAGTATATATGTATATATATTAAATGTATAAATGAAATATGGTTGTATTCTGTTATACGAAACAACGAAGGATTCTTTCACAACACGCAACCCTGACTTGGATTGCATTACACGCAATCGCGACCTTCCTCGATAGCGTGTGTTGTACGCAATACCGGGTTTTAATAAACAATGTTATATTATTATAATATTATCATGAACTAGCCGTTATGAATAGTATTAAATAAATTTTGAATTTTATAACATTATTATTCATCTTACACATTTCTAGAACACGGTATAAGATGAAAATAAATTTTTTCGGGTAAAATAAGTATTTTTCAAAAAATGCAGTTTTGCCGCCTTTTGATGGCGCACCAACTTTAAATATGGTTTTTGACATGTTTATAAGTTCAATTTGACAAAATAAAATTATTCTTTGGAATCAAGAAATAAAAATTTACTTTGGATAAATTTTTCATATTATTCTGGTAACTTTCACATTTTAATGAATAGTAAAAACACGCTATATTTTAATTAAAAACAACTTTTTTCATCATAATATCGTATGTGGTTAAATTATAATATTGAATGGTTTTAAAGTATAAATAGAATATATTTTTACCATTTAATATAATGTATGTCATTAGCATTGATTTTACCTTGAATTCGTAGGTTAAATCAATTCAATCTTTTGCAATGTTTTAAACAAAAACCCGTTTTTATTCGACAACGGGATTAATTTTAATTTAATTTCTGTAACTTCTGTGTATGGAATTTTAAAAAATGGATTCCATATTTGGAATCAGTGGGTCCAAATTATGTTAATAAGCTAGTTTTTATTTTTGGGAATTATGAATAGTAACTACGGTAAATTTTATTTACCATAGTTAAAGGTAAATCGGGTAACTAAGGGTAAATATGATATTACTATTACCCTAACACATGTCCTAATTCTATTGGATAAGTGTAATTCGACCAAAAACAATCTTATGAATATAATATGACCATTTAGGTCCACTTGGATTAGATTATGACATTTAATATTATTTTATTTAATGAATAGTTCAAATAGTTAAAATCAATGTTTAATAACTAAAACATTTTTAATATGGGGTTATACATAAGATAAATTCGACTATAAATATTCATTAGAAAGATAAAAAGATTTCCTACATAATGATATTTTATTTATAATTTTTAGACTTTAAATAAATTAATTTATTTATGACACAACAATGATGCAATAATTACCCTTTTAAGGAAATATTAACATAATTGAGGTTATAAATGCTAAAATGAATTTAATTTGAGACTTTTTATGAATTACACTAATTTTATAGGTTACTATGATATATTAGTGTTGATTTAATCAACTTGGTTCGAACATATAATTCTGTTATGACTTTCACAAAAATCATATATCAAATAGTGTCAAAATTGACACAAAATAGTTTTTAAATCAAATATTATATTATTAATTGTTATTTTATTCCTAAAAATCTATGGTTCGGCCAAATGACTTAGATAAGGATATATATATTAATAATAAACAATTTTGGGTTCGTTTGGCATGTTATAGTAAGTGTATTAACCATATAGTGAAAGAAAACAAAAAGACACGATAAAAGTTAAATAATTTAACTTAGAGTTAAATCTAATTGATAAGGTTAACATAATACCCTAAACTTGTATAAATGTTATTGGTTGATAGGATTTCGACCCAACCCCACTTTAGCTTCGAAATAAGACCCTTTGGAACCCTTATAAACCGATTTTGACTTTAATATAAAATAATATTTTGAGATATTCCTAAGGTGCCCCTCTCCTCCCTTATAAAAGGACACCTCCTCCCCCTCATCCTCACACCAATTTGAGCACTCAAGCTCGGCCAAACCCTGCCAAAATCTATTCTCCACTTCCCTAGCAACATCCTAGAGGTTCTGGTCTTCCTCAATGACCAATTTTAGTGCCCTAAGAGGAGGTCTCAAAGAGGCGCTTCAAAGAAGAGGTAATTACCGTTACCAATTCTTTCATCTTTATTTCTTCTTCCACTTCTTCTTCTTAGGTTGTTTCATTATGAAGTAATAACATCAGTATCACTCATATACTGATATGTTATTATAAGTATGAAACAACCCTATTTCACCATCTATCCATCCTACGGAAAAAGAAATCACCGCGCGTGCGTACGTACGGAATACCGTCTCCACGCCGTGGTGTAATCTATTTTCCACCACCACCTTACAAGGATGGGTATAATGGTGTAAATAATAACTATACATAGTTATTACAACATCATATTGATTCTTATATATTTTATAATCCACTCCAATTCAATTCAATAATTATGGAAATGATATCATCGCTCGTGCGTACGTACGGAATACCGTCTCCACGACGCGATGAGATTCATTCTTAATGATTAACCATTCATGAATGATTATAAAGTATATATAATAAGTACTAATGAAATATATGACATAATATTGATACTGGATTTATGTATATATATATATGTATGTCATATACTTACTTCCATTCAAGACAATAAAGAAAGAAAAACAGCATTCATGCGTACGTACGGACTACTGTCTCCATGAACGGTGTTTTTCATTTCATTTATCTATCTATTATATATATATATATATACTGAATATATATGATATATAAATCAAATTTTATATTCTGGAAGTAAGTAAATCATGATATAAGTAATAATAATGTCAAGAACAACAAGTCAAAACACCTACGATAAATGAAACGATTTTACCCAAAACGCTTCTTTAACATGGAATTTACAAAAGAACGGGTAATATAATGTCATAAGTGAACCATATATGATATCATAACAATGAATATGATTCTGTAATAAGTCAATAACATGATTCAAATCATTATACAGGAGGTTCGGACACTTACGAAGCAAATCGGACCTAAGGTAATGGAAATATCACAATCTCATTTTTATCCGAGATTGTTTATTCGTAAGTATTTACTGGGGTGTATTTTATCATCAAAATCCACGTTTCATCAATATGTAATATTATTTCCATCCACCTACAATTTTCTAAATCCATTTTTACCCTTTGGTGAGTTTTTAGTAAAGAATATGAAAGGAATCTTTTGTCGTTTTTCATACGAGGTACTTTTTGACTTTTCCGACAAAAGTACGAAGAATGTTTTTCTTTAACTTATACGGCAAGAATGGATTTTTAAAACATTATTTCCAAGAATCTTCCTTTATAAGTTTTCAAGTTTATTTTTGATCAACTTCTTTTAGTATGACATGTTAAGAAAAGAAAAGTGTTTTTGAATAAGAAAGGATATTTTCTTCAAGAATGGAGTTCAAGTGTTTTATCAAAATTATTTTCCATCTAAGATAATAAAGGGTTCTGTTTTTAACCCTTTAATTACATTGATTTGATTATGTTATGTGGGAATTATTTTTATGAAGTCATTTGCCTTATAAGATTTGTTTTATGATCTCATGATGTTTCAAGAATCCCATTTTTGTTACATGTGTTATGCGATGATGTATGTTTTACGATTATGTGGCACACAAAAGAAAGGATTCATTATAAGATGGGTGGGACCTATATCTCCCTCCAATGCATTGGGTAAAGATTTTATATCTCATGAGATATACATGGCTGAAATGGTAGGTTATACCAGTTCAGTGAAACAGGACTGAAACGAGGGTTACTCGATTCAGAAAGGGACTTTGTCCACTAAGATAGTCTTGGCAATGAGTCTTGACTAACAAGAAATGATTCTCTATGATTATGTGTGTATGCCACAAAGTTTCATGTTTTAATGTTATGATTATTGGGATTTCATTTCACTACTATGATTTATCCCATGTTATGAAATTATGCTCTCTTTTGCAGGTTAAAATTTCCAAAAGTTATGTTCTTATGATTATGATGTGATTGATTTCTCTTTTGTTTACCCTTACTGAGCATTTGAGCTCACCCTTTTATGTTTTCTTTTCCCAGGATATAAAGAAAGGTTTTAGGTTAAAAAAAAGGGAAGATCTTTATAGGATATGTTGAAGATCTTTCACCACGATTAGAAGATTACGTTCCGAGTTTCCAAAGACACTAAACTATTACGATCCTTGTGTGTGTGTTTTTGTTATGTACTAAGTATTCCGCAAATGTAATGTAATGTCAATGTACGTCAGGCTTCGGGTCTCTACACACACTATTTAAAAAATGAGACACAAATAATGTGTTAAATATCCCTCAATCACGTGTTTTTATTAAATTTCACCTTACCACTATATCAAATTTCTATAAAATTCAGGAAATTAAATATATGATTCAAAATAAGTAATGGAAAATAATTTTAGAATATTCTATAGATGTTTGATAATTTTTATAGATGGAATAAAATTGAAAGAAATTGTCACAAAAAAAATATTATTGAATCCTCATACAAAAAAATTCAATCATTCCTATATATTTATTGGTATATCCTTTTACATTCCCCTATCTTAGACTAAGAGAAGTTATTTGGGAATTGACCTGAAAAACTTCCATATTCTCTGTGAATAAGAAATAGACCTATAAATGTAACCATATAATATTATTTATTTACCTTCACTGAATACTTCATTTTAAAATCAATTAGTTACATTATGGCCTTCATTTTCTCACATTAATCATATTTTCATTCCATTGAAATTTTTCTCCATTTTTCCTCTTCACCTATTTTCATCTTGTATTAAGGTGAAAATTCTTTTCTATATCACCATTATGAAAATATATTTTAAATTTTTTCTAATCAAAATTATACCAATGTTCATATTGTTATTCATAAATAGAGAAATATTATTTTGGGTAGTCATAATATTATACATCCAATTTTACCTTTCATTTGTGTTTTGATAAAGAATATCATTATAGAGTTGATGACATTACATGTAAAAAAATACTATTTGTTCCAATCATAATGTAAAAAAGCATAGTGTGGGAAATAATAATTATATTGAGAAAATTTTAATAATGAAAAATCATGCATATGATGTTTAAATCATGAAACCTTATTTTCAATATATTATACCTTAGATTTAACATAGTTTAATAATTGTTATTATTTACACATATCCTTTATAATGAATCATCATGGAAATTTGAATTAAACTAAGTATATACCTCAGGAGGGTTTACTGATGTGTGTAGTCATAGGACCACTCACCATATACCAAAGATGATCATGTTGATACCTATAAATACCCATAAATATTTTATACCACAAGGTTTCTCAGTCCCATATTTACATCTATATTATAGTATCAAAAAATTGTTATATTTTATAAGAAAACCACACCTATTTATTCAACATAACTAATGATTTCGTCCTATACATTGGTTTAACCATATTGTTGACACTAAATCAACCTCATTATAGATTCGAAAAACAAATAAACCATACACTGATAGATACTGAGGTTTCTAAATCAATTCATCGATATATATTATGTTATATTATATGAATATTAATTACATATAATTATAGTCAACATAAAAACAATAATGGTTTAGTGTCACTGGAATCAATAATACATACAAAACTATTACATAAATGTGATCCATGCTCTCTATTTTTTTTCTCATCTAAATCCATTCCGAGACATATCTTACAAAAAATAATAATTTAAATTCTAGGAAAATGAGTATATAAAATCTATTAAGGTCAGATGCTCAATATGGATAAAAGTAGAGATATTTATAAGTATTCAATGTTAATAATAATTATTGAATAATGGTCTGAGGAAATGATATCATCATTTTAAAATAATACTCAATAATTAATATTTCAAAAGCATGCTATAGTGAATAAACATTGTTTATTCGTAAGACATTAATCCGAATGGAATCAGGGAATGTGATTTATAAGAGGATGGCATTGCAATAAGACCATGTCATAAATGTGTTGTATCAAGTGTGACCAAGTCATAGTCATAGAAATATTGTGTTGTGGATACACACTGAGACATTAATTTCATGATATAATTGGACTAACTACACTTGTACCAACATGGGGATTGGGGCAGCCTCCCATGTAACCAATTTTGGGAATGATTTATAGTCTCTTTTTCCCATTGATCATACAATGTATTCAACTTTACATACCACCATAGAGGGATATAACATACTAATCTATCAAATAATCATAATCTATACTTATTTATTCGAAATTATAAAAAAAATTACCACCTCATTATATAATATATTATGAAAAAAATTATATTCTAAAATCATACATATTCATAATAATTAACAATCTAGAGAATGAATGAGTATAATATTATTAAATCATATCACCATGTAATTAAACGTAACATCCTAGGAAGTTATCACAGATGGTTTTTTTAAATATCACAGGTATATTTATTAATGGAAATAACATTTCACATTGATACATTTTTATAGAATAAAACAAATATTAAGGAATCCCCTTTCAAAGAAAATAACCATGAAATATTATAACAATATCTTCAAAAAAGGGTATTCATTATTTTTTGAATAATTGTTAATGAGGTGTGTGTAAACCCAAATTTACATTCACAGCAATGGTAAAAAGGGCATATTTCAGACAAATAATTAGAGATTCCTTTTAAAACATTTAACAAAAGTGAAAAATGGGTAAAAGTGTCTTTAATAAAATATTTCTAAAGAAAATATTGGAATAGAAAAAAATATTTAAATATGAATTCAAAAAAATGTGTATTTACTTAAAAAATTATTCCTTTGAGATCATAAAAAGGTGAAAATAAAATGAAAATATATACTCTCTAAAAATAACATATGAAATCCTAGAAAAAATGAGATTTCAAAACAAAACACTTACGGTATTTTACCCACATGATATAAATAAGTTGTTAATATAAAATGTATCCCATGAAACAAATATGGGATGAGAAACCCATAATACATTGCTAAATTTCGAATCAAACCCCTAGGATAAATTTTTTTTAATCATAAAATTATATAACCTTAATTATAAAGAATATATTAAATAAAATGTAAATTTTTTAGTATATATATCTCATAAATATAATTATGTGCATAATAACCAAATGTATAAATTCATCAATATTGATTTGAAAACCCCTAACCTTATGAAGGTCATGCCTCATTATTTTATTATCCTCCTATATAATAAACTTTCATTATTATTATTCTATTGTAAAGCCACTTACGTAATTATAATATCATATATGATCCACTTATAACATTCAAAATACATTTATTTATAATTTTTAATGTCATACCTTTAGTAAAACGAATATTTTATACTAAATGGTGATCACAGATTTCTGATCTCGAAATTAAAATTTATTACATTATTTCGAAATAAATACATGAATATGAAATAATATATTTAATATCTATATATTATCAACACTAAGGATCTCTGAGCCATAGAAGATCAAAATTTATCAAATACTAGCACACAAAATATTTCTTAATATATTACACACACATGGAAGAAATATATATGTCACATTCCCCCCACCTATGTTCATTTTTCCCAAAATTAAAAATAACTACTTATAATAATGTTGTTATTGGGAATGTAACTTGGTCTTCTACTCTCAGGTTCTCTCATAAATATTACCATTCAACTAGTAGTCTGTCACATATGGAATAACTCATCAATGAGGGATCTTTTCATGGTGATCCTAGATCTATACTTAGTACTCTACAGTGGGAGTATCTCATTCATGTTCTAAGTACAGTTTTAGGTCCAAGTGATACACCACCTCATTTAACCTATGTATAATCATGGAGGATAGACCAAACATCAATGATATAATTCCACTATGGGAAAATCTCCTCAAACCACATAAAGGTGGGGCCTTCAGGAATATCTAGTCTACCAAAATAAAATTTAATGTACTACATCATCAGTTCAAATAATACATAATATATATCTATAGACTTAATCTATTTATGTATAATATGATGCTTCTATATCATAGATCGCACCATCTATGGGCCCAGGAGTGATGACTCACCAGGATTAGTTCAACAGAGTGTCAACCTGATTGTTCTTTAATAAAATGACTTGAATAGTTCTGTTGAATTTAGAGTGCTGATAACTTCCATACATAATGAAGACCTTCAATATGTGATCATCCAAACTACAACCAAATTAAAACATGAAATCCCTCTTCATGACCTCATGAAAAACATTACTCTTATTATTCTAGAAATTAGTTTGGGGGTAAAATTTCATGCTCAATTGAAACAATTTCTTAATATTCCCTAGAAATCCTCTCCATAATCATGCCATCATGTGAGATTAATAGTCTAAAATTATCATTAATGTGAACCTACGAATTCATATTCAAATGTACCAGATATGGATGCCACTCAACTAGTTCATCGTATCTCGTTGGTTGTATGGCCATAAGTTCATTTTCCCAAATACCAAAGGAAAACCACTAGAAATGAGGGCCTAAGGTGTGATTGTGGGGAAATTGTGGCCCCAGTGTAAGAGTGTTACAAAACTGAAAAAATTATTATATAGTTCAATAATAAGTAAATATAATTCAATTGAAATAAAAAAAAGAATGCGAAATGTTAAACAACCAAATCATCATTCCATACAAAAGTTGACCCAGCATGTTATATGTTCTATGAAAACAACTAAAACAAGTACACTACAATAATATAAGATATATGACAAAAAGATATCATGAAGCAAAAGAGGAATAGGAAGAATCATAAGCCATAGATATGTCCCATGCTCTCCAAATCATAGTCATCACATTATGTACTTATAGCATGGTTCATTCCCTGATCAACACACACAATCCTATAATCTGTTTTGGAAAAAAAGACCATAACGGTGAGTGAGACTAAATCGCTGTATGAAACCACCAAATATCTATATCAACCTTTATGTTAATATGTGTGTATATACATAACATGTATTGTACAATATGAAAAATAGTAAATAGTATGTACTAATAAGTAATCACACTAGATGTTTCAGAAGACAAGTAATCTCGTATGGGTAAATATTGAATCCAAGATTTTTCTTTGGCATGAAATATGTGTCACTAGTAATTTCATGTCATTATTAAATTTGTAACTGAGTGCGGTCCTAACATCCTAATGTATAAATCATGTATTACTCTTGATGTGTTAAATCGATAGTATATAATCCTGGTATAACATAACACAAACTGGTTCAAAAACAACTATATATGAATTTCAGCAGTCAATCAGGCTCGAAACCTGGCACGTAAGTGTTTCATCATGTGGTAGGGTCAAAACCAGGTATATAATCCTTTATTCATGTATTTGGTCCAAGCCCGGTGTATAATAATTTCAGCATTAAATCAACACAAATAACATATATAGTTACAAGTTTAACTACATAAAATCAAGGGAGTCATAAAATCTTTCAGTTAACCAATTCCATTTTAAATTACCCATAAAAGGAAACCAAAGTCCTGATCATAGGCATCATTTGACAATTGACAAAATGTTGTTAATCGAAGGGAAAACACAACCACGAGGTGTCCCTCAGTCAAGGATAACAAATCTCAAACAAGAGTTATAATAATTTAATCAAATACCTAATAAACCTTAGGTAACAACATAAGTAAATATTCAATTAGACGAAACCTCAAAATTGTCACACGAAACTCATTAATATATAATCTGTGCAACAATCCATGTATGGGACAATACCATATACCATGAACATGTACCGCTATCCTCATCCAACGTTAGGCTTTGATTCGACCTATAATAGAATAGGTATTCAAAAAGGGTATAAAAACTTGACCATAAATAACTAAATTGGGAGAATAAATCAATAAGAATGGCTTATGTGGAATCTAAGGGTCACTGAGGATAATATAATAGATATGACGACATTTAAATTGGAGCTCGGATGACGAATCGAGAGACAAATATTTGTAATGATTTTTGTTGCAAGTCGTACATAAGAAGTGAGTCATTTATGTTAAGATGATAAAATGTCACTACAAACCAAATTAATAATAACATAAATTACACTTTGTGTACTTGAGACTACATGATGTGTTTGTAAAAATTATAGCTAGGCCATTACATGCTCATGTACTAGGATTACATGGCATGTAGCCTCCGATACATGGCATGTACCTATAAGTACATGGTGTCTAGATTCCAGTCACTTTATTTAATAGTCCTTTAACCATCCCTATGACCCATTCACCCCATTTAATATGTATAAACATAAAATTAATGATCCATACATCAAAGGAATAATCATTTTCTTACAAATTTTCCCACTTTGTGCAATTCAACCGCGAATTTCCCTTCCTAGGGAAGTGAAGAAACATAAGAGAAAAAACCCAAACTCTATGATCGTATGTCCAAATCCCTATTCCATATCTCTTCCTGAAATCAGTCATGCTACCATAACACACATTCCCATGAAACATACCATCCAAATGTTGTAATCATGCTACGATCCACAATACGAATGAGATGGTCCTCAAAAAAATCATTTCCTTGTAACTCCACTTCTTTGGGTTGAATGGTGTGAGATGGTTCTGAAGTGTAATTTCATAGCGGAGAAATGTGGAATACATAGAGAATGCGAATGTACCTTTGAGGTACATATAATTGATAGGAAATCAGCCCGACCATCTCGAGAATCTCAAACAGAAAGACGTATCTCGATGAAAGCATACCCAGTCTCCTGATACTCTTATGTCCCAACCTAGGTGTGACACATAAGAAAACCCAATCCCCATCCTCAAACTCCAGGGGTCTTCTCCAATGATTATTGAATGATTTCTGGAATTATTTCCCAATATCCATCTACTTATAAATCAAATAAACATTATCAGGGGTCTCATTGAAAAGCTATAGTCCCAGCATCACTTTCTCTCCTTCCTTTATCCAACACCGGGGTTATTGGAATGGCCTACCCAATAACTCTTCATATATATCCATCATAACATTAACCTAGAAGATATTTTTTTAGGTGAACTCAAAAATAGGTATGTGTGTCTCTCAAGAACCCCTAAAATATAGGATCCATTCCTAAAGCATGTCCTCTAACACCATAATAGTGCACTTTGACTGGCCATTGGTATGGGAGTTGTAAGCTGTACTGAAGAGATCTTTTGTACCCAAAGACATATATATCCCTTTATAGAAACATGAAACAAAATGAGTGTCCCTACATAAAATAATATAATGATGAACCCCATGTATTAATATAATCTCCGAGATGTACAAACTCTCAAAGTCAACAACAATTTATTTTCCATAATCAGCAGAAAATCCACAAACATGGTATTCCTTACCACCACAACCCATACCACATCACTACCTTTAGGTGACCTCTATAACCCAATCAAAAAATCTATCATGGTGTTATTCTATTTCCACTCATGAAATTCTATCTACTAAAAAAGTCCTCTTAGACATTGATGTTCCACCTTCACTTGATGACAGGTGGATCATCTCATGAAAAAACAAGCTATGTCTCCCTTTATAATGGTCCACCAGTACTAAAGATGTAAATCCTAATACATCTATGTGAAACTAGGATTAACTACCAAAACTAATTCATGAAAATCCTACATCTTCTCCTCGTTCATGTCTTCAGATACCCACACATGACCATGTAAATACCAAACGTAATCCTCACCTATGACACAACCGGTAGAAGGGTCCTCACCCTGAATACAACCTCATCAAATTAGGCCTTATGAATCTGATTTCTATCATATCATCACTCTCTATAGTAGGGTGGAGGTAACCCTTAAGGTTGAAAGAAAAGACTGTCCCTAACTGTCATGCCCCTCCAAGTGCATCTCAGAGAAAATGCCATAAGCTACCACGCACTACTAGACTATTGCACTGCCTACATCTGAAACCTATTGCTTAGTGCATCATCCTTTTCATTGCCTTTTATAGTTGTGTAGATGTGAATGATTTCAAATGTCCAAAGGTATTTCACTCACATTATCTACCTCAGGAATCAGATCACATTGATTAAAGATCTACTTAAACCTTTACTTGTTTGTGTTCACCAAAAAATGCTCCAAAATAAATAATTTTTTAAATATCATAAGGAATCAACAATCATAGATAACACGAGATCATGTGTTGGGTAGTTCTTCTTGGGTGGCCTCATCTTCAGAGACTTGTACACAATGAATCTACCCCCGTTCATAAGCACTACTCCCTTATCGATACCTAATGTGTCGGAGAACATAGTGTATCTCCTACCCGACATTGGAAAAATCATTATTGATGATGATGAAAATCTCCCATTTCCATTCTTTAATGGGTATCTTGAAAAAATCATACCATACGTACTTCATTTCCCTCTTTTTTAATCTCGTCACCAGTGATTCTAATAATGAGAAATCATCTATGAAATGCCTGTTGTATCTAGACATCCATTGAAAACTCCACAACAAATAGATGTTATTGGGATCCTCATAGGTTAATAATCCTATCAATTTACTTGCGGGCACTGATACTAATGTGTCTGACATGAAGTCTCTAAATAAGTGAATCAAATCTTGTCAGATGTTTCATTTTGAGAGTTTAGAATACAATTGATCCTCTCATAGTGTATTCAAGACAATCTCATGATGCGTGGAATGGTCTTGTCGATTATGAGAGTATAAAAAGTTATAATCCACAAAACAACCACAAATTAATCAATATAGGGATAAAACACATGGTTTATATATACCATAAATACTGCTATATCATTTGTAATATCGAACAACATAACCACACACTTGTACCAAACATTTCTACATCAGAAATCTGTATGAGGTATGCCTAATAAACTAACATAGAGACGATCATAACCATATCTCATATAAATCTTATATAATACCATAACTCTTCATAGTTGATGGAAGATACCATCTATTTGTTGAAAAGGATTCTCGTTCATTAGCATTAACTTGTAATTTTTTTTATAATTCTTTCATAACCTAAGGGTACGTTCCATAGTGATTTCAAAAAAGACCATAGAACCCCATTGAGAAGTATTGGGTCGAATAAACCCCTTTACCTCCAAATTTTCTAGCTACCCCATGAGCTCTTGAATCTTCATCGTATCCATTCTAGTAGTAAGAATGGATACATCTGCATCTCCTAGTACTAGCTCGATAGAGAACTCTACCACTTTTAGCAGAGGTAAACGTGAAATTTCATCTACGAAGATATCCCTCAAATGATCAAACGTAGTCGAAAAGTCCATCCATTGTGTCCCTTAGTCATGCAGAAATAAAATGTAAATCTATATTGTTATCCCACTCAACAAAAATTCTTGGGTCTCACTCATCTCGCCTAGATATGTCATTCTCCATTGTGTATTAAATAACTACCCTATGGTGATGTAAAACACAGCATGTAGTTATAGTAATATATAATGGTCTGAGAGGACACTTGACAATCCACTATGAGGATGACATCAAAACCCTACATCTCAATGTCATAGAGGTCACAAATGAAGTGACATCAACCTATTTAAAGGGGGAACTCATTTAAGTGTTGCAGACATATCATTCTAATATGTAACAGATCATATTGTTTCATAATTTTATCAAAAGTGAAGACACATATCCCAATGATCTTCAAAAAAAGAACATTAATGAATATATATAAAGGCCATGTATAAAAAAGTTCCTAATAAAAAAAGATAACTAGAATACTACCTCATATAGTTGATGGTCTGAGTACCAACTTGCACAAGGGCAGCTACACTGAAAAAGTATAGAATGTATCGTGACCCTATGAAACAACCTGATGAAACTGTCATGATCCAATCTATTGTCTATGAAAACATGGGGTCAGGTTACCATAAAAACATCAACAACATTGGCTTGAACGACCTGACGTATTCTAGTTCCACGACTGGTGATATGATATTTGCCATGATCCCGAATATTGATTCTGTGTAGATCCTTTCTCATTATCCATTGGTGGAATCATACTATAGAAGCATTTTACATGAACCATCTTACAACAATAATGGAATTATACTAATTCAATCTAGAAATAAGGTTACATGTGCCAAATTTTTCAGCATTGGAAGCACCTCACCTGGCTAATGGAAGAAACATTCTTACTGCAATGTTTTCTTTGAGTATTCTCGAGATGACACCTTCAGCTACCAATTGAGACAGTAAAAAATCCAGATAAAGAATTTCCCAACAACCCAAAATTAGATTCCCTCTTAATTTTATTAGTATTCATTTCTCAGTTAACTATATTATATATAGTATTCAGGAAAAAGATACTCACCTATCATCAGATTTCATATCGGAGACCATCCTCATATCGCCTTGACTGTGAAGGTTCGTCACCCATCAGAATAGGTGGGATGCACTGGAGCTCAGTAGAATGAGTTGAGTAATCTATAACTGATAGGCCACCATTGTCTAGTTAAATGAACTCCTAGGATTTGTCAGCCCTCAACATATGAGGATATAAATAGTCCTAAAAGAGACTTTGGATATCTTCCAAAAGAATAAGTCAATGATTCTCCATTCGGGTAACCACATTCTGACAACTATTAGCTGAATGATTATTCATATACGTAATGAGATTGACCATCCACTCAAGAGGAATCTCTAGATGCTAAATGATTGATAAAATGTTCTCAATCAATGAATATACAGTATGCAGTCCCCTATCCCCCAAAAATGCGGGATTATGAAGGTGTTGTAACAGTCTAGTTATCTTAGCCATAGAACTGGTAGGATGAGGTGCTCCCTAGAGAGTCTTCATAAAGAACACAAATCTCTCATAGAACATTTCATTAGCACCAGTGTCCATTGAAACTATTGACTCCTTAGCTGGCATGATAGAAGGATTCACTAGTAGCCCAAGGACTACCATTTCTGGGGTATGTTCATCACCAACCTCTTGGTGTACTATGAGAGGTTGTAATGACGGAATATCTCTACATGGTCTTGCACATACAAATATATACAAGCTTATTCATCAAGGTACACAATTCAAGAGAATATGAAGTAAAACAGAGAATAAAATTCTCAAAAGTTTACAGAAGTTAGGAACATTAAATATAGAATTTAATGTCGGTGTGTCCCCTAAATCACTCACACGGTCATGTAATTCTATATCCATAGGTCATGTAAACATCATATGTACACAATGTTTCAGGCTTTCACCCAACCTGTACTCAGTCCTTACTCTTGGCGATGTACATTTACATGACCATAATAACATGGGTCTTCCTGTGTAAAACTACATGGTGTGTACATATGGTACACAATGTTTTCTTATCAAGACTCAACAAACCCCTGTTTTCTATCACATGATCAGACAAACTATCGAAAACCACACGCTATGTACTCATAGTAGACAACGTTTACGCAAAATGATCTTTTCTTCCCGAAGAAAACAATACATGGCATGAGTACAAGAACCCATAAGCGGTGTTTTCTTATTTTCTATTTAGTAAACTTATAAAACTTCTCTGGAACCCCTATTCATGAAATATAAAGCAATAGTCATCCAAATTCCGACATGTTGGGGCCTTTAATCCTCAAAAATTAAAGTTTGGAATCACATGTAGTAGAAAATAACAAAACAATATCCCATGGTCAAAACATGAACCACCATATTTCAATCCAAGTGGGACCATTATCCTGACAGACCAATGTTTGGTGTCCATAGAATTCAACCACAACATGTCTTAATATAGTAATCATAATAAAAATTATATTTATCATAGTACCTATCACAACATCATAAATATCTATCACATCATCTATCACAATATCATGTAATCAGTAATTCTCTTTAAATGGCATAGAAATAATGCATGGAATGTTATTTCTAAAATGTTCTAATATAATTCATGAGATGGAAGACCCTCATATCACCATGTTGTAAAAATATAACCACAATGATATCAATAATAATATCACTAAAAAAGTTCATTAATAAATGGTGAAATTGAATAATTGTAATAGATTAAAATCCAAAAAATTACAAATTATTTTGAGGTAATTTGACATTACCATGTACACTGTGTAGCTACTATCATGAATAGAATAGTACCAAATTCCATAAATTTCCATTCCTATAAATCATTATATTTCTAACCAGAATGGAACACTTTTGATTCCACTTTGTAATGTCCTAGATATAGATTCTACTAAAACGGTGCCCCATACCCAGTTGCGCACATGGCCTCAACCACATTATCCTAAACACCAGATGCTATTGAAAAGTATCAATATACTAAGGTGTGAATGTGGGTAAACTATTCTCTATATGGAAGAGTGTATCATAGTGGGATAAATCACAATAAAATAACAAAATAGAAAGACAATATAAATATAAAACATACAGTGCAAGACTCATAAGGTAAGCAATCAAGCATCGTTCCATACAACATATTATGTTGTATGTTATATGTTCAAAGAATGAATCCAAAAAAATTATACTTCAATAATACAAAATAAATTTTTTTAAAAAAGAAATGAAGCAAAGGGGTAATGGGAAGCATCCCAAGCCTCATCTTAGTCCCTTTCTCTCATACTACTAATAATTACATCAAGTACCAATAGCAGGGGGCCTTCCCTGGTCAACACCTGGAATCATATATTCAATTTGGTTCCAAAAACATGACCCAACATCTTGATAGAAAAAAATCCCAATAGCCAACCACCAATGATGTATACTGGTCTATCATAGAATATATGCATATATACACAATAGTTAATGTAAAAAATAAAAATAGAAAACATTAAGTACTAAAAAGTAAGAACATCATATCTCTCTGAAGACATGTAATCAAGTATGGGTAAAGTCCACATCCATGATTTTCCTTTGGATTGGAAGATTAAATAGTAGTTATAGCATTTTATTATTCAATTTTTAACTGATTTTGTTCCTGGCATCCTAATGTATAAATCATGTATCACTCCTGGTGAGTTTAACCCAACCCCTTAACCCATGGTATAACATTACACCAAACTTGATCAAGACCATATATATATGAATTTCAGCATTAAATTATAGTTAAATCCTTGTATATAATCTTTTTAGCATGTTCCAAGGTCAAAACTCGGTATATAGGAATTTTAGCATGTATCAGGTCTATGCCTAGTGGATAATCATTTCATCATGAAAACAATACACTTAACATACACTATTATAGGGTAATAAACTGAAACTCATGTGGTAATTAAATACTTCAATTAACTTATTCCATTTTAAATAACCCATAAATATAATTAAAAGGCATTCACATAGGCTTCCTTTCCCAAACGTCTAATATATTGTCATCCAATGGAAAAAACACCAACATGGTGGCACCCTCAATCAACAATAAAAATCTCAAACATGCCTTATAAACATTTTATCAATTACCTAATCCACATTAGTTAAAAAAATAGGAAAATATACAATTACCTGAAACATGACAATAGGCGCATGATACTATGGCATATATAATCAAAAAAATAATTAAAAAAAGGCACATGACTACCTACTTCGTACTCATATGACTCTCCTCATCCTATATCAGGCATTGATTTTACCTATAATAATAGGGATCTAAAAAATGGGTATAAATGCTCAAACATAAATAACTAGATATATACAATAAAACAAGAAGAAATGATCAATTGGAAGTGGGATCTCACTAACGGAAATCTAACATATACTACGATGTTCAAATCATAGATCGGACGATGAATCAGTAGTAAAAACTACATTTTTATTATCATGATATGCCTTACATTGAATGTGAGCCATTTTTCCATCTATTCAAATGATGCTACCTCATGACATAATAATTCCAAAAGTTCAAAATGTGTACACGAGACTACAACCCACGTCCGTAGGAATTCTATCCAAACCAATACTTGGTCTTGTACCGATATTACATGGAAAGTAGCCTTCTACAAAAAATGTGCACCTATAAGTACATGATTTTTAGTTTCATGTCCTTTCATTTAACAGGCCTACATACAGTACCTTGACCCCTTTCCCCCAATTTCATATGTATATATTGAAAAAGAAAGATCCATACCTCAAAATAAAAATTGTGTTTCGTACGCTTACTATATATTAAACTTAATGGCATCAAAAAATATCAAGAAAACATTGTTTTCAGATAACATGGATGTTGTAAGGCTTAATGAGTTAAACAATGTTCACTAAGATGACATCATGTCCTTTAAAATTTGATTGGAGACCAATAATGGTTTCCATAGAGATACCATCAATCATATACTCTTCCACCCCATGGGTTGATCTAACCCAAGATGAACCTTGTGATTGACCATTACCTTTTTAAAAGCATGGCATCGAGATAAAAAAATCATCAACAACAATCATTGTCTCATTCCATTATAACAATCATTGAAAGTTCAAGTACATCATCACCACACATGGATATAACACCAAGTGGATACATGAAAATCCCTCAAAATATCCCAATGAAACTTATCTTTTACCATCATCAACCACCAAAACGGGTCGAAAGCTCCCATAATTCGAATAACCATCAAGAGCATGTCTAGTGGATAACAATGTATGTAGAGTCTCAATGTCCATATCTACATGTTGATCCTTCCTAATAAGATAGAAATAGTGGTGTAATAACTATAAAAACTAGTTCGACCACACTATCATTTTCCACTATAAATAACTATAATGAGGATAATTACTCGGAATATTTAACAAATAACATTAAAAAAGATCTCCTAATGAGTGAATTTTCAATCATAATCCCCTTATTGGGAGTATAGAATCTCTAGAAATTAAGTCATAATCTCTATTTGAGGATATTATAATTATATATAATGATATAATTGTGACTATTTTGGTCCTAATAGAAGATAAATCATTCATTTATATGGTAGTTATGCAACATATTCAGGGCGAAGACCACCACTGCATACTCCAAATCATGGATCGTGTAATTATGGTTATGTATAATTAACTATAATGTCCCCTAGGAAATAACCATCATAATATTAAATACAAAAAATCATTTATAGCACTTGAGGAATCACCGAACACAATGTAATAGAGAATGACCATTGGAATTCTCTCAAGGGGGCCAATAATCCACCTTTTCCATGACTCTAAAATTTGCTATTAGAACCACATTTTCCCAGAAACAGTTTGCCCTATAGGGTAAATGTATTAATATTTTCCATTATCATTCAATTATTTTTCAATAATATCACGTATTACCCTTTGTGACCAAGGAATATGCATACTTATAACATTGATTTAGGTGGAACCCAAGCTAACAATTCATCATCCTTCACTATGTCTGCTGATTCACCCAATTTAGAGATGATAAGTCCTTTAATTAGGTCAAATATTACCCAAACTGAATAATTTAATATCTTATCATTATAATAATGCTTTAGGGTATGTTTTGGGACATTATCTAGGGTATCATGTTCTCCTCCTTGGACACGGTCTATGATAAGATCACATAAACAAAGGAAATGAATGGTCTAAGAAATGATTCAATGTTTAGTTCATGATTCCAATTAACACTAATGTGTTTTTTTCCAAGATTATATTAATTACCTTGTACACATAATGACCATTGAGGCTTCGTAATTTTAATTTTTTTTAAATCCCCATACCGTAGTCAAATAGGAGGATATGTCAGTTTGTTGTCTATCTTCAAGAATAAATTTCCAATGTCAAATAATTGAAGATTTAATCGATCCTAGGTTGTGGATAATTATTATTTATTAGAAAATTAATTTGGTAATGGTAATACATAAAAATATTTAATCTCATATTCGTCAACATAGCAATCTACACTAGTGTAACCAAACGATACACACTGATTTTGATAAATCCATTACCCTACAAGTCCCCTAATTAGAAATTCAACTAAAAATATCAATGGGATGAAACCAGCATACTAGCTTGGATAATGGGTTAGTACATAGGATTATGTTGAGGAAAATTTTTATCTCTCGTTGGTGGGGTATAATAAAGAACAACTTTAATAAAGATGTTCATGTACTCTGCTACCACTACAGGATGCTGAAATATTATAGCATCCACTCAACGAAAGGTAAAACAATAAATGTGGAGATTACTCAACTATAACCTAATATGTTTAAGACCTTACTAATGTACCAGGATTTTATATTCACTGAGGAATTAAATCCTTCTTCATTCATCATGGACACACCACATCCAATTTAAGGAACAATCATTATGGTCATGACCTCTAGATAAGAAGTCCATAACCATGATGACGTCATAATCACTCATAAAATCTATAGTGAGATCACATATAATTATTTCTCCTCAAAAAATTAGTTCACATCATTGGTAGTAGTGTGTGACAGCTTAATCTCGTATGGTTGGAGACTCTAAGATGAATGGTTAAGCTAAGAGATTAATCAGGGCCTCTATGTCTCGATCTAGGAATGTGTTTAGAAAAGTGTATATCACATATGTTTATATAAGTAATCAATATAAGTTTTGAGTGTCCCATATTATAACAATGATCATCCCTGGAGAATCTAGATCAAAACAATCTATTACATATAGTTATCCTACCCCATAACAATAGCTCTGTGAGACTGGAAGTGACCACTATGTTGTGGTAGTATTTATAAGTCAAACCATTTTCCACCTATAAATTCTCTTGCATCTTCACATCCATGTTCTCTACACTTTGTCCATATCAATTCCATCCTCTACCTCTGCATAGATGGTCTAGTAGCTATCTATTAATCTACTATACAACGGTTTACACAATCCCATGTCTAGTGTTCCTAAGCATTAAAATAGTTTTACAATCTCCAATATGATGGATAGACAACACTAAGAGACCTAAACCTGATAACCTGAATATGAAAATAGCCTTTTATTATATCTCACACATCAAGATAATTTTTTGAAAAATTTACTACCTACAATTATTGGCTCAACTCATTTATAACCATTATATCCACCCACTGTCATATTCTTCTCATCCAGAGGAAACTCTACCACTAATGATTTCCCTATAACCATAGAGTATTTAAGATTGGAAATAGGTATCACACTATCTCGGATATCTCTATGAATGGAACAAATCAATGATTAATGACTAGAATATTTAGACATAAATCGTATCCATCGAATATCATAATATATTAGTTCACCTAGATAATTTAATATTTACAGTCACGATGTACTGAAAATGCTTTAGAAGCTCCAATATACCCACATTAACCAAAACAGCTGGAAATAAATTTTCCATAATTTTTTTCATACAATATTTATGATGGTGTCAAAAAATCATAATATAATTTATTTATGCCCCACCATCTCCCGATGAAACCATTCTAAAGGGTCACTAATAGGTCCAACATCTTGTATAATGGTTTCCAAACATGGAGAAAGACACACGTAACTACTATAATCTATTATTCAACTACCTGAGGGATTTCTCACCTAAAAACTATATGGGTAACTACCAATAAAATTAATTATTCCCACTATATGTATACACAATTTTTTTTAGTATTGTGAGTAGAATTTATTTTATAATGGTTGGACGAATAGATAGACAATCACCTTGAGGTAAAGCCCCTGGAATAGATTTTCAAATTGAAGCTACATCACTAATTAGATCGTCCTATTGACCCCTATATAAAATCAGCGATAGAAATTATCATAGAGGTATCCTAAAATAGAAAAAATGTACTACGGAGAAAATTATATCTGGAGTGTGGAATCAAGAAGTACAAAGAACCACAACCAATTCATATATCATATTGGTTCTATTGTTTTACCCAAAACCAGTTTTTATATATATCGATTAAACATGAAATTTTTTAGTGTCTAGGTGAATGGGTACATCATACACCATAAAAATTCCGGACTACCTTTTTGGAGAGATTATCTCATAACACTCTAATGTTGTTGTAATAAATACCAAACCAAACATCTCAACTATCCAATATCAAATAATTGATCCTATGATGGACATGATTTGATACAAATCAGTCCTGAAATGTGCCACCATGGCCATCATAGAAAGCGCTAAACTCATTGTGACACCCCAACATCCCCTTTAATGGATCAGGGTATGGTAAAAAGATTCTATTAATCAGACCACCCCTAAGGTAGGCCTTAGCTGAGTAGACCCTGAGGGCTTCAGTATTTCCCTATGGATCGTATCATAATTAAAATTTATAAATATCAATAGATGAAAACAATTAAATAAAATTAGAAAATAATGACGTCAAGGTAAAAATGAAAAATACATTGTATATGTATGATTTTTTTAAAAAAATCATTTTATTGAATTAATAATTAAAGTGGAAATAATAAGATATGTGTTTTTGAAATAGTTTTGATAAATAATGATTCAGATGTGGAAAATGTGATTTGTTTGGTTTTAAATCAGATCAGAAATGAAATCTATAGTTTTTTAATTTTAGGTTTAGTTGAAATTGGATTCAACAAAATAGTTTTACTAATAAATGTTTGGTGTTAATGTTGAGAAGATGGAGATCCAATGTCCTCGATATCCCTTATTTGATGAATAAATCCACAATTTACCTTGGTATAGTAAATTGGGGGTTTCATTAATTAGCATTTTTTTAGATAAAATATTTACAACTTATTCACCTAATTTTGAAATGGTTATGGACCATCTTTGTTTCCATACTAGTCTAATGAAAATTAAAAAAATTATAAAAACTCAAAAAATGATACTAAAATAAATAAAATTTTATATTTTAATGTTTGATGATGAAAAAATGGAGATGGTGAATTATATTTGTAAGGTTTTCAAAAAAAATATTTTATTAAACTAATTAATGTAGTGAATAATTATGTGTTAAATGATTTTATGAAAAAGAATTATAAACCAAATACATATTTATTGGTTTCAAATTATATTTTAAGAGTGTTATAGGGTTTTCCAATTTTTGGGTTCAGGTGAAATTATATTATAGAAATTAGGTCCATTAATTTGTGAGTGGTGTCATATTTTTGATTAAAGGGATATAATAGACATGAAATCTATATCAACATTTAATAAATTCATTATTTACCATGGTCTTTTATTTTAGGCTTTCACTAAAACATGTTTGTCTCAATTCATTATTTAAATATGATTCCCATAAATTTTCAAATGGACATGCCTCCTTTGGGGTATTCATTTTCATAATCATTGGGTTAATTTGTTATTCATATACCAATGGTCATGATAAAAGTAAAATAAAGGGATAATTTTTTTGAGAATAAATGAAAAAAACACATGAATAAAGAAATCGAATACAATCCAACAAAAAATTCCACCTTATATTTCATAACCCTAACATAGAGAATGTTTACACCATCATCCTAGATATTGAATAAAAATATTAATGGAAATGATAAAAAGAAAGCACATGTTGTTTCACAACATTTATAGATCAATCATAGAATAATTTTGATGATATTAAATAATGTGAAATTCACTAGAATACCATATTGAGACATAAACAAACATCTAGGGAACTAACATGCACTCTGGGACACATTTCAATTCATTATTTTCTCTTGTGATGCGATAAGGATTTTCCTTCTCGGATTTTTATTTCCTGAGTGATGTTAGGGTTAGAATCAAAGAATACAAGTGTATTCCATCATAAAATGTTATAAACTGGCGTGAAAAATTCTCAACAACCACATTTATCATTCTGTGTTTGTGGAACTGTGGGAAAATGTCTTAAAAGATTGTATATTTGAATATGAATATTTAAATTATTCCTATGAATTATATAATGATATGAAACTAAAATTACACCTTCATGTTAAAGATAGATGGTTGGTAATCCATACATTCTATAAGGTGATTCCATAAGGAATATGTAAATTATTTATATTACATCTTTATGATAATTATTGATGATGTATCATAATGTGATATAAAACTTTTTAAATGAAATTGAGTGAAATTGATAGATGTAGTAATGAGAAGGTACAAAATGATAATTCATTAACATAATTAAAAAAGGGACTAGATGGTGGAAAATCCAATATCAATGACAATGGAAGTAAAAATTATGATGTGTTTTCCAAAAACACAATATGGTATCTTAATAAAAGAATAACATTATGCTGATTACAATTATGGAAAATAATTTAAGGGTTGGTGATCTCAAAAACAACCAAAACAATGATATATACAAAGAACATAGTTTTACCAACATGAAGAACCCCATGGAACCTTACTAATGGTCCATGTATATAGGGTGAAAGAGACATTTTAAATATTCATTACCATAAATAAGGAAATATTTATGTTAATTAAATAAGACTCTATAAATAAAAATACAATATTATGGAATCTAGAGAATTATATAGGAAAAATTTTTAGAGATATACCAAGAGAAGTAGTGTGAGGATTCCCTAAAGTACGCCCACATTGTGATTAAAAAGTTGTAATAATTAAAAGTGGAATGAGGAAAAAATGAATTGGTATAGAATATATATTACAAAAACTTATGGAAGAACAAAGAAACGAAATTTAAAATTGTAAAGAATGAATAGTTACAACAACTTCATAAGTACACCAATTGTACATGCCAATACTAACTTTTCTTGAAAAAATTGTGAAATTAATGAACGCTATGAATAAAAGAGAAATTTTCAATCACTTAAAAACATAAATATTTCAATTAATGAGCCTATCATAAACCATTTGACATAATAAATTTTTTTGAATGAGGGGTTCATACTCCCAAAGTTCTTCTTAATTCTTCTATGAATGGATTATTTTATAAATTTATATTTTCCCAAACAATACAAGCTATAATAGTGAAATATAGTAGAAGTGCAGGGTCTAACCCACCTATAGTGGGGTACATAGAAAAGAAATATTTTGACTAATGGTTTTTGTCACTCATATTTTTTGTTTCTTTTACAAAAAATAATGTAATTAAAATAAGTAAATTAAAATTAAAAAATAGAAGACATGGGAATTAATTTCCTAGGGTTGTATTTAAAAATTAATTTATCCTTCCTTACAAAATAATTATAATAGAGGATTGATAAATAAAAAAAATCAAAATAATAATTTGTCATTCCCAATAAAACTACAATGGAATCTGAATTCTTCATGGTCTAATGAATAAGAATAATAGGATGCATTATGTTAAAATTACACAAATAAAAGAGTAATTCAATTCAATGGTCATGAATAAATCATCTCATTCATGTTGGGGTTCATTAATTATTGAAAAAATATGGCCAATTATTCAATGATGAAAAAAGTATATATTCAAGCACAAAATGATACTATCAAATAACATCATCTATATGATATAATAAAAATCAAACAATGATTTTGTGCACCCCCTTTGACTGATTCTGCTCTCCCCTACGGGTTTTATTCAACCACTATCAGGTGATCACCAATGATTATTAAACTCAATACTATACGGAAGAGAATATATGATGGTGATGTATACTGTGAATTAATGAAACTATATATTGGAATTAAAATCATATTCATTCAATGATTGAATCAAATAAATGAAAACAAAATAGAAGTATAAACCTTTCTATGGTTGGGTGGAACCTTACAATATCCTCTGAGTGTGCACATCTCTAACCAGGAATAGAATCATTTCCCTTTTTCAGAATTTCCCTTTTATATGACTCATAGGCATCCCAATTTTTTCCCCATGTAATTTATGGAATTAAGTGGCCATTCTGGTCAAATGATTTCATAAAATCAAATTGGAAGATCCATTGAAATTTCTTATTTTTTACTATATTGTGGAATTAATCGACATGTAATATGTTTACATGTTATGTAATCCTTGGACAATATTTCATCTACTCATTACCTATGAAAAGTTCATGGGTTGCAACTTCACATAGATTAATGTTGTTACGCGATGATAAAAATGTGATTACAACACAATAATTTCGTTTCATATTTCTTCATCAATATTGTACCTCTATAAGTGCTCCATGACCTTTATCAAAATCTATTATCATACCACATGACATCGTTCATAGCTTGATCTATCATTTTTTCCCAAATTATTTTATTTCCATAGAATTTCCCCAAATGATAGTTATGCATGAGAGCTCGAAAAACATTAATATCCTAGTAATATTATATTATATAAAATTATATTCAATTAATGATAATAAAAATTAAAAATAAAAGTATAGATATCAATTGAAAACAAACATGAATAATATAGAAGATATTTGAACCATTCCACACATACGAGGGCGTTTGATAGTGGAATAAAGTGACCTTACTAAGAATAAATTTGATCCTGGTTTCTTTTCAATTACTATCATTATTTGAGAAAATAAATGTGGAAAATATTTTGGTGATTCTGTATCTTTGTCTATATAATGTCATATATAGTAATCATGAATCTTGGACAATGTAGAGACCCGAAGCCTGATGTACATGTACATTACATTTATTTTGTGGAATACTTAGTACATTACAAAAACACACACACAAGGACCGTAGTAGTTTAGTGTCTTTGGAAACTCGCAATATAATCTTCTAATCGTGGTGAATGATCTTCAACATCTCCCATAAAGATCTTCCTTTTTTTTACCTAAAACCTTTCTTTATATCCAGGGGAAAAGAAAACATAAAAGGGTGAGCTCAAATGCTCAGTAAGGGTAAACAAAAGAAATATCAATCACATCATATTCATAAGAACATAACATTTTGGAAATCATTACCTGCAAAAGAGAGAATTATTTCATAACATGGGATAAATCATGGCAGTGAAATGTAATCACAATAATCATAACTTAAAACATTAAACTTTGTGGCATTCACACATAATCATAGAGAATCATTTCTTGTTAGTAAAGACTCATTTCCAAGACTATCTTAGTGGACAAAGTCCGTTTCTGAATCGAGTAACCCTCATTTCAGTCCTGTTTCACTGAACCGGTATAACCTACCATTCCAGCCATGTCTATCTCATGAGATATAAAATCTTTACCCAATGCATTGGAGGGAGATATAGGTCCCACCCATCTCATAATGACACCATTCTTATGTGTGCCACAAAATCATAAATCATACATCATTGCATAACCCATGTAATAAAAATGGGATTCTTAAACAACATGACATCAAAAAACCATTCATATAAGATAAAGTAATTCATAAACATAATTCCATCACAACATAGTCAAATCAATGTAACAAATATGGATATAAACAGAACCTTTTATTATCTTAGATGGAAAATAATTTTGATAAAACACTTGAAATGAATTCTTGAGGAAAATATCCTTTCTTCTTCAAAATCAATTTATTTTCACAAAACATCATGCAATTTTAAAAGAAAGAGATTTTATTTAAAATAGTCATTAAATATTTTGGAGGAAGCTTCATGAAAATAAGGCTTTATAAAACCGTAAAAATCCGTTCGTGCCGTATAAGTTAAAAAAACATTCTTCTTGTACTTTTTCCGGAAAAGTCAAAAAGTACCTCGTAAGAAAAACGACAAAAGATTCCTTTCATATCTTTTACTAAAAACTCACCGCAGGGTAAAATTGGATTTAAAAAATTTTAGGTGGATGGAAATAATATTACATATTGAGGAAACATGGATGTGGATGATAAAATACACCCTAGTAAATGGCAAAGTAAAAACAATCTCCGATAAAAATGAGATTGTGATATTTCCCTTACCTTAGGTCCGATTTTCTTTGTATGTGTCTGAAGCTCCTGTATAATGGTTTAAATAATGTTATTGATTTATTACAGAGTCATACATGTTGATATGATATCATATATGGTCATATTCTTAGCTTCTTATTAGTAATATTTCATTGTTACTTGTTACTCGGGTCATTATTGCCTTTTGTTCTTATGCGTGTTTTGCCGAATAAATTCTTATTATTCTTTTAAGGTTATAGATACCTTATATCCAGAATGGTATTAGTGTAACATATATCATATTTATTCATTCAATTCATTTATATAATTACTATGTACTGATGATCATGTAGAATGAGTCGCATCACATTGTGGAGACGGTATTCCGTACGTACGCACGAGCGATGCTATTGTTCCCATGATCGTGGAATTGTTTTTAAGTGTATTTATACTATTTAAGTATCAATATCACTTTATAATAATCATATATAGTTACTCATTACACCATTATACCCATCCTTGTAAGGTGATGATGGAAAATAGATTACACCACGGCATGGAGACGGTATTCCGTACGTACGCACGCGCGGTGATTTCATTTTTCCGTAGGATGGATAGAAGGTGAATTAGGGTTGTTTAATATTTATAATAACATATCAGTATGTAAGTAATACTGATGTTATTACTTTATCATGAAACAACTAAAGAAGAATAAGTTGAAGAAGAATGAAATTGAAAAGATCGGTAATGGATATTACCTCTTCTTTGAAACGCCTCATTGAATCCTCCACATAGGGAACTAATATTGGTCTTTGAAGAAGACAAGGACCTCTAGGATTATTCTAGGGAAGTGTAGAAGGGATTTAGGCCAGGGTTGGCCGAGCTTGAGTGCTCAAATTGGTGTGAGGAGGTGGGGGAGGAGGTGTCCTTTTATAAGGGAGGAGAGGGGCACCTTAGGAATATCTCAAAATATTATTTTATATTAAAGTCAAAATCAGTATATAATGGTTCTAAAGGGTCTTATTTCGAAGCAAAAGGGGGGATGGGTCTAAATCCTATCAACCAATACGATTTAGACAAGTTTAGGTTATTATTTTAACCTTATCAATTAGATTTAACTCTATGTTAAATAATTTAACTTTTACCTTGTCTTTTTGTTTTCTTACACTATATGGTTAATACACATAATATAACATGACAAACGAACCCCAAATTGTTTATTATTAATATATATATCCTTATCTACGTCATTTGGCCGAACCTTAGATTTTTAGGAATAAAATAACAATTAATAATATAATATTTCATTTAAAAACAATTTTGTGTCAATTTTGACACTATTTGATATATGATTTTTTTGAAAGTCATACAAGAATTATATGTTCGAACCAAGTTTATTAAATCAACACTAATATATCATAGTAACCTAGAAAATTAGTGGAATTCATAAAAAGTCTCAAATTACATTTATTTGAGCATTTATAACACCAATTATGTTAACATTTCCTTAAAAGGTTAATTACTGCATCATCGTTGTGCCATAAATAAATTAAATTATTTATTGTCTAAAAATTACAAATAAAATACCATTATGTAGGAAAGATTTTTATCTTTCTAATGAATATTTATAGTCGAATTTATCTTATGTATAACCCCATATTAAAAATGTTTTAGTAAATAAACTTTGATTTTAACTCTTTTAACCCTTCTTTAAATAAATTAATAATAAATGTCCTACTCTAATCCAAGTGGGCCTAAATGGTCATATTTTTTTCCTAAGTTTGTTTTTGGTCTAATTACACTTTTCCAATAGAATTAGGAAATGTGTTAGGGTAATAATAATATCATTTCTACCCTTAATTACCCTATTTACTTTTAACCGTGGTAAATAAAACTAAAAAGTTACTATTCAACAGAAATTATTTTCATCTCATTGAACCACATTTTAGTCCTTGATATTAACCTTGTCTCTCGTATTTTCGAAATTCCAATCACAGAAGCGGTAAAATTAAGTTTTATGAACAATTCAGTTTTTTTAACTACCACTTAGTGGTTTCACTATTCATCGAAAATTGAATGTTTTCAGAAAAATACCAAAAATTAGGCCTAAGATATATTTGATATTATGAACTCAAAAATGATGCCTATTTTACCAAATTCAAAACATATCGGTTGCATTAAGTAATTAATTCTCGTCGTCAAAACAAATAGCGTGTTTTTAAGAGATAATAACTATCAAAAGATTGACAGTAGTTTATAACTGTTTTAAATGTGAAATTACATCCAATGACCAACATTGTATTAAATTGTAAAAATATATTATAAATATACTTTAAAACCACTCAAATTAATAATTTATCACTATTAATAATTTCTATTAAAAAATTTGTTCTTAATTAAAATTTAGTAATTTTCACTATTTATCAGATTATGAAAGTTATCCGAAAAGTACCAAAATTTCACCCTAAGCTAATTTAGATATTCCGAATCTAAAAATGAAGTCCATTTTGAAAAATAGAATTTACAAAATTTCAAAAAGTTGTTATTACTATTCATAATGGCTAGTTTTAATAATATTTTAATAGCATATCGTTGTTTAGTAAAACTCGGTATTGCGTACTACAGACGCTATCAAGGAAGGTCGTGATTGCGTGTAATGAAAGGCAAGTAAAGGATGTGTGTTGTGCAATCTACTTTTGGGGTAGCGTACAACACAAGACATTAATGAAATTAAAAAGAATATTTTTCATAAAATCTCGGGGTGTTACATTCTACCCCCCTTAAAATGAATTTCGCCCTCGAAATTCGTCGGGGTTATAAATGGTTTACTATTCGAAATTTTCTTTGATAGAAACCCACATCGTAAAAAGGAATAACAAAACATGGCTTTAAAAACTAAAGTATGAAATGTAACGATTACCCAAATAAACTAATCATTGGGTTTCCACATAGGTGAAAATATGGATATGGAAGAAAAATCTAACCATCATGTTATGATGGAGAGTGGTAGAGAACATGGCTATGAAAAGCCAACAATAACAAATCCATAAATTTGTGACGATATAAGGTACCATCTGATTAATCAGATATAAGAGCACTAGGACGACATTTTTGGTTTTCAAGATCGTTTCCCTAAAGTTGATGAAATTGGAATTAGAAGAAATACTTTCGTGATTTCGGTATAGTCTCACCGTTGGTCGTTCTTTGGACAATTTCCACTTCATCTCATAAAGAAATGAAGTTGAATTTTTCATTCGTGATGTGTTAGCAGATCATGTAATAGAATGATGGGTCATTCCATCTGTCTCAAACAAAAGGTTTGAAAAGTTATAAGTTCATCTTATGGTTAGATTAATCGTATATGGTTTCAAAAATGAACTTATACTTCATATATCATACTGCTTAATAAAATAAAACTAGTTTCTACTAAACAGGGACTTCCTGTAGGCCAGTGGTAGGCGATAAAGGCCAGTCGCATTTCGGTTGTGGGTTCGATTCCCACAGCCTTGTCCGACGCGATGGGCTGTCACGCGTCCTGCAGGTTGTCCTTTTTCTAAAACTATATTACTATAACATCCCATCAATAATATCGAAAAAAAACTTCTATACTTAAAAAATACTAACTTATGTCCAACATAATCCATTCCAATCTTTAGGCTTACCCATAATACTGCAGTCCACTCTCATAATAAAGTGAAAACAATTACAAGAGATTTAATACCATCGTTGATCCCCATATATCATAAGATTTGTCTTGTTGGTCACATTCTAAACATTCAAAGTCCTTAATCTTGTATTCTCTTGAATACCCATTGAACCTTAGTGAAAACATGAATGCAGTTAAACGTTAACACTTTCCACATACCAAAATCCTCAAAATTCTTTATAATCAAACCATGATATCACTTATCAATCGTGAGCTCATGATTACTGTTAAACATTTCATTTTCTCATTTTCCCTTCATTATGCGCATATCGTCTTTTTTCCAAAAATATCTCAATCACTTTGAATACCACATTAGACCAATACATAAATATTCCAATACTCCATGATACAACATTATTTTGGAATCCCATTACATAAACACTTAATCATTCCAACACATCGTTGTCATATTCAACATCGCCAATAGTGATCGCATGTGACTTCCCTTTATCCTTTGCCTTAAGCGGTTGCTCATTTCGATCATCACTAACCCTTGGATTAGGGATTTTATTAGCATAATGCCCCATTTCCTTGCACTTGAAGCATTGAAGTGTTGGTGGTGCGTTCTATGCAGTGTTTGCTTTATTCACATCATTAGAAACCCTTTTTCCATTACTTCGACACTCAGCTGCCCGATGACCTTCTTTTCCACACTTAAAACATTTTCTCGTCCCTTTAAGACAATCTCCACCATGCTTCTTTCCACACTTTGTGCATAAGGAAACATTCATCTTCTTTTCACCATTATTCTGAGATTTCTCCTTGAACTCCATCTTTCGTTTCTTGTCAAAACCATGAGATAGATATGTAACACCAACTTCCATTTCTACCTTGATAGCACAACTCACAATTTCTTCACAGCTACTGAAGTATCGTATAGCTAATGCCCTTCGAAGAATTGGTTTTAAGCCACTGAAAAATCGATCAACTTTACTTTCAGGTTGGATGATAATGCCAGATGCATACCTTTCAAGTCTTGTAAAATTCGCTTCCTGTATACCAACAGATTCATTATACTTCTGCTTCAACTCAAGAAACTCCTTTTCCATCTTTGTTCGAAGAATACGAGGGAAGTACTTACTGAAAAACAGGTTCTTGAACTCGTCCTATTACATGGACTCAATTTCATCTCTTGGCCTCGTATTCTTGATAAGATTCCACCATTGATCAGCTTCACCTTCCAAACGATATACTGCTAAGATGACTTTATCATGTTCAGAACATTGAAGAACTGAAAATATCTTTTCAGTGGTACTGATCCATTGTTCAGCAACAAGTGGATCGGAAGACCCATTGAAAGAAGGTGGACGTTGCCTCATGAAGGACTCGATAGAATATTGTTCCCTTCTCTGTTCATTTGGAAGTCCAGAATGATTTATAGCTTGTGTAAGTATAGCAATAAGATTTTTCACTCCATCTCCCATAACATTTGTTTGTTCAGGAGGGCAATCATTGCATTTTCCATTGCATTGATCAACACGGTTCCTTCGGGTTCCAGCCATCGTCTAAAACCCAAAAAGAATAGTGTGAGAGGCAAAAATCATGCTAGGGAAAACTACATAATAAAGGGGGAGTACCTTCAATATCTAACATCTTAGGTTTAATTCTATTATCGTTAGCGTAATTATAGTACTATAACCTATACGTACACTTAACCTTAGAGACATCCCTAGACACACCTTAGAAATATATCTAGGGATCTCACTAAAGTTCTCACATCCTAGTTTCCAAAGGTTGACTAAACCTTTGCTCTGATACCAACTGTAGAGACCCGGAGCCTGACGTACATGTACATTACATTACTTTTGCAGAATACTTAGTACATTAAAAAAACACACACACAAGGACCATAATAGTTTAGTGTCTTTGGAAACTTGGAATATAATCTTCTAATCGTGGTGAAAGATCTTCAACATCTCCCATAAAGATCTTCCTTTTTTTACCTAAAACCTTTCTTTATATCCTGGGGAAAAGAAAACATAAAAGGGTGAGCTCAAATGCTCAGTAAGGGTAAACAAAAGAAATATCAATCACATCATATTCATAAGAACATAAAATTTTGGAAATCATAACCTGCAAAAGAGAGCATAATTTCATAACATGGGATAAATCATGGCAGTGAAATGTAATCACAATAATCATAACTTAAAACATGAAACTTTGTGGCATTCACACATAATCATAGAGAATCATTTCTTGTTAGTCAAGACTCATTTACAAGACTATCTTAGTGGACAAAGTCCCTTTCTGAATCAAGTAACCCTCGTTTCAGTCCTGTCTCACTGAACCGGTATAACCTACCATTCCAGCCATGTCTATCTCATGAGATATAAAATCTTTACCCAATGCATTGGAGGGAGATATAGGTCCCACCCATCTCATAATGATACCATTCTTATGTGTGCCACAAAATCATAAATCATACATCATTACATAACCCATGTAATAAAAATGGGATTCTTAAACAACATGACATCATAAAACCATTCATATAAGATAAAGGAATTCATAAACATAATTCCATCACAACATAGGCAAATTAATGTTAAAATATGGATAGAAACCAAACCCTTTATTATCTTAGATGGAAAATAATTTTGATAAAACACTTGAAATGAATTATTGAGGAAAATATCCTTTCTTCTTCAAAATCAATATATTTTCACAAAACATCATGCAATTTTAAAAGAAAGAGATTTTATTGAAAATAGTCCTGAAATATTTTGGAGGAAGCTTCATGAAAACAAGGCTTTATAAAACCGTAAAAATCCGTTCGTGCCGTATAAGTTAAAAAAACATTTTTCTCGTACTTTTGCCGGAAAAGTCAAAAAGTACCTCGTACGAAAAACGATAAAAGATTCCTTTCATATCTTTTACTAAAAACTCACCGCAGGGTAAAATTGGATTTAAACAATTGTAGGTGGATGGAAATAATATTACATATTGAGGAAACATGGATTTGTATGATAAAATACACCCTAATAAATGGCAACGAAAAAACTATCTCGGATAAAAATGAGATTGTGATATTTCCCTTACCTTAGGTCCGATTTGCTTTGTACGTGTCCGAAGCTCCTGTATATTGGTTTAAATAATGTTATTGATTTATTCCAGAATCATACATATTGATATGATATCATATATGGTCATATTCTTAGCTTCTTATTAGTAATATTTCATTGTTACTTGTTACTCGGGTCTTTATTGCCTTTTGTTATTATGCGTGTTTTGCCGAATAAATTCTTATTCTTATTTTAAGGTTATAGATACCTTATTTCCAGAATGGTATTATTGTAACATATATCATATTTATTCATTCAATTGATTTATATAATTACTATGTAATGATGATCATGTAGAACGAGTCGCATCACATTGTGGAGACGGTATTCCGTACGTACGCACGAGCGATGATATTGTTACCATGATCGTGGAATTGTATTTAAGTGTACTTATACTATTTCAGTATCAATATCACTTTATAATAATCATATATAGTTGATCATTACACCATTATACCCATCCTTGTAAGGTGATGATGGAAAATAGATTACACCACGGCGTGGAGACGGTATTCCGTACGTACGCACACGCGGTGATTTCATTTTTCCGTAGGATGGATAGAAGGTTAATTAAGGTTGTTTCATATTTATAATAACATATCAGTATGTAAGTAATACTGATGTTATTTCTTTATCATGAAACAACTAAAGAAGAATAAGTTGAAGAAGAAAGAAATTGAAAAGATCGGTAATGGATATTACCTCTTCTTTGAAACACCTCTTTGAATCCTCCACATAGGGAACTAAGATTGGTCTTTGAAGAAGACCAGGACCTCTATAATTATTCTAGGGAAGTGGAGAAGGGATTTTTTCAGGGGTTGTCCGATCTTTAGTGATCAAATTGGTGTGAGGAGGAGGGGGAGGAGGTGTCCTTTTATAAGGGAGGAGAGGGGCACCTTAGGAATATCTCAAAATATTATTTTATATTAAAGTCAAAATCGGTTTATAATGGTTCCAAAGGGTCTTATTTCGAAGCTAAAGTGGGGATGGGTCGAAATCCTATCAACCAATAGGATTTAGACAAGTTTAGGTTATTATTGTAACCTTATCAATTATATTTAACTCTAAGTTAAATAATTTAACTTTTACCGTGTCTTTTTGTTTTCTTATACTATATGGTTAATAAACTTACTATAACATGCCAAAAGAACCCCAAATTGTTTATTATTAATATATATATCCTTATCTAAGTCATTTTTCCGAACCTTAGATTTTTAGGAATAAAATAACAATTAATAAAATAATATTTCATTTAAAAACTATTTTGTGTCAATTTTGACACTATTTGATATATGATTTTTGTGAAAGTCATATCAGATTTATATGTTCGAACCAAGTTGATTAAATCAACACTAATATATCATATTAACCTATAAAATTATTGGAATTCATAAAAAGTCTCAAATTACGTTTATTTGAGCATTTATAACATCAATTATGTTATCATTTCCTTAAAAAAATAATTACTGCATCATCGTTGTGTCATAAATAAATTAAATTATTTAATGTCAAAAAATTACAAATAAAATACCATTATGTAGGAAATATTTGTATCTTTCTAATTAATACTTATAGTAGAATTTATGTTATAAATAACCCCATATTAAAAATGTTTTAGTAAATAAACTTTGATTTTAACTCTTTTAACCCTTCTTTAAATAAATTAATAATAAATGTCCTAATCTAATCCAAGTGGTCCTAAATGGTCATATTTTATTCCTAAGTTTGTTTTTGGTCGAATTACACTTGTCCAACAGAATTAGGACATGTGTTAGGGTAATAATAATATCATTTCTACCCTTAATTACCCTATTTACTTTTAACCGTGGTAAATAAAACTAAAAAGTTACTATTCATAAAAAATTATCTTCATCTCATTGAACCACATTTTAGTCCTTGATATTAACCGTGTCTCTCGGATTTTCGAAATTCCACTCACAGAAGCGGTAAAATTAAGTTTTATGAACAATTCAGTTTTTTTTAACTACCACTTAGTGGTTTCACTATTCATCGAAAAATGAAAGTTTTCAGAAAAATAACAAAAATTAGGCCTAAGCTGTATTTGATATAATGAAATCAAAAATGATTTCTATTTTACCAAATTCAAAACATATCAGTTGCATTAACTAATTAATTCTCGTCGTCAAAACAAATAGCGTGTTTTTAAGAGATAATAACTATCAAAAGATTGACACTAGTTTATAACTGGTTTAAATGTGAAATTACATCCAATGACCAACATTGTATTAAGTTGTAAAAATATATTCTAAATATACTTAAAAAACACTCAAATTAATAATTTATCACTATTAATTATTTCTATTAAAAAAGTTGTTTTTAATTAAAATTTAGTAATTTTCACTATTCATCAGAATATGAAAGTTATCCGAAAAGTACCAAAATTTCACCCTAAGCTAATTTCGATATTCCGAATCCAAAAATGAAGACCATTTTAAAAAATTGAATTTAAAAAAATTCAAACAGTGGTTATTACTATTCATAACGGGTAGTTTTAATAATATTTTAATAGCATATCGTTGTTTAGTAAAACTCGGTATTGCCTACTACACACGCTATCAAGGAAGGCCGTGATTGCGTGTAATGAAAGGCAAGTCAAGGATGCGTGTTGTGCAAGCTACTTTTGGTGTAGCGTACAACACAAGACATTAATGAAATTAAAAAGAATATTTTTCATAAAATCTCAGGGTGTTACAGAAAACACGGTCTAAAGCCCATAAGAGTTACACCTATTTTATGTAGAATCATCATTGAAATTTTACTGAGGATTATTCGAGGATATAATGATCAAATTTTAATGGATAATCATTATCATTGACATATTTTTACTTGATATGGAAGATGTGTCAAATCCATTCATTCTAGGGAGACCATTTTTAGGCACTGGGTGTGTGATGACCTATGCCAATAGTAGATAACACAGTTTTATATTTGGCTATGATCATGTCTGTTGCAATATCAACCATGAAATGATGAAGTACCATGTCGTAGAGGAAAATGTGATTGGAGGAAAAAATACACCCGAAGATGGGGGTGGATCTGAAATTCATGTGGTAAATGAGTTAGCCACTATTGTTAAAGATAAATCAATACTAAAAAATAAACGGAAGATGAGGATCACAACTACTGACACTATATGAGAGATTGAATCCACAACATTTGAGATAGGAGAAATAGTAATTATGGAACCTGACCCTACATTAGGTTAATCAGGATAAAGGAAGAAATTGTTGGTCAGTCCAATATAAAGTAAATAATTAATTCCATTAAGAATGGTTAAATTGTTTAATGAAAATTGAAATGGACTTATCTAAATCTAAAGAACACAACTAGGACATTTAAAGCCCTTGAATAGGTACAAAACATCCAATCAACAGTCATGTGATACAAATCTAATGAAGGTATGTTTGATAAAATGATGATAAAAAATGTTCTTCCTATAAGAATAACAAAATTTCCCTTTTTTATTTATATATTTTATACAGAGATACAATCATTTAATAAATTTTAAAATTAATTTATAATGGCATGTTTTTTCACCCGGTTATATTTTATTTTATTGATCATTTATACACAGGAAGGGAGCATTTAGTAATTCATAAAAGAAGAGGGTGCATAACCAATACACATCCTGAACTAGAAGTAAGACGAGAATATACATCAAACATAAAAAATAATTTCGTAGGTGAGTATGATTTTCAAAGAAGAATTTTTATAACGTTATCATTAAGTTCCATGTGTTTATATCCTCAATTTCCAATTGCATAGTCAAACTTGATTCTTTATTTAATCAACCAATATTGGAGACAGAAACAACTTACAATGATTATTTTCCTGGTATTTGGATTTCATTATCAATATATTCTATTGTGAATAATTAAAAAATAATTAATAGATGTGATATTATAGATGAGGATTTAAAAAATCATTATTTTAATATCATGTTAATCATTATAAATTAAATATTTCGGGGTATTTTCCATTATTTTATTTTTTTATTTTTCTATTAATTGATAGAATTATTTTAATGAATTTCGATAATTGATTTTTCTAATCCTTCATCTCATATCATGAAATCATGGGTGATGATATATTTTGTTTTTTATATATAATATTTCTTCAAAATCATTTGTATTTTTTCTTATTAAATATGCATTGCATCTTATAAATGTTATAACTAATGAAAATCAATTTTACAATGATTGAGTGATATTTTTTGTCCCTTATCCTAATAATAACATTCAATTTTTTCAAATTTTAATCCCATAGAATATATGAACATATTTTATAGAGAATATCATTAAATTCAAGACCATCTAATAATTTCATTCATTTCTCTAAATACTTCTCATGATTATGAAAAATATGTGCGGGGGAGATTAAGAATGGTGGAAATGATTGATTTCTATTAATAAATAAATGTGGTATAAATTTTGTAATATTAGGGGAAAATTAAATTTTATTTTTTAAAGATCCAATTGAAAACTGATAATTAAAAATATAAGAATAAACATGGGTTGTGTCTAAGAAATTTTCAAAATTACCATTGATGAATTGTGATATTATTATAACTTTTATAATAAGTGACATGATGATTTAATTATTGTTTGTGTAGTGTACGTGATAATTATCCATAGATAAAAAATTAAATAAAGGAATGAAAAATATATCATAATACAAGAAGGTCGTCGAATTATTTCATTCCATATCATTATAAAAATGTTGTGAGATCTATGGGAAGATGAGAATTTCATTTTGAATTTTTTATTATCATGCGACGTAATTTTGAGACATTCCCCCTTTAGAGATTTAATTATTATAACATTTACTAATATACCATAGTACATAGATTCTATTGACCCAAAATAGTAATGGCCACATGATTAATTGGGATTTTATATTAAGATAGTAAAAATGATGGATTCTTATCAATCCCCTTGTATGTGGAATTTTTAGAGTTAGTTACTAAATTATATTTACAAATTTACCCTGATGATGGGTGGGAAAATTCACATGAGTTAAATTTCAAATGGTTTGAATATTATCAATGAATTAAAAAAATAAAATGGATGAATGAAAAAGAATTGAAATTTCAAAATATGAAATGTAAAATACAATGTTTATTAATATTCTGTGAAAAAAAAGTTGTAATATATTTTATACATGTGATTTTTAAACAAGTGATTTTTATTATTATCAATTCATGTTGTTGATATTTAATTTAAATAATGGTATGATGAGCCTCATTTTTTATTATATTACGATTCTATCCATAAAAACAAATATAAATTCAAGTGTAGGGATATTGATATTAGTATTTTATGAATTTATTATAATATAATGATTTATTTATTTAAATTAATATTCATTTCAATTTGAAAATAGTTTAACTAAATTTTTAAGTGTAAGGGTACAACATTAAATTGAAATATAAGAATAAATACACCACATGCTTACAAATTTTCTCATGGCTTGTCATTATGTTTTAGAGGATGATCCTAGAAGAAATTATAAGGATAATTATTGAACAAATGGGACCAAAAGAGGCTTCCTAAGGTTATAGATTATCTAAAAATAAAATTTTAAAACCATTTTATGTGTCTTCATTTTTAGGGTATAGGTAATAATAGATTTTAAAAAATTGTTTGATTAATCCATGATAGCTGTCGAACTTGATATAAGGGAGATCCAATGTTCATGTTATCCCTCTCGTTGACCCATAAATATGATATTTTCCATCATCTAGTAATTTACTGTTTTCTATAACAAAATTATCTCAGTACCATATTTAAACCATATTCCCAAAAAATAGATATTGGGAATACCACATTTATGGTTGTTATTTGTGATTTTTATGGTTCCATTATGATTTAAATAGAATTTGTAATGGTAATATTATCTTTTTAGGATTTTAAATTCATAAAACAAATAATGAAAAGAATACACTAAAAAAGAAAAATAAATCCACCAAATGAACCACCCATGCCTATTACATAACCCTATCACAAGGATGGTTCACCCCTCTCATCCTAGAGATTAGATAATAAGATTTAAAAAATGAAGAAAAATAAGGAAAAATGGTTATGAAGATGAAACTGGGGAGTACCCTATAAGATTTTAATTGACATGACCTTTCTAATAGATACCAATGGAAGGGTTTAAATATTTATCTAGGGGTGTCAGGATGCATCGAGGGTGCTAAAGAGGCACCAAGTAACCATGAATTCATCCCATACATTTCTCCTTACACTTGCATCTCATCCTATAACTCCACCACCTCCCTCTCATCCCGTACCTCCATGACCACCTTACCCTGAATAGTTATTACAAACCTTCCTTCCCATGAAGCCTCCCATTTCCATTCTTATACCATCAAATTAGTTATTAACTCTCATACCAGTAAATTCTGTTTGACTAATGTAAAATATGAAACAACCTGCTAACCCTGTTAATTTCACCCCCATCTTTTACTGTCCCAACCACTCCACTAGCCCCTACAGTCATTTGAACACCACCAATAATAGACCCTTCATTATTTAGTATTCCCTTACCAATTCCCAACCAAACCAATGTTAATTTTTAGATGAAAAACCTTACATCCTAGTAGTATTATTTGCAAGATAAGGCCTGGAGGTAAAACAGAATTTCCATACCATCCTTGAATGGGGTTATGATTAGTGGCCTTGATAGTAGAAAAATAGATAACATCATGATCTATATGCCAACCCCACTATCCACTATGATAGCTTCCAGTACTGTGATATCTTTTGGATACATCAGTGATCCCCTTTACCTTTCTATAAATTACACTAAAATGGAAATCCAGATCAAGGAACCCACTATTCAAGAGGGTGTTTCAAATGTAGTGGCCAATTAGAGTTGTGAAAATTAATAGACACCATTTTACGAACATTTTTTTGTATTCTATTTTCATGAATATTTTTTTACAACTTGTATTCCATTATAATTTGATGTATCATTTCCATATATATATTCATGGTGTGACTTTGTTTATTTATTACTAAATTTATTTTTTACTTTCATTTTTTCATACATTATTCATGCCTATCTCGTTATCCTCATCCATGATAATTGATGTTTCTATTCTATATACATAATCCCTCTTATTTTAGAAGAATCTACATGTTTTTTACTTTGAGAACCAGCCTGAGGATCATTCACTAGATATCCATTCCCAAAATGATATCCCCCATGAAAAAACCATCTGATGTTTTTACTATAAGAGATTCATGCTCAGTATAACCCTGAGGAGGTTAATCCCTTATGTTGTAAATTTAATATCTATGATAGAGACATCTATTATTTTAGGTTGTATTGGTCTACTTAATATATAGATGACACTTGATTGATTATTCTATCCATTCATCTAGATGATGATGTCATTGTTAGTGCTTTATGAAAGGAAACCCATAGTTTTGATTCAGTATTTTCAGTCATTTTTTAAAAGATAATTTTTTTTATAGTTATCATTCTCATATATTGGACATATTCATTACACTACTCATCTAAATACATATATATGAGAAAATTTTTTATACTATTCATTTTTTGAACCGAACCGTTTCACTGATTTCATATAGTTTATATCTTATGGAATAATGTTTTAACTAATGAATGCTTTTTCATTATGACACATTATATATGATTCCAAATTGAAAATTAACAACCACCATGTTTCCCTTTATAATTAAACACATTATAGGGAGCTAAAAATTCATTAAATTCAATTTTCGATTTCTATTTCTTTATTCTATAAAACATATTTTATATATCTCCCACTATAAATTTTTTGTATAGTGTGGAAAATATCTCAAATTAATTATGGTGGATTCTTTCATGATCATTATTATCCATAAAGTTATTTTATTTAATCTTTTCATTTATCTAGGATATATTTTCCCTAAAATCATGACCTCACCATAAAAAAACAATACATCTATATAAATATAATATAAATTTCTGTAGCATTTATATATATATATATTTATTTTTAAATTTTATAATCTGTAAATGATTTAATTATTGAGTAATTTAATTCAAAATAATTATTTTTTATTTTTTTCAGTGACTTATAACATAATTTTATATCTGGAGTGATTCAACGTTATTTTTTTAAACTCTCAATACAACGAGAATTTGAGAACCACGATTTCATATTCACATTTGGTCATAAACATAAAGAAGCACCTAAGGATTTAATACTATTAAAACATGAATTGAAATCTTATTTAGGATATGAATGAACAAATAAAATTTTTATATAAATGAGGAAATAATATTTGAGCAACATTTACCTATGACCATGATTATCGTTTGAACAATTATTACTGAATTATTAGTTCTATGACATTGAGATGCATATATGAAAGATATGTATTGATTCCCATTTCACATATAGATGTGACATAATACATGTATTACATTTTTCATTTTCTATTCCAACCATGTTATACTAAAAAAATATTGAAAAAGAAAAAAAATACTTGGTTGAGTATTATGATTTTTAAAAACAACCATTTCTAAGCCAATTAATCCTATGATGGCTCATATATTGTTGGGGGATGGATACAAGATCATTCCTACGAATTAAATTGAAAAAAAATTAAAAGGAAAAGAAATTTAGATGAAACTATTATTTTTTTATACATACAGAATATACTCATGGATTTAATTGAGAATCATGTAGCATATACACCATTTAATCGTGGAGGATCCACTTAATTACACTATTTACATTTATCATTAATTGTGATTTATATATTACCCTTTTTTGAGATTAATTTTATCATTATATCCACCTTACTTTAGCCATTGATTCATTTGAAACCTTTTTCTAAATCAAAAATGTCTTTTTTTATTTTTCATTAGGAAGTGTAGATGATAGAACCAATTAAATACTATGATTATGAACATGTATTCATGGCTTAAAAATAATTATTTATATTTGTTTACCCTTAATGATTGTAGAAAATTAATTGTGTGATATGTTCAAAAATTGGTTTAAAATTTATGGAATAGTTATTATATTATAATTATAGAAATAATTAATATAGATAGAAAAACTGAACTATAACCCATGAATGATTGTATTTACATGATTGATTCTGAAGGGATCACTATTTATTCTTACAGTTTGTTTTATTTGACTACTTGTAATGATTTTTTTTATTGTAAAATTGATTCATTTAGAATAATTGTTGAGATACATTTTATTGGGGATAATAAATTTATCTTTTGTGGGACAATTTGATAATATGAATTTTATATACTTATTGCATTCCATTAATTAATTAATTTTTATATTTTATTTGATAAGGAACTGAGTTGGTGTTGATGTTTTGAAAAATAGGTATCCATTACATCAACTTAAAAGTTACTTAAAGGGATAATGGTTTCCATACATGTCATGAAACACGTGCATAGTGTGTATGAATTGTTCATCACACGTCTAAAGTGGATAGAACATATAGTAATGAATTTATAAGTCAATAAGAGAAAACAAGATATGAATATCCAATACCGTTTGAAAAAAATCAAAGATTAGTTCCCCCTAAATGTTCATCTCATGAGATAAATCATATTGTGGGACCCATTATACATTCTGAACCGAGTGATATATCTGAATCCTGACGAGTCTTTCTATGAGAGGATATAAATCTAAAGAACATAGAGAAAACAATGGTTTGTGATTACAATATTTCATAATGTTACATGACATCTAAATTCGCATCTATTTGTGTATATAATGAACATAGATTCACAGATACATCTGGGAAGTGGATATCTTCACATTCCCACTAGTTTTTATTCAATTATTTCCCCTTAGACTAAACATCAAATAATACCAATTACTATTTGAATTTAATAAAATTGTTTTGGTCAAAGTTTTCTTTTTTCATTTTCATATATTCTTACCACATAAACATTTATTTTCTAAGGCCATTCACTTTCAAATGTAGATACACACTTTTTTCTTATATTTTTACTCTTCAATGTAAATTTATAACAATTTTTCATCTGTCTTGACTGTGAACTATTTGATTCCTAATCCCACATTTTAGAACTATTTTATTTCAACTATTTTATAAATCTAATTATCATGTATTCAATTTTTTCATTAATTTTTATTAATGGCATCATTAGAGGTTAAACCGTTTTGGGTAGGAGATGAGATCAAGGGTTGTTCTGATTTAACGAAAATCTAAACAATAACTTGGATACCCAAAGTCTAGTAATCAGGATAAACAATTATTAACAATTCATTTATTTTATGAATCTCAAACCATGGTATGTTTAAATGATGAAACCTGAACTAATTGGAGTCGAGAAAGATAGTTCCATTAGTCGTTGACATTTTATGCTATAGAATACATTATTAATGCATCCATATCGTTATATATATTCCGACCAAGGAATAGTTACAACATGGAAATTTCATTTTGGTTTAACCACAATAAACTATTTCTATTTCAATTGCTATACAGCCTATTCCCTAGGATTATCCAATGTTAGTACCGATATTATCCTTTTCAACTCGACCCCAAAAATATCCTTGATCCATATATTCTTTTTGATTTGTAATCCAAAATAAATATAATTAATTAAATCTCAAAAAATAAACTATTGATGAATCATATATGAAGGGGTTGTTATCACTGGTTTCTTTTCTACTAGTCTTATTATGTGGATGTTCATAAATATAAATGCACCATATATCTAAAAATAAAATCCCTTATAATTCCTTTTAAATCACATTTCAAATGAAAAACCCAATCTTCTTCAATTTTAATTCATGATATTTTCAAACTGTTTCAGACCCCTATCTGATTCATTTATCATGATTTAATCAATCAATGAAACCATTTTATTTTAAAACCATAATAACTCTAATTCATTTTTATGGGTTTTACGATGAACATTCCCAACACTAGATTTTAATTAGTTTGGTATCCTTATAAATTTTATTTAAAAATTATTATTTTTATAACACTTGTAGAAAAATTTAGAATCCATCACGGCTAATTCAAATTGGTTACAAATCAAGGTATATTTACAATTACTTACTAGGAATACCACACACATGGGAGGCCATAACTTGTGATATATTTACACATAAACATCTAAAAACACATAAAGTGGTAAAATATTAAAACAACTAAATCCAATTAATGAATATATCTAATTCCCACAATCAATGTATGAAAAGAGAATGGAATGCATGGAAGTCCAAATAGAATCCCACAAAAAATGTGTAATAGACTTCAACATTCTAGGAGAAGGGGACTGTAGTTAAATTTGACACGTAGTATGAATGAAATTCAGTTTATTATAGTTATTCCTTATCTTTTATTCATCGTCCAGGGATGTAATTGAATTAAATTACATATTTATAGATCATTAAATGTTTGATAAGAGAATGTATAGAGGTGGTACAATACCTAGTTACAAAGCTCAAAATCGTCATAAAAAAGAATGAAGTGATTTTCAACTCATCCCAAGGGAATTTCTATAATAATATGAAATATATAATATTATCTTCATGAAATTATTTTGATAGGCAGTAATTCTCAGTGTATGATCCCAAAAATAAGAAAAATAAAATATTACCCTACATATTACAAGATAACACTCTTCAAGGAGAACTCACCCCACAAGTAAGATAATATTGATGGTGTTTATCTAAGAGGCCCAGATCGTTCAGTATCACTATTAAGATGTATGTTCTAGAAGCCTAAGGTGATTGATAAATAGATATAATATCACACAAAAATTCACATTGGGGCACTACAAAACCTAAATTGATTAACCCTTTATATAGTTGAACAATTACCTTATATGTTGGTCATGTTGATACCTATTACCCATAGTATGGGAAGAAGATATGATATAGGATCCTAACATGGTCCTCACTAGGGACTCCTAGTATCCTACCATAGAAAAATACTAAAAAATTGACCATATCATTTGTTTATGAAATAATTCCTCACACTACCCTCTTGCGTGGTTTTATGTGGCAGTTAATCATAAGAAAACTACTCCATAATGAAGATAGAAAGGGCCTCAAGCTATCATGGATAATTTATATAGCATGTTATAATATAGAAATATTTTTTACAATGTAAATCATTCAATTATTTTTTACATTACACGATTCTAGTGTACTTTGGTTATGTCAGTGTATCATGCCATGTATGCATACATAACTGTGTCTGAGTACCACTTCTTTCCTTTATACTATGTTTGTTCTTATATACACTTTCATGTATATTCCGATGTAATATAATGGTACCAAACATGTTACCATATCATGTCACATTTAGGGTAACACATGTAACATGATGAGTGATACATATCCTTGCATGAAAACTCTAGAATTGTATAAGGACTCTGAAATATTTTTTCTCCGTACAACATGCCACCTAGTCAATAATATTATACAAACTTCATGTTTTCTATGTGTCTTCCACTCCTAAGAGCACTATAACATATTTCACCAAGAATTGAAATTGAGATCTCATATATAATATCAACCGACATTAATCCATTTACAATTACTATAATACATCCAATTTTTTTTATGATACATCTCTCATCACACCTCCATGTTGTGTTGTGAAACTACAATAATAGTGATATCAAAAAATATATTATCCACTATCATCATAACCATATCTTTAACATATATTATTTAATATTGGTAATTATTCAATATAGCAGTGATCAATTTTTCAATGATTTATTACCATATATTAATCATACTTTAAGTGAAATCAAATATTGATAATGGTGAATTAAATAATATGGAGAGAAATGAATAAAAAAAATGTGATGATTATTCCTCGACCAGTGCTCATGTTGGCCTAAATATGTAATAATAGGGAAAAAATTGATGGTGAATTATAAAGGAAAAATAGAAAATAATATCTATTATTAATAATATTATCTGATAAGACATCAAACAATATTAATTATTAAATGAACAAATTATCTCATAGAATAATTAATTCAAAATTGATATTAAAAAATAAAATATAAACTAATACAAAAACATATCTCTTATTTGGATAAATAATTGGTGACAAATGTTTATGTTCTGTATTCTATGGTGAGATCCACAATATAATTGTTTCACCAAATATTAATGCATGATTTGATATCAGGCCCTTCTAAATTATCCTCCAAATTTTATCCACTTAATTAAAATGGTTATATGTATAACCCTGGAATTTGTTCATAATAAGGACTACATAGAGGATCATTTATATTTAGTATTAATTAATAATCTAATGAAATAATTAATTTTATTAGTTATTATTCACCGAATAATGTAACTCAATACAAGAACCTTATACAATTTATAATTTTTTCATTCCTTGAGAAAACCATAGATGCCAAATTCAACAACATTCAAGGATTTATAATATGAGATACTATTCAAGGGTTAATCCATTATTTTTAAAAAAATTTCATTTAAGTGATATTTTATTTTTAATATTACCATAATATCATCCTTGTGGAATTCGAAGGATTTAATTCTCATGTTATCTCAGTTCCGAGATTTGAATATATTAATTATCAAATTCAATATTCATATATATTAAAACATGTATGTTACAATGGTAAAAAATGATTGTTTCATCACTTCAAGATGTTAAAATTCTTTTCCCGCTCCCATAACTTGAATATAATCAGTTTAATTAAAACTATTTGGTAATTTATTCATGTTTCAATGGGATAAAAAAGATAAATTTCTAAGGATGAAACCCTAAAATATCACTCTTGTTATCTAATTCTCAATGGTATATATTCATTTTGAGATTACCAACATCCCACATTCATCAGACTAGTTTCTATTGATTCTATATATTCCTTTCATTTGGACTATATTCCCAATTTACCATATTTTCGTCAAGATATATTATTAATGTTACAACTAGACTCTGCTGACACTAATTTAGTGTTTAGTTAGTTACATTGTTATAGAAAAAATGTAATATCACTACAATGAATCGACTAGTTTAGTAGTATATAAACACTAAATACATATATAAATCACATAATAACAAGTAAGAATTATAAAATTTCATAAGAACCATTATTTCATCATTGAACTCATTTATTGTTTGATTCATTACATCCTTTTGAACGGAAAAAAATTAATTTTGATCTCAGATTCATGGTAAGGTTTATATAAGATGGAAGAAAAAAAGGGAATATAATTTATATTCCCTGAGGAAGAATGGTGAATCCAAAAACTTTCGATTTAATTAATAAATTCATTTCAATGATCACGCAAGACTAATAACAACATAGAAACCATGTGGAAAATGGAAAATAAATTCATAACATATTATATGGACATTTCTATAAAGAAATGATCAAAACCTCTTAAAGAAGATATCAGAAATCATTATTCTCAATGACTATTAACAAAGACATCATTTTCATATAAACTGGTAGGTCTAATTATGACACAGATCTTATATGAAATGTATATTCCTTTGTCTAGTGATACTCATTGATGCATAGAGGGGATATTAGAAACATGGATCCACTAATCACATGAAATTTCTATATATTAATCATATTTTTAATGGTTAATACTACGAAATATTAAATTAAATTATAATAAAAGTAACTTATATTTAATCATGAATAAAGAACATAAATATTTCCCCCTAAATGAGATAACATACTAAGTAAGATTTTAACAACTTGTACAATATAAATAAATTGTTTACTTTTAATAAAAAAATAATTTTAAAATATTCTTAATACATCTATGATATTAAACATATTGACATGATTGAGATACATGATGTACATTAAATAATGGAATGTGATAGAGTGGTTGGTAACAAAAATGTGTGTGATCTCAAAATATTGTAAAATCCAATATCAGAAATAGATGATCACCAATTCACCATGAATTAAATTGTTATAGTAAAATCTTGCATTTTTAACGAAAATATAATTAATAAAATAAAAATAACATCATTATAAATATATGTAAGAACATATTTAAAAATAAACGTTAAGAACACTTTTAATTGCATTATAAAATTTTTTCCATTTTTTATTTATATCATTATAAATAAAAAATCCCAATATAGTTAGAATACTATTTTATTATAAGATTACTATGGAATCATTATAATAAACAAAATCTAGTACCTCAAAGTCAGTAGTTACATTATAAATTGAAAATTTATACAAGTAATCATATATCATATTACCATATATTTTATTATTCCTAATGAACAAGATAAATAGATGAAACTCACATTACACTTCATGAAATAAAATAACAACTAATTGAAATAAAAAATTATGTAGTATTAAAAACAGAAAAGGATTTAGTATTCATATCTTATGTAATGGAAAAAAACTAGTGATATCACATGCTCATTAAGGGTTAAATACATAAGATGATATCACAAATCAATAACAAATAATCAATAAGAAAAGAAAAATAACTAAATGAACATATCAATTACTCAATAAAATGGGTTATAAATATATCCCTAGATATTATATATTTCGTAAAACCATGGATAATAATAACACAATTATCTAGCAAGGAAATTATTCATACTGGAATTCACGATCTCAAAAATTATGATACCTGTACAGTCCAGATATTCTGATAAAATAGTTTAGTTAATGAGTCAACATAAATAAGAATCCCATTTAATTCTATGTTATTTATTTGTCGCGTAAGACTTGTGGATGTATCAAGAATCTATCTATAACAAAAACCCAATTAAATCAACATTTCTATGAATTCTCAATTTAGCGAATGATGAATTTAATTTATAAATAATATTCTTTAACAAAAAAAACCTCATTGAGTTATAAATACGTAACCTAAATATTTTCCTAATCAATCAAATATTAATCAATGTTATCCTAATTTAATTAAATTGTATATGGTTTAAGTAATGATCCTTTCTAGGAAGAAATTATCATTTTAAGAGATATTATATTTCTAATAATAAAATAAAATTGAATGTTAATGAAAAAAATTTAAAAAGTGAAAAAAATTTATAGTTAATTCATTATAAAAATAGGTTTTCTAAAATGGGTATGGTTTGGAAAAATAATATTAACATCATATAATCTAAAAACATACATTTGGGATTTTTCTAAGGAAATTTGATAGTAATCATTTTGAGAAAAATTAAAAATATTTCCTTAAAAAGGATAAAATGTCGAGTATAAATGAAAATTGAATTACTAAATTAATTTAATTTGTAAAGATTTTTTGAAACAAATTTTATAAAATATCTATCAAGATGAAAAAAATAGTCGATGTAGAATTGAAAAAATATCATCTTTTTTATTAAACATTTATATTCTTGATTCATGTTCCAGATAGTGGAAACATTCAAAAAATTGTAGAAAAAGTTAAATAAATTAATTTTAAATAAAATATTTTTATTTTATGAAGGATGAATAATATGATTCCCCAGTTAAAATTAATGTAATCCAAAATAAGTTGAGTCTTTTAAATAAATAATTACATATTTGGCAACATTCAATTTCTATCCCATTGAAATAGGAAACATGAATTGAAAAATTATTAATAATGAATATATTAATATTCTTGTTAAATATTTCATAACTTAATAATATAAACAACATACATGAAAATATGTGAATAATATCAAATATGTCACAATGGAATGGAAAATTATATAAAACTAGTAGAAATGACAATATACTTCAAGTATGAATAAATCAATGTATTGAATATTTTTATTAAAAATAAACCAACATATAAATGTTTATATGAATAATAAAATAATGAAAATTTAGTAAACGTTTAATTCTAGAACATCTATGAAAACTAAGAAGTAATAAAACATAATAAAAATAAATTGTCTTATGAAACCCCTAACCACTAAAAAAATTTAATTTCATATACCCAGATCTGAAATCATTAAAATTGAAACATAAAATTCCATTAATTATAAATTAATCAAGATATGATATTTAAAATTTGAATAATAGAGATCATATTACTGACGTTAGGTCCATAATAATAAAATATGACTCAACGAGCGAAAATTGAGGTGATATCACTTACCTTAGGTAAGACTCATCTGGTATGTTATTTATCATCACAAATAAAAAAAAATTATTTATTGTTTATATTCTTTAGAATTTTTTTTATATTTTATTCCATTTATTTTATTTAAAAGTATTTAATACATAATTAGTTGATCAATTGATTTTGGGTTGATCCTTTTGATGATATTTGTTTCGTATGTCCAAAATGATTTTCGAAATTTTTCTATGGAAAATTAGGTCATTGTATTTAATGAAGAGATTTTTTGTCAGGATATAATTAAATTTTTTAAAATATTTATAGTTTTTATACCAACCATTTAAAATGATTATGAAAAAATTATAAATATTGCAATCACGGAGATACAAAGTTGAACATACCGTTGAGTAATATATCCATTTCTCAATGATCAAAATCGATAAAAATAATTTATAATTTATATTTAAATAAAATTTATTTTAACATATATATAATATTTTAAAAAATAAATATATATAGATTTATGGTGATGTGGTTAGGAAAAGATTACAACCCTTCATGGTGGTGATAATCCACACATATACAAAAACAACTATATCATTTTTAAATTAATGTAAATGAATGAAAATAAATGAAATATTACCTTTACATATTGATAAATTTTTAATGAATATTATATATATATATATATATATATATTAACTGAATCATCGAATACATCTGTGAGTGGTGGCGATAGAAATGTTTTTACATCGGTTTGGAAGATGATTGTCCAACATCTCCACCAAAGAAAATTCGAACCTCATTTATAAGAACTTGAGATATATATATTTTAGGAAATTAACATAATAAAATCTCAGTATATGGGATATAATAATTAAATTATATAATCCAACAAGAATAATTTTTTTTAAGGTGGACGAATAATTAAAACAAAATCACTCGGTAAACAATGATCCCTATTCTTAAGGCAACCTCATTAGGTTTTCAACAAAATCCATCTGGTAAGAGTTTCCTAATAAAAAAGTCCAATATGTTTCATGATAAATATTATGTAAAGGATATTATATGGGATTTATTATAAATAATGATATATATTTTTTAGGAACATATGATAGGTGTTTCCCTTTTATAATTCACTGAAGGGGTACTTTTGGAATTTCCAAAAGCATTAAATGGATTTGAATAATTTCTCAGAAAAAAATAATTCAAAAAAATATTACAAACATAAGATGAATTTTTTTAATGATAATATTATCCTATAAATTATTTAAAGATTAATTTTTTATTCACATATCTCTTTTTAACTAGTGTTAAACAATTTTTTTCAATTACCGTGATAAGAAATGTTTTACAATTTGTGTCAATTATAGCTACTATACAAGGAAAAATATTCATGAAATGGACTATTGATGATATTTCAAAACATTTACCAATAAAATTTTATATTATATGAATTTTTGGAAGTTAAAATCCTTTAATAAAAGTATATTTATTTATAATATAATTAATTTTATATTTTGAACTATTTATAGAATTTATGTTGAAAGCCACATGGAATCAATGGAATTAGAATATATTGATTAAAAACAATATAGAATGATATATTTTCATAGAAAAAATTGGAAGAGAATAAATATTTCAAATTACATTAATTTTAGTATTAATATATTTATTTATTTTATTTTAGAACTCATTGATTATATATTTTGTCAGTGTTGCGTATAAATTTAATGTAATTTTTTCATCCCTAAAAAATAGAATTAAAATAATAAGTAAAAAATAATTTTTATTCTAAATATTTACTCATAATAAAAAAATATTTTCAAATTTACATTAAATAAAATATTACTAAAATTAAATGAATTAAAATAAATATATTGTATTTTCATTATCTAAATTAATATAAATGTCAAATTCATGGAATAATAGAAAAAATATTATATATTTAATGTTTATATGGATATGGACTAAATAAAAAAATAATGTTTCATTCTTAATATTTATTATTTTTACATTATTTTAAACAATATTTGACTAATTTACCCTTACTATGTGGATAATTATTATCTATAGTTAAAATTTATAATAAATAAATTAAAATATTCTATAAACCAAAATCATTCCATCCTTTATTAAAATATGTAATAAATTTTTCATGATTTATTTCACATATGTAACATTATTTTATGAAAAATTTAACACATAAAGCTTGGAGATAATCAGTTTCTCTGTAAAATTCATTTTTATAGGAAAAGATGATTTTTCACCATATCTATGAATAAAAAATTAATTATATGAATTTCAAATAATAAATATAGATATATAATAATATATTATATTAAGAAAATTATTCACTATTTTTTATCTTAGTTAACTAAAATAGAAAAACAATTTTCACATAAAACTGATTTAAAGAAATAAAATTAAGAATAAAAATATATTTGTAAAAAACCTTGAATATTGATTATTAAAATGAAATTAATTAGATTATTTGAATGAAAATGGGAAATTTTCACTTAAATAAAATAATATATATATATATATATAATTGGACTTTAAATTACATGACTCAAAAAAATGAAATTTATCTAAATTCAATATTTAGCGCTATTCACTGAAAATACAATATTTCCAAAAATAAATTGAACATTTCAACATATGATAATATTTATAAGGTGATTTGAAAATTTATATCACTTTTATAAAATACCACTAGTATAATTAGAAAAAATTTAAATATATCATCCACCTGAAGATGGTAATAAAATCTTTTTTAATGAAATCATATATTCAAAATCATAAAAAGTAGTTATTGAAAACTGTGTAAATAATTTTTAATATTTATTCATTTAATTAGTTTTGATTAGAAACAATATCAATATATATATTAATATATTGTTAATATTATATGAAACTACCAGTTTAATTATAAATTTCTAACTTTAACATTTATATAAAATATTTCTTGGGTCGTTTAACTTCGGTGTGGCATTCCAAATAGAAAATTGATTTCAATGTATTTATTATAAAACAAAAGGTCATACATTTCCATCATTATAAATTAATTTTAACATAAACTCATCTATAATGTTTTTTATATTTTAATCTTACATTATACGAAGACCATATCATAAAAGCATTTATAAAACCACAACATAAAAATTCAATGGGAAAAATATTCTCTTATAGAATATAAATAATAATTTGTTTTAATGTTTTATTAAATTAATAGGAATTTAAAATAATGACATAGATAAGAATACCAAAACATAAGGAATAATAAATAGTGATTTAAAAAAAATTAGGGGAAATTTAACTATTATAAATCCACAAATCTATGATTCTTTAAAAGACCATTGATTCAAAAAATGAAGGGGAATTTATATAATTTTAATTTGATGTTTATTTTTAATATGTAGATTTGTCCAATTAAAATTATTATATATAGAACGGTTAAAAATTCATACTTCAAATATTTCTATTTCATAAGAATAATTTCACCCTTTTTGTTCATTTATAATGGTCGACATTATTTTTTACACATCGAAATGAATATCCAGAATAACACCATTTTTCGTGAAGAACTAAAAATAGCTATTATGTAATAATAATATCCATTAATAAGTGAAGAGTATTTACATATATCTCTAAATATTAACTAAAACTATAATGGATTTCAGAAGTTAAAAAATATAATAAATAAATTTCATAACATCAAAATTGACACCCAAACTTCAAGATAATATATACTCCCACAATCTATTAAGTAAAAATAATGTTAATTTAACCTAGAAATGAAATTGGACATTTTTTTATAACCTATTCAACTTTTTTTGTGTTTCATCTTTATAGACATCTCATATGCAATGTGTTTTCAGCCGATATTTGTGATTCCAATTTTCTATAAAATTATTTATATAATTCTTCCAAGATTAAAAAAATATACTAAAAATCAAGAATATAAATTAATCAATAGAAAAATTAACTAAAAAAAATACTAAATAGAATAAATTATTTTCAAAATACATAAAAATTATTTATTTACTACGATATTATAAACAATAATTATGATATTGACACTTTAGTTTACAAGTTATTATAATCATTTTTCTAGAGAATATAAATAAATTATTCTTAAAGAAAAAGATTGAATAAAACATTTACTAAACCAAATGGTGGTTCTCCCATTTTTGTTTCCTAAAATATCCCTAATCCTCTTAAAATTACAGCACACATTACCTCAAATAAATATCTATACCGCTAATTATATGATCAACAACAAACTTATTAACCTATTAAAATTTATATTCATCACATATCACTATGGTATATAAATGGTTTTTGTAGATTATTTTCTTTAATTTTTCATAACTATTCATAGATAAATTGTTAAATGACCAAAGTATAACCCTTTTAAGTTAAAACTAGGTGATCTATAAGGGAACAATAAATATGCACCCAAATGATAAGATAGATATACCCAACCAACTCATTACAGGGTTCTTACAACAAGATTCATTTGGAATTATTTTTTTCATTTCTAGTATCTATATGGATATTTATTTGATAAAAAACCAATCAATCTCAACAATAAAAAATATTTTTAAGTTATAATGTAAATATACATATAATTAATGTCATTCATAGGGTTATATTCATTATTATATAGATTCTTAAATCTATTTACCAACATTTCCATTAAACATCATCTAAAATCATATTTTAATATCACAAATCCAATAACATAGATCCATTTCATGGTTTTTTTATATTTTGACTAGAACAATAGAATTTTATCCCAAAAAAATAATTAAATAGTAATAGTAAACTAGATATATACTTGAATCTCAGAATTCACATGAGGGAAAAAATTAAAACCTAGTTGATGTAAATATTATTCATCATTGAACCCATTCAAAGATTCCTTATTAATCTCACGACGAAAGGGAATAAATGGTGATATCAGATACCATGTAAGAATTATGTATAATTTAATCTATCATGAATCAATATGGTATAATTTTATATTTCTATGTAAAAAACTGAGAAAAATTTCTATATAATCAACAACATGAACAATAAATTCATCAATTGATAAAACCATTATGGCAATCTCGTGGATAGTAATAATTATTTTTTCAATGATTACAATGCATAATATTAGACTTTATTTTATTTTTACTATCATGAAAATACATAAATAATGTTTAATTAATTGGTATGTATACACCACAAACCAATATAAATATAGCTTACTAATTTATCTCATGAGACTATAGCATACATGGGGGGATATTAGTAACTAGTCCCCTCCAATAACCTCATGACCAATTCATTAATAATATATTTGTTGATCATTTCAATTCATAAACAATATCACTTATATATATATATATATATTAACTAATTAATATGAAATATCAATATTTGTGATGACATTAAAATAACATTCATTGTAAAATACCATATGTAGATATTGTGCATGTTTTAGAAAATGATCATATCCATGATACAAATAATATAAATATATTAGAGAATTTTAATATCCAATGATCATATGAAAGTGAATATTTCAATAAATAGTTAATGACCAAAAAATAATAATAGGAAAATGATGACCATCACAAAATGAGATAAATAGGTTTTGTAATTACATTAACATATTTTGGGAAATGAAATAAAATGGAATTAAAACACTAATATAATTTTTCATTAAATTGTATTAATAATAAAATAGTATAACATTTATTGTCGATGAAAAATATTTATGATGATGAAAATTATTTTAAACACCATATAAATTAAAAAAAATAAAAATTTCAGTATATAGTGAATTTCAATAATGAACATTTAAAAAAAATATGAAATATTAATTTAAAAAAATAAAATATAAATGTATATGTAAAATTTCATTCATAACTAATTTAACTAAATATAGTGGTCTTTTGTAAACCAATGTTTAAAAATAATGATATGGACAAAAAATATACCCATGGATGATAAAAAATAAAATATGCTTCTATTGTAATGATTTATATTATTCATTAAAGTTATAATATGAGAAAAATTTGAAAAAATTGGAAACTCCTAAAATATTTAGAGGATAATAAATTAGAACGATTTTATTATGTATGGATTAAAAAAGTACTTCAATGAAAATAATGGAAACCCCATGTATATTAAATTTTAAAATAAATAAATACATTAGTGGTAACTTTTAAATTTTAATCCATTGAATGTATAAACTTGTATTAATGTAGTCTTAATTATAAATAAATCAGTATTAATATTAAATATATCATTATGTTAGTATATACCCCACATAGAAGTAAATATTTTCATAATATCATATATATTTCAATGAAATGGAAATTTAGATGAAATCCCACAAAAATATTATACCATTGAAAATAGAATTAATAAATATATTAATTATTTATATACATTATTAATCTACAATAAAAAATTGAAATTAAATCTAAACTAATAATTCTTCATTACATATAATATTAAAACATTAGAGACAGTGTTAAAGTAATATAATGTAATGAAAATAGAGTTACAGAACCTCATACCTCTTGGAATTTGTGTTATATAATAACCTTTGATGAAATACTTAAAATATTAACCTAAAAATTTAATTATTCATTATTCAAGATATTTTATAAAAAAACATGATGTATGTAAAATAAAAATTATAAATATGGATCATTAAAATAAAATATATCGCAACAAGGGAAATTTGAAATGAAATCCATTATTATGTCTAACTCATCACATACATTCTTTTTCTTTATGAATAATAAAAATATGTTAATTATTTACATTCTTAAGAATATTTTTAATTTTTATTATTAATTTTAAACAATGTAATATGAATTTAAATGTATTTCTTAATCGATTATGTTCACGTCGAATATTTCGATGATATTCAGTCCAAATGTACCAAATGAAATTTTTACTATCAATATGGTAAAAATAGATATTATTACATAATCTAAAGGTTAATAATCATGATATAAATATAATTATTTTGCAATATTTTTACATAATAAACCAATAATGATTTATATTTTTGAAAAATTAACAACATTACAATCATACAGTTGGTAATCATCATGTACACATGAGTAACATTAACATTTTTCCACAATGAATATTGAAAGAAAATTAGTGTTAATTTAAATTTATAGAATGATAATTATAACATAATTATCATATTATTTTATAAAATAAACTAATATATTATAGTCAAGTGAATTAATAATGAAAAAAACCTCATCACCTTGTAGAGGTTGAAATCCACTTGTATGTACGAACAATGTTATCATTGTTAAACTAATTGAAATGTGTGAATTTTAATGATATATTACATTTATATAAAAATAAATATTTCCTGAATATAATATACATATAAATTGTTAATTTACAATTAAAACCATTTTTTGGTGGGGATGGAATAAAAATTAGACTGGTTTGCAAAGAGGCTATCCATCATAAACAAAAATAAAAATTTCATTTCCCATTTTAAGAATGATGATGTTGATATGGGACTTTAAATAAAATAAAAAACATATCAATATTTAATACATTAATATTATTATATTTGAATGGTTGAATAATATTTTATATAGGTGTACATAAAAATAAAACAAAAAATATTTATTAATAATGACAACTCTTCTTTGGATACCTCTTTTAGTTTACACCAATTCCTTCATAAAAGGGGGTTCATACTAAAAAAAAGCATATATGATGTTTTATGGGAAAAAATGATATTTTATTAATTATTTTCTAATAAAATGGTTTATTATTTTTGGATAAAAGAAGAGATGAGTTTCCCTTAGTTATGTGAGGGGGGGGGGCGTACATTTGGAATTTCATACAGTATAAATTTATTGTAAATAAATTCTCATTTAAAATACAATCAAAAAAATTATTTCTATTTTTTAGTTTATATATGGTTCAAAATAACATCATCCAGTAAAAGTTTTACACGTTTATATTAGGTATTAGCAATTATCTATTTTTTAACTTTTCTTAACCATTTTTTACAATTATATTGATACAATATTTCTACAATATATGGGAAAATATAACTACTATAAAAATAAATATTTAAAATAAATGGACCATAGATTTTAATTTGAACCATATACAAATTACATGGAAATTTTTTTATATTTTTTGGAATTCCAAATCATCTAATAAAATATTATTTTTTATAATATGTCTATAATGTCATATTTGGATCAATTAAGTTATTTTGACATTGAAATCAATATTGAAGGTTTTAAATTAAAATTTATTCAAGAATAAATAATCTAAAATCAAATATATATCTTTAAAGAATATTTAAAATAATAATTATTTAATATTTTATTAATTTATAATTTTTTTAATTTAATTATTAATTATTATATTAATTGAATAAATACAGTGTTTATGTTGCCTTAGTGTTTAAGGTGATTATGTAATGAATCAAAACTAAATTCTTACTATCTTGATAAAATGATTAATTTATGTTTCAAATATGTAAAAATAATATTTCATAGGTTTTATTTATCAAATAAAAAATTCATATAGAAATTAAAAATATGAAAGATAAATTTAGTTTCTTTTAATTATATAAAAATATATAATGGATAAATTATGTTCAAATATAAAAAAGTCAAATATTAATATTATGAATGGTTATAGAAGAAATACAGTCATTAAATAAAATTAATCAATGTGTTATAGTCATTTTCTGTCATTTTCGTTTTATTTTGAATCATAGCTTTCTAGTTAACCCTTATCATGGTAATAATTATTTACTATTCATAATATTAATAAATACTAAATAGAGTTGGGTCCAATTTAAAAAAATTATAACTCATGATTATATTTTTGAAATTTATTTTTCAATATTAAATTCACATGTGTGGTATTTTTTAATATAATTTTAACCTCAGAAATTGTTAAAAAATTTGGTTTCTAGGGCAACACATTTTCAAGGATAAGATGATTCTTCATTAATTATACAACAATTAATCATCATTTTATGAATTTAAATTCATAATATATATATACAAAATCTAAAAAATTAATTTAATATTTTCCCATATGGTGTTTTTAGTTAATTAAAATGTGACATTATTTTGAACATTACCACAGAATTAAGAAAAATCAATTTTAATTAAAAAAATTTATTTTGATCAAAATGATGGAAATTTATTATGTAAATGAATGTATTTAGGTTATTTTAAATAAAATGGATAATATTAAAAAAATTTACACAATAAAATGTAATGGTAGAGTAAATTACATGATTTAATTAAAATAATTGATTTATTTATAAATTTTTTATTTTAATATGTAACTAAAAATCATTTCTTTTCAGAAAAATATCATTATATCCCCATAAACTGATTTTGATATTTTGATTTTAAATTATAAATAATTTTTATAATATATAATTTCTAAAATTTTAAAAAAGTAACTTTATGATCCCATTCAAAAAATAATAAAAATCATTTTATAGGAATATTGTTTCTTAAAGAAAAAAAAATTATTTTACAAAACATTGAGATACTATTTCCAAATAATTAAATGAAATATTTCTTATAATTAAAAAATATATATATATATAGTTAATTTGTTAATCGAATTTTTACTCTCAAATTGAATGGTTTGGTTATGAATGTAAAATATAAATAAAATATTTCATGAGTCATTTATGCTTACTGTTGCATGTAGTACACGCTATTCAACACAATTCAATTATTTAAAAATATCAGGGTGTAAATGAACATATAAATAAAAATTCAAATAATCTGAATGAATTTTTTTTGGAAATTAAATAATAAAGTGTATGCTAAAATAGATATTCATTTCACGCCTATAGTAAAAATTTACATATTTCTAAAAACAAAAAACAAATTCCCTTCAAAAAATTTCAATAAAAATTAAAAACATGAATAGAAATTAAATTGAAAAAAAATTTATAATAGTAATAAAATATTAAAAATATATTGAATGAATATATTGATGTGTAAAAATACCTAGAAATAAAACTTCAAAACTAGTTTTTTAGAATAAAGTCCCTTAAATATTACTTAGTTATTGATTATTTATCCAACAAGAGAATAAATAAGAAACAATCATATAAAATATAAAGTAGTAAGAATATATGTGGTTTAAAATATTATTAACACATAAAATCAGACCAAACATCAACATTAATAACACTAATATTAATGGAGAATATAACAGAAACCCCTTAACTTGGGCCTCTAATAAAGAATACATATTTGATGATACTTAATAATGAAATAAATTTCCAAAAACACATTAATTATATAAATTTTCATCATTTCCCAAATATAATGGTCATTTTCTTGTAAAATAAAATCCATTCATTGAATAATTTTTAGTTGCATTGACCATTTTATGGTTGTTCGCTGAGTTTATACATAATTAAATTAAAATATTGGATGAGGTTAATTGTGTTATAATATGGTTCCAAATTCCTAGAATTTTATTAATTTCATGAATATCAATTTTAATCAATATATTCTACTTACGAATCATACATTCATACCAATAATAGAAAAATGAATTGCATTGCTACATGGGGGTGGTTGTTTATACATGCACATGAGATATGTTGTCATTTTTCAACAGATTTATTTTAAAAAAAGATATATGATATGTTTTATTTCAAGGAAGATAATCATGTCCAAAATATCATATATATTTAATCAAATCCAAATTTATAACCATAATTGTTATATAATATTAGTAAATCAATTGCATCACTATGTGGGGTTGTTATCCCATATATACAATCATAGAAGGTTTTCCTTTTCAACATGATATTAATGGTATAAAAATATATTAAAAACACAATAAAATATAATCTAAATATACTTGATACACCAGATTAATTTTTTTTATAGATGAAATATTTTCCAAGAAGTTATAATTTAACATTATTATATAAAATAAAATAAATTGGGTTTTATAAAAAGTATTGTTTTATGAATTAAAATGAATTTAAAGCATAAATAATACTAATGTTGATCGCATTGGGATAAATTGAATTGTTTTAAATAAAGGCAGACATATATTTATTCGAATCAAAACCTAAACCTACCAGACCATTGAAAAAACATGATTCAATATAATGAACTAAAATTATTATTTTTTGAATAATAATATTACTTAGCTATACCATTTATTAAGAATATATTTCAATTCTCAAATTTATAATTTTATATAATTTATATTAATAACTATATATAATTTTTTTAATTGAAAATGTTTTCATTAACATTGAGGTTATTCTTATATAATTATATTTTTATAAAAGTGAGAGTTTTGTAAATTCGGTATTTTTTACTATAACAAAAAAAATAGAATATTGATTAAGAAAATATCTAAGAATTATCCTAGATTAATTTTTATATAATTAATTAAAAAATAAAATTATTATCTCCACATTAAAATTTTAATTTCATTGGATTTATCTTTTAATTAAATTCTACAATTACTTTATGCTCACTACGCAATATATTTATTACAAAGAATGTATTAATTCAAATAATTGAATCTTGGATGTTATATCATTCCCTAAATCAAAAATTTATTCATATAAAATACTATAATTCCACTTCATGAACATATTTGGTACTTTATTCTTTATAATGTATTCAAGATTCCTTTCATCCTATTATTTTTTGTGATTTAATCAATGTACATACACCAATGGAGTCATCTGATTCTAAAACACTTGTTCACTATAGTAATGAATTGTCATATTCCGTGATGTTATGATAAATCTAATTATAACCCAATATACTCATAGTTTTCCACATGAGTGGGTTTTAGAATTTTTTTCATAAAAAATTAATTATTGAATACATCATGAACATTAAATATACTAGGTTTTATTTCAAAATGGAAGACATGAAATTGATTATTTCTAGAAATTCAAAAAGTATGTTGAACCTATGATTAATTTCTATATCTTGTTGAACCTTACTACAACTTTACATGGAGGTTACTTTATGAAAACAAGATATCCATCATGAAATACTAAATCCCCCCATTGGATATATACATATATTTTTCCATCATTGTCCTTTAGATGAATCTAATAGTTCCCACTTCCATCATTGTCTCCTCATTAATTTCTATGTCAAAAATATTCATTTAACCAACAACCTCACAACTTGTTGTGTATATCAATATTTAATGATAATTGATTATATTGATCTATTTGGATTCATAAATAAATGATATTATTTTATGAAATTCTCGTAATGGTAAATAATAATCCCGAATACATTTAATTTCATGTGTTCATGACCACAAGTTGTCTTCTATAATTGAAAGAGTTCATTTATACTATCTATGAACAACTGGATACTATCCAATTATCAAATGTTTCTTGTTGTTGAGGAATATTTGATAATTATTCTATAATTATGTTGAAATCTATTTGTCAGGATTATATACAATTGATTGTGGTTCTTAGTATATTCCCACTACTTAATAAATCATTTTTCATGACACAATTTAGAAATATCTTATTCTAGTGAATAAATGTTAGAATGTAGTAAGGTGGTAAAAAATACCATATTTCCTCATTATTATTAGTGTCATTTTCAATCTATTGAAGAAACCCATTGTAATATCATGTCATTTAAAAAATGAAATATATATACTATTAACTAATTATTTTAGATTTTGTATCTATTCAATTGAATGTAGGCCAGACTATAATTTTGAAACATAGTTTACACTTTCATGTATCATATTTTCATATTTAAATAATCCTTTATTTCATGAATCATTTTATTGCTATGAGGTCAAAATGAGGAATTTTATCTATGAGAATCATCTAATAATAATATTTTAATCTAAGGAAATGTGGAAGGACATATAATCTTTCAAAATTTGAATATTAAATCTTCATTGGTTATGTTTAACAACTTCATATACTTAAAATATATTTTTTAATATTTTTATTATATATCTACGATCTTTTTATAAAATTCATAATGTATTTTTTTGGAATTAATTTTAGATAACTATGTGTTCTCTTCTTCTATAATGATTCCATATCCAATGTTACATAATCTACTAATATAGTATATTTATTAATATTCTATTTAGTAAAACCCCATAATATTTAATTTTCAATAGATTATCAGTCTTACATTACTTCATAGGGTTGTAGGGTATTGATAAATAATAATCCTTGATTAATTATATCCACTGCCACTAGATCATTTTGATCGCATTCTATAAGAAGATGTATTTCAATAATTTTTTATAAATATATATTTCACAATTTTCACCATAATTATAATTCCAATTATCTTCAATGTAAATATTATGTATGCCAACATTAAATGATTGTTATGAAAATTTTGATTGGAGATCTTTATCAACCATGATAAATAGGAAATGATTCTATCATTCTGTATGTTGAAACAATCAGTAACTTTACTTTATGAATCACTATTTATATGAACTCTAATGCTACCTATTGTTAAATTTTATACTGATCAGTTGACTAGTTCCCTATTTAATTCATCGGAAATTTTCTTTACATTATTCTTCCCATATAATCATAACTTTATTATATGTTAACATGATTAAAAGGGAATATAATTTAGAAGAATTCTAATGAAATGTTTATAGTAACTAGCTAATCCATGAAAACTAAATACATCATTTATATTCATTAGGGGTGGAATTATATCATTTCTATTTTTTATTAGATTAACTGGTTTTCGTGTTTTATAGATTATATATAAATTTTATGAATCATCCAAATCCAGGAATTATCATTTTCTAAATTTTCCAAATAACTTGTTTTCACAATGCAACATAATAATTATTACAGAATAACATGTATTCTAATCATATCATTTCATTAATTCAGGAAACCATCAATAAATATTAATCAAATCATCATGATAATAAATTAAATACCAATTCATATGGTTCATAAAAAATATTGTTTCATTATTTAATCCAAAGGAAATTACATTATATTTATTACATACATACATTATTCAAGATTATTTCATTAAAATATCATCCTTCATTACTCATAGATGATGAAACGTTGAACGCATCTCAATCACTAGAAATAATTTAGAATGTTACTATTTATTAAACAGGACAAAAAAGAATGTTAGATCATACATGTTACTTATAGTAATGGAATTGATTTTCATGTAATCAATGAATAATGCATAATCCCATATTTCATCATAACTACAATAATAGGGGTTAGCAACAATCGAGTTCTATGGTGTATGAATTTCATAGAAAAAAATGTGCAATTTTATTCAGTTTCTCTATCACCACATTGTTTATTTAATAGTGTGTCTATCATATGTGTTTTTTATTTGAGATGAGATAAATAGAGAACTCAGCATCATGGTTAGGTAAGTTGTTTATTTTAATTATTGAACGATAGGAATATATTCATGTACAATAGGTATAACATTTTTCTCTGGACATAATTTTTATTTATAAGTCTCATAATATATTTTAATGGAATATTTTAACTATGGTAAAATACTAGAGGTAGATACATAATTTATATATAAAATATAGTCACTCATATGAAGAATTGAGATTCAACATCTTCATTATTAATTATAATTTGTTTCTTTTAGAATTAATTTTTTTTCATTATAAATTAGATGTGAATAAAAACCAAAGATTATATCAATGTATAATATTTTAATAGTAATCAAGATTTCAAGTACTATAATTATATGTGTTATATAATTAATATACTAACACATCCTCACTTCAATAAAAGTTCTACAACGAGTCTTTATTAAAGATATTCATCGTAGTGTGGTAAAGAAAATATCTTTTTTTAAACATGGAATATATAAAAGATTAAGATGTAGAAGAATAAAAAAAATACAATTGGTCTATTTGAGGATATGATCAATGTAAGTACCCTAAAATATTTTTATATTAAAAGAAAACATATTAATAACAAAGTATTGGTACTGTCCACATTAAATATTTTATGTTATGTTCCCTTGATGATTGTTATATTGATCTAAATAATTATTAATCTCAATATAGCATTTTAAGTTGATTACAAATATATTTTTTCTTTTCTAGGAATTCAAGTGCCTTATAGGACCATTCTCCATGCATAAAATTGTATCACATTCTCTATAACCATGAAGATGTGCATTTGGTTCCATATTTATCACATGTTAGAAAGGTCGTCATCCCTTTATTCATATTTGACACATTCATTTTCTTAATTGGTTCTCATAAAATATATTATTTCATCAATTTATCATGAGGATATATTACCTAGTAAATTAGTTATCCATCTATAAGGAAGTTGATACTATATTAACAAATTGATAAACATATTTGAAACTATTATGCTATAGAGACTTGGTTAAATCCCTTCAACGAAACTGTCAGTATTTCTTTTCATATTACATATCTAGTATGGATCATACATGGTTAGCCTTTTAAAGATACCCTCATACTCAAGAACACTATATTCTTACATATAATTTAAATTGATGAAATTAACCTCTATTTCATCACTCTATTGTTGAAAAAATTATATCTAAAATAATATTTTTTAAATTTCTCCAATAAATAATATTTATATCATTAACTTTATTTTTATTATATGAAAATAAATTCCATTGAATGATTTATCCATCAATACAATATGATTTAAAAATTGATAGATTCCATTTACTATATACCATGTATGGGAATAATATTACATGATACATTATCCATTTTCCATATACCAATGTATTAGTTTTTCCATTACAAGTTAAAGGAATCAATTAAATGAATTGATCCATCATAGGTGAATTGAGTTGTTGAAAAACTAGTTTTGTCCATATTGTAATGATAGTCACTATAGCCTATATCAATAACCGTGATATTCCTGTGATCTACATACCACAAACACCAATAAATAGGTATACTCAATGAGAAACCCTTATATTTCCCATATGTGTGGAATCCCTTATTTCAACTAGGTTTATTCTCTAATGATTTGAATAGAATCTGTTATCTTAATAAAATCATGAATATTGAGAAATAACATAAAAAACTATATTGATAATTCTTCCCAAATACTGTACGTGATTTTCATAAACCTCATGTTTCATTTTTTATTTAAAATCATTAACCCATGTTTTATACAAAAAAATTGTATAATACCAACTATGAAACCCTAACTCTATAATCCCAGAGTCAGTGATTACATCAATACATTGGTATAACAAAAAAGAGATCTCACCATATATGTTAAATTATTTTTTTAGTCTTGAAAAACTAGATACTTATATGATTATCAAACTACATTATAAATATAAAATCATTGAAAATCTAATATTCATTATTCCATAAAATTATTCATAAAAAATTTTCCTATCATATGTAATGGATAATCTAAAGGGTTAGGTAAGATTCCTAGAAAGGTTCACCATAGTGGATGATAGTGTGAATAAATGAGGCATATTCTATATTACAACAAGAATATACAATAAAATTTCATTCCATAAAATATGTTCTAAACTAAAAATCTATATATAATATTAATATATAAATCAAATTGACCGGGAAAAAAAATTCATAATAAAATAAATAAATAATTATAGAAAATAAAGATCATATATTGTCAATTATGAAATCATGATTCTTTCCATCATGAACATTCATCAAATATATCATTCCAAATTAATGGGTAGGTTCATAATTGATAACATCTAATATGGAAGGAATTTTTTTCTGTCTCGTGATACTTGTTATTTCATTAAGGAAATATTGATAATTAGCCCCCTCCAATTATTTTCACATAATATTCATTCCTTTTATTTAAATGAAAAATACAATTCATTCTAGAAATTAATATATATAAAATATTATTTTTATTTAATCAATAATATGGAAAATAAATATTTCTATGAAAATTTAATTAATTACATAATATGAATCCTTATCTTGTACAATATATAGAATTTTTATGTAGTTAAGGAATCATAAATGTAATATAATTTTTTTTAATAAAGTATGATATTAAAAATGCATCCATAATGGAAAAACCTATGGTCTAATGAATAATTGAGAGTGATAAAGAACATGATCAGAGAACATGAATGATCTCAAAATAAGGTATATGAAAGTAAATAAAATCATAAGAGTGTTGTATTATTAGTAAAACTAATGATTTATAAATTAAAATATAATCAATAAATATTAAATCAAACAGTTATTTTATCATATATTAAATGAGTTAAAATCAATTTTTTTAAATAAACTTTTTTTAATAGTATAGTACAATCCGAATCAATTTTTTTATTATTTTCATTAAAAGTCCACTTTTAGGGAAAAGTGGGAACCTCGCCAGTCCGATTACAGCCTACATAGTCAAAATTCAAAACCAGGCCAAATCAAAATTCAAAACAATGGCCACCGCAACAAAAACCAAACTTCGCAAGTCACACACCATAGAATTTCACGCTGACAATGCCATCACCATAACCAGTAGTCATCATCACACCATCGTCAGCTCTACCAAACGTCAATCTGTCATCTCCTGAGTCACCACCTCGTCGGCGATTTCAAACTATCGGAGAACCTCCTACCACCGCACACCCGCACCGTCGTCCGAAAACCCTCATTGCATCGAGCCATTGTAAACAATAGTGCCTTGTCTGCAAACCTCATCCCTGGACCCATCATCATCATCACCGGATTGGTACCAAACCTCGCCGTCACCTAACTATCGTCGTCACCAGCTACCTCATGAAGCCGCCTGCTCAACCTCACATCCCAAATAACCTTGGAGACCACTACGAGCTCCACCTCAGAGAGAATAGTGGAAGCCTGGATCCAGTGGAGAGAAAAACCGGGCTTTGCAGGACAAAATAGCGGCAAGACCATCGTCATTTTGGACCACGAACCAGGGAAGCCATACACGTCACACCACAAAACCGCCCTATGCTGACACAACACAGCCAACACTCCAACGTTGAACCATCAATAGAAAAACGAAAACCCAAATAGAAAAATAACCCAAAATCACCGAGACCACGAAAGAAATAGAGGGATTGGAACCCTTGGGAGGAAATGAAGAAAAATAATTAATAGTAAAAGAGATGAGAGGGGATAAAAACTTATAGAGAACAGGGGCTGAAACCCTGAACTATGAAGACCAGAGATACCTAGAGGAACCTCAATCGCCAAACCACAATCCTAAAAGCTCAGTATACCCTCCACTCCAGATTTGACCTGGATAGGAGCGGTTGGATTCGAGGCCAGGGCGCAGTAAGACGAGCCAAGATGAGAGACCTAGAGAACCGAAAGGAATCCAGGAAACATCGAAAAAGAATGAAGAGAGGACCCGGAGAGATCGCAACACTGCCAGGGAGGAACCCTAGGAAGATGAGGAATCTGAGAAGAAAGGGGAGCCCGAGAGCACACCTGGAGAGTGGGGACTCATCCTCCCCTGAAATCTGATTACATTTTCATCAATTATAGATCTAATTAGATGCCATAATTCAATAAGAGAGAACCTATGAGTATATCAGTAGTACCATTATCATTTGAAATAATATAAATGTGGATTTACAAAATTTGCTGAGAAAAATATTTTTTTAAATAAACCATAGAAACATATAATTTATTATTCAATGAGAAGAATAGATGTGATGGTGTGAATTTGTTTTGTTTTGTATAAATTAAAATTAATATGTGTTTTCATACCTTTATAAAAAAATTACATTATTTAGTAAAAGAAATAATATTTAGGTTAAAAAAAATTTATTGAAATAAATTTTGTCTAATATATTCAATAAAAAATCATTAGTAAAATTTTATATTTTCTTCCAAGAATTCTAAAAAAATATGGGAATTAAAGAAACATATTTTGAAGCAAAACCATAAAAACTAATTTTTATATAAAACACCATAATTTTTAACTTACATATTTATTAACGATCCAATATAAGAAGAAATATAAAAAAATATCTAATCTAAAAAATAATTATAGTATAATAAAATCAATTTTATTTAATATATTTAAATCATATATACTTCCTAAATGATAACGTAATATAAATAATGTTGAAATATATTGATATTGTAATAGAAATGACTTACCACAAGTCTCTTCTTAGTTGTATTGTTTCATCCATGTTTATAATGAATTAAAATTTATAAAATACATTAATCATAATATTTTTCATCTATATTAAATTTTAGGGTCATTATATAATCATTTTATAAGATTTAAATTAATGGATATTACTTACATCAACCACTTTATATTTATTATGTTAGTTTCAAGAAAATTAAAAAACCATATTTGATATAGTTAAATGAGTTATAAAATTTATCCACAATTTCTTGATTATTAATTATTTAATGACTAAAATTTTAATTCATTATAAATTTTTTATAATTTTCCATTAATGATGTTATTATAGAATCTCTTCAAATCACTTCATAGAGGTTTCATTTCACTCATATGTAGAGTCAACGTTATCACTCTCTAATGGATGAAAGTAGAATACGGTGCATGACATTGTATTTCTATAATCAAAATTATATAATAAATATCACATACAATTTATTAAATTATCCATTATATTAATAATACTAATTATTAGTTGAAAAAAATATAATGAAGATATTTGTAGACCGCATATAATAAATACTCATCAGAGAAGTTTTTGTTTTCCATATAATGGAATGGAGGTAGAGAATGGTTTTCTCATAATCATAAAAATATATTAATATATTTGGGATAATAGATTACTATTTATAGGATAAAAACATTAAACTTTTTTGATGTGGAATAATTAATATTCATTACTGGTTTTATGTACAACAATTACCTTGTATTTGGAAAAACTCTTTTGGTTTACCCTATATAAAGTTTTTAGTACGATCATTGGAAAAGGGTAAGAGCTCACAATTGAAGGGAATAAATCTAGAAAGGTATCAGTAAAGGATTTCCCAAATATAGTGGTTGGAAATTAAATTAATAATGGAGTACATTAGGTCTCCATTAATCATGAATCAAATCACTTTATTTTTAATACAGTAACAAATTTTTCCCTTAATCGAGGTGATAATTATTTACCATGTTACCAATTCATTAATACCAAAAGTTATGATAATATTATTACCAAATTATATTTATTATAATATCATATATATTATATATTTACTTTATTCAACACAAATAAGGGGAATTTGTTTATATTAATTTTGGGTTTCAAAACAAAACAGAAAATATTTTATATGCTTAATTTGATAATTAAAACAATTTCATAAAAAATATAATTTTATTTACCAATACGATTAATTAGATTATTTTACATATAATTAGCCTCATTTTCCATTTAATTCAAAAAATATATATATTGTAACATTGTTCACATTTTATATAAATTTTCAAAAAGAAACATTTATTCTTTTTAAAAAAACATTAAATATTTTTCAATTTTTTGGAATTTATTTTACGGTTCAACAATTTATTTTTATATGCATTATATTAGAAGTTTTATATTTCTTTTTTTCTATGAAATATTATTCATAAACATTAATTTTATTATTACATAATTATAAGCCAATAAAAATGATTGTTCTGCAAAATAGTTATTTTTTACTATTCACCAACAAATCTAATATATCATAAAATTCAAAAAATAATACATATGAAGTTAATTATGACACCATAAACTATATAATGATATTTTTTCATCAATTAATTTTTTTTAAAATCCTGGAATTTAGTATTTACTAATAATCTTAAATAAATATTTTTTCACTTTGTTATAGTGTCTATAAAAAGAAAATTTTATATTCTAAAATCCAATCTCTTGTCCCATATAAGATAATATCATACACCCTCCAAGAGGACCATAATAAGTTTTGATTCAATCAACATCAAAATTATTTATAAATTTTCAATCCAAGAACAGATATCCTGGAAATGAAAATATTCATTCAAAACTAACTCATCCAAAGAATGGGATGTATATATGTAAGTCCTAGATAATCCATAACTAAGAATATACTATCAAGCTATCCTTACATCCAAATTTTAAATAGTATTGATCAACCATTGTCACATAACAATAGATTGTATGAAATGGCCCATAATGTGGAATAAATCAACATGTGTACTGATTCCTTTCACAAGTAATTTTGAGAATCCCTTTTCATCATATCCATCCCAATTATACAAAATATACACAATCATCCATGAATAGGACAAATAAACATCTCAAAGTTTAGTTTCTAAAATTTATAGTGAAATATATATCATAATCATTATGTTTAAAAAAAAGATAAGTATGGTAAATTTTTGAATCGTACAGATGGTTTCATCTACACATAAACTCTGATATACTCATATTATCAATAAATGGGATACATTAGATATATAGATATATTAATAATAAGAAAAAAAATAACTGGTTATTATTATTGTTTAATAAATAGTTTACTAAGTACATGGGATTAATTCATGAACATTAACTATATATTTAATAGTCATATAAAGTAGGAAATAATTTCCCCATAAAGCTGTCATGATATCATTCCCTTATCCTCTACGACCAATGTGATTTACTAAGAGATATTCGTAAAAGAAATAAGTTAATGTATTTCATTAGAAATTAGTTTCATAGTAATACAATTATCAATAATTATGGATCTATTAGTAATTTTATATTCTATAAATAAGCCTTGTTTGATGCCATACAAAAAATTATAATCTAACATAATGATTTTGTATCCATAATAAACCCTTAATAATCATGATCATTGACAATATATTTTAGGTTGAAAAAATAAATGTGAACCCATAGTGGATCCCTCTATTATCAATGTGGTTGGTAGAACATTATTATACCATTGATATTTTATAATTCTTTAATATTTATATTATTTAATAATTTAGGTATCCTTCTAATGAGATCTTGTTTATATTTAAAATTGATTAATAATCAAGTAGTTATTCCACCATGTTAGTTAAAAATAGTTTTTGACCCTGTATTCAGGAGAGAAACTCTACAAATATTGTTTTTGCAATATATGGTGGAAAAATTGATTTTAAGGGACTACCAAATACATGGTTCTATTTTAGTCCTCGAATTTAAAAACAATTTTCTCTATGGGATTAATCCGGAATGAACATCACATTTATGAAGATCTTCAATAAATATAGTGACACTTATCACTTCCATTAACTATTTAATGGTCTTATAACTAGAATTTGAAGTCCTAAAACATGTAGATATCAGGAAGGGAAATCATGAAATTATCCATGACCTCGGTTCAACATAGTTATCACCTAAGAGAGTTCCCAACAATAATTATCACATGTAATATCTGATCACTGCAATGTACCCGCATGGAGAGGGCACACCAAGTATATCACTCCAATAAAGTCTACATGTATAGTGCCAATGAAATATCATCAATAGTGTTTAGAATAGAACATCATTGATTTGTATTAATACATTATTCTACTATATTATCCCTTAAATGTAATACAAGTGTGACTGTTGAGTAGGATCATATACCTGTTCTCATATAGAATCTATTAATATATATAAAGGAAGAGAATACAAGGTGTGTTCATATTACATCCCCAAAAAATCATTTCCATATTTCCTAATATAAAATAGGGGATATGGGGTTATTCTATTCCAGTATCCCCTGAGGATCATGTAAACCTCAAAATTCTCAATGTGTAATATTTATGAATTATCCTTTTTGAAATAGACGGTCCGACCGATATCCCTTCCCATTTCCTTGAAAAGTTTCATTATATTCTAAAAAAATTTGAAGAATGATAGGATCCTTTTATTATGGAAATCACCCATTGAAAATCCTATAATCTAAATACCATTTATTTTTAAGAATCTGATTAGTATATTTCTTCTTTTATGTAGTATCCAGACAATATTTATATACACATTCATGGGGAATATTGGTATATCCAATGGAAAACACAATATGGGATTACTGTTCTCATAGAAATATTAAATTCATAATATATTTATATAATCATAGGAGAAATTAAACATTTTTTCTCAATTAGATAATAAAAAAATTGACAATAGATCTCTTTATCTGCTAAAAGGTAAGAAAACATTCTTGCTCATAATGAGGGGATCCCTCAGTATATTCTATTTGAACATAAGGAAAATGATCATATTCAAACACATAAATGTGGTCCTATAAAATTTCTCCAAAAGAATAAAAATGATTTATATTATTGGACATCCATATAAAAAGATCATCATTTATCCAAAGAATGAAAATATTAAAGAAGATCTCATCGAGGGTGAAAATAACTCAAAAGCATACCCATATTCGTATATTTATTAGAATAGATACTATAGATTCCCTATAATTTCTATCTATGGAGGCTTGAGACTAATCCCACTACTCATAAAATAGTGATTAAAACTACAATTGTGGAAGTCATCCCCATGATAATTTGACTTATAGTTCTAGTGGCCCTCCCAAAACAAATGTTGAGAAGGTTATCCTCGTGACCACATAAAGATCAATCATGAGGAATATCGTCATGATGCCAGATGTGAATGTCCTCCATACAATGATTAGATCATAATGCTAGAAGTTCAACATCTATCTATTATAGTGGGTTGTTACGATGTAGTAATCCCCTACAATAATAACCAATCATGATATGATTGGTCAATTATATTTGAATCCACTCGGAGAGATTCCTTATATTAGAAAACTCATGGAGGATTGTTATTGATTGATACTTGTACCTCAATGGCCACCACTAGTCTAAAATATCTATAATCAAATAGGAACCTAACCATTTTATACAAATCATAGCAAAAAAATATTATTGTAACATATATTGGAATATTTTTTCTTGAGATAATATTAATGAAGATAGGATATATACAAATGGTTATCTGAGAAAAACATCTTAAAAATGTGTGGGGACATTATTACTCATCATAATGAAATCATAGTTGTCACAATAGTGAAATTTTATCATTTCTTATAATAGAAATAATAGTTGATAATTCACCCCAAAAAGTCAGTGAACCTCTATAATCAGGGATATAATGTTTACCTATATGATGTGAACAATATTTCATTCGATATAAAAAATCATACTATATTTTTACCTCATAACATGAGTTAATAAAATTATTTTTGGAGCATATGGTGACATTATCCCACAATTTAGTAGGAGTCTTGAAATGAATTAGAAAATTGTCATGTAAAATACATATCTTGATATTGGGAAAATACAGATAATTGTAATTCCAATTTTTCCAAGGCCAGTAGAGTGTATCAAATATGTAATAATATAATGTAATTTTCTTATGTCCTGTCACTATCCTAAGGAATTTACATGCATATTGGTCGCTATAAAAAACCCTTATTGTCTCTAAGAAAATACAATGGTGAAATTGGAGATAGTGAGACAACGATATGATCATAATATATACATTTATAATGGTCAAGAAAGATTTTTATATAAGAATATTAGACCCATTGATGTGGTTAGACTCCCAATAGTTTAGATCTCGTACATTGACCATTAACTACACATGGATCATGTTTGCGGAAAAAAATTTCATATCAAGAATATATTATTTGTATCTAGTATAGGGGACATCTAAAAATCCCAATACCATAGGTCTAGTTAAATTTATACATATTTTATAATAAAATGGGTCATAAAATACTCAATGGTTTATAATATGTTGCTGATGAATATTCTTGAACCCCTATAATAGGGATCCTAGAGTTTTTTAAACCACATCCACTATATGAATAAAAAAATCATAATAGGAATCAAAACACATTGTTGAAGGAAACAAATCAGTAAAATCTATTATGTTTTTTGAAGTTAGTGTCATAAACTACAAGAAAAATGTTATTTTGTTAGATTATTAGTAATTTATGGATGTTTTCTCTTCAGTAATTCCTACTTTCGCGTGATCATAATTTATTATTATGGGAATAATCATCATGTATTGAAGAGATTTCCTTAGGATCACTATATAATATTAAAATTCATTGGTAAAACCAGTAATTATTTTTGACCCCTATAAATGTATTTAGAGAAAAAGGCTAACTGAGAAAGGGTCTAAGGAGAATCCATTGACATATCATAGTAAATGAACTAAGATTAATTTCATGATATATCCTTTTATGATTATAGAAGAAACAAATATTCAATATATTAAATAAATGATGAAAACATTATTCAAGATACAAGATATGGCTCTGTGATCATTATCACTATCAATATGCTAGATGAAATAGATCAAGAAAAAAACACTAAGGAACAAATAGTGAAATATTCTATTCAAAAATTGGTTGTAGTGATACAATGATAGAGAGCATTCAAACCCTGAATTTATGGTTTTCACATATCTTCTCAACACTAAATGATGATTTCCCACCACCTTAACACTGTATTTTTTAATATAAATTTAATGTGGTGGATACATATAGTGACTAATACATTTGATAAGTATATAAAATATATATTTATAGTAATATTATATAAATAACATTACAATCTATGATAGAATCACGTTGGTTTAGTTCATATTAAAACATGGAGAAATAAAATACATTTTCATAAGAGTTCTATATCATCCCCCACTATATTGTACATAAAAAGGACCCCTCTTATAAATATTATACATAAAAAAGACATCATAACAGGGGGAGAGAAAACTCATGAATGGGTAAGAACAAATTTATAGTAAGGGAAAAAAGGGGACATATAAATGATCAATTTGTAATAATAGGATCAAAAGGGAATAATAAAATGATATTAATAATTGAAAACCATTACAAAAAAATCAAAGGTAAATGTAATGAGTCATGACCTAATGAATGGATATTAATAAGATATTATTCATAAAGTAATCATATAATAGGATTAATGATATCATATCATAGAAATAAGACATATGTTTGTTGAATAAACATGTTCATAAAAATAATATACTTAATCGAAGATCATTATAATTAAAATCATTTTGTACTAGGTTCACTCCCCATTCTATCATATATTTAAGAATGGATTACTCCTAATATTATCATAATGGACAAATTCCTTTACAAAACTAGGTTAACTTCCCATTCCATTACTTATTAGCTCACATGATATCTATATTTACGTAATGAATTTTATGTCGATATAATTTTGGGACCACCATTCACATAATAAAAATATAATCATATGTGTTACAAAAGATAAAAAATAATTCATCATATATTTTAACCCATTGAATGGAAATGAGTTTCATAAAAAGTTCCAAATTCAATAATAACATCTCCCACAAAAATACAAGGGTTTTATATTCAAATGAGACTTATAATTAAAAACTATCTAGAGAGAAATTAATGATGGTATCATCATATCATATATCTATTAAAGAATATGTAAAATCAAAATATGTTATCCTAAATGAAAAATTAAATTAAAACATCACTTATAATATTTATTGTGAATAAGGATCTATTCTTTTAAAATCAAATATTTTCAATTTAGAAATGATCAAAATATTAAGGAAAACAGTTTCATGAAAAATATCCTTTGAAATATGTAATGTAAAATTCTAAAAAAAATGAGTGGACATGATATAAAAAAGTTATTTTCTTGACCTATATGTGAAAAAATATTCAATTCACAATTTCTATAATAGCCCAAAAGAACATCCATCGGAAAATTTAATTGATAATAGTATTCAGTTTTTAAAATTAAAAAGAAAATAAATATGTCAAATTTACATTAAAATGATAGAATAATATAAAATAAATAAATATAATTATTTTAAATAAAAAATTGTCATGGAATAATAAAATATTAACCAATGATGAAATAATGGAAACTTTTTATGGTAGGAAATCAATGTAATTATCAATAGAATATAGTAATAAAATTTATTATTACATGATAATTACATGAAATCCATCATAAATGGAAATTAAATATTTTAATGAGTGATATATAATGAAATTATTTCACTAAAAATTTATGCATAAAAAAATATAATAATCATTGAATTTTAATGGAAAACTTTTACCTCAAGATTGAATTGATTTGAAAGTGATCTATCGACAAAAGTAATGAATTTTATTTTTTAATAATATATAGAAGAATAATTTACATATTTATACTATCATATATGATCCAATTATAAAATTTAAAAACTTATTTATTAATAATTCAATATTAAAATTATTGATTTTCTGTGTTAATTGTTTCATTTTTCATGTACATTTAGGTTTACAAATTCTGGTCCTTGCACATTGGTCATAATTCCAAAATCTCTATAATTTTATTCAAGATGTAAATATCGTTTATATTCATTATAAATATAAAAACCATAAAACATATAAATAAAAAATGAATTACATTGTTATGCATACTATAGACCATACATACACATGAACATTGATCACACTTTACAAAGTATGGAATTAAAAAGGTATATAATAATTCACATTTATAGAATCCATATTATTATATATATGTCTGTGTGTTATATATAAATTCAATCAATATATTAATACCCCTATAAATATGAAATTAAAAATAAATAACATCACTTTTGGGTGGTTTTTTTCCAAAAGTATGGACGTACAACATTATTTTTTCCAATAGATGAAATGGTAATATAATAGATTTGATATTATAAAAATTTAGCTATAATTAATTAATTATTATAATATTTAAAAAATTATTCCCATCATAATGGGCATCCAAGAATGATGGTGATAATAAATAAATTATATCTTGATGTGGAGGCGGTAGTCCAAACATATGCATTAGCGACACATTCGGTTTCCATATGACAATAATTAAGGTGAATATTGATGGTTCCAAAAATATTATAACAAATAACTCTTTTTAGGATTTATCATTAGTTATTTTATTATTATAAAAATTTATGTATATGTTTTATGTGAGTAAATAAATTCAATTAGGTTGGGTAAGATGATTACCTCTTCTATGGTAGGCATTCTGTAGATTCAATCTTAAGGACACTCTAAATGGTATTTGATGAATTAAATCACCTATAATTCTTTTGAAATAACATTAAATAATTTTAGGGTATTTTGATGATATATATATTATAGTGGTTTAAATAATATAATTTTTGGATGTACCTGAGGACACACATTTTATTGTAAAAAATATTAAAATATAATATCGACATACACATTCCAAATGATTTGATATCGAGTGATATTTAATCCTTGGATATGAGGAGGTCTAAAAATGCCTATATATAAGGACCTATAAATGTTTTATTTGGAAACATACCATTATTATTTATTTTATAATATTAACAATATCGTTCTCAACGAAACTACAGTAATAAACATTTACTGGTTTTAAAAATAAATTAAAAATAAATACAATTACCAAATTAATATTTTTTAATAAACTGTATTCAAAATATTGAATAGATTTTATAGAATTAAATTCTTATTAGTGATAGAGTATAAAATTATTTTTTTCTTTAAAATTGTTTGACAAGTGTTTTTTAACAAAAATTGCTTTATTATTATAATAAGTAATTAAAAAAATCTAATGCATAAATTTAATTGAAATAACAATATCTGTATTATTAATAAGACCAATGTTATAATTTTACATGGAAAATTAACTAACAAATTTAATATTTTAAAAATTATTGAAATGAAAAAGTTATTTTTTAAAATATTTTATTATTTATTAACCATTAAAAAATAAATATTTTTGAAATGTTCTCAAAATATTACTATAAACATAATTTGATGTTGTGATTTTTGAAAAAACAAATATATTTAAAATTAAATTTGATAATATTGGAAAAATATTAATTATACTATTTTTCTAAAATAATCATTAAAAACTATTTTTAGGGAAATATTATTTTTTAAGAAGAAAATGGTTTTTCTATAAGATAGTAATTACAATATCAATATATTTTGATTATATAGAAAAATCATACAATATTTTGAAATTGAGGTTGTTAATATAAAATCTAGAAATTTAATGTCTTGGATACATTTATATACAATATTTTGGTTCATTGGGAATGGGGTATGCACGTATCAAAAGAAATCGAGGAAGTTAAACTTATTTTAAGGGATATATATATATATATAATGATATTACATAATACCCGCATCAAAATGAATTTATCACCTCAAAATGTATATTTATAACAAAAAATAATACCATATAACTTTTTGATAATATCAACAGCCTCCCTACACTTGTCCAAATTTTCAGTTAACCAGAGAACATTGACTAAGTCTGTTGTCTTGTCCTATAACACTTTATCTCCTCATACCATAATATTTATTGGATATTCATACTATAAAATGTCATGATAAATTTTTAGAAAACATGTGTTTATTAAATGTGATGGATCATGTATGTATATTATCATGAGAAATACATGGAACACATCAAGAAGTTGATAGAGATTTAGTGGAAGGACCATGTGTTTTGCTACCACACCTATTAGATGAATAATTTCAATTGAGATAATATAAATAGCAGGAATATTCATTTATTATGAATCCTATAACAATATTAGACATATAATTATCAGGAATACATTCTCGCTAATTTCATGTTTCAAATTTCACCGATTTTTATCAGTATAACTTTTATATCGACTCATGGATGCCTTACTTTGTTTATAAATGGATAAAAAATTATCTACAGTTTCATTATAAAAATTAGGCCCTAAAATATATATTTCTCCATTTTCATATAATAATGTTGGATTTATCCACTTAAATCCAGATTTGGCATTATAAGGATTCACTTTTTTGCTCAACTAGGAGATATTATTCTAGTAAACGTTATCTACATGAAGGTGTTGACCCCAAACTCCATTAAAATACATAAAGAAATATCTCATCATATTCCAAAGTATTTAATACCATACTTATACTTCCATAAGCCTAATGATGACAATCATTTCTTGAACACAACCATAAATCTAGATCTAGTATAATGCTTCACTAAAATAACAATTCAAAACTCATGTTCAGAATATATATAATAGAATATGGTATAATTTGAAACTATGGTAATTCCTTAATGTAATAATCAAAATATAATCATGAAATAAACATTATCTAATATTAATTATGTGTTATAAAATTCTATGGAAATAAACTACAATTAATATTACATATTGTCCTTTAGAATAATTGTGGGGTGTAATAAAAATATCCCTTGTGATGTTTTCCAATTTACATTATTTCATGGGTAATGGTTGAAACATCCCCAAAGACACTTCTATATTTTACAAAAATTATTGAAATACCATGCTCTAAAATATTTACACAGAAATATTTCTTTTCATGGTGTCCCATTTAAATTTTTTATTCATATCACTATACTTTTTGTTCATAGAGGATAAAAATTGAGGAACTGTGATATTTATCTAATAGCTCCATATCCATGACTGGCACAAACTGGACACATAAAGTTTCTGATCCTTATCATTCTAACACAATCAAGGTGGAAATCAAGAAAATTTCACAACTGATTTTTTTATACAATATATTTTTATGAAACATTAATCATAACATGGATATATTGTTATAAACTAATTTGATAAATATAATATGTATCCCCTTCTTTAATGAATTAATATCTATACATTATTAATATAAAATTTTTGGATAATTTGTCATACACATCATTAATAAGTTGACACTATCTTTTGGATATATAAATTTTAAAACCATGTTCACTTTTCAAGTGTGGTAATGTATTGAGTGGTCATAATATCTTACCAACTCCAACCATCCATCCTAGTTAATATTCAAATATATCTGAGTGAAAATATATATTATGATCAACATTTATATCCAAAATTTTTCATAAATTATAATTCCTCTATATCAATAATGGAAACATTACCACAACTAAATCCAAATAAGGTGTTGGGATATATTTCCATGATCCTGTAATTATAATCAATAATAACAAATCATCATACCATTATTCATTAGAACACATACAAATCCATTATCCAATCCATCAATATATATCACAAACCCTTCTCCATTGTAGGGTATCATAGTAATATGTGAGTTGACAAAAATACTCTTCAATTCGTTTGTAATTTTATCTGATTCAGTTACCCAAAAAACTTGGATATCTAAAAAATGGGTTTTCACCATTTCACTTTTATATAAAACTAAAAACATTGACAGAACTAAAAATCCATGGTTATTTCAAAATGAGGGTTCCCATTATTGTTTTTCATTATCCAATTATTATATTTTCTAATTTTATTTTTTCAATTTATATTAAATGGAATAGAATTATTATATATGAACATATACTATGTTCAAAATAGAAATGAAATTGAATTAATAATTAAAACAACTAAAAACAAATTTAACCAAGGATCATAGAATTTAAACATGAATGAGAAGCATTATCCTTGTAAGTAATTTATATAGATTAGTCTTTATTTATAATTTTAAATACATTTCAAAAATGTAACTCTATCAAAGATAATATTTAAATCTATATTATTTTCATCTCATTTTCATCATGAAATCAATATATATAATTTTTTTCTTTATGGATGATATTGATTCCATTAGAGTAAATTAATGTACCAAAAAATCTTCAAGTATAATGAAATAGTATAATATATACATACTCATAAACCTAAATCAATTATTGGAAAATTTTAATGAAGTGGTTCAACATCAAAATCCAAATAATCTCGAACTAGCATGCCATAATTAGATATTTTCAAACTTCACCCATTAATGGGATGTTTTAACAATAGAAAAATGATGAATATAAATATAATAATAAAACTAAAATGACAATCATTCATAAAATATATATCTTTTAATGTTATTACAATATAAAAAAATTATTAATTAAAATAAAAAATATGACTTTATGATAATCTACATTCATTTACTATAAGAAATTTACCCAAAAATTATCAAGGTGTTATATCATGATTCGATCTCTATATTCATTACAATTGAGAGTATCATCACCCATCTAGAGAATCATTTGAGTAAGCTTATATTCCCTCTCCTTTAAATTTATATGTAAATATGATTATATTCTCTCACTGAAAGAACCCCTAACTTCTTTCATAGTAAAATATCATTTATTATTTCCAAAAAATTCATCATATCAACTACTCTATGTTTTTTAGTGTCCTCATTACCATAATTTTTAATCGATAAAATTCATTCATTGATAAACCATTTAATAAAATTTATTATAAACACCTTACACATTCACAAGTTATGATATCTCGAAAATAAACCAATTGAATACTTTCGAGTAGTTTTTATGTTGAAATATCCAATATTATTGATAAATAAGATTAGTTATTCTAGGTCTCCATACCTCTATCATCAATAATCGATCATAAAAAATAACATAAGACCGAAAACCAAAATATCATCTTCAACTGGGTCATACTAAAATTGTTGTGTATTAATCAATGAAACACTAATTGTTCAACAAGATGGGCTTCCATGGTTATGCATAGGGTCTTTAGATATTTATCTTTAATCAAGTGTCACCATAATCATTCATCTCTAAAAATATTCTTTGGTATATTTCTCGTAGTTTATGGGTCATAATATTTTACTAGAATTTATGTTTCATATTATAGGCATCACGGGTTGACATTATTTGGATTCAAAAAGTGATTCACATCGGCATAGCCATTGTTCAGCTTCAAAAGAGATGATTACTTATTATTCAAATAGTTTTGGGTCCATATATTGATGGTGGATACCCCATAAATAATCGATAGACATTTCCATGACTCAATTATTCATTGAAAATATGCACTAATTGAGGCACATTTTTTTAAATAAAATCTTCGCTTATTTTTTGTTTTTCATTATTTTACTCAAAAGTATTCAAATGCATGATCTCATCATGAGATCTCAGTTTCCAAGCCTTATAATTTTCGTAATTTATATCATGATTCAATTATCACTTTCCCAAATTAATCATTAAATTATGTTGGATTATTCTATGGTTTTTTCAAGGGTGATAAGTAATTTGGTTGTAGTTTTTCTTCTAATCTAATTGCTTTAATTTCCAATGATTCTATCTCACATCAAGATCAATAACATCATCCTTAATTCTAATAATTTATTCTCATCTTGTTAGGACTCAAGCTTCTCCAAATAAATTTCTTCGTTTACATTTTAGTCATCATATAAAATTAATTATACAATATAATGTTTACCATTAACACAATCCAGGGTTTCGATAAATTTATATTACACACTGGATTGAATTTGTCTTATGAGGTATAAATTCACTTTTTAAAAATTATAACATTCCCATTATGAAGTACCACCAGTTTCTAGTATATAACCCTTTCTTGATGATTTTCATGGTTTTTAAGTTAAGGGTGATCAATTTGGGAGTCATGAGAACATGGAATGATGTTTTGAGGCAAAAGGGGAAGTCGCACATGAGGCGCACGATTTGACTAAACCTTGCGACCAAACCGTGCGTAGTTTGTCTTGGAGGCAGTAGCATCCGCACAGGCAACACATGGTTTGTCTAACCATGCTACCAAACCATGCAAGAATGGTGTCCGATGTAGTAGCTAACACATGGTTAGAGCATGATATGTCATACCGTGCGAACTAACCATGCAGACACTTAAACGATATCCAATAAAGGTGGATCTCACGTGTTTTTCCTCACAGTGGCTTGTTTTTCTTCATAAGCGGCCCTAACTCCGGATTTTTCTTTTCTTAAGGCCAGAAACAATTCTCCCATCATTCTAGAGGCAATCCTAAGGGTTCTCTTGGTGAATCGAAGCTGGGTTCTTGAGGTATGTGATCATTCTTCATCGTTCGTGGTTGGTTTCATAGATCTACTTAGATCTACTTCTCCTCTTTTCTTGTGTTTTTAGATCTACAAACATTATATGTATATCTAAGTGTGCGGATGCCAAATATTATGGGATCTGGTATCGATCTTCATAGGATAAGATATATAGGGTGGGTTCTTGGGGAATCGATCCGGTTTTTTAAGCATTCTTCGACCATTGTGGTTGTCGTCAAAGCCTTTGAGGAAGGAGGCTTCACTCTCGACAACTCTGGTTAGAGTTTATTGGCTTAGTTTGAAATTGGTTTGTTTGAATAGATTTTATTGTGAAAATCATGGATTAAATCTACTATAGTGATGATTTATGGTTTCGATGAAAATGTGAAATCTTGGTGAATTCTTGTGCAATGTGATTTTGATTCTTGAATTTAAAATGTTGATTTTAAATTATGGATTTTCTGAAATCATAATTGGTTTGATGAAAAATGGGTTTTCAATAAAAATGGTGTTTTATTGAAATGGATTGGTATTGAAATGACTTTGATGGAATTGGTTTTCAATAAAAAGGGAGTTTTAATGAAATGGTTTGTAATTGAAATGGTGTAGCATTTAAATGGTTTTGATGGAAATGGTTTTCAATAAAACAGTGATGTTATTGAAATGGTTGTTTTGGAAGGATTTTTGGGAATATATGGTTGTGGACATTCATGTTGCACTCAGGACAGAAAAGGGTTAGGATTCACCCCCATCAATGTTTGGATGTATAAGGGTTATGGCTCTCCCCCATCAAACATTCATATTGCATTTTGGATAGATAAGGGTTAGGGGTCGCCCCCATCAGTGATGGGATGGATAAGGGATATGGATCTCACCCGTGAAGAATTCATTTGCATCAGGGTTGGATAAGGGTAAGAAGGCTCTCCCATCATGGTTAGGATGGATAAGTTTTGGGGCTTCTTCCCTCTTCCATGTAGCGTGCATGGTTGGTTTCTTGAGTTTTTGAAATGGTTGGGTATGCCAAAAAGGGAATGTTCGTGAAATGGTCCATAAGCTTGTTTAGTAATTTTTCTAGAAAGATAACATACTGGACAATTTTTTTGAATTGCTCTTGGGTTGCGTTTGGTTATTAATGGTTTTGGAAACTTGTTTTTTAGTTATAAACTACTTTTGATTAAATGTTTTATATAAACTATTTTTATATAAATGTGGATAACTCTTCTATCCTAGTGGTGTGAGTAGGGAAATCATTGGGAAAACCTACCGAGTTTTATACTCACCCATGCTTTGGCACATTTTATCTTTTACAGATTTCGTATTCCAGGACCCAGGTAAAGTTAAAGCATATTATTTCAAGTAGCTTGTGGTGATGCTGGGGAGATGTTGTGGAGCATGGAGCATGTGGAGCATGGAGTTTTAATGTCTTTTGAGAGGCTTGAGTTGTTCATCCACTGTGTACTTTGCGTCTTAGTTTGGTCTTCCAATGTTGTGTACATTTACATAGTTTGAGATAGATTAATTGTTTATTGGTCTTTCATTTTTTCAGGCATCATATAGTGATTGTTTGGATATGGTTGGTTTATTGGTTTATTTCTTAAAGCTTAAATAGTCCCCCACTTGTACTTGAAACCCTTCGGCATTTATTTCCAACTTTTGGCACCTTGGGGATGTCACTTAAGGCCACATAATGACTTGTTGTACTCTCAATCCAATGAGAATTGGTGGGTCATTACAAAGGGTATCAGCTTGTTCGGTCCTTGCCTAACAAGTAGTCATCGATGTTCTTGGTCTTGGAGTTGAAATTCATTCTTGTCTGTTCCATGTGTCAAAATGATAGATAGGAGTACGATTTTCAGAACATGATATGCATAGACTAAAAGGATGTAGGTAACCCATTTATGTTGAACTTCATGTTTTCAGGGTGTTGGGTACATAAGTGTTTTGGATACACATATAGAATGTTGGAAATATCATTGTCATGGGTTTATCCAATGAAATGAGCATGAAATACATTATAGAGGAATAACTTCCCACTAGGATTTCATATCTCATTTGAGTAATGATTTGTGATTTTGTGCAAAGTGATAATTTTTTTAAAAAGTAGAAATTGTTTTCAAGAACATGATTTTGAAAATAGGGTATTTGGGATATCTTGAAAAATGGTTGATTTTCAAAAGCCATGAGAAATTTTTTCAAAATTTGTTGAACATGGGAAAAAAATGTTTTGGGAAACAATGTTGTGATACATGATGTGATAGAATTTGAAACGATAAGCCATCAGTTGCTAGAGAGTGAGATTGACGGAGGTCGTTGTTGGTTTAGAAAATGGCACCTGATAGGCGTCGTCGGAACCAACCTAAAGAAGCTGTGGTTAATGTTATTGCTCTAGAACCACGTGTGATCCAAGATCTGGTTCAGTGTATTCTCCAAGATTTTCAAGTTGTAGATACGGGGCACCGGAAGAATGAACCAAGGCATGTGGATCATACCATCCAGTTCATGAAGCAGAATCCACCGAACTTTTGGGGTGTTGTTGAACCCGAAAAGGCGGAGGTGTGGCTAAGTAGGATGAATCGTATCTTCGATTTCATCAGCACACCAGTATAGATAATGGTCAAGTTGGCGACGTATATGCTTGAGGACCATGCACGTTTTTGTTGGGATTTAGCGGTGCATGCTAAATTAGATAAAGGCCTTACATTGGTGGATTTTGAAGAATTGTTCAACAAAATTTTTTTATCCCCACACATTCAAGATCCACAAAACAACCGAATTCCTTAGCTTGAAGTAGGAGAGCCTCTATGTCACAGAGTATGCTGCTATGTTCATGAACATAGTCCATTTTTCACCAGAGGTTGCGGTAAGTGCATCGTTGAAGTCACACATCTTCAAATAAGGGATAAGGAAAGAGATTCGATCAAAGATTTTAGTGCTATGTATTACGGATTATACAGGGATGTTGAATAGAGGATCTTTTACTAAACGTGATATATCATGATTGATGGGAGGAGGTATGATGGTACCTACAGCAAACGGAGGGAACTCAACCTCTGGGAACAAGAGGAAAATGGATACCAATTTCCATGGTGTGAGTGAAAATCTGTATCAGAGAGACGGATCAGTGGACATTCCTCCACGACCATAGAGAAAATAAAGTTGTTTTCAATGTGGTTCACTTGACATCAAAAGGCGGTATTGTGTGGCACAACCTAGAGCCTGCCACAAATGAAAGAAGATGGGGCATCTACAACGCTATTGTAGGAACACACCAAGGTTGGGTGCACATGGGAAACCTCAAGCGTCGCAAGCATAATATGCTTCGATGGGATGTGGATAGTAGAATCGGTCTTGTCATCATAAAAGAGCTTGCTATGGTGATTCTCGAAATACCATGACTCCTCAACTAGGTAAATATCTACGAGGAAACCAGGAGAATGGTGCAACGATGAAGCAATTGTATGGAGCTAAGCAGATGATTGTTGATGATCAGGCTGGACCATCTACAGTGAGAGGTACAATTCTTTTGAATTATACCTTTGTGAAAGTGTTGTTTGGTACTGGAGCATTGCATTCCTTCATTGATTCTCGTGATATTGACTTGAAATGCTTAAAACTGTAAATGATGCCTTCTGTTTTGAAATTGAAAACCCCTCACGGTGAAAGAGAACGCCAATCCTTTGTGTGTAGAGCATGTGATATAACTATTGATGGAGCTGAGTTAAAATAGGACTATTAGATAATGGACATGGATGTCTATGATGTAATCCTGGGTATGGATTGGTTGACAATGTTTAAGACTCACATCGATTGTTATAGGATAACAATTAGTTTCACGACTGAGTATGACAACAACCATCTCTTCAGAGGAGGGAGGTTGGTAAAAATGGTGCAAAGAGCTTATTGGCACCAATGGTGTTAATGATCTCTTACTAATTGGTAGCGTTGAAATTGGAATCAATGGAAGATATTGAGGAAAATAGTTTTCGAGCTATTGTGTATCAATTTCCATATGTCTTTCTCAATAACATCTCAGGGTAACCATCTCTAAGAGAAGTGGAGTTTACGATTGATCTCTTTTCGGGGACCAGTCTTATTTCCCTTCTGTCTTTTATTATGTCACCAATAGAGTTACAGGAATTGAAAGTGCAGTTAGAGGAGTTAGAAATCATGGGGTTCATTTGACCAAGAACTTCTCCATGTGTATCACCGGTGTTCTTTCTGTAGAAGACATATGGAACTCATCGGCTATGTGTTGATTATCAGAAGCTTAACCAAGTTACGATAAAGAATATATATCCACAGCCACACATTGATGATCAGTTCAATCAATTAAGGGGAGATCAATAGTTCTCCAAGATTGAATTTCGATTAGGATATCACCGATTGTGAGTTCGGAAGGTGTATATTCCAAAGACAGCTTTCAGAAGCAGATATGACCACTACGAATATGTAGTCATGCCTTTCGGTTTAACGAATGAACTAGCGGCCTTCGTGGCTCATATGAATCAGATATTTCAACGATATCTAAATTCTTTTGGTGTGGTTTATGTTGAAAATATTTTTGTGTATAAAAATACAATGGTTGAGCATGAGGTTCACAAGGAAACAATGTTACAAATCCTGAGAGATCATCATTTGTATGCCAAATTATCAGAGTGTGATTTTTGGATATTGGAAGTTTGTTTCCTTGGCCATGTCATTTCTAAGGAAGGCATTTCTAATGTTCCGGAAAAGATAGAAGTCATTACCTCTTGGTAACCACCGAAGAATGTGTTCAAGATACGTAGTTTTCTCGTTATAGCTGGTTACTTCTGACGATTTGTGCATGATTTTTCACGACTAACTTCAACAATGACTACTCTGACAAAGAAGAATTCTCCATTCCAATGGATAGAAGAATGTCATAAGTATTTACAAGAACTAAAAGTTAGGCTACCATCAGCACGTATCTTGAGGTTTTCAGTATCATGGAATGGGTATATGGTGTATTGTGAGGCTTTGGGATCAGGGTTGGGATGTGTTCTCATGCAAGGAGACCACATGCTAGCTTATGGTTTAAGGCAGTTGAGGGTGCATGAGAAAAATTACCCAACACAAGATTTGGTGTTAGCCACAGTTGTTCATTCTTTGAAAACATGGAGACATTATCTCTTTGGTGAGTAATTTACTATGTTTACGGATCACGAAAGCTTGAAACACATTTTCTCACAATGAGATTTGAATATGAGGCAAAATAGATCGATGTAGTATCTCTAAATTCCTGACATTGACTTGATGTACACACCCATGAAAGGAAATTCGGAGGCGGATGCATTAAGTAGAAAGTTTTAAGAACTCAGACCTTCTTTTTAGGTATGTTTCTCCTTTTAGGGTCATTTTTTAAGAAAAAGAGAAAAAATATACAAACCTAGAAATTTCTTAAGTACACGCTATGGACTTTATGAGTACATGCCGTGTACATTTCTTTTGTGTGAGGCCGTGTGCTGTCTGTGTTCCGGCCACAGACACGGTGTGTATCGGTGATGTGGAGGCCATATAATACTATGTACAGAAAGGGAGAGTACACACCGTGTACTCATGAATTACACACCATTTACTTTTCTTTTTATTTCATTAAACGAACCAGGGTCACGACTTAATCCCGAATACATCTTCTTCTCTAGCTTCTTCGACCGAGAGAGTCTGAGGAGGCCGAATATCTTCCGAGCCACTGATCTGTCACTGATTTTCCGAATCGAACACCGTCGGTTGAAATAGAATCATAGCAGTGAGTTCTTGATTCTTTTTTGGCCACCTTTCTTGATTCCAAATCTTGTGAGAGTTATCTATGGTTGAATGTTTTAGATTTTTTTTAGATATTATCTGCTCTAGGCTGATTCACGGTCTGAGTTTCAAGTATATCGATCTCCTAGGATCAAGGTAGGTGGTTTTTTGCCATATGTTGAAGTTCTTTGAGTTTTTGGTGCAAATGAGTCATATTCCAATTTATCAGGTATCTCAGGTTAGGGTTTTGATCTTGTTTTGTTATTTGCCTTATATTTCTTGTATTCTTGAGGTTATTAGTTGATTAATAATTTCTTGTTAGCATGTTTTGGGATCACCCCTTGGGTGTTTCACTTGTTTTGGTTGTCTATCGTTGTTTGGCTTAGGTTGCCTGTGAGGCAGACCTTATTGCATTGCTTGCTAGCCTTGATATAGTTTTTTGAATGTATTGCCTACTTTTTATATGTTTTTGACAGTTTGTACCTATTAGCCAAGTAGTTTTTGAGCTTACTTTGGGCTGCTAACAGTCGATTACGCATGACTACACTACTTAGTGCTATGGGAACCTGGTGTGGTATACTAAAGAGGGAATTAACAATTAAGGGCTTCCCTAGAGAGTCTGTTATAATTCGTATCATTCGCAGGACCTACGTGTATGAGACTTTATGCTTCCTTAGAGTGTCCTTAGTTATGTATCGAGACTATCAGGGGAATTAGACGTAAGTTCTACCTCATAGAGTCTATAGATATCATTGCAAGACTGCTGGAGAATTAACGGTGAGAGCTTCCCAGAGTGTCTGTTCCTTTGTATGTTTAATTGAATAGAGGGGTCTGCCTGTGTGAGCCACCTAGAGAGTCACCATGAATATTGTTTCGTTGGTTGTGATGAGTCCACCAAGACAAAGAACAAGCATGTGTTTTTTACTGCTTGTAGATTAGGTAGTCTGCTGAGATACCTGTTTTGTTACTGACTATGCTTTGAGAATATAGAGCTGTTTCTTATAATCCTAGGTTGATAATTTAATGAGTGAAATAAATTAATAAATAAATTTTAATGGAGATTGGTAGGATTGTTTACTTTATAGTACTCATGTTTCTCAGCTGTAATTATTTCCATTACATTTTCTATATTTTTCAATGATAGTAGGGCATAGATATTATGGTGATTGCCTACTAGAATTAGTCTCACGCCCTGTTTGGGTTCTCCTTTTCAGCCCAAACATGTTATATGGATTCAGGTGTGGATAGATATTGCGGCCCTTCTACATCAGGTACATGATTTCTCGTTGGAGCTAGAGAGAATATGACCGAGCCTAGGGTTGTGATGCTGTTGGAGTTGCTGTTTACTTTTAGTACATGTTCTCAGTTGTATTTTAGCACGTTGTTGTGTTTGCTGCTTTCTAGAGATACTTGTACCTGCATCATCATTTTCACCATTATTATATTATACATTTCTTTCGCTATTTAGTTTCAATTGTTGTATGTTGTTTACTGCTTCCACTATTGATTGTTATTTCATGTACCTTGTATACCATACTAAATGAGGGAATAGTTTCCCTAATTACTTACCAATTCTCTCATTGCTAGTCGGTAGACTCTGGAATTTGGGGAAATGCTCTAGGGGTCATGTGGCGGACCGGGAACGGGGCATCAGTTGAGGGGCTCCGGATTCGGGTCGTTACAAAGTGGTATCAAAGTAGTTTCTTCCTTTTCTATTGACATACTATTTAGCGACATTAGACAGGTATAAGACTAAATAGGTAAATGGAAAATAGTTGTGCCCAGGCATTCTAGAACCCATGTAATTGGAAAAATCCCGATTACCTCGAATATTGAAATTTTTTAGTATTGCAAATTTTACAGTTTACATGATTTCATAGTTGGGTGGTTCACTTGTTTTGTGTTGTTACTGTTTATATTATTTTGGTTCTATTTTGTGGCAACCCAATGAGATAAGGGTATTCCATCTCATTCATCATATAGTCAATTATTATAAAATAACATGTCATGCATTTTTTCATGCCATCTAGGTTGCATTAGAATTTTCATGCTATTGTGATAGAATTTGTGATAGATGATTCATGCTGTTGTGATAGCTGCTATAATAGAATACTTTCTATATTGATATGGTATCATTTCTTTAGGGATTATTTTTCATGGATGCCAAACATTGGTCTTAGATGTGTTATGGGCCCTCGGGTATCTGAATTTTGTCACTCATTAGTTGTAATACTTTCTACTTGTTATATCCATTGTTATGATGTGATGATCTGATTCGCAGGGAGTATGGGCCCCCACGGATCAGAATCTGGCACCTTAATGCTGGTTTTTCAATGTTTTATGGGATCCGGTGCAGTTATGAGGCTACTGTCTGGAAAAACCAAGAATACATGGCATGTACTTTATAAATACATTCAGTGTAGTTTTTAGCCATGTCACTGACTGTGTTGGGCAGAGACACATGGTTGAAATGTTTTCTGTAGGAACACGATGTGTACTAGTGTACATGCCGTGCGTTATGACATGGGTATCCGGCCGTGTCACTAACAACACAGGCTTGAGTTTTTCTTCATGTGCATGTCATGTCCCATGGGAACACGCCGTGTATAGTTGACTATGTAGTCAGCCGAGTAGCCGACATCATGGGTTGGTGGTATCCTTCCACTTACACACCATGTCCATATGGAACACGCCATGTAGTATCGACTGTGTGTCAGGCCGTGTCACTAACAACATGGGCCAGGTAAAACATGTCAAGTCCATGTTGTGTCTACATTGACCCGCCATGTAGAAGTAGTCCATGTACCAGTCCGTGTGACTAATAACACAGACATGGGAGAGATCTTAAGGACACACTGTGTAGTGGACAAGCACGTCGTGTAGTTCCCTACTGGGATTGTCCATGTTCCCAGCCATGTAGGGGTGAACGGGCAGGGAGGAAAAGGTTTAGTGCACACCATATAGTTTAATAACACACCGTGTAGTCGGGTGGTTTACACAGCCATGTATGGCCAAGGTACACACCCATGGTAAAATTTTTCGAAACACGCCATGTAGTAGTACTATAGGACGTTTAGTCACGTTTTCCCAAATTTTAAAGTTTATCTCTCTTGTTCCATTTTTCTCTCTTAATTTTCATTTGTTTCATCATTAATGAAAGTGTTCATTCGACATTTCAGAGATATGACACCAAGATGTCCTCCTATTGCATGTCAGGAACTAGGCAGTGATCGTAATCCTAATACAGTAGTTTTTCCTATAGTTCCGAAAATGGAACCTGCAGTTATTCCAGACACTGGTGTTGACACATAGTTCAGAGATGGTGTCATGAAATTCATGCAGACATTCCAGGGAACTCAGCATCCTACCCTGTCTTTGGAAGATATGATGCGGGTTTTTTAGCAGCATCACCCTCCTAAGTTCACAGGGGATGGAGGACCTCAGGCTATGGATTCATGGCTCGAATCCATGCATTCCAACTTCGATCATCTGAAGATACATCTGTAGTGGAGAGTGATTCTCTCAACTTATATACTATGAGATTCTTCCAAGATATGTTGGGATGTGGTTTTGCAGACAGGGCACCAACAGGATATTGCTTGGGATGAGTTTCAGTGTATGTTCTACGACTACTTCTACCTAGTGACACTAAGGTCTGATAGAGCTAGAGAGTTCACAAAACTGCAGTAGGGTACTCTCACAGTTATAGATTATTCCTCCTGATTTAAAGAGATATAGTGTTTCAATCCCTTTCTAGGGAATGACGAGCTATTTTTGGCCAGGAAGATTAAGGAAGGCCTCAGACCAGACATCAGGCCGCAGGTGAATGTCATTCAGTTGAATTATATCACTCTAATAGTCAACCAGTCGCTTATTTAAAAGATAAATCTAAGTGAGGCTGGAGATGTGGACTAGGGCGGTTCAACATCCAGGGATGATTCTCTCCAGAATGACAGTAGGAAGTGCCACAGTGATTCTACACGAGGTGACACGAGGAAGCGTGGTTTTCTTCCAGGTAGACGAGATCTTCCTCCTGGATACCAAGTGGGGTGCTATCAGGGTGGGAGAAATGGGCATAAGAACCCATAGTTCCCAAGAGACCCAGTGGATTGCTGAAAATGTGGCACGATGGGAATCTATAGTGTTTCCGCAAGGATATTCTTCCAGTGGCTGGTGAAGGAGGGTCAGTTTCGGCTCCGTGCTCAGGAGCATGATTACTAGTTCCATAGAAAACCAGGGGCTGGAGTTTGTCAAGTCATTCAGCCTAGGGTAGAGGCCATAGATGTAGTGGTCAGGCTCAGGGAGTGTCATCTCAGGGATTTCAGGATGCTACACAGGGCCATGATGGTGGCCAGAATATTGTGGTAGAGAAAATTCCTCAAGAGCAGGATCCTAGACCTTCCACAGTTCGATGTATGATTTTAGTAGCCCCAGTTTTTACCTCTGCACTTTTCGATACAGGAGCCTCTCGTACTTTATTTATGTGCATACTGTAGAAAGCCTTAGACATACTATTTATACTTTTGAGGATATGATGATGCTAGAAACTCCCTTGGGAATTAAACTGCTAGTGTGCATAAGTGCTTATAATGCCCCCTTGAGGATGGTGGGTGTCGTTTTTCAGGGAGTATCTATGTTTTGGACATGATAGGCTATGATGAAATTCTAGAGATGGACTGTTTAGTTCCCTTCTAGGCCTTTGTAGATTTATATAACCATAGGGTGAGTTTCACATCACTGGAGGGTAGATCGTTTCTTAACAAGGGCGAATGGGATGTCCAGGCGAGTAGAGCTGGACCAGAGCATCATGGGTTGGGCGGTGTTACGACCTGGATTTCTAGCATATATTTGGATGACCATGGGACTTCTCAGGTAAATTTTTCTCCAGTGGTTGATGGATTTTTAGATGTATTTCCATAGAATTTTCCAGTTTTCCTCCAGAGCGAGAGGTATACTTCTCTGTTGAGCTTGTGCCAGGATCGGCACTCGTGTCCATTCCTACTTATAGGATGGCTACACTTGAGTTGCAGGAGCTCAAGAAGAAGTTGGAGGAGTTGCAGGCATAGGGTTTAATCTGACCCAATACTTCCCCTTGGGGTTCGCCTATCCTATTTGTGATGAAGCCAGACAGAACCGGTAGGCTTTGTGTGGATTATCAGAAGCTGAACATGTTGACGGTCAAGAACTGATATCCATTACCACAGATAGATGATCTTTTTGATATTCTACGAAGATCCATACTTTTCTCGAAGATCTACTTGAGATCCAGTTACCATCAGTTGCGTGTCAGACCATCTGATAAACCTATTACAACCATCCAGAGTAGGTATGGTCTGTATGAGTATTTGGATATGTCATTCGGTCTCACAAATGCGCCAACAGTTTTCATGGTGCTAATGAATAGAGTTTTACATCCTCGGATTCCATTGTGGTGGTTTTTATGGATGACATCTTGTATACTCTCACACTCGACACGACCCTGCTACCCATCTTGAGATCGTTTTGAGTACCCGGAGGGAGCATCTGTTATATGCTAAGATCTCGAAGTGCCACTTTTGGATCGATGAGATTCACTTACTAGGTCACGTCATCTTAGAGACAATAGTATCAGTAGACCTAGAGAATGTGAGAGTAGTAGTCACCTGGGAGTAGCCCTTGAACTTCTTTGATGTATGGAGGTTCTATAGGCTGGCTGGTTACTGCAGGCGGTTTATACATGACTTCTCATGCTTAGAAGCACCGTTGATGGCCATTACTAATAAAAATGTGAATTATGATTGGTCAGAAGCCTGCGATTCAGCATTCCTGGAGCTGAATGGGAGATTGACTTTAGCACTGATTCTAGTTTTGCCGTAGCTGGGCAAGAGTTATACAGTTTTCTGTGATGCATCTGGCATCGTTCTTAGAGTAGTAATTATGCAGGAGGATCGTGTTGTTGCGTACAGATCTTGGAAGTTGAGGTCACATGAGAGGAACTATCATACGCACGACATGGAGTTGGCTGTAGTTGTTAAAGCTTTGCGTTGTTGGAGACATTATCTTTTAGGAGAGAATTATGTGCTGTATACTTACCACAAGAACCTAGAGTACATTTTCACGTAGTGTGACTTGAATCTGAGACATCGGAGGTGGGTTGAGTACCAGCAGTCTTTCGATTTCGAGCTTGCTTATATGCCTGGTAAATGAAATGTTATGGCAGACTCACTAAGCATTATGACACAAATACAGGCTGTTCAGGAGGCCATTAGTGAATGACAACTTATTGCCCCGTTTTTTGACATGCATTTGGAGGTGAACGACAGACAAGGTCATACATTTCTTTCTTCTGTAGCTATAACATCTACACTGATCGACCGAGTTTGGCTGAGGCATTTATCAGATTGTGAAGGCCTAGTCTTATGGGAGAGTGTGTCTGGAGGGGACCATCCTTCCGGATGGACCGTAGGCGAGGATGAGTTCTTGCGTGTCTAGGAATGTGTATGGGTTCCAGCAGATATACGCGAGGTGCTGATGCAATACATTCATTCCTCAATCTGGGATTTTCATCCTAGGGTCACCAAGATGTATTTTGATCTTCACCGCCAATATTGGTGGCCAGGTATGAAGAGAGATGTTGATGGTTTTTTCGTGAGATGTTCCACCTGTCAAAATGTGAAGGGAGATCAGCTATGACCGACAAGGAATTTACAACATCTAACCATTCCAGAGTGGAAGTGGAATGATGTCGCGATGGACTTCGTGATAGGGCTACCAAGATCACCTCAAGGGAATGACGCGTTATGTGTTGTCATTGATAAGCTCACAAAGGTTCTCACTTCATTCCGATTAAGGATACCATCGGTGTTGATGATCTTGGACGGTTGTACATCAGTGAGGTTGTACGCTTGCATGGGGTTCTGAGTATTATCATTTCCGATAGTGATTACTGCTTTAGGTCGCATTTCTAGCAAGGGATACATAGGGATTTGGGTACACAGGTACTTCTGAGTATAGCTTACCATCCCAAGATAGATGGCAAGTTAGAGCGTACGATTCAGGTACAAGAGGACATGCTAAGATCATGCGTCCTTGATTTTGGAGTTTCATGGGAGAGACATATACCTCTAGTAGACTTTTCCAACACTAATTGTTTTCAAGAAACAATTCAGAAGGCTCCATACAATGCATTATAAGGTAGATGATGCCGATCAACCTTCTATTGGATGGAGGCAAGAGAGGCAGTTATGTCGGGACATCGTCTTGTTTTGGAGACCACGAAGCAGGTGGAGTTGATTCAAAAAAAGATGGCTACTACAGAGTCTTGGAAGAAATATTATGCTGATTAGCAGAGACGACCTCGGGAGTTTAAGGTCGGGGATCAGGTTTTCTGATGTGTTACCCCGATTTTGGGACACAAGAGGATCAGTAGACAGGGTAATAATTCACCGAGATATGTCAGGTCGTTTGAGGTTCTGGAGAGATTTGGGATGGTTGCTTAGAGGTTGCAGTTGCCTCAGATGTACCAGGCTATGCACGACCTCTTCCATGTTTCTCAGGATCGCAGCTATTTCTTAGATCTGTCTCGTGTTTTTCAACCCAACGAGGTTGATCTTGAGAAGGATGCATCATTGAGGAGCAGCCAATCAGGATTGTTGATCGTAGTTCTAATGTACTATGTGGCCGGTCTGTTCCTCTAGTACGGGTGATATAGTAGCACGACCGTGTACAGGATGAGATTTGAGAGAGGGTGGTCGATATGCGATCACAGTGGCCAGAGTTGTTTGAGGTTTCTTCTTCGCCAACATTCTAGGGACATTCAGGGACGAATTTCATTAAGGGGGAATTTTTTAAGAACCCATGACTTCTTTTTATGTATATTTTTCTATTTTTGGTTGTTTTTTAGAAAATGTGGAAAAATAGAAGAATCTGGAATTTTCCTAAGTACACACCATGTACTTTAAGAGTACAAGTCATGTTATTTTCATCCGCATGAGGCCATGTGTTGGACGTGTTCGGCTTGGTGTGTAGTGGTGATTTGGAGGCCACTTAATGCGGTGTATGGAAAGGGAATGTACACACCATGTAATTTTCTTTTTATTTCCATAAACAGACTGGGGTTGCGACATAACCCCAAATACGTTTTCTTCATTAACTTCTTCGACCGAGAGCATCCGAGGAGGCCGAATATTCTTCGAGCCATCGATCCGTCACCGGTTATCCGAATCAAACGTCGTCGGTTTCAATAGAATCACAGCAGTGAGTTCTTGGTTCTTCTTTGTCCACGTTTCCTGATTCCTTCTCTTGTGAGAGTTATCTGAGGTTGAACATTTTAGAAGTTTTTGCATATCTTCTCTATAATAAGATGATTCATTGGTCGTGGTTCATGTATATTGATATCCTAGATTCGAGGTAGGTGGTTTGTTTCCCTACATTGAATGTCTTTGAGTTTTTTGTGCAAAAGTGTCGGATACCCATGTATCAGTTATCTCAGGTTAGGGTTTTGATCATGTGTTGTCATCTTCCTTAGATTTCTTGAATTCTTGAGGTTATTAGATGATTAATAATTTCTTTTTATTATCTTTTAGGATCACCCCTTGGGTGTTTCCCTTTTTTTGGTTGGTTATCGTTGTTTGGCTTAGGTTTCCTGTGAAGTAGACCTTGTTGCATTACTTATTTGCCTTTATATAGTTGATTGCATGTATTTCCTACTTTTTTATTATTTTGATGCAATGTAGCTATTATCCATGTATTTTTTGAGCTTACATTGGTCTGCTAACTGTCGATAATGCACGACAACAGTTCTCAAGGCTGTGGGAACCTGGTGTGGTAGACTAAAGAGGGAATTGACGATTAAGGGATTCCCTAGAAAGTCTGTAATAAATTAGTATCATTCATAGGACATACAGAAATTTGGACTTTCTGCTTCTTTAGAGTTCCCATAGTTATGTATCCAGAATATAGGGGGGATTATACGTATGTTCTTCCTTAGAGAGCCTATAGTTATCATTGCAATACCGCAGGGGAATTGACGGTGAGAGCTTCTCAGAGTGTCGGTGCCTTTGTATGTTTACTTGGCTAGAGGGGTCTGCCAGTGTGAGCCACGCAGAGTGTCACCGTGATTATTGTTTGGTTGGTTGTGACGAGTCTACCACGCCAAATAACAGGATTGTGTTTTGTACTACTTGTAGTATAGATAGTCTGTTGAGATACTTCTTGTGTTACTTGTTATTCTTTGAGAATATAGAGCTGTTTTCTAGATTCCTTGGATGATAATTTAATTCGTGAATTAAATTAATAAATAAATGTGAATGGAGACTGGTAGGATTGTTTACCTTAGAGCACTCCTGTTTCTCTGATGCATTTATTTCAATTACTTTTTATATATTTCTCACTGACAGTAGGGAACATATCTTGTGGTGATTGCCTACTGGGATTAGTCTCACACCCTGTTTGGTTCATTCTTTTCGGCCAAAACATGTTATATGGTTGCATGTGTGGATAAGGACTGTGGCCCATCTACTTCAGGTATATGATTCCTGGTTGGAGCTGGAGAGCATATGACCGAGCCAAGGCTTGCGATGCTTCTAGAGTTTTTGTTTACATTTTGTAATTTTTATCAGTTCTATTTCAGCACATTGTTATGTTTGAAACTTTCCTTAGATACTTGTACCAGCTGCATCATTGTCATCGTTATTATATTATGAATTGCTTCTACTGTTTAGTTTAAATTGTTGTATGTTGTTTACTGCTTCCGCTGTTGACTGTTATTTTTTGTACCTTGTAAACCATACCAAATGAGGGCATAGTATCCCCAATAACATACCAAGGTCTTTGTTGCTAGTTGGAAACCTCTTGCATTTTGGGAAATGCGCTTGAGGTCATGTGGCGGGCCGGGCACGGGGCATTAGTTGAGGGGATTTAGATTCGGGATGTTACAAAGCAATGTAACACCCCTGGAAAAGTGAGACATAAATGACTAAATGTTACTACCCATGTCAACAAGGTGCACCTTTCTTTTCGAGAGTCTACCTAATTAGAACTCCAATGTTTAGAATGCTTGTATTAGAGTAATAATCAGTATGGGTGACCTTCAGGGAATTTTACAATGGTGTGTGTTAGTGTGGACAAAACATACTGAAAAGAACATCTGTTGGCCTGTGGGGACAGTCATTAGTCTAATAAGAGGCCCTAGTGTGTAATAGCCTATTGTGTGTAGGATAGGCAACCAAGGTATTAAAGGAGACCCATGGGGACAAATGATAAGGTTCATGGACCATGGAGGTAGGTCGTGGAAAATGGTATCAGAGCCAATACCCAGCCGGAAATTCTTAGGCACTGCCAGGGTTTGAGGCTTAGGGTCCACAACAAGGGCATTATGCTTCAATTGGGTGGATAATGTAACACCCATGGAAAAGTGAGACTAAATAGACTAAATGTTACTACCGAAGTCAAAAAGGTGCACCTTTTTTTCAAGAGCCTACCAGATTAGAACTCCATAGTTAATCGTGCTTGGCCTGGAGTAATAATCAGGATGGGTGACCTTCTGGGATGTTTCTCAGGGTGTGTGTGAGTGAGGATGAAGCATACTGAAAAGAACATGTGTTTTCCTATGGGGAATGTCATTAGTCTGATAAGAGGCCCTAGTGAGTAATATCATATGGTGTGTAGGATAGGCAACCAAGGTATTACAAGAGACCCATGGGGTCAGATGATAAGGTGCATGGCCAGGGGAGGCGGGTTGTGAAAAAAGTCATATGCTCAGTTAGCAAAAGAAGCTTCAGAAGAAGCTTCAGAAGAATGGAAATTGATGACGTTCTTAGTCAAAATGCAAGTGGAATGTGAAAAAAGATGTGATGCTGATGTTTTCTCTTCAAATGCACATGATCCTGATATAGTAACAATAATTAAAGTGGCACAAACTTCTGATTCAAAATGTCTAGTTTTATGTTCTAAACTCAATGGTGGGGAGACCATTGATGGCTGTAAACATGATGGGGGTACAGTTTTTTGTTTTACAGGTCGGATGATTGTACCTATGGTTTGTCAGGAATAACTCCTTCATGCTTACCATAATTCAATATGGGTTTTACACCTAGGTACATAGATGATGATATAAGGTGTTGAAGGTGCAGTTTTGGGGGAGCGGCATGAAAAAGAAGGTGGCCGAGTTCATCTCACAGTGCTTAACTTGTCAGCATATTAAAGCATAGAATTAGAGACCAGCTGTTATGATACAATATTTACCTATCTTAGTGTGGAAATTGGATCAGATAACAATTGATTTTGTTACATTTCTTCCAAGAATGGAAATGAAACATGGTTCCATTTTTGTGATAGTGGATCTTCTAACAAAGTCGGCCCATTTCATCCCTATTCATGAAACCCATACAGTGGAAGATCTTTAAAAAATATATATCCTTGAAGTGGTAAACTGGAACGGTGTACTCATTTCTATAGTCTCAAATATAGATCTGAGGATCACATCTCGTTTCTATAAATCATTATAGCAAGCCCATGGAACTCAATTGACTATAAGCACGCCGTATCATCCTCAGACATATGGGCAATCCGAGCGGACGATAAAAACTTTGAAAGATATTTTGCAGGCTTGTGTAATGGATTTTGGAGTCTTAGGGGAGGAGAATATACCCTTAGTATAGTTCTCATTAAATAACATCTATCAGTCCTCGATACGCATGGCTCCGTTTGAAGCATTTTATAGGCGCCCTTGTCGTTCTCCACTATGTTGTGTGGAAACTGGTGAAACATCACTAGTCGGACCATGCCTTGTCCAATAAACAATTGAGAAGATCCAGTTGATTTTAAATAGGATTGAGACGTCTAAAAGTAATTAGAACTCTTATGTAGATCACCATAGAAAACTGTTGTCATTCGTTGTGGGTGATCATGTCTTCTTGAGGATCTCAAAAAGGCTTGTACATCGTCGTTTCGGGAAGTAGGGAATGTTATATCCTAGAAACATTGGCCCTTTTGAGATACTAGAACGGGTTGGAGAGGTGGAATATCTGTTGGCCAAACCACCATGGTTTAGTTTGATGAATAACTTTTTCTATGTATCTCAGTTGAAAAAGAATCATCCTGATCATGACGATGTGATCATATGATATCACGTTGACCTAGAGCCGGATGCTTCATTGATACATATCTCGATACAGATTATGGATAGGAAATCGAAATTCTTTCCTGAAAAAAGCATCGGTCTAGCGTGGGTTTTATGGAAGCATGGTCATGTTAACGAAGAGACTTGGTAACATGAGAAGGAAATGAAAGAGTAGTGGTCGGAACTCTTTCAGTTGGGTGAAGGTTTTCTACATTCCACGTATAGAAAAACTAATGGTGGGGAGAATGTAGTACCCCCTGTTTATGGTATGTAACCATATCTTGATGCTTTTCATGGTTTTATTGTTAAGGGTGATGAATGGGCGAGTCGGGAGAACTTGGAAAGTTTTTTTGAGGCAAAAGGGGATGTCGCACATGCGGCCCACTGTTTGTCTAAACCGTGCAGCCAAACAGTGCGTAGTTTTTCTTGGAGGCAGTAGCTTTCGCACGGGCGGTGCGTGGTTTGTCTAACCCTATGGAAAAACCATGTGATAAGGGTTGAAGAGGAAGTTGCTAACACACTGTTAGCGCAAGGATTTTCAAACCGTGCGAACTAATCGTGTGGGAACTTAAACGAAATCCTATAATGGTGGCTCTCACGTGTTTTTTCCTCGAAGTGGCTCGTTTTTCCTTCTATGTGGCCCTAACTTAGGATTTTTCTTCTCTTAAGGCCAAATATTATTCTCCCATTGTTTCAGAGGATATCCAAAGGCTTCTAATAGTGAATCAAAGCCAGATTCGTGAGGTATGTGATCGTTCTTCATCATTCTTCATCAGTTTCTTAGATCTACATAGATCTACTTTTCCTCTTCTCTCAGTTTCTTAGATATACGACCATTAGAGGTATATCAATGTGTGTGTATGCAAAATATGTTGATATTTGGACTTGATCTTTGTATTATAACAGATCTAAGGTTGGTTCACGGATAATCGATATGGTTTTATTGAGTGTTCTTCGACTGTTGTGGTTTTCGTCAAAACCATTGAGGTAGGAGGATTCACTCTCGACTCCCCTTGTTAGAATTGATTGGCTTAGATTCAAATTGGTTTGTTTGAATGGATTTTATTGTGAAACACATGTAATAAATCTTCTTTAGAGAAGATTTATGGGTTTGATGAAATTGTGAAATCTTGGTGAATTGTTTTGCAAATTGATTTAGCTTCTTGAATTCAAAATGTTGATTTTAAATTGTGGATTTGCTGAAATCATAAATGGTTTGATGAAAAATGGGTTTTCAATCGAAATGGTGTTTTATTGAAATGATTTAGAATTTAAATGACTTTGATGAAATTGGTTTTCAATAAAAAGGGTGTTTTATTTAAATGTGTTGGAATTGAAATGGTGTGGCATTTAAATGGTTTTGACGGAAAATGGTTTTGATGGAAAATGGTTTTCAATAAAAAGGTGTATTTATTGAAAGGGTTGTTTTAGAATAATTTTTGGGATTATGTGGTTGTGAACATTCATGTTACACTCGGTATTGATAAGGGTTAGGAGTCACCTCTATCAGCATTGTGATGGGTAAGGGTTAGGGTTCTCCCCCGTCAAACATTCATATTTCATTCGGGACGAATAAGGGTTAGAGATCTCCCCCATAAGTGTTGGGATGGATAAAGGTTAGGGATCTCCCCCGTCAAGAAATCATGTGAATTTGGGATGGGTATGTGTAAGAAGTTTCCCCCATCAAGAATTCATGTGAATTTAGGATGTGTAAGTGTAAGAAGTCTCCCCCATCATGGTTGGGATGTGTAAGAGTTAGGGATTCTACCCTCTTCTAGGTAGTGTGCATGGTTGGTTGCATGAGTTAGTGAAATGGTTAGGTATTCCAAAAAGGGAATGTTTATGAAATGGTTCTTAACATTGTGTGGTAATTTTTGGGGAAAAATAACTTGCAGGAAAATTGGTTTCAATTGATCTTGGGTTTCCTTTGGTTATGAATGGTTTTGGAAACATGTTTATTTTTAGTTATAAACTGCTTTTGTGAAAGAAATTTATATAATATTTTTTTATATAAAAGTGGAAAACTCTTCTATCCTAGTGGTGTGAGTATGGATTTCATTGGGGAAAACCTACTTAGTTTTATACTCACCCTTTCTTAGGAATATTGGTGCTTTTGTAGATATCGTATTCTGGGACATAAGTAATGGTAAAGCATCTTATTCTTAGTTTCTTGTGGTGATACTTGGGAGATGTTGTGGAACTTGGATCTTGTGGAGCATGTATTTTTATATTCTTTTGAGAGTCTTGATTTGTTCATCCATTGTGTACTTTGATGCTTAGTTCGGTCTTTTTTTGTATTGTACTTTGATGTAGTTTGAGATAAATGAGGTGTTTATTTGTCTTTCATTTTTTCATGCATCATATAGTGAATTTTTTGTTATGTTTTTTTTATGAGTTTATTTCTCAAAAATTAAATCGTCCCCCACTTGTACTTGAAACCCTTCGACATTTATTACCTACCTCTGGCACCGTGGGGATGTCTCTTAAGGCCAAGTAATGACTCGTTGTACTCTTAAGCAAATAAAAATTGGTGGGTCATTACAGATTACCAATTGAAATTCAATTTTTCCCTATTAATGGGCAAAATATCATACTGTAAGATGCATTGATAAAATATCATATAGGGAAGATTAATATTTTAAAATACATCCAAAATAATATGAATTATGAGAATCCATAGTTAATGTATAATTTTTTTGTTTCATCAAAAATAAAATATATTTCTAAAATATTTGATTATATAAATTAATGAGTAAAATTAAAAAAGTAAAAAAATAACTTAACATAATGTATTTACATTAAAAAAATTTCATAATAAATAAAATTAAAAAATAAAATGAATTAAAATAATATAATGAGTATAAATAAAATTATAATTACACTGAAAGTCAAATTTCATAGTAAATAAGACAAAAAATAAAATATTAAGATAAAAAGTATAAAAAACTTATTATAAAAATAAAAAATGTCATTTAATTAAATTAATAAATAAATCATAAATAAAAACAAACTATATAACTTTATTCAGATATACAAATATTTAAATATCAAATTATCATCAGAACTTATTTCCAAATGACAATGTAATAAAATTAATATTTTAAAAACAATTTAATAAAATATAATAATATTAAATATAATAATATTACTCATGAAAACCACATTACATATCTGTAATTTTTTTGGAAATAATGTAACAAATAATAACTCCTCAAAAAATAGTAGAATATGAATTTTCAATTCATAAAACAAACAATATTTCAAATTTATTGGAAATAAATAAATCTTACTTTTGAAATAATTGACTCTCATAGATAATTTGTTTACAACATTAGTATTTCGTTATATTTTTTTGTAGTTTAAATATATACACTCATGAATTTAATTATTTTTTGTGAAAAACTTATTGCTAATTTAAAAATGTCATTAACATTAAAATTTTAAATTTACATTAAACCAACTATATTTTTCATTCTACTAAATTTTTAGTCCTCTATTTACACGTATGATGATAGAGTCACATAAATTTAAAAAAAATCTAGAAAATATATTTTTATGAAAAATAATAATAAATTAAAATGTATCTTAATCATCATGAATATAAATCCATATATAAAAACTCAATGGAAAGCATAATTGTATAAAATTCACAAAATTAAATATAAATATTTACATATCTTCAAGAGGGTAATTAATATTTAATTACACAAGTAAGCATGAGAGGTATTAAAACATTAATCTCCTCATTGTGGCTACACAACATTTTATATTCAAAAATGATTAGAACCACTGAATATAATTTCATGAATCAGGGATTTTTCTGAATAAATAATTAAATAATATATAATTTATTTGGGTATCTAGTGGGTCAACATTTTGGTATAGTTTACTACATTTAATGAACATTCCCCCACAGGAAATAACAACATTCTCAACAATATTTATTTTATGGTGGGGTAACAACTCATTTAATATTTTAACATGAAGGAAGATTTCAAAATATAATATATTAGAAAACAAGTGGAAATATTCAAATGAAATAAAAAAGTGTTTTATGGAAAAAATAATAATAACAAACATCTTGCAAAAATGATCACTTACTAGTCACAAATCCCAAAAATTCCACTAATATATAATGTTTACAAAATAATGAATGTTCAAGGAAGAATTAAAAAAATCCAATGATGAATTACTATTTTTCATCAGTAATACACTATAAAAATAAAAAAAACCTTGAATTTTTGACAAATTATTTTCAATATGAAATTAGTTTTACATTTCATCTTGATCTACTAACAATTTAATTCAAAATATGCAGCGTCAATTAAAGTTTTAAATACATTAAAAATATTGAATAAAAATTTACAAAAAAAAGAAAAATAATAATATATTAATTTTACATTAGATCCAATAAATTACACTGATTATTTGCATTGATATTGAATCCATGGTTAGATTCTAAGTTAAAAATATAAACAAATTAGCATTATCCTCTAAAAATATTAAATTACGTAAAATTTAACAAGATTTTAGGAATTTAAGGGGATGATTAGGAATTATTGTTAATGTATCATCTATTGATAAACATATATTTTAATGAATTCTACTATTTGAATTTAATATTTATAGAATAACCAAGTATATTTCATTTAAAAAATGTGCAATAACATTATCATTCCATCAAGAAGAATTTATTCTGTAAATACCTAAACTATGAATCACAAAAAAATACTAACAATCCTAATGATTATAACATTACACCGTACTTATTCAACATAAAAAAATAATGGAATAAAGGATGATTATTAAATGTTACTAAGCTTCCAACAATAGTATCTTCTCCACTAATAGATAATTATTACACTTTCCAGAAACATTCTCCGGATGCCAAATAGAAGTGAATGAAGTGTCCTATCCATGATTCAGAATCTATATAACACCAAATGGTAATTTTTTGGTTATAATAAAAAGACAATTAGATCTCAAATAAAATTTATGTTGGAAATTATTCATCATATTATTGTCAACAACACATTTATCTCCAAAATGAAAATATTTTTTCAGGATAATATAGTCATAAATATCAATTTTTACACTTTAAAAATCTTTTCATTTTCAAATGAATGATTATTTATTTCTTGTAACATTATCAGTCACAGAAAACTATCTTTATAGGACTCAAATGTATAAATGATTACTGATTTCATAGCCCAAATATCATTATTCTATACTTCCATGGGAAAAGTGAATTATCGTCGAATAAATCCAATAAGGTTGTATTCATATTAGACTTTTTTAGGATGTCTTATATGCCAAATGATAATCCATAATCCATAATCACAAATCATTCATGTACATGATAAAAGTTTTATCAAGAGTATGATTACTACTAAATATAAAGAAGGCCTTATTTTTTATTTATCGTTGTATAATCCTATTTTTTGTGGTTGATGGGGAATCCATAAAAATACCATAGGCTTAAAGACACAATCAACTATTTGAGTTCATTAATTCCATTTATTCAAATCTTAAATGAAAATTCTGAATTAAGTGGTTGAACTAATAGTGGAGAAACAATCTAGAATTTGAGTTCATTAATTCATTACACATCTCACAAAACACAAAAGTAATTTATTTCTATAAAATTCATGTCTAATAAATTATATTTTAACTATATCTTTAATGATCCTCCTATAAAAACCATCTGATCTATGAAATAATCTAATATCTTCCACATTCAAATAAAAAGATAGGGAATAGATTATTTATACCATGTTAATTTCTCCCAAATACCATTTTATACATTTCATTTCAATGAAAAATTCCACTTTTAAATATAAAATTCGATTTTCTTTATGTTTGGATAAAGAGTTCTATAAATACACACATTATGAAAAACCACTAGAATTCATAAAAATCTCTCAAAATATTTACTATACGTTTTAAAATAATCTATAAACACATCCATTAAATAATAATGATTATCTATAAATTATAATCATTAATAATTATAAGGTTGATGGATTATTACATAGTATGGATTTTATTCGTCGATGAGAAGAGACAACAAATAGACAAGTAAATGTTTTTCATCATTTTCCTATAGAGTAATGTAAATATTTAAGTATATTGAAAATCCATCTTGGAATAAATAACGGGGTTGACCAAAAAAAGTCAAGGATTGGATTATAAAGGGGAATTGGAAGACATGACTTTATACATAGTATATTTGCCCCCTAAAATCAAGGCATAACTCCAAATGTTGGGGAAACTAGTAATAACTATCAATATAAATTTATTATAACAATTATTAATACAATTTTATCATAATTAATTTCATCAAGATATACCCGTAGTCGATTCGAATAGTGGTAAATTATTCAATCAGATAATAATGTAGTTACATCATTCATAAATACTTCTATACATGAAGGATTAAATATCCACTACAATTATCTAAAACTATAATTCTATTTGTTCTTCTAGCCTTCATTGAATGTTTTTTTGTATGAAAGTCCTAGATATTATTTTCTAGTTTGGAAATTGGTAGTTTGGGTCATTCCTGAAAGGTTTTCCTTGGAATATCCCACTTCATTCATTAGGACATTCTTGTAGTAATATAAATTTATCAATAAAATGACATGGATTAGAACAATTTTAGAAAATGACTCTAAATGAGATATAATGGTTCTTATTGGGATTTTGAAGGAGTATAGTTAGTCAATATCTTTTATATCCTAAATTAAAGATCAATCATCCAACTCTATATTCTACTATAATGTAAATTGTAAGAATACACTTTCATATAATGTTTTACAATGACAATTCTCCATGTAACAAAATTCTATGGATTCTAGGACATGTTGGAAATAAGGTACATAACATCAATTGGTGTCTTATCAAATAGTGCTCCTCCTATAAAATCATTTATTATAATCCTAACCATCATGAACAATAACTCATAACAATTTTGGATATGGACACTTAATATTTTATTTGTCACAATAGCAAGAGTATAACCTCATAAACCTATCTATATACTCTGGATGAGTATCCCCTTCTAGCTACAAACTAACACAATTATCCTTCTTACGAGAATAAATTCTACATTCTAGGATAATATTCTATAAAAATACCTTCATCAACTAATTCCAACTCATTATGGTGGTATATTATGAGTTGTAAAACCAATCCTTCTCAAACCAATATAATTAAATTGGTAATGCACTAATATTATACTAACAATCACTTACTCCTTAGGTTTTTTTGGTGATACACATATATTTTATTTATTTTTAGTGTTTATAAGGATCCTCAATTAGTACACCATGATATTTAGTTAAATGTTGAATGACACATGATCAATTATTAATACCTTGAGCGAGTTGTTTATATCACAAATCGTTTTACTTGTTCTCAATAAGAGGAGGAATGATCTCCCTAAGAGTTCTATGTACATCCAATTTTAATGTTTTTCATGTTTTTTTGTTGTTGTGATGTTTTTTGGGATTATATTCTATATTATATCATCATTTGAGATTTATAAATTATATTCATTTATTAAAATGGTTTTAGTTCTCACTTTTTATATATTTTAAGCTTCATAATTTTCTATGCTATTATACATTTATTAGATGCCTTTTCTTCTTTTATAAATATATTTTACTTGATAAATGTTTTTAAAAAACAATTTTCTCCAAGAAGGCTCCTAGAAAATGATTCTAATGTTATTTATGTAAATTCATGTTTAAATCACAAACCTAACCCAAATGTTTTTCCTCAATTCAGTAACATAGAAGCATCCAATTTTGTCTCATAAAAAATCATTACATTAATAGTTTTATTTCACTACTTTTTATATTTGTTTCTAATAAAATATATTTTTTAAGGGATTAAATTTTCTACAATAACATTATTCTATGTTGAAATGATGAATGGAATTGAAAATAGAGGTGATACATCTATAAATTAATTTAACCATGTAGAGGTAAATTATAACCTAATAGGAATTAGAAAATAATTTAGTAATTCATTATTATAATTATTATTTATTATTTTTAATGGATTTAACAAATATAACTATCTAATACTATATATTAGAATACCAAATTTTTTCATTTTCTTTATATTGTTATGTAAATTTATAAAATACATATCTCATCAGTATATTTCATTTTCATTAGAGGTGAGTTGTGAACAAAAAAATTGTTCTGTGTAATGAAATAGTCTACTCTCTATTTACTTTCAATCCTTGATCAACGAATGAAAAGATAAAATGAATGAGATTTACTTTAAAAAATTGAATCTAAATTTAATGATACATTAAATAATCATAAAAATATAATAAAAAACATTTCATCTTTAGAATGGATGAAAAAATGATTAAAAATTAATGAATAATAAAACATATATAAGAATTATAATATCAAGGCCAAAAATTATAGAGTGAATTAGAAATAAAAACGAAAATAAATTAGTAAATTATGAACAGCTTGACTTTATTAATCTTCTAGCTTGGACTATTTTTTTTCAATAAGTCATTTAGTTGTAAGATCATACAACAATCCCCATATCAATTAGAATCAAGAGTAGCAATATCCCTCTAGAAAGTTTTTTGTATCACCTTTGATTCACTCTACTTCTGATGTCTCCAAAAATATGTCCAATATCTATCTATGAATGATTCATTCTATTATTTCTCAAAAAAATTATTCATAATATTTTTCAAAAATTATATTACTCATGTTTTCAAATTTTATATTTTGGTAACCAATATAAATATTTTTATTATTTAGAATTCTTTCGAAGACTTATAACTTAAATAAGTTTATATAGGAACTGTTTCTAGATTCACTAATCATGATTCTTCAAGATGTCATAAATTTAATTTCATATTATTTATTTTATGGTAATCTACATTCATGTGGATGATGAAGATGAGATTCTAAAAGCATCCATCCCTATATCTTTAATAATTAGACCCTACATGAAATAACATACGATAGTGGAAAACAATATCATCTTCAATATGGTCCAATTTCACATTAATGGTTGATATCCATGAAACACAAAGTTTTAATTGAGCCAGTCTCACTTAGTTGTATATTTAATCTGTTGGTATTTATCATCCAGATTGAAACACCACCAAAAAATTATTCAGAAATCTTCATTTGGGATCTTCAAAGAAGTTGATGGTTCCATAAATCACCCTCAAATGATGTATTCACAATCTCTTTGGTGTAATGGTTTCACACTGTATGGATTTCTATAATGAATAGCATTTTAATATTCAACATTTATCACCAAATTCATGGTTAGATAAATATTTGGTAGATCTTAAGTAAACATATTAAAGAAAACAGCCCAATAAATTATTAAATGTCTCCGCAAAAACTAGGTTTTTCTACATCAATATTTATAGACAGAGGAACATGATATGAAATAAAATATTTATTAAGCGGTTTATTGGGATTTTTCTTCCTTAAGAATCATAAACCACAAAATATTATCTTTAGATATCAGGTTTTGAGAGATTTTATTTGGGGCCGTAAGATTTTTTCAATATACATCGAATTCATTGTTTAGTGGCTTTTATGATTATATAAATTATGATAAATAATTCATATGAAACTCATCCATGACTCCAACTGTTTCTTTTTATGATTCACTTAATTGGATCAATATCCAAGGAATTGGCAACACTTCTAACAACGAAATATAAACCATCCATGTCTCATTCCTCACCAAATATATTTTTTCTACTTGTATTTCATTAATCAGTTGGATGAATTATCAAACATGTGATTTCTCATTTTAAAAAACCTCAATTTCATTAAAATTTTCGTTATGTGGGAAAACATTATCTTATGGCGTGAGAATTATTTTATGAATAATTATCTTCTTCCATTTAACATGTGAAATTTTCAAATTCATTATACTTATTTGAAATATCATACAACTAGAGGCACTGATAAATTATATAACACATAATATTATCAAATTACGCTACATCTAAATTAATATCTTTTATGGAAATCATAAGATAATTTATATTATTTTACACTCCTTTTAATGTATAATGTATTACATGAACCAATTTTACAATAAGATATATAATAATAAGAAATAATACATAAAAGAAAAATGTTATATGAGTGTAAAATAAAAAACACATACAAAAATTTATATTTATTTTTAAAAATAATAAATGTAATAAAATAAAATAAATAGATTATTCTTTTACACTGATAATAATAATTATAAATAAAATAGATATAAAAAATGGTAAATGAAAATAAAAACTGAAACATTAAAAATTTGAAGGATATAATATATGAAGAAAATAATTATTGAAATATATATATCATGACAAAAAACAAACAAAATATATAGATATTTAACAAACTTAAACACCATTTGAAAATCAAAAATATTTTCTACATGCTTATTTAAAAAATAGAAAACATTAATTTTTTCTACACAACTATATATAATCATTTCTAATCATACTATTTTCTAAAAAAATTAACAAATTATAGTTATTTTGGAAAATATTTATCAAATTATACCATTTCACATTCATTAATGTTTACATTATGAGAGTATTAGATATTTGTGAGAAATCGTCCACAAAGGGTTGCTAAAATGATTATAAAAAAAAGAAAAATAGAGATAATAATAACAAGGGTTGGTATAGAGTAATCATTAATGACATACATATATGATGGATCCTTATATATACCATCTAATGATATTATATGAGATAAAAATAAAACTATCTGGAGATAAAATTCATACATAATTAATTTTCTATTTTACAGATCATTCATATAGGACTCCCTCACAATATTCAAGTAGATGTATATAATTTCATAGGACTTAAAATATACAATTTTATAATATATAAGTACATAAACAATATAATAGTTATATTAAATAAAAAATCTGTTCAATAAATCCAATAATATAATAACGTAATTAGTAAGTCAAAATGGATTCACTATAATTTCATAGTTATATTACATTGAATGGAAGGATTCCTTCTGTATGAATTCACTATTGGTCCACTAATGATAGTATCTAGATCAAAAATCAATCTTGTAAATACATTGAGATACTCGTACTGGATCAAAAAATAATAATAAAAAAATGTTACATGATGTAATCTTTTGAATCGAATTGTATTCCGGTCCAAATAATTAATGAGGAATTTTATTGATCCATATTTATTTTTAATTATAATAGTATTTACACCCAATCTGGATTCACTATTCCTAATTAATAAATTCTAAATATTGTCATAGAGTTTTTTCTTTAATTTATGGAACTCAATATGGGTCATTCTATATAGTATTATTGAATGAAGATTACCTCTATGTACAATTTATATTGAAAACACAACATCTGGATTTAGAGGGAGACTAGTCAACGCTTCAAGAAAACCACAAACAATTATTTATACAATATGAACATATTTAATGTCCAGTTCTCCTCAAACAATCCTTGTAAAAAACCACATTTAAATAGTAAGTCGAATCTGTATAGTGGATTCATTATTGATAAAATGTTTATACCACTCATCGAATTGATTCATGATCATAGTTTGGTTTGGAATATCAAATGTGATATCCCTTTAATGACAATTCTTATGATATTAATATAATAAAATCCATTCAATCCCAAAAACAATATGAATTAATACTAGAGGGAGAATTAACATATTTTTAGGAATCATAATCTAGCAAGAATTTATCTTTGATGATTCATATAAACGATATGTGATCATTATACCAAGGGCATATTTCTCTTGTAATAAAAAATATAATCATTTTGGTTTGGAATTAACATTCAATGAAACAATTCCTAATATATAATAATCCAGACATTTAAACCAAAATTTTGTATTCCATGATTTTATAAGACCTATAAATACCTGATCTTTATCATTCAATCATCAATATCTCACTGAAACAATAATAGATCTGATGAACATCTATCATCATTAATATGTTCGATCTATTATGGAAAATAATTTATAGTATAACTATATATTGACACATTGTTTTCAAAATATCACATCTTAGGTATAACATTGGAAATCTAGGATTATCATCTAATCAAATTGTTCATAACTTTTCACAATGAAAAGGTGAATTACTTTAATACATCACCTTGAGTTTCAAACTAGGTTTAGATTAAGGGAATACTCACCACAAAACAAAATAATGGTCAATATATTGTTGAATTATTTTTGATGTGTCTACCCATCACTGAATATATATAAAAACCATGTGAACATGTACTATCTACGAAAATATGATTTTCCAAGAAAACAAACAATCATTATTTTCTATAGTAAAGGACAATCCCCTATAAATAGTAATTTTGGAAGTGTTATCACGTATATTTTATAATAAAATATTAAAAATATAAATAAAACCTTACCAGATACCAAATATAGTGACCCCTACATTTTAGAGATAGATATTATATATTGTAAAATTAAAATTCAATAAATGACATTATGATCCCTAGATACGTATTTAATATTTATTTTCTTTTGAAACATGGATTCATTAAAAACATGTTCATTATATTTCTGAATAATCTAACACTAATATCATAAAAACTAGAACATTTCTTAGAAATAAAATACATAGACCAATTATTTCTATTATTGGGAAAGGAATCATAATAATGTGTGAGCTTAGATGCTCAAACCGTTGAAAAAGGAAGATGTCAGTTATTGCATAAGCGTAGAGTAATATTAATCGTATGATAACATGACCATAATATTTGAAAAGAATACATAGAATAAATTATATAACAATAATTAATCATTACATTAAGGATGGTATTTATTAAGACATAAATCATAAACTTATCAATGAGCATGATCAATATGAGACAATCAATGACATAAGATAAGTCTGTGATAAAAAAATTATAGAAGATCATTTAATTGGAAATGTATTATACAGAATAATATTATAGTGCATTGGGTCCAATCCCTATTTGATCATATCCTTAATCATGGTTCCCTCCCAAGGCATTCATACTGGATAATGTCCCTTACAATTCACAATTAACTCTAAATTCTCGTCATTATTATTAGAAAAGGCATCCAGATTTTCCCAATTCAATGAATGTATATATAAATTTTTTCCATCCATTATGAAATGACAATACACTCACATGTATTAAAAAATATCATCAATAATTCATAATATATAACTTAATATACGAAGGATACTTGTCGCGAAAACAATTCAACATTTTATCACATGTTAATCCATGAAAAATAAATGGGATTCATAAAAACCACATCATCTTAATAAAAACCCCATCTAAAAATGAATGAGGATGGTATTAATTGATAATATCCCTATGAAAGCATAAGTACCATCATATGATTATATAACAAATGAAAAGTGCAATAAAACCATAACATAGAATAATTCATGAAGAAAATAAAATTATAATTTTGAAATCACATATTTAGAATCAAGAAATATCCAAGATATTAATGAAAACATTTTTATTAAAAATAATATTATAAATGTGTAAACTAATCATCAATTAATTAATTGGTTAGGGTGGTGGTAAATTTTATTCTTTCCATATATGATAAGACAATTATTTTATTAACATATTCGTTAAAAATTAAAATGTACTATGTTTATAAAAAACATAATTATTGGTTTCATAAAATATTTTATATATGTATAAAATTTCAAATATTATTAATCATCACTTTGATAATATTAAAAATATATATATATTTATATATATATATATATATATTTAAAAAACCTGGACATGGAAGTGAAATATCCTCATGAGAAGAGGAAATAATATAAGTTTTTATTTAACAGATTCAATCGGTAATTTTATTTATCAAATGATGTAAATTGTACTATTAACAAATAATATATAAATAAACAGTATGGAATAATTTTTAAATGAATCTGTAGAGTAATATATTGAAATTTTATCCTTAGAAACATAATAATCAAACGTACTAATAAATAATGATACTATTATATAAACCACAGAAATCAAGTTATGCATAAATTTAAAATGGATTCTCCACCAATATAATAAATTATGTTTTACTGTAAATATATTATATATTAATTTTAAAACTTATAATATCATATATTATATACTTACATCATTTAAAAGTCCATTTCAATGAAATCCTTATTTAATTCATCATTTTTTTTAAATTATTTATTTTTCATGGATGCTTCCATTCTAAAATATTATTATATAAAAAATGATCATTGTTCTAAGATCTATATAATATAATACAAGATATTAATATCATATATTTTATTATATATATACATAAATGTTAATAATGGAAAAATTAAATAAATGGTTTAGGGTTATTTTAGGATGTAGGTACACAAGAAATCAATTTTAACATCCTGATGGAAAGAAAAAAATTGGAGAAATTATTTATTAACCTTTATAGAATATTAATTATAAATTAGATGTTATAAATATTAATTAAAATAATAAGAATTAACCACCATGTGAATCTGAAATGAAAAATTAATCACATCACATTATGGAGGTGGTAGTTCACACATACTCATAAGAGGCATTGTCGTTTTCCAATATATTATTATATAAGAATTTAAATATGGTATTATTAATCCCGGGAAGGTGAGTATGTTGTAGAATGTGAAGATGCTTGAGGCTCCGAACCCTTCCTCCTCATTAGGGGGAGGGGGACGACCACCTATCCCCTTTGATGCCAAATACCTTCATCCCTTTAACTAATCCAAACATCCTACATCATTTCCCATCGATACCCATTTTTCATAAGGTCCCCAACTTCCACAATTTCTCACGCTAGTTCATGATTTCTACCAAAAATTAATAGCAGCATTGGATCTTCACAGGTCCACACTTGTGGCCTGATTTAGGGGTCTATGACGGTCAGTTTATGCTTTTGAATGATTTTTTTTGATCATTGGGTCTTCATGATCATGTGTTGGTGTGTATTCTCTATTGATGCCACATGGTGATTTGTTTATCTACAAAGAATGATCTAATCATTTCCTAGTCCAGTGCCCCTCGTGTTATCAACAAATGTAGAATTTACCTCCTCTGTTGGTCTTTTGTGTTCAACATGAAAAGTGATGAACCTTAGACCGTGATGTGGGTATGTTTTCAAGATCTACCACTCCATTCCCAGAACCCTTCAATTATCTGTATGTTAGTGAATCTGGTATGAATTTATTTGTGCTCTGACAGTGGAACATTTTCAGTTTGTCCCCAAATCTCCCCACTGATATGCGTTGAGGTTGATGTCTCAAATCATCCAATGGAGTGATTGTATACATCGGTCAGAGAAGATATCATATGGAAATAATGGGTGGTATATGATTCATGGCCATCATTGTTGTAGCGATGTCACCAGGTATCCCATTTTAGACTCTAGATTCTATCACATGCGTAATGATTGAAAAATCATAATCCTATTTTCATGTCTAACTGAGGGGTATGAGGCAAAACTTGATCTTGTAGTGTAATATAAGTCTTGGGATAATGCTACATTTGGAGAGTATGAATAGGTGTGTGCGGATATACCCAAGGTTGTGGAACCTGTCAAGAAACAAGATAATATTTTTGTGGAGTGTAGCTTTTAAGAGGATCAGCTCCTCCAGTCTCATTCATTGGTTCCTTCAATTGCAGTTAAGAGTGTGAATTCTATGGAGGCAGATCCATATGTATTAGACATTTTTTGCAGTCAAAAACATTATTTTGGTATAAACCCCTTGTAGGTGGGCCGTAAAGAGGTTTTTCAGGTGGGTGGACTATAACAGGATGATTATTGGATGTTGATACGATGAAACCAACAGTTTTATCTAGAACTATTGAGGGAGGTGAGGTGAATTTTATAGTTAGTGATGTCAATGGTATCAATTTCACTCAAGGTAAAGGCTGGGAAGAAACAAAAATGAAACTAAAATTTATGGGATGTGTATAGGAGCATCCAATTTTGTCAAACATGTTTCATGGAAAGTCATTCTTGTTAGATTAAACATAATCTCATCATGGACAAGGGAGGATAGACTAATTGAGCGTATTGGGGCCCTTAGACCTAGACACCCTCGATGCCAAATCTTCGACACATCTAATGATTGGGAATGAGGGGAAAAAGACAAGATTAATGAATATAGCATGAATGGAGGAATCACTATGTATGTTGAGAGCCCACAAAGAAGGCTCGAAGATTAAGTTGTGGAACCAATTTAAAGGTCTGGATGTTCAAGAACCACCATTGACTCAAGATGATGATTCTTGAGGTTATGATTTCTATAGTAAACTCTAAGTTGATAGTATCGACCAACTTCAAGGGAATGGTCCTCACACTCCTACAATGAATAATAGGGAAAATGTAATTCGAGACTCAGGGAAATGTTTAGTGGTCCAGCAGAAAAACTCAATGGGTCATAATGATTACTCCCACATTCCAAAACTAATGGAGACAATGTCTGCCATAAAGGGTATAAAAATGGAATGAAAATCCAAATATAATTGGGAATGATAAAAATCAATTATGAATAGTGGAAACACGGAAGAAGATGATTGAGAGTGCTTGAAAATTATCCTACACTATAAGAAAGAAATGCCAGTATAAGATGTCCATCCCAATGTTTTATAAGAGAAGATTAAAAGAATTTATGAAAGAAGGATGAATGATGATGTCATCAAGGAACAATTTGTGTGGATAGAACAAAATTTGAATCATTTCCCAAGGCTTCAACCATAGAAAAATAAACTCAGTCGAATTCATTCCAACAATGGACAAGATGATTACTCACCTTGAAAATCTCATCAAAGATGATCTAGATATCCTGGAATGTAAACTGCATTAGGAACGTTATAGAGTAGTAGATTCAAGTAATCATAGTCTTCTATTTAATCAATTTTTGAGCTCCATTAGCATATAGTGGTATCTTGTTTATGAACTGTAGTTTCACACTTTTCCAAAAAAAGGAATAAAAAAAATTAAAATTTGGAAGGTGATATTATTAGTTTGTAATATTATCTTTGACATAAATATAATATATAACCTTCAATTGATTTATAATAATCATTTCTAATATTTTTTTATGGAAATGAATTGTACCGTGATATGAAGTTGGTAGTCCAAAAATACACTAGATTGAAACTTGAATATATAATTTAATCTAAAATATAATTAGTAACAGTGGTTAAATAATTATAATAAAACTTATGTATATTTATGATACTTAATTTATCATTTTATGATGAATAACATATAATTATTGGATGTATAAGAGGATATAAATTTAATGAGGCAAGGTAGGATGATTGCTTTATCTTTTATATGCCTCCTTTTGATCCCTTCATAAGGACCCTTGGAAGTGTCTTTTATGAATAACACAACATCTAATTAATATATATGGATGTTGAGAAGTTAAATATTTATTGTTTTATTGACCTATAGGGCTCCAAGTGGTGTAAATAAAACAAATGAGGGGTATTATTTAATAATTGGGGGAGAGGACACATTTTAAACATTGTAAAAGATTAAAATATAATAATTTAATACTCAATCCAAATGCTAACAAATTGATAAATATTTTAATATTGGATTATATGGGGTTTGAATTAAACTAAAAAATAGAATTTATATAGGATTAATCAAAAAAATGTCATCGTCTCATTACATAACCCCCATATAAACTCGTCTTCACCATAACCATGTAAACATATTATTAATTATTTACTATGAATTATAAACAAAATTAAGTTGATAATATTAACAAATATTAATTATGAAGATTTCAAATATTGTATCCATTATATAAAATTTTATTCTAATATGATTCTTAATATATTTTAATATTAATCCTAAAAACCTGATGAAGATTAGTTTTGTTGATTTTTTTTCATAAGTTTAATATTTTTTAATTCCGATATAATTAATAAAATAATTTATGATCACCTTAATTCGATTATTTATAATAAAAATTAATTAAAATCAATTTTTAATCATTTAAAAATGAAATTTAACTTTTAAAATTTTAATCTAGAAAATTACAGTTTTTAATAATAATGAATACTTTCACTAAATAAATGAAACCCCCAAAATTTCAATTATTAATCAGAATTTTATTGTAGTATATTTATTATGTTATCACATAAAAACTAATGGTAATTTTATTTAATTAATTTTTCTAAATTGAAAAAAATTAATTATATATATTTATCACAACGATAAAAAACTATTATGAGGAATAAGGTATTTCTCTATAAAATAAATACTACTAAAGAAGAGTAATTATTTAACAATATTTTTTCTAAATATAAAACATTTATAAATTATTTTAAAAATACTATTACCCTTTTATACTCTTCCAATATATTTTTTGTGGGTCTGTGTTTATAAAAACGTATTGAAAATAATAAAATAATTTAAATGTAAATATATTATAAAATATCTAGTTGTTACAATATGTCCCATTAATTACCAAGGGTACCTAGTGTTCTCTCCATGAAAGAGATTTAATATTAGTATATGGTCAGTATATTCAATCCTAGGTGTCTCAATAAGGGATTACATCAGTTCAAAATCTCCATTGGGTGTCACATTCAAATGAAAATGAATATTTCTCATCCCACTCATCCGAAGCTAGATAATCATCCATCAAAATATAAAATATGCATCATGTTATATCTATATCATGAATACGAGCCTTAAAAATTTTGTAATTTAGGGAGATCTGAATATCCTCATATTTAAATTGTAACATCCCAAAAATAGTTGTAGGGAGAAGTCTTAGCACACACATGAATACAGTAGTTGATGAATAAAGGATTAATGCATCATGTATCTTCAACCACACAAACTCATGAGTTGAATATAATATTTTTAACAGAAAAAACTCATCAATTTCATTAAGTTGTTTTCCAGATGAATTGACTTCAGGGATGTCTTGTTTTCCCTATTATATCCAAAAAGGAATGAATAACCTTAATGAGTGGATGTAACTCTCTAAATTCCCAATTTTTGGAACCCTATTTTCAAGAAAACATTTTATTTTGTAGATCTACTGTCGCATTAATGGATTATTAATCCAAATACTACCATAGAATAGGACTACATGACCATCAACAGGGAAAAAACTATGTTACATTTACAGACTCTAGTGGGGAAAATTGTATTATGTAAAATAGATTAGTAGCAGGGTCGATAACATGATGGTGATACCATGACCACTAGTTCCATTACCATAGTATCTCCATTCTAAGGAAAATATTTTTCTCTGAATTCATGAATTATAGAATTCATGATTATGAGTGGGTATAAAACTTTATCACCTAGTCAAAAGGATTGACGCTCTCTCGGAACATTCACACGCCCTATGACTATCTATTTAAACATTGATCGAAGAACTACTATAATGATATGAAAAAAATGGTACCATTAAAATACATAGGCGTCTTTTGGGATTTTACACACACAACCTTTTATATAAATTATGTTATCAATTTATCTACATAAAAATATTGGTGGTTACATTCCACATAGTGGAATTGTTTTGGTATGGAAAAAACAACCACAATTACACTCAAACATGTTACAATGATTATTGAAGCACCCAAGAAATATACAAATCACGTAGTACATCCCACTAATTGGAAATAAAATATAAAACCTCTATACAAAGTAATATAATGTTGAAGGCCTCCATGCATATGAGGATTGAGAATATAAGTCATATTACTTATGAAAAAAATATTCTATATTACTTTATCTCATATATGGAAAAAATAATTCTCCTGTTTTTTGAGCACAAGAGACCCATACATGTCAGCCTAAGCGATCATCCAGATAATTATGATTTTCATCATAGGTTGTGAAACATTATCAATGAATACTTCATTATTAATGAAATCTTCTGTAAAATGATAGATTATGTGGTTTTAGTTTTGGGGAAAGCCTTATCATTGGGGTCACATGTGTCCTACATCTATTCATATTATAGAATCAACTATAAATGAGTCACCATTCAATGTGATTTAATATTAGATTATTAGATAACATGGGAGAGAGTTTATAAGGGTAATTTGATAATGAATGATAAAATATAAAAACAAGGCAGTGTCCAATATTATTTTCCAATATTCAATGACATTCTATTCAATCCATCCATTAGAGGTAAACATTTTCAGTAGAAAATGAATTGGGTACATGAATAAGATTCTCCCAATGTTCCCAATAATTTATATTCTCTTGCATATTTCTTTACCTCGTCATTGAGAACACATGAACTACTATGAAATAGAAGTTTCATAAAAAATAGCAACATTTGGTTTTTTTATGTTTTCATCTTTGAAACCCCCTCCTCTAATGAAACATATGTTTATAAAAATGTGTTTCTCCTAATAACTAAAGAACTAGAGGTAATGGCCATAGAATTTGTGTGAACAATTGGGACTTAATCATGATTTAGATTAGTATCCTATAAAACACCACTTTTAATTCATATTTATAGGTGAAACATGAGGTCATGAACATTATAAATCCCAACATCATCATCGAAAAACCCCAAAATCCCATAGTATTCAACATGATCTAATTATCATGGAGGATTGGTTATAATGTTGAAAATGTCATATAATCCAAGATATATTGGTAGAAATCCTAAACAATAACTTGTTATTGATAGTTATTAAACATCAATACAAGAACCAATTATATTTATCTCAAGAAAGTCATCCTTTGAGATATATTTTGTGTATTAACAAAAAATTAGGATGCATAAGACTATGGTGTAGATGTATGAAAATATGGAATAGTTGGTTTTTGTTCTATATATGCTATTGCTTTTAAATTCTACTCATATTTCCAATGGTATCATTGAATCAATTTTTGGGTCCCTCTCAAACACATAGGATTTCATGTAACAATTATCCGTATTCACAGTTTATCATGTTTAAAATACATTTGTATAATTCAAGACTATTATCTAATTCATATATCAATATTCGGTGGTTATAGATTAGAGGAAAATTAGACCTTTATACTTTTTTTGTACGATCAATTATGTTGAAAATAATTAATCTATGTTGGAACAAGGATCATGAATATTCCTTGTTCTCAATAGGACACATCAAATTTTGGAATATAGTGTCGATTATATAAATATTTTCAAACTGAAAATTCTAGGGGATGGTGAGAGTGATAAAAATATTGTTTTAATTATAATATTAGAAGTAATTTTTAGAGACAATAGGAAAAACATGTAGTTCATGGTTATTATTGTGGGAATCAATACATTATGTTATTATATAAAGTCATTGAATTTATATTCATGCATCAAAACTATATTCATACAATCAAAACCAAAAATAATTTGTAAATTAAATGGATTATGTTTTATGTGGTGAAAAAATCCCCTTATATTCATGTGAATCCCTATAAGATGAAGTGGGTTTCAATAAGGGAGAATGAATGAAACTAAGGCCATGGATGATAAGTGAGTTTTACCTCCCAACAGTTTGGGAACTATGCCTCCAAACCCCTAGATAATTCTTAATAACGACTATGTATTTCAAGATAACCAAACAGAGGTATAAATCCCACCCGAGAGATTATCCAAATATCACAAGCATCACAAGATCATGACTATACATTAAAATTCATGCGAGTTGAAGGACAACCATTATGAAAAATTCAAGTCACAATTGGATTTATTAATTTAACAAGTGGAATTAACCTGAATTATTGTGATTATTTCCATATTAATATCCCTAATATATTTTCATTCCACCATATGGAATATGGAACTCCAATATTTAATCATTAGAAAATTTAAAATTATATTATTATTTCTTTTAAATCCATTAATGGAAATTATTTTTCTACCCTATATGATAAATGAAAATAAATTCTGCATACTTGAAGTGATCTAGATACTAAAGCCAACATAATAATAGTTTAATGGTCCAAGAATGACATTGTATCCATTAGGATGGATTAAAAATTCACAATGACAACTGAAAATCTTGTGAATATTTCTTACAACTTTGATAACGACAAAGATGATGAAGACCTTATAAATATACCTACATAATTTTTTGATGGAATCTATAGAATAATCAATGAACTCAAGTAATTAAATCAGTTTACATAAGAGGAATTAAAACCAAAACATTTTGAGTTCCTCTATGAATCTTGAATATTAGGAGATATATACCTCCATCATTAAACAAAAATATTATATGTTATACTATAATTAGACAAATTTTTTTAGTATACATTCTTACTTGTCCAACCATTCTCCATGTTTTCTAAGAGATCATTATGGTTTCATGTTATCTCTATGGATGATGAATCCATCATACACATCAACGTATAATTTTTAGATGTAAACCCTATTAAAGATAATTTATTAACAATAGGTGAAGTAAAAAAAATTCTCTTAAATGTAATCCCTATTTAAAAATTAAATAAAAGATTCAGATATATTTCTATTTATGGGATTTGAATTGAAATTTCCTACAATTTTATTTACTAATTGTAATTAAAAACACCTTATTTTTTAATAAAATAAATATATGACCTTTACCTAACGTATTGGTAAAAATGGTATAACAAGCCCATGAAGCGCGTTTTAGATAAGGAAGCCACCTCTGTTAGATAAAATCTGAGTTAACTTTCCTACTAGGTCATGACATTGTGTTTGAATATTTTCAGCACTATTTATCATTGTGAAATTGATCACATAATGTATCCCTTTCTATGAATTTTCATGGGACTCTTTTTTGATGATATGAATATCTATCAATAGAATTGCTATGATTATCTTCCTATCCTCTAAAAAATTCAATGCAATACAACATCCTTGCATTAGGAAGAACCCCTTGATGTGGGATTTCATGCATACATTAGAAAAATTCATTGACTTTGTGGAATGATACCATGTAATCTAATTAAAAATTTATAAGACTTGTGAAATACATGAAATAAAATCCTCTTAGATTCCTATTGATTTATGACGAATTTAGTAATTGCACAACTATATATAGTGTTTCATTTATAATCTATTAGAAAAATTTCTCACCATCACGAAACTATTGAAGAATGGTATCACTTATTAATGGGTGGAGGAAATAGATAGTGACTTTGAGAACCTTTGTCATGATTTACTTCACCAAATTTTCATAATTCCACTAGTATAAGGATCACGACATATCTAATATGTGGAAAATATAGAATGATATCTCAATTATGTTCTAAAACATGAATGAGATATATGAGATTAATAGTATACACAATCTCAACAATAAAATAATGGATATAGAGATCTGGTATTATAATAATTTCAATTACATAATTGTACTCGTTTTTTCACTATTGATGAAAGGGATTTTCATTAGAACCATGAGTTCTAACATTTCTATTCTATTTACCCAGTCATGTAAATCCTCATTCATTATAAAATGAATATGTGTCTTCCTGAATCGGTTATTATATTCCCATAGTATGATATCTAATTTCTATCACAGATTTTAATTATATACTAGATTTTTTACAATTTTATCTCTACATTTCCTACCCCATTGAGAATGACGATAAATACAAAAATTTATAATAGTGGATATATATGCCCATGAAACATCCCAATCATGGTATATGTATTTTGATGAATCCTATAAAAGTCTAATCTATAAAATAATTAATAAAATAATCTCAATAAAGTGGTTCCAGGGATTTAATTTCACTTCCCATATAAGGATATTCTACCTTATTCATTCCTCTTATATTAATTTATTCTAACATTGATTTAGACTACCAAACTTTTATCATCGCCAAAAATTAACCATTCACCTAAAAATATACAAATTGAATTTTATGTATGATTTATAACTATTTCATTAGGAGGTCTTTGGAGAGTACACCATTATTAAGTATTATTTACCCCCTCTAATAGGCTAGATGCGTGGAATGTTAGTGGAAGTACTATTTGAGACAATGTTAAATTTCATCTGATTCTCGTAGAACACTTATGATGATACACTCGACAATGAATACATAGACCTGTAAAACCCTAACTAGGTTGAGACAGTTTTATGAATTGCATTACATAGGTTATTCTCCAAATCCTTAATCTATAACTTGAAGTAAATTAAAAAAATATGAACTATAAAGTGGTTTTATGAGCCAAAATACTTATCAAAAAAGTGCTTTTACATGATGGATGGGATCCATAATGTATTACCTTTAGAATAAGATCCCTCTATTAGACCCAACCAAGAAGGAACAAATCTGACATCTAGAATGAAACATAACACCATATGTCCTAAATAATGAATAATGTTTTATAATTGAGGTTTTTATGGATTCCTCACCAGATTAATTAGGAAAGGAGATACCCTCACTCTTATTTAGGAATTCATTGTCAACTCTTATTGTGCTCATTATTTTAGCACTAGGATCTCACATAAAATTATGAGTCTTGGTTGTATTTTTTCTATGATGATAAAATACTAAATGGGGTTCATCAATAAGTAACATGCCTATAAAATAAATTCAAATTTTAGATACCATTTGAAAAATCATTCACATGATACCATATACCCCTAACCATTCCTTGTATAGCTAATAGATGTCATGGTTCCTTATCCACTATCCATAGATATATTGCTTATATATATACAAATTTCCATTGAATTATTTTCAAAATTCATAGACTCCATATACCCCATGGAGGTCATGATGAAGAATATATTTGACACCATGAATACATATTTTCAAAATTTATAGAGTTTATTTTCACTTATCTATGAAACACTTGTGGTGTTACAAATAAAATTTAATATTATATCACACATAATCAATATAAAATATCCCCTATACAATGATAAAATATAAAATATGAAACATGATGAGTTATAAAGTCATTGAAACAAGAGTGTAAATACACAACAAATTTTATATGTACAAAAAATGGTATATTTATGAGCTATAAATAAAAAGGTTATCCAATGGTTATTTAGTTATGGAGAAATTCTATTGAATCGAAGAACCACAATAATAATTGAAAGTAATTCCATTAATATTATACGAAAGTGTGATGTAAATTTCATCATACAAAAGCATTAATCCAATGATGATTACTCCATTCCCATGATACAATTATAGGAAATTACATCTCCTACAAATGGGAGGATTCATAATATATAAAATTATTAATTCATATGATGCTAATATATTAAGGATGAAAAAAATTAAAATACATAACACATATTTCTTTACCATAATACATATAACTATGTTCTCATTGACCAAGTTGTGTAATGAAATAATATACTGCTGAATCCAAAATATAGGACATTAGGCTGAAAAGTACTCGTCTGTGATGCATGAAATTATAATACAAGGCTCCAATGTCCTCAACACCTGAACATGAAATGTAGAACCCACTAGTTCAGGCATTAGGTCCTCAAACTAACCCCTACCCTCGAAAATTTTATCCTCCATTATAATATACTCATTAGAGTGACCCTATTTATATGTGCCTAATTCGTTAATGAATGAGTTTAATCCATTTAAATGATCATGTTTTATGGTTTGTCTCTTTTAGAGGTGTACACCATGCCATATATTTCCCATTCTATGAGTTTGATCAACATCAGAAACCAATCATGAACTATTTGATTCATGATTTGAATGTAGTTATGATAGTTTATAATTATAGGGTCCCTTATCCTATGATGATGTAACACGCCAAGAATTTATAGTGTGTTATTTCTTCAAAATAATTCAATAACATGCACTACACGCAACACCGAGTTCAATTACACCATGATTTCCCAAACAAGTCGTTCAAAAGAGGTTATGAATAGTATTAACTAAATTTTAAACTTTATATAATCCCTATAATTTTAGAATCCATATTATGAGTTTCTTAGACATAATGTAAGAACAAATTCATTTTCAGTATTGCACTTTTACCAACTTTTAATGGTGAACCATTTTTAAATAAAATATTTTAAACATTTTGACTAAATGGGGACATCAAAAAAAAATTTAAAATGAAACATCCCAGGCTTCCACGGTACGCTTTCCTTTGAATAATACAATAGCGTGTGTTGTACGCAACTTCGAGTTCTAACACACACCACAACCAATCAAACTAGCCGTTATGAATAGTAATACCTAATTTTTGAAATTATATATATTTTATATTTAAAAATGGACTTCATTTTTTGATTTGGAATATTGAATTTAAGCTAAGGTGAAATTTTGGTACTTTTCGGATAACTTTAATATTTTGATGAATAGTGAAAATTACTAAATTTTAATTAAAAACAACTTTTTTAATCAAAATAATTAATAGTGATAAATTATGAATTTGAGTAGTTTTAAAGTATATTTAGAATATATTTTTACCATTTAATATAATGTTGGTCATTGGACATAATTTTACAATTAAGCCGAACATAAACAAGTGTCAATCTTTTGATAGTTATTATCTCTTAAAAACACGCATTTTGTTTTGACAGCGGGAATTAATTTTAAATTAATTTCTGCCACTTATGTGTTTTGAATTTAGAAAAATTGATTCCATATTTTGAATCAGGATGTTCAAATTGTGTAAATAGGTAACTTTTATTTTAAGACATTTTGAATAATTTCTGCGGTAAATATTTTATTTACCATGGTTAAGGGTAAATCCGGTAAAAAAGGGTTAAAAAATAATATTATAATAATATAAATTACCCTAAAACGTGTCCTAGCCTTATTAGTTGATACATGTTCGGACATAGTCATATTTGGGTCGATTTTGGGACCCCATGGTGCCACTTGTAGGTGATAGGGACACTTTATTTTAATTAAGTTAAAATGAATACAAAAATGACACAAGCATATATCTTTTAGAAAAACAATTTGTAAATAGGGGTATATATGTTGGATTTTAGATTATAAATATTCATTATAAAGATAAAAATATGAACTACATAATGATATTTTATTTATAATTTTTAGACATTAAATAATTTAATTTATTTATGACACAATGATGATGCAGTAATTACTATAATAGTAAAAAATCAAAATAATTGATATTATAAATACCCAAATAAATATAATATGAAACTTTTAATGAATTAAACTAATTTTCTAGGATAATATGACATATTAGGATTGATTTAATTAACTTTTTTCGAAGTAATAATTCTGTTATAAGTTTCACAAAAATCAACTATTGAATAGTGTCAAAATTGACATAAAAGAGTTTTTAAAACAAATATTATATTATTAATTGATATTAAATTCCTAAAAATCTAAGGTTCGGCCAAGAGACTTATATCATGATAGTTGTATCATTAATGGACCACTTGGGGGTCTCTTGGATGTATATGGTATGTTTATTAACCATATAATATAAAAATACAAAGAGACATTGTAAAAGTGAAACTAATTAACTTAGAGTTAATACTTAGAGATAAGGTTAATATAAGTACCCCAACCTATCTAAATTCTACTGGTTGAGTTTTTTTCGACCTATCCCCACCTTATCCTTTGAATAATCAACTTTGGATCCATTAGAAACCGAATATGAATTTAATATGAACTAATATTTCTAGCTTTTCCAAAGGTGCCCCTCACCCCTCTTATAAAAGGGAACTCTTACTTCCCATTTCTACACACCTTCAAAGCCTTTTGGTTCTGCCAAACTCTGCCCAAATACTCTCCCAACATCCCTCAATACAACCTAGAGGCCTTAGTTTGATCAGAAAGCCAACCTAAGGAGCCCTTTTGATCAAATCAAAACGAAGAACCTGAACAAGAGGTAATGTTTTCACCACCCCTTTTCAGGTTCCTTTCTTCTTCCACTTCTTCTTTCTTTGTTATTGCCATTCTAAAATAATAACTCCAGTATCTTATATATACTGTGATGTTATTGTAAATATGTTACTACCATATTCAGTATTCTATCCACCCTTTGAATAACATGTCACCATACGTGTGTACGTACGGCTTACCGTCTCCACGTTGTGGTGTAATTGTTATTCAATATATTATTATTTGGATGGGTATAATAATGATGTGTAACTCATGTAAATAATAAATATAACATGTTAATGATTCTTTATATATGATATAACATCCATTTATATATTATTTTAATATCAAAAGAATGATATTTTCGCTCGTGTGTACGTACGGACTATCGTCTCCACGAACGCGATGAGATTCATTCTCCATCGTATCCATTAAAGTATAATTATCATTTGATGATTTAAAAATGATGTTTAAGGACTTGATATCATTTTAGATATGAATAAGATACAACCTATCGATAACAAACACGGCTTATGTAACAAAACATATAAAAGAAAATGAGTAAGTTAACACCCGAAACGACGATAATTAAAAGATATTATTAACAAATCAATGTTAAAAGATCATATATGATATCATATTAATATATATGTTTCTTGAATAATTTAATAACAATTATTTCACCATTATACAGGAGTTTAACCTACCCCAACCAAGGAAAAGTACAAGGTAAGGGGTTTTCATCTCACTCCTTATTCCCGTGAGATTCATGCCATATTGACACCATCACCGTTTGTGTGGTGTATGTACTGCCCATAATTATATTATTTGTGTAATACACTCTAATTTATGTGTATTTACATATTCATAGTATGATACCTTTTTCATGGGTTGTATTTTTCAAAAGTTACCAAATTGGTAAGGGTTATTTCGCAATCTCTTCATTATCCGAGGTTGTTTATACGTAATAATCTACTGGGATCTCTTTATCATCCACATCCATGTTTCTTAAAAATGAATTTCAAAACATTTTTACTATTTACTAGAATATGGGTTAAAGTCATTTATACCCTTGTTTGACTTTTTATAAGAGGTTTTTAAAGGAATCTTTCCGTCGTTTTCCAAACAAGGTGCTTTTTAACCTTTTCGACAAAATTAAGGTAAGAATGTTTTTTTAACTTATACGGTGGGTGTGGCTATTTTCCACCGTTATAAAATCGTTGAAGCTTCCCTTACAAGATAATAAGAATATTTTAATTTTTTTTTTATTTCATAAATATAAGACTCTTAAATGATTTCAAAATAGAAAGAGATATTTTTCTAAAATAGTCTTTATTTCATCTATGTCAACATCCTATGATGGATTTTAAGCTTATTTGAAGCTGATTTATTATGATACAAAACATCCATATTTTTTTGAAGGTTTTGTGATATTTTTGACTATGGATAAGTTATTCTTATGACACTCATGTTTTTGTTTAGAGTATTGACATTTCATAAGTTATTTGTAATCCGAATGTTTATGTTATATTTCAACCTTTCATTCAGATGAATGTGTTAGACAAGTATGTTCCGGGTTGGGGACCGGTAAAAGTAAGCCCTCCGGTTTGGTCTCTGGTTATTAGAGGAACTCCGGTTTGGTCTCCAGTTATTAGAGGAACTCCGGGATGGTGTCCGGTTATTAGAGGCACTCCGGGTTGGTGTCCGGTTATTAGAGGCACTCCGGGTTGGGTTCCGGTTACAGTTATCCCCAAGGTCTTGGGACGAGGCCTTGACAAAGAAATTAAAGTTCAGCATTATGCATTCCATTATTATGAAAGTGGTTATTGATTTTGCATGTGATTATTAGATTAGTATAATATCCATGTGAATAAGTAAATGGAATTATTTCATTTTATTTATGCCATACTATGTTGAGAGTTCAAGTTTGAAAGGCTTTTGTTTTAGTTATACATTACCTTAAATGTTTATTCTTATTTTTGAAAGTTTCCGCTATATTGTTATCCTTACTGGGCATTTGAGCTCACCCCTTTTCTATGTTTTATTTTTCCCAGGAAGTGAAGAAGTAAATTATGAATGACCTGCAGGGATATTATGTGGGGATATGAGTGTGGATTATAGAGACAATATGTTGTTGTAGTAGTTTTTCATTTTATGATGTAATGTAAGACTTATGAATATATCTAGTGTTTCCAAGGCTACTAAACCAATCGGTCTTTCGAGATTTGATCTTTCTTGTGATCATGCCAATGTTATGTAATAATGCACCGACTCTGGGCAACTAGGGTCGGGGCGTTACAGTTGGTATCAGAGGAAGTTTAGTACAAACCTTGGAAGCTAGATTTAGATAAACTCTGATTAGAGAACATAGATTTAAGATGGACTTTGAGGATTAGTATAGAAGAACTTCCTAGAATTTTGGTGTTGTAGAGATTTTGTGAATTTCCTGAGCAATACATCCCTGTCTGGATACGAGCAGGTAGAGGCGGCTCTGGCACAGATGAACCTAGGGGTAAAACCCGAAAACACCGCTTTGAGCTAGACTCGAACGGGAACTGGTGCACGACAACGGGCCTTGCTGCACTCTTGGTTACGACACTCCTGAGGGATATATTTAGGATAATTCTCATTTTCTTTACAAACCATTATGAAGGGTTTATGTGGATTTACATCCTCAAAGGGGAAATTTTTATGATTATGGATTATATCCATAAACTATTTAATTTATGTTATGTGTCTTACAAGTTTGGGATTAGGTATTGTTATTCATAAACTAATCTAGTGTATGGAATTATTTAGAAATGGCACCCAGTAGAATGAATGAGAACTCCTGCAATGCACTTGGTCCAAAGAGAAAGAAGGATCATATCTTTCATGGTCTTAAGCCAGAATTTGTAAGAGAAATAGTCTCCCATGTATTATCATCATATGAAGAAATAATATCATGTGTTGATAAGATAAGTAAAGATTTTACTGAGTCCTATGGCTTTGAAGGGAAGTAAGAGAAGAAAAGGATGGAAGAGAGAAAGATAGATAAAGGAAAGAGGGAAAAGAAGAATTTTCCCATATGTGATAACTGTGGGAAGAAACACCCTAGAACTTGCCTGAAAGGAATGGGAGTTTGTTATAAGTGTGTAGGAAAAGGGAACAATGTACGTGATTGCAAGGGTAAGAAAATGGTTTCAAATGTACAATGCTTCATTTGCAAGGAGTTTGGACACTACACGAACCTATGTCCCAGTCATCAAACCATGCCGCAAATGATGCTATTGGATAATAATCAAGTTATGATACTACCAAAGATGAAGAGGAATGATTAGAGTTCTTATGTTGATTGAGCGTTGTGTCAACAATGTACTTGTTATAATAATTATGGAGTATATAAGTATTGTACTCCAGTACTATTTCATTTAGGACTTGAGATTGTGTGGAATAAAGAATAGTGACTCAATAGCAGGATAAATTTTTGGAAAATATATGGTTGAGAGAATGATAAACCATAATATAGTTCTGATACTGAGGTAGTGATTTTTGAATAATACATGATTGTTTTGGATAAATTATATTGGATATTCTTGACTACCTTGAAACTGATTAATGATTTTTATATTCCATCATTGTTGGGGTTTAAAACATTTTTGGATTGATGAAGTATATCCATCATTCTATATGGAATAAGGGAGCATGAATTTAATCAATAAGGAATATGTTAATTCAGGATGTTTTGGTGTATTAAAAGAATACATGATGAAGGTATTCATTTGCTATTACGGGGTAAAAAGGATCTACATTATGTTTACCTTCTTTATAAATGTTGGACTGTGAGTTTGGATAGAAGTATTTTGGATAGTTCTAGTTTGGATTATTTTGGATTGCCATAAAAGGACAACCCAGAGGTCGGGTGGAAACCCGTCACGTCCGGCAAGGCCACGAGACTTGAACCCGCAACCGAAGGGAGACAAGGGTGTATCACCTACCACTGGCCCACGAGATGTACTGGATTAAATAATGTAGTTTTTTTTAAAAGATCTGGTAGATGAATTATAAATTCATTTATTTTGGAACCCTGTACGAATAGTATAAATAGAATTTTTTTACGTTCTATAATCTTTTAGAGTGAAAGATGAGTTTGTGGTAGAAATTTATTAATGGATAAAACTCTAATTATAAATTAAGTATATCTCCTTATGATCTTAGCCAATCTCATAAATAAATTCCTCAACATTAAGAAAAGGAACTTAGAACAAAAATGTTGTCCTAGATGGTACCTTAAATCATCACTAATTTATGGCTTTGGGATTGTTGGCCTTTTCATAGCCATGTTATCTACCACTCTCCATCGGATAATTGATGGTTAGATTTTTCTTCCATATCCATATTTTCCTACATGGAACCCTAGTATGTGTTATTTTCAATAATCTTCATATTTTCCACTCTTTATTTTAAATAGAGGCCTCATTAATTCAATTTTCGATGTGGGATTTCAACTAAGATATTTTGAAACGTCAAAAATGTGTTATCCTAATACCCTATGTTTTGTTGAACCGATGGTATTTCAAATCATCATAGATGGATGAATTTAAGGACCTCAATTTTACACTTGTTTGTGATTGATGACCTCAATCACTACCTATAAATATTTACGTTTTTCCTCCAATTATATGTCTCTAATTGCCACCAATGTTCTCCTAATCGAGATCATAATTTGGTGGTGACACTTTGATTTCTCTTTTCCTCATATTAAGACTAAATTTTAGTAACCCAATTTTTGATGTGGGTTTTCCCACAAATATATTTTCTATTTTCAACCTTTTATTTTCGAAGAACAGTTTCAAATTGTGAGGACGCAATTTATTGAAGGAGGGGAGAATGTAACACCCCAAGAATTCATAGTGTGTTATTTCTTCAAAATAATTCAATAACTTGCACTACACGCAACACCGAGTTCAATTACACCATGACTTACCAAACAAGCCGTTTAAGAGAGGTTATGAATAGTATTAACTAAATTTTAAACTTTATATAATCCTTATAATTTTTGAATCCATATTATGAGTTTCTTAGACATAATGTAAGAACAAATTCATTTTCAGTATTGCACTTTTACCAACTTTTAATGGTGAACCCTTTTTAAATAAAATATTTTAAACATTTTGACTAAATGGGGACATAAAAAAAAATTTAAAATGAAACATCCCAGGCTTCCACGGTACGTTTTCCTTTGAATAATACAGTAGCGTGTGTTGTACGCAACTTCGAGTTCTAACACACACCACAACCAATCAAACTAGCCGTTATGAATAGTAATACCTACTTTTTAAAATTATATATATTTTATATTTAAAAATGGACTTCATTTTTGGATTTGGAATATCGAATTTAGCCTAAGGTGAAATTTTGGTACTTTTCGGATAACTTTAATATTTTGATGAATACTGAAAATTACTAAATTTTAATTAAAAACATCTTTACTAATCAAAATAATTAATAGGGATAAATTATGAATTTGAGTAGTTTTAAAGTATATTTAGAATATATGTTTACCATTTAATATAATGTTGGTCATTGGACATAATTTTACAATTAAACCGAACATAAACAAGTGTCAATCTTTTGATAGTTATTATCTGTTAAAAACACGCTTTTTGTTTTGACAGTGGGAATTAATTTTAAATTAATTTCTGCCACTTCTGTGTTTTGAATTTAGAAAAATGGATTCCATATTTGGAATTAGGATGTTCAAATTGTGTAAATTGGTAACTTTTATTTTTAGACATTTTGAATAATTACTGCGGTAAATATTTTATTTACCATGGTTAAGGGTAAATCCGGTAAAAAAAGGGTTAAAATAATATTATAATAATACTAAATTACCCTAAAACGTGTCCTAGCCTTATTTATGACACAATGATGATGCAGTAATTACTATAATAGTAAAAAATCAAAATAATTGTTATTATAAATACCCAAATAAATATAATATGAAACTTTTAATGAATTACACTAATTTTCTAGGATAATATGACATATTAGGATTGATTTAATTATCTTTTTTCGAAGTAATCATTCTGTTATGAGTTTCACAAAAATCAACTATTGAATAGTGTCAAAATTGACATAAATGAGTTTTTAAAACAAATATTATATTATTAAATGATATTAAATTCCTAAAAATCTAAGGTTCGGCCAAGAGACTTATATCATGATTGGTGTATCATTAATAGACCACTTGGGGGTCGCTTGGATGTATATGGTTTGTTTATTAACCATATAATATAAACATACAAAGAGACATTGTAAAAGTGAAACTAATTAACTTAGAGTTAATACTTAAAGATAAGGTTAATATAAGTACCCAAAACTGTCTAAATTCTATTGGTTGAGTTGTTTTCGACCTATCCCCACCTTAACCTTTGAATAATCAACTTTGGAGCCATTAGAAACCGAATAGGAATTTAATATAAACTAATATTTCTAACTTTTCCAAAGGTGCCCCTCACCCCTCTTACAAAAGGGCACTCTTACTTCCCATTTCTTCACACCATCAAAGCCTTTTGGTTCGGCCAGACTCTACCCAAATACTCTCCCAACATCCCTCAATACAACCTAGAGGCCTTAGTTTGATCAGAAAGCTAACCTAAGGAGCCCTTTTGATCAAATCAAAAGGAAGAACCTGAAGAAGAGGTAATGTTTTCACCACCCCTTTTCAAGTTCCTTTATTCTTCCACTTCTTCTTTCATTGTTATTACCATTCTAAAATAATAACTCCAGTATCTTATATATACTGTGATGTTATTATAAATATGGTACTACCATATTTAGTATTCTATCCACCCTTTGAATAACATGTCACCATACGTGCGTACGTACGTCTTACCGTCTCCACGTCGTGGTGTAATTGTTATTCAATATATTATTATTTGGGTGGGTATAATAATGATGTGTAACTCATGTAAATAATAAATATAACATGTTAATGATTCTTTATATATGATATAACATCCATTTATATATTATTTTAATATCAAAAGAATGATATTGTCGCTCGTGTGTACGTACGGACTACCGTCTCCACGAACGCGATGCGATTCATTCTCCATCGTATCCATTAAAGTATAATTATCATTTTATGATTTAAAAATGATGTTTAAGGACTTGATATCATTCTAGATATGAATAAGATACAACATATCGATAACAAACACGACTTATGTAACAAAACATATAAAAGAAAATGAGTAAGTTAACACCTGAAACGACGATAATTAAAAGATATTATTAACAAATCAATGTTAAAAGATCATATATGATATCATATTAATATATATGATTCTTGAATAATTTAATAACAATTATTTCCCCATTATACAGAATTTTAACCTACCCCAACCAAGGAAAATTACAAGGTAAGGGGTTTTCATCTCACTCCTTATTCCCGTGAGATTCATGCCATATTGCCACCATCACCTTTTGTGTGGTGTATGTACTGCCCATAATTATATTCATTGTGTAATACACTCTAATTTATGTGTATTTACATATTCATAGTATGATACCTCTTTCATGGGTTGTATGTTTCATAAGTTACCAAATTGGTAAGGGTTATTTCGCAATCTCTTCATTATCCGAGGTTGTTTGTACGTAATAATCTACTGGGATCTCTTTATCATCCACATCCATGTTTCTTAAAAACGAATTTCAAAACATTTTTACTATTTACTAGAATATGGGATAAAGTGATTTATACCCTTGTTTGACTTTTTATAAGAGGTTTATAAAGGAATCTTTCCGTCATTTTCCAAACAAGGTTCTTTTTAACCTTTTCGACAAAATTAAGGTAAGAATGTTTTTTTATCTTATACGGCGGGTGTGGCTATTTTCCGCCGTTATAAAATCGTCGAAGCTTCCCTTACAAGATAATAAAAATATTTTCAAAAAAAATGTTTTATTTCATAAATATAAGACTCTTAAATGATTTCAAAATAGAAAGAGATATTTTTCTAAAATAGTCTTTATTTCATCTATGTCAACATCCTTTGATGGATTTTAAGCTAATTTGAAGTTGATTTATTATGATACAAAAAATCCATATTTTATTGAAGGTTTTGTGATATTTTTGACTGTGGATAAGTTATTCTTATGTCACTCATGGTTTTTGTTTAGAGTATTGACATTTCATAAGTTATTTGTAATCCGAATTTTTATGATATATTTCAACCTTTCATTCAGATGAATGTGTTAGAAAAGTATGTTCCGGGTTGGGGACCGGTAAAAGTAAGCCCTCTGGTTTGGTCTCCGGTTATTAGAGGAACTCCAGTTTGGTCTCCGGTTATTAGAGGAACCCCGGGTTGGTGTCCGGTTATTAGAGGCACTCCGGGTTGGTGTCCGGTTATTAGAGGCGCTCCGGGTTGGGTTCCGGTTACAGTTATCCCCAAGGTCTTGGGACGAGGCCTTGACAAAGAAATCAAAGTTCAGAATTATGCATTCCATCATTATGAAAGTGGTTATTGATTTTGCATGTGATTATTCGATTAGTAGAATATCCATGTGAATAAGTAAATGGAATTATTTCATTTTATTTATGCCATAATATGTTGAAAGTTCAAGTTTGAAAGGCTTTTGTTTTAGTTATACATTACCTTAAATGTTTATTCTTATTTATGACAGTTTCCGCTATATTGTTATCCTTACTGGGCATTTGAGCTCACACCTTTTCTATGTTTTATTTTTCCCAGGAAGTGAAGAAGTAAATTATGAATGACCTGCAGGGATATTATGTGGGGATTTGAGTGTGGATTATAGAGACAATATGTTGTTGTAGTAGTTTTTCATTTTATGATATAATGTAAGACTTATGAATATATCTAGCGTTTCCAAGGCTACTAAACCAATCAGCATTTAAAGATTTGATCTTTCTTGTGATCATGCCAATGTTATGTAATAATGCACCGACTCTGGGCAACTAGGGTCGGGGCATTACAGATGATCTATAAATTCAAAACAAAACTCCCTCATCCTAAAATATATTGGTTATATCATTACATGTGTCATTCAATGAAATAAAAAATGTCGCCCAATTATTATTGGCGTATGATATGTAATGACATGTGGATATCCTATCTTACACCTATCCATAATTTACAAGAAAACAATGATCTTCTACATGCATATGATTCAGATATATATAGTGTATTTCATTTTAATAATAATCTATATCTATATTACTATTTAAAAATGAATCGTTATGATGAAGAAATCTCTTATCATAGTCACATCCTCACATTCCTTAGGAAAAATGTATTTCCATTATATATGAGATAGATCAATGAAAGGGATTCATCATCATGATTTACATATAGTTTGGTACTAATTACATCAACATGTTTAGAGGAATCTTTATATCTTATCCTAGGAAAAGATGAAATCACTAAAAAAATAAGATCTTCTCTCCCCAATCATAGTTATTTGGGACACGACAAAATTAATCCTCATCTATACATTTTATCTTGTTCTATATAGTTATTTTTAATAAATCAAATTCAATATGAAAATTCATTTTTTATGAAACAAACTATATACATTGTATTGATTCAAAATCTTTGTTTCTGTTCAATGAAAATGAATATTCCCATTAAAAACATGATATACATTTTGTTTATATAACTGTAGGGGATATGAGGACTATGAATTTGATTTCTATCCAAAACATCATGGTTTTATAACCCTCTGTAATATTTTCCCCCATCCCTATGCATTATTTTTATCTGAAATAGGATTTTAATTGATTCATTTATTCATTATGTTAAACAACATGTCATTTGAGTACTTATTTCATTATGATAAAATATACAATATTAGAGTATTTTTTAAATGACATTATGTGACATGAAATTTGAGTCTATTTATCTAGAAATTACACTACACAGACCATCATACATTCAAATTCATTATCAAATGTTAACTAGAGCAAACCATTATTTATCCAAGGTATGGGATATATACACCACCTTTTCTAAACATTCCATTCTATAAATAATTATTTTTCTTATAGAGTCTCATATCACTACAAACGATTCAATGGTGTTTTTAGGGACTTTATTAATTCCTAAAGTAATGGTCTAATTGATTATGAATTATAATTTATTTATATCAATGTAAATTGGTTCAGCTAATAGTGACGGTCAAAATGGGGTATATTCATCTAGAAGGGGGAGAAAATTTAATTTTGTATGCCTTCATCGAATTATAGTGGGGCCTATCTTTAAAATATGTTTAATTTTATTCCTTTTAATAATTTCTCTTGATCATTACACAGGATCAAAGATAATATTATTTTGATTTATGATGTTACTACTCATTTCTTGAAATGCATTGGGAAACTAATAGACAATTAGCCTCAAATGGGTGGGTTTATTTATTTATAATTTTCAATCACGAATAAAAAATCTCTATGAACCTCCCTTGTCTGAAAATTTATACTAGTATTGGTTCCACCGCTAATTTTCAAGGTTTCACATCACCATTTCGCTATATGTAGTCCACGTTCATAGGAGTTCAATTCTATTATACCATTAATATATAACATTATATTTTAATATATATATATGAAACTCAACTCTATCCCTTTAATGGTCAATACCTTATGACCCTAAACTGTAATGAAAATAGGAATACAACATTTTAGGTCAAAACAAATTGATGGGAATTCTGAGAAAAAACCGAGCCACTTGTCATTAAAATTAATCATCAAAAACATTTTAAATGGTTATAGAATAAAAAAAGATCCGCAATGATCATAAGGCCCACTGTATGACCCCAATAGATGTCAAGCCTTGCTCATTACCCACCCCCCTATTCGGAAAATTTCATAACAATGATGTAACATATAATAGCCTAACTAACATGTTCAATATGTAAATACATGAATATTAGGTCACTAGAACCCTCATTTAGTTATAATATTCTTTACTCGCACTTTATCCCGTATTCATTTAAATCCCCACAAAATTTATATAGATATCAATGATGAGTATGTCCAGCTTCAAGGGTTCTCTATTTTTTATTATGGATACATGCCTTAATTTATATACTATATATGTTCAATAAATATTGACTACTAACCATAGGTCCTTTTTCCATGGAAAAGATCCCAGATTAACTATATTCCCTGATAACATTGCAGTAGAATAAATAATTTGAGTATGTTCAGTATTTATCCCTTGTGGGTCATTCTTATATCTTCACCCATTATTTGGGATAATTAATTCAGGAATTACTGATTCCAGGATTACATAATCATCGAATGTTCAGTATACTTCAAATAATCATCTCATTCATGATTCCCATTAATGAATTAAGATTTTGGGTCCTTATATTAAACAATTTTAATTGTCTTATTCATGTGATCCTAGACCACACCTTGTGATGGTTTGACTAGAATCAAATTAAATTCCCAATGTTAGAGTCATAATACACCCAAATCTAAAAACATATACAATGATTTCTTGAATAAATTATTTTATCTTCTTATTTATGAGAACATATTATTATCTAGGGAAAAAATGATTATGTTAATTAAAAAGGGATCCAAAAATAAAAAAACCCATAAAAGGGTTCAAATAAAAATTACGAGTCACTACCCAATAATTCATTATCTTATTTGAACTTGGGAATAAAATAAATAAATGAAACAATTTTAATGATTTTTTAATCCAAAACATGACCCCATAAATACCCATTGTTTGCTTTGTAAAAGCCTTAGCCCCTGAAATACTCTGAGCAATTTTGTGTGGCTCAAAATCCATTATTGAACATTTGAATACAAATTCCTAATATCATTCTTGGTGATTGCCACAATTTCCATTAAAATCATACATATAAATAAAATAAATCATGTGGTATGATGATGGTGGATATTCCAATACCTATATATTATCAATAAAAAATATGAAATAATTCCTAAAAATGAACCAAGTTTAGGTTTACAATGAAAATAGTTGTGCATAATCCTTGGCATGTTCCATGAAATTTATGATATAATATCTCCAAATGGAACAATTGTAGTGTTATAGTGATGGTAGTTATTTTTATACTCATCATTTTCCTCACCATGGATGTAATCAATCTGACCCATTAATTTTGAAATCAATGTTTGACATTTCAAATTCCCAATTCAATTTTAAAAAGAATCTAGATTATCATATTGATGTTTCATCCTAGTGTTTTGTAAGTTATTTTGAGGTAATAGTAAATATTCAACGGATCCTAGAGAATAAATAAAAATTAAGAATGACAAGATTCAACTTTGATTATTCAATCAAATGAAGAGAAACATAAAAAAGGATTCATTAATTATCTAATAAAATATTAGAAACCATCTGTTAGATTCCTTCATAATTATAATTTTCCAATTTCAATTGACTCTTTGTAGATGCATGAATTACACTAATAGACAATTTTGACTCTCAAATAATATGGATAAATTCATTTAGTTTTGTTTATACAGACTTCTTCTTGGGGGGGATGGTCATCTCAACAATTACCTTTTCTTCTCGACACAAGAATTCAACATGTTATTTTATGTCCCAGATATCATTATCATAGTAGTTACATCCTACAAAATAAAATCTCTATTATCAAAATATAATCCATATACAAAATAAATATTTATTTTAACACTATTGTGACATAATGTGTGGATTTATAGAGAACTGCTGCATGAATCCTGGTGAATTATGCAATTAATTACTATTGGTGAATAAATTACTCAGATACTCATCCACACTATTGGTCTAATATGAAAAAAATTATATTTATATGAGGTAATAGATAGCCATTACCCCACATCCCATGAAATTTATATAACACCAAACATAATTTAGAGGTGTGTTATGCTTATCCTGAGGAGGGAAAGAGATTAATTGTAACACCCGAGACTTTTATGAGAAATATTTTGGTTTTATTTTATATAAATAATAAAAGAAATCTTTCACTACACACAACACTAGCTTGGATTTCATTAAACGCAATCGCGACCTTCCTCGATAGCTTGCGTCGTACGCAATACCGAGTTTCACTAAACAACGATATGCTATGAAAATAATACTAATACTAGCCGTTATGAATAGTAATACCCACTTTTTGAAATTTTTTAAATTCTATTTTTCAAAATTGACTTCATTTTTGGATTCAAAATATCGAAATTAGCCTACGGTGAAATTTTGGTATCTTTCTGAAAACATTCAATTTTTGATGAATAGTGAAAACACTGGGTTACTATTTAAAAACTGACTTTTTTATTTACATAATTATTTATTTTATTTAAATTTATTTTCGGTCAAAATTGATACATAATACCTATATATGTTCAGTGCAATTCATTGGAGTCATTTTACAATAATATTAGATATATAAAAATTTTATTGAACATTTCACCGTCTTTTACCCACCTCCTAAGAGAATTTCCAAATTTACATAAAACATAATCTTACCACTTCTATGAGTTGAATTTCAAAAATCCGAGACACACGGTTAATATCATGGACTAAAATGTGGTTCAATGAGATGAAAATAATTTTTGTGGAATAGTAACTTTTTACTTTTTTTTACCACGGTTAAAAGTAAATAGGGTAATTAAGAGTAAAAATTATATAATTATTTCCCTAAAACATTTCATAATTCTATTGGATAATGGTAATTCGACCAAAAACAACCTTAGGAATAAAATATGACCATTTATGCCCCCTTGGATTAGATTAGGACATCTAATATTAATTTATTTAAAGAAGGGTTAATATAGTTAAAATCAAAGATTTATTACAAAATCATTTTAAATATAGGGTAATACATAAGATAAATTCTACTATAAATATTAATTATAAATCTAAAAATATTTACTTCATAATGGTATTTTATTTGTAATTTTTAGACTTAAAATAATTTAATTTATTTATGACACAATGATGATGTAGTAATTATCTTTTAATGAAATATTGACATAATTGATACACAAATAAATGTAATTTGAGACTTTTTATGAATTCCAATAATTTTATATTTTAATATGACATGTTATTGTTTATTTAATTAACTTTTTTCGAACTAATCATTCTGTTATGATTTTCACAAAAATCAATTACCAAATAGTGTCAAAATTAACAGAAAATAGTTTTTAAAACAAATATTATATTATTAATTGTTATTATATTTTTAAAAATCTAAGGTTCGGCCAAGATACTTATATCATGATAGGTGTATAATTAATGGACCACTTGGGGGTCGCTTGGATGTATATTGTATGTTTATTAACTATATAAAATAAAAATACAATGGGACATGGTAAATGTCAATCTAATTAACAAAGAGTTAAAACTAAAAGATAAGGTTAATATAATGACCTAAACATGTCTAAATTATATTTTATGAGATTGTTTCGACCAATACCCACCTTAGCTTCGAAATAAATTAATTTGGAGCTATTAAAAACCGAATATGACTTTATAATAAAATAATGTTTACAATTTTTCCAAAGGTGCCCCTCTCCCCCTTTATAAAAGGGAACCTCCTCCCTCTCTTCCTCACACCACATTGATTCTTCAAGATTGGACAACCCCTTCCAAATTCTATTCTCCACTTTTCTGGAAACATCCTATAGGTCATGGTTTTCTTCAAATACCAATTTTAGTGCCCCAAGAGGAGGTCTCAAAGAGGCGCTTCAAAGAAGAGGTAATGTCTGTTACCGTTTCATTCAACTTTATTTCTTCTTCCACTTCTTCTTCTTTAGTTGTTTCATTATGATGTAATAACATCAGTATCAATCATATAATTCTATGTTATTAAAAGTATGGAACAACCCTATTTCACCATCTATCCATCCTATGGAAAATGAAATCACCGCGCGTGCGTACGTACAGAATACCGTCTCCACGCGGTGGTGTAATCTATTTTCCACCACCACCTTACTTGGACAGGTATAATGGTGTAAATAATAACTATATATGATTATTGTAGAGTGATATTGATTATTAAATAGTACACATACACTCCAATACAATTCCATGATCATGGGAACGATATCATCGCTCGTGCGTATGTACGGAATACCGTCTCCACGATGTGATGCGACTCGTTCTACATGATCTTTATTGCATAATGATTATATAAATGAATTGAATGAATGAATATGATATATATTACACTAATACCATTCTAGATATGAGGTATCTATAACCTAAAGATAAGAATATGAATTTATTCGACAAAACACACATAAGTACAAAAAGTAATAAACACCCGAATAACAAGTAGCAATGAAATATTACTAATAAGAAGCTAAGAATATGGCCATATATGATATCATAACAATGAGTATGATTCTGTAATAAGTCAATGACATTATTTAAATCATTATAAAGGAGGTTCGGACACTTACGAAGCAAATCGGACCTAAGGTAATGGAAAGTCTCACAGTCTCATTTTTATTCGAGATTGTTTATACTTCAGAATTTACTGGGGAATATTTATCATCCACATCCATGTTTCCTCAATATAAAATATTTATATGCTTATACACTAGTTTATATCCAATTTTACACTTTGGTGAGTTTTTATTAAATGATATGAAAGGAATCTTTTGTCATTTTTCATACGAGGAAGTTTTTGACTTTTCCGACAAAAATTATGAGAAGAATGTTTTTTTAACTTATACAGCATCAATGGATTTTTAAAACATTTTTTCCAAGAAGCATCCTTTAAACGTTTTCAAGTTTATTTTTCATCAACTTATTTTATTTTAAAATTTTATGACATGTTAAGAAAGGAAAAAAAAATTTGAAGTAGAAAGGATATTTTCTTCAAGAAAGGGGTTCAAGTGTTTTATCAAAATTATATTCCATATAAGATAATATAGGGTTCTGTTTCTATCCCTATTATTACATTTTTTTTGATTATGTTCTGATGGAATTATTTTTATGAATTAATTTATCTTATATGAATAGTTTTATGACGTCACGAAGTTTAAGAATCCCATTTTTATTACATGGGTTATGCAATGATGTATGATTTTTTTGTGGCACACATAAGAATGAATTCATTATGAGATGGGTGGGACCTATATCTCCCTCCAATGCATTGGGTAAATATTTATATCTCATGAGATAGACTTGGCTGGAATGGCAGGTTAAACCGGTTCAGTGAAACATGATTGAAACGAGGAGTGAACTCGGTTCTGAAATGGACTTTGTTCTCTAAGATAGTCTTGGCAATGAGTCTTGACTACTGAGAAATGATTTTCTATGATTATGTGTGTATGCAGAAAAGTTTCATGTTATAAGTTATGATTATTGGGATTACATTTCACTACTATGTTTTACCCCATGTTATGAAATTATGATCTCTTTTGCCGGATAAGATTTCAAAAATGTTATGTTCTTATGAATATGATATGATTGATATTTCTTTTGTTTACACTTACTGAGCATTTGAGCTCACCCTTTTGTATGTTTTCTTTCCGCAGTTCAGGAAGAATGTTATTATGTAGGATATCCCAAAAAGGGACTCTAGATATGATGAAATAAATGGGAGACAACGTAGATGATTCATGAACCAGTTGTTTATCTTTTCCAGTTTCTAAAGACACTATACCTATACGGTCCGTTCATGGTTTTTTTATATGTTGTAATATCTGTACTTCAATTTTGAAGTATTAGTAGTGTATGTAAAGTATGTGTCGTTATAGTTGTTATCAGAGGAAAGGGATAGTCGACCTTTGGAATCTAGGATGTGAAAGCCTTAGTAAGAACCCTAAGGATAAGTCTAAGCATAGAACACAATCTAAGTGTTTTAGAAATGGCCATGAACAACCTATGATAAGAACAAAAGTGTGAAATTTTATTCTTGATTATGTGTTTTTTCCTAATATAATTAGTGTTGATCAAACTATTTTTCTTGGTTTTACTCAATGGCTGGAACCCGAAGGAATCATGTTAATGAGGAATGCGACGGGAAATGCAATGATTGCCCCCGGAGAAACCAAAAGTTATGGGAGCTGGAACGAAAAATCTTGTAGACATGCTCACACAACTTTCTCAAACTATGAATCATACAGGACTTCCAAACGATCAAAGGAAGGAGCAGCATTCTGTTGAATCCTTCATGAGGCAGCATCCACCAATATTCAGCGGGTATTCTGATCTATTAGTTGGTGAAAAATGGATTAGTACCACTGAAAAGATATTTTCAGTTCTTCAATGTTTTGAACATTATATTGTCATCTTAGTGGTTTATCGTTTGGAAGGTGAAGATGATCAATGGTGGAATATTATCAAGAATACAAGGCAGAGGGATGAAATTGAGTCCATGGAATGGGACGAGTTCAAGAACTTATTTTTCAATAAGTACTTACCTTATATTCGCCGAACAAATATAGAGAAGGAATTTCTTGAACTGATGCAAAAGGATGATGATTCTGTTGGTACCTACAAAGCAAATTTTACAATACTTGTAAGGTACGCTTATGGTATTATTATCCAACACTAGAGTATGATCGATCAATTCATTAGTATATTAAAACCAAGTCTTCGAAGGGAATTATCCATAAAGGACTTCAATAGCTATGAGGAAATCGTTCGATGTGCTCTCAAAGTTGAGATAGATATTGGAGTAACCCATCAGTGATATGGGTTTGATAAGAAGAGGAAAATGGAATTCAATGTAAAATATAAAGAGCACATTTAAAATAAGATTATTTTTCCCTTATGCTCAAAGTGTGGAAAGAAACATGGACGAAATTTTCTTAAGGGGACAATCAAATGTTATAAGTGTGGAAAAGAAGGTTATCGGGAAATTTAATGTCAAAATAACGGGAAGAAGATGTCTAATGATGAAAATAAAGGAAGATATACATAGAATGAACCTAATACACTTCAATGTTTGAAGTGCAAGTAGATAGGGAATTATGCCAATCAATGCCCAAATCCAAGGGTTGATGATGATGATCGACGTCAACAAACTCCTAATGCCCAAGGCAAAGGAAAGTCAAATGCAATTACTATCGGTGATGTAGAGTACGACAGCGAAGTGGTGAAAGGTACACATAACATCCACTCTAAAGTAGAAAATGTTTTATTTGATTCGGGATCCACCCACTCTTTTATTTCTGAAAAAATTTCTAAGGTTATCACCGTATTACCTCAACAATTAGATGTTGATTTAGCTGTGACCAACCCTAATGGCACAACAGTCGCATCAAAAGTTTATAATTCTTCTCTAATTGAAGTTTGTGGGAAAGTGCTTCCTGAAAATCTTGTGATCCTTCCTATAGTGGAATTTGAAATGATTCATGGAATGGATTGGCTTTCTTTATATGGATCTCATATCAATTTCCAAAGAAGGGATGTCATATTTCATATTCTAGATGAATCTATGATCATCTATCGATGCAAGGATGAACATAACCTTCCAGTGGAAATTTCTTCCATCTTATGGGTCATGATTCCACTAAATGAAGGTTATTTATCTCAAATGGTTGGTGACAAACTCATGATTAAGAATATGGCCATTGTACGGGTGTTTGATGATGTATTTCTGGAGGAATTTTTGGGTCTTCCACCAAATTGTGAAGTTGAGTTTTCAATAGAACTCGTACCGGGTGCTTTGCCTATTTCAAAGACACCTTATTGAATGGCTCCAATTGAGTTGTAGGAATTGAAGAAGAAACTCCAAGCGAATCTTGATAAGGGATTCATACTCCCTAGTGTGTCACCTTGGGGAGCACCTATTCTGTTTGTTAAGAAGAAAGATGGATCAATGAGACTCTGCATTGATTATCGAGAACTTAAAAAGATCACTATCATTAAAAAATATCCTCTGCCACGCATTGATGACTTATTTGACCAAATAAGCGGAGCTCAATACTTTTCCAAAATTGATCTTCGTTCAGGGTATCATCAATTAAGTGTCAAAAGAGGAGACATACCAAAGAAGGATTTCCATACAAGGTATGGACACTATGAATTTATAGTGATTCCATTTGGTCTTACTAATGCCCATGCTATCTTCATGGATCTAATGAATAGAGTCTTTAGAGACTCTCTTAATCAGCTTGTGGTAGTCTTTATAGATGATATTTTTTTCATTTAAAAGAGCTAAGAAGAACATGAAGATCACATGAGAATTATATTGAAGACCCTGAGAAAGGAGAAGCATTATGCCTAATTTACCAAGTGTGAATTTTTTTTAAAAAGTTTTAGGTCACATAATCTCAAAAGAAGGGATATTTGTGGATCTAGAAAAAACCGAGGTTATTGAAATATGGTCGAGACCAACAACAGTAACCGAGATCCGAAGTTTTCTTGGTTTGGATGGATATTATCGATGTTTTGAAAAAGATTTTTCACGATTATCTAATCCACTAATCAGGTTGACTCGAAAAGGAGTTATGTTTTCTTGGACGGAGGAATGTGAAGTGAATTTCATGGATTTGAAAAGAAGGTTATCCAGTGCACCTGTACTCACACTTCCTTGTAGTGGAGAATGGTTTGTGATCTATAGTGATGCATCCAAGAAGGGCCTGGGGTGTGTTATTATGAAAAATGATATGGTGATAGCTTATGCCTCACGACTGTTGAAAATCCATGAGCAAAATTACCCAACTCATGATTTGGAGTTAGATGCTGTAATCTTTGCATTAAAGATTTGGTGGCTTTATCTTTATGGAGAAAGGTGTGCTATTTATACTGATCATAAAAGTTTATAATATATTTTCACACAAAAGGAGCTGAATATGTTCCAAAGAAGATGGTTGGAGCTGATTAAGGATTACGACTACTCAATTCATTACCACCCTGGGAAATCAAACAAGGTGGCAGATGCATTATGTTGAAAAGACCATGCTAGCTTATCCATGACGAGGATAACAAAAGATCCAATATTTATGGATTTACAAAGGATAGATCTTGGAAATATAATGAAAGGAGAAAAATCATATCTTTCTCAATTGAATAATCAACCATATATACATGTAAAGATTAAAGAGGCGAAGAAAGAAGATGTAGAGTTACAATAGAAGGTGAAAAATATTCCTGAATTAAACCTTGATTGTGATGGGATAATAATGTTCAGGAATCAGGTTTGTGTTCCTCACATCCCAGAATTAACGAAGGAGCTGCTGGATGAGGCTCATAGTTCTTCATTCTCTATTCGTCCTGGAAGCACGAAGATGTATAGGGACCTGAAAGAGTACTTCTGGTGGGATGGCATGAAAAGAGATGTTGCTGAATATGTCTCTCGATGCTTGGTTTGTCAGCAAGTTAAAGCTGAGAGACAAATGTTTAAGGTGATGTTAAAACCATTACCTATACCCAAATGGAAATGGGAAAACATCACTATGGACTTTGTCACCGGACATCTTAAAACATCCAAAGGCAATAATGCTATCTGGGTTATAGTTGATCGTCTTACAAAGTCTGCACACTTCATTGCTATTAGAGGGGATTTCTCTCTAGATTAGCTTTCCAGGATATATGTAAAGGAAGTGGTAAGATTGCTTAGAGTGCCACTTTCTATTATATCTGATTGGGATCCGAGATTTACTTCAATGTTCTAGAGAAGTCTTTAGTATACTCTGGATACAGAGTTGAGTTTCAACACTGCTTATCATCCTCAGATAGGTGTTCAGTCTGAGAGGACAATTCAAACTCTAGAAGATATGTTGAGAGCTTGCTCTATGGATTTAAAAGGTGGTTGAGATCAACACCTACATTTGGTGGAATTGTCTTATAATAATATCTTTCACTATAGTATTCAGATGGCTCCTTATGAAGCTCTCTATGGAAAGAAATGCAGGACTCCAACTTGCTCGGATGAATTTGGGGAAAGAAAGATATTAGGACCTAATCTTGTTGATGAGATATCAGAAAAGGTCAGATCTATTCAACAACACATAAGAGAAGCTCAGAGTTGACAAAAAAGTTATGCTGACAACCAAAGAAAAGACCTAGTGTTTGAAGTGGGTGATAAAGTGTTCTTATGAATTACTCCCTGGAAGAATGTCATGAGATTTGGATAGAAGGGAATGTTGAGCCCTAGATATATCGGTCCTTTCGAAATAATGGATCGTGTTGGGAAGGTTGCTTACCAATTGGCGCTTCCACCAAATTTCTCCCAATTTCATGATGTGTTCCATGTATCTCTCCTGAGAATGTACATACTTGATCCTTCACATGTACTCATCTCAGAAGTTGTACCGTTGGAGCAATATCTTTCTTATGAAGAATAGAAAATAGAGATTCTGGATCATAGCAAAAAAGTCCTACGGAACAAGAACACTCACTTGGTGAATGTTTTTACGAGGAGCAACAAATTTGAAGAAGCTACATGGGAGCTTGAGTATACGATGAGGGAGAGGTATCCTCATCAGTTTGTTACAAAGTGACGAATTTCGAGGGAGAAATTCATTTTTACGGGGGGTAGAATGTAACACCCGAGACTTTTATGAGAAATATATTATTTTTCTATTATACAAATCATAAAAGAAATCTTTCACTACACACAAAACTAGCTTGGCTTTCTTTACACACAATCGCGACCTTCCTCGGTAGCTTGCGTCGTACACAATACCGCGTTTCACTAAACAACGACATGCTATTAAAATATTACTAAAACTAGCCGTTATAAATAGTAATACATAATTTTTGAAATTTTTAATATTTTATTTTTCAAAATGGACTTCAATTTTCGATTCGGAATATCGAAATTAGCCTAGGGTGAAATTTTGGTATTTTTCTGAAAACATTCAATTTTTGATGAATAGAGAAAACAATGGGTTACTATTTAAAAACTTACTTTTTATTTAAATAATTATTTATTTTATTTAAATTTATTTTAGTTCAAAATTGATACATAATAAAAATATAAGTTCAATGCAATTCATTGGAGTCATTTTATAATAATTTTAGATATATAATAATTTTATTGAACATTTCACCTTCTTTTACCCACCTCCTAGGAGAATTTCTAAATTCACATAAAACTTAATTTTACCGCTTCTGTGAGTGGAATTTCAAAATTCCGAGAGACATGGATAAAATCAAGGACAAAAATGTGGTTCAATGAGATGAATTTAATTTTTGGTGTATAGTAACTTTTTACTTTTTTTTACCACGGTTAAAAGTAAATTGGGTAATTAAGGGTAAAAGTGATATTATTTTTACCCTAACACATGTCCTAATTTAATTGGATAAGTGTAATTCGACCAAAAACAACCTTAGGAATAAAATATAACCATTTAGTCCCACTTGGATTAGATTAGGACATTTAATATTAATTTATTTAAAGAAGGGTTAAAATAGTTAAAAACAAATTTTAATAACTAAATAATTATTAATATAGGTTTATACAAAAGATAAATTCACCTATAAATATTCATTATAATTCTAAAATGACGTCCTACAAAATGTAATTTTATTTGTAATTTTTAGACTTAATATAATTTAATTTATTTATGACACAATGATGAAGGGGTAATTATATTATTAATGAAATATTGACATAATTGATACCCAAATAAATGTAATTTGAGACTTTTTATGAATTCCAATAATTTTCTATGTTTATATGACATTTTAGTGTTGATTTAATTCACTTTTTTCGAGCTAATTATTCTGTTATGATTTTCACAAATATCAATTACCAAATAATGTCAAAATTGACATAAAATAGTTTTTAAAAAAAATATTATATTATTAATTGTTATTATATTCCTAAAAATATAAGTTTGGGCCAAGATACTTATATCATGATAGGTGTATCATTAGTAAACCACACGGGGTTCACTTTGATGTATATGGTACGTTTATTAACTATATAAAATTAAAATAGAATGTGACATGGTAAATGTCAATCTAATTAACTAAGAGTTAAAACTAAAAGATAATGTTAATATAATAACCTAAACTCGTCTAAATTATATTTTATGGGAGGAGTTCGACCCATACCCACCTTAGCTTCGAAATAAATCGATTTTGAGCTATTAAAAACTGAATATGACTTTATAATAAAATAATATTTTTAGTTTTTCCAAAGGTGCCCCTCTCCTCCTTTATAAAAGGGCACCTCCTCCCTCTCTTCCTCACACCATGTTGAGACTTCATGCTCAGACAACCCCTGCCAAATTCTCGTCTACACTTCCCTAGAAACATCCTTGAGGTCCTGGTTATCTTCAAAGACCAATTTTAGTTCCCTAAGAGGAGGTCTTAAAGAGGCGCTTCAAAGAAGAGGTAATGTTTGTTTCCAATTCTTTCAACTTTATTTCTTCTTACACTTCTTCTTGTTTAGTTGTTTAATTATGAATTAATAAAATCAGTATCACTCATATACTGGTATGTTATTATAAGTATGAAACAACCCTATTTCACCATCTATCTATCCTACGGAAAACAAAATCACCGTGCATGTGTACGTACGGAATACCGTCTCCACGCCGTGGTGTGATCTATTTTCCACCACCACCATACTTGGATGGGTATAGTGGTGTAAATAATAAATATATATTATTATTTTAAAGAGATATTGATTCAGAAATAGTATACATACACTCCAATACAATTACATGATCATGGGAACGATATCATCGCACGTGCGTACGTACGGAATACCATCTCCACGATATGATGCGACTCGTTCTACATGATCTTCATTGAATAATGATTATATAAATGAATATAATTAATTAATATGATATATATTACACTAATACCATTCTATAAATGAGGTATCTATAACTTAAAGATAAGAATACGAATTTATTCGACAAAACACGCATAATAACAAAAAGTTTTAAACACCTGAATAACAAGTAGCAATGAAATATCACTAATAAGAAGCTAAGAATATGGCCATATATGATATCATAACAATGAGTATGATTCTGTAATAACTCAATGACCATATTTAAATCATTATATATTAGGTTCGGACACTTACGAAGCAAATCAGACCTAAGGTAAGGAAAAATATCGCAATCTCATTTTTATCCGAGATTGTTTATACTTCATAATTTACTGGGGAATATTTATCATCCACATCCATGTTTCCCCAATATGTAATATTTATATCATTCTACAATAGTTTATTCCCAATTTTACACTTTTTTGAGTTTTTAGTAAAAGATATGAAAATAATCTTTTGTCATATTTCATATGAGGTACTTTTTGACATATCCGACAAAAGTACGAGAAGAATGTTTTTTGACTTATACGGCATGAATAGATTTTGAAAAAATTATTTCCAAGAAGCTTACTTTACAAGTTTTCATGTTTATTTTTAATCAAATTCTTTTAGTTTAAAATTTTATCACATGCTAAGAAAGGAAAAATGTTTTTGAAGTGGAAAGGATATTTTCCTCAAGAATGGAGTTCAAGTGTTTTATCAAAATTAATTTCCATCTATGATAATATCGGGTTTTGTTTCTATCCCTATTATTACATTGATTTGATTATGTTGTGATGGAAATATTTTTATGAATTCCTTTATCTTATATGAATTGTTTTATGATGTCATGATGTTTAAGAATCCCATTTTTATTACATGGGTTATGTAATGATGTATGATTTTTTTGTGGCACACATAATAATGGTATAATTATGATATGGATGGGACCTATATCGCCCTCTAATGCATTGGGTAAAGATTTATATCTCATTAGATATACATGGCTGGAATGGAAGGTTAAACAGGTTCAGTGAAACAGGACTGAAACGAGGACTGAACTCAGATCAGAAATGGACTTTGTCTGCTAAGATAGTCTTGGAAATGAGTCTTGACTACTAAGAAATGATTTTCTATGATTATGTCTATATTACACAAAGTTTCATGTTTTATGTTATGATTTTTGGGATTACATTTCACTACTATGATTTTCCACATTTTATGAAATTATGATCTCTTTTGCAGGTTCAGATTTCCAAAATGTAATGTTCTTATGGATATGATATGATTGATATTTCTTTTGTTTACCCTTACTGAGCATTTGAGCTCACCCTTTTGTATGTTTTCATTCCCCAGGTCAGGAAGAAGGTTATTAAGTAGGATATTCCAAAAAGGGACTCTGGATATGATGAAATAAATAGGACACAGCGTAGATGATTTATGAACCAGTTGTTTATGTTTCCCAGTTTCTAAAGACACTATACCTATACGGTCCTTTCATGGTTTTGTTATATGTTGTAATAAGTGTACATCAATTTTTAAGTATTAGAAATGTATGTAAAGTATGGGTCTTTATATTAACTACCATAAACTCATTCAAAGAATAATAATATTTCATCTACTAGTATTCATGGGATTCCTAGACTAAATTAGAGTTACATATAAATAGCTAAATATAATATATTATGAGGACACCTATATATAATAATATGGTTTTCTTGGAGATTATTTTTATTGGTGGTACGACACCGCGGTAGGAGACACTAATAAGTATTTTAATACTAAAAAATTTGGAAATATTTGTTTGTTGGTGAAATAATATTAAATAATGGTTAATATTGAAACTAACCCAATTTATATTATGTGACAACCCCTACAGATGAAATGAACTTAATGGGTGAAATCAGAAGATATTTTTATCTCACATCCTCCCCCTCATCACTGGTATCAACCACCCACATTGCATATCTTCTTTATACCTGATGGGTGATTTAATATCTCGTTATTACAATAGTAACATTGAAAACCTGATCAAACCATGTTATAGACTCCTTTTTATCTTGATTAATGGGATCCACCGTGTGTGGAAGGTAACTAGGAGGATATGTAGGGACACCAAATAGTAACACAAACTACTGGTCAATATTTATAATCCTGGATGAATGTGTAGTAATGTTATTGGATATTAAAAGATCCTCTATTATGTGTGATCCCTTAGGGAACATAAAAAAGACTAATTATACAAAAACCCATAATATTGATATCTAATTATTAAGTCCTATTATAAGAATATTTATTAAATGTCATCATCCTTCTTGATATATACATATATTTAGTGTCTTTGGTTACTCGATAATTTTATTATTTATATTAAATATATTAGTTATTATTATATCATTAAAAAACACATACTATACATTCCTCACTAAAAACCATTCTCCCTAACATAGAGACTGGATACACATGAAATAGTGTTCTCATATTCTCTATAATGGTAAAAAAAACATAGATATCAAGAATAATATGAACATAAAATTAGAATAAAGGGTATGAGTAAATGATATTAAGAATTTACAATAATAAAAACAATTATTACTTCATAAAGATGATTTAGGGAATAAAAAATCATAGTTCATATGAGATAAATCATAAATGGAGTAGACAACATGAGGCATTATAATTTTTCTTTTTCATAAGATTATGTCATAGAGGAGTAGCATAATGTGTGGAAAATAATAATCAAAGATACATGATTACTTCCTTTGAAATAGATTGGTGTTGGGAACAGAACCCCACATTCTCTATGGGTGATTCATCCAACAAATAATATGGTAACTAATGATTATAAATGATTCCCTAAATTTATCAAGTATGGTCTTTAGAAATATTCCATGACAAATAGATAATAAGATATGACACAAAACCTGTTCCATATAGGGAGACCAGTTCACTTCGACTACCTCTCACGGGAATTCATCAATTTATTCCATTAATATAAATCAATTCCATAATATCCCAACAATACCTTGGGAAGAACATGTACAACCACCAATATTTTGTGTTCATCACATACATCATGTGGCCTCAGTTTCTGTAAGAGATTTCCCAAAAAGAAGTCACATAAAATGAAAGAGAGAAAAAAGGAAAAAATAAGAGGAGACTCAAAAAACCTACTCTCATAGAATATAGGGTTCTTGAATCCAGAAAATATATATTAGTGGTGGATCAATATCCTTCCAATCCATTACCAAGTTATATAACTATCTGTATCACTTAAAATGTTCCCCGATACAACACTGTTACTAGTAACTCTTATGGCCATCCCTAGAGGATCTATCATGGTGGCATCCTATAGAAGAACAAACTGACAGATCATGAGTGCATATATCTTGATGAGTATCATGGTATCCCATCTCATTGATGTAATATCAAAAAAATGTATGGCCATTTCCTTATTGATTTTCACCTTTATGTTTCTCCATAGGGTATATGATATAGATATTCTACATTTATATAGATGTCAAGATATGATAGTATTCCTCTCAATCATGGAATTAAATGTGATTATCCTCCCCAAAATGATATTTTATTTCATTTTTAAGATACACCCATTATTTATTTCCACAAAAACTTTCATCACTAGGGTATACACTAAACAAATTCTCCCTATAGTCATACATCGAGCTATAATTGTAGTCCTCTCCATGATGGAATTCTCTATGAAGTTCTCCCATGAAATTATATTTTATTTCACCACAATGATTCTCCAGTTCATTTTTTATTCCCTAATGTTCCACCGTGAGGTGTAAAATATATAAACATTACCTATTGTTAGATGTTGATATATGATTATAGTCCTCACCATGATGTAATTTTCTATAATGGTCTTCCCCATAGTGAAATTTTATTTTAGTAAGAAGGTAATCACCTTGCTGAGAAAAATACAAAAAATACAACATATTCTGATGTACATGGAATGATGGGGGTAGAAATTCGTGATTATAAATAAAATATGAGAGAAATGTTTTCTAAACATGAATAAGGAGTGAGTAAATTCACATCCTTAGAGCCACATTAGGACCGTTTACATTCCAATGGGAACCCCACTTTCCCTACTACATTTGACAGAATAGTCAAGATGCACTTGTGTTTGAATGATTAATTAGATGAACCCTTAGTTGATGAAATATTGCATTTGGTTATAATTGAATGAAAATTGGACAAGTATGATATACAGACCATTTTTTTAAAACATCCACTTCTCAATTCATCAACAAACGGAATTTTCAAAAGATATAATATAAATATCTCTTTGATTATCTAGAAAATATCTACAACATTAAAAAATATTCTTTCCTTATAATGGATATGAAACCCATGTTAAAATATTGTGATAAGTTCATCATGAATTCAACATGGAATCACTTCTATCAATGCGACAACCACGACTAAGGAAGTGGTAGAATTATATTCAATTTACATGCCTCTTTTCAATGAATGAGTTACATCATCTACTTTTGGATTCACCGTCAGTTATTCATATCTAGATATGGGGGAACAAAAAAACATTAATTTCACCCCAATACCCAATTAGAGGAACCAATTAGAAATGAAAACTGAATGTTTCATTAACAAAAGATGGAAGCATTGTGATAACCATGATTAGGAATGATGACATGCTCAACAAGAATCATCCTTTAATAATTATCAATATCATGAGGCTCAATGAGACAAATCCATAAAAAACGATTGAATCACGAAGCCAAGAACATTAAGCTGGAATATCCCTTATGTTAATCGAATATTCAAGATCTACTAATGTCCTCATAAGAAAAAAATTTACATGTAGACAAATTATTGTACTCACATCTGGATCAATCAAGGATGATAGAGATCAAAAGCCCCTAAATAGTTACATCATCCACCTCTATATGGGCTCATCTTCATCCCATTGGGAAGAGGGATTATTTAACAAAATAATTCCCCTAAAAGGATAAAAAACACGACTTGAGGGAAAAAATAATAGGAATATACATATATTACAAGACTAGGGGAATCATTACATCGACATCATCATCAACAGAAATTATACTTCTGTATTATAGGATGGGTTATAAAAATTATGGTATCCAAATTTTTCTGATCACATGACCCATTTCCTCAGAAAGAAGGTATAATACCAAGATGCATGGATGTTCTCTCCAAGATAAATTTTTAAATACTCTACAAGAGGATCTGGGAAGAGATGTAACATTTCCTATGAGGAGTACAAATAACCCTCTTATTATTTAATAGATTATGCAATGCCGTCAATCCATTATGCATGGGTTAACTTTGTGGATGTTAATCCAGTAGATGAAACTAAAAATTATGAAAATGTAGGGGAGAATAGAGTGGTTGGTTCTATCTAGAAGTAGGTACAACTAAAATAAATGATTGTGTTTTACCAGGAATCATAAAATCCTACTAACTTTGGGTGGACCATCGACCAATCCAATACTACCTCCACATTGAATATTAAGAAAAAAAATAATACATTAAGGATATATATAACTCACATAATCCTCTTGATGAGGATGACCTACTCCTGCATGGATAAGGATTAACTATGTACAAGGAAGAACAGAAAGAGTAGAGGAGACTCAACACCATGTTTCATTTAGGTATTATTCATAGAAAATATCATTTACATGTAGATCCTCAACATACATGTCCTAATTTTGTATCGTAATTGGATATGTTTATTACTATGAGTGATGTATAGTGAGGATATCATTACAACTCGACACATGTACTATCAGTTTAACTTGTCCTGATTATGGATGGATATCATGATTTCCCTCAATTAGTGAGAAAACCCGAGAAAATCCATTCAAACCCACAATAATATGGCTCAAGATGAATATCAAATACAATTACGTGAAAATCCAATTTTTTAGGTCCTACAAATTTCAGCACTTTAACATATTTCTTCTCAAAAAATGATTATTCATGGTATTATCTGCACCATCGAGTCATTGGATGCACAATTGGATGTCATGGATGAGTACTATGCACTATTACATATAGAATGGGATCCCTGCCAAAAATGGGTAACTGAAACTCCCACCCCACCATATTTTAAGAGACCTTATTTTCTGATATTAAATTTATTAGGTGACTTGAAGAAACCTAGAACTCAATTTCCATACCATATCGATAGCATAAAGGGAACTCCAATGTAACAATAAATTTTGAAACACCTATGCTACTGTGAAACTATTCAAGGGTTAGACATAGTATGGTACCCCAGTTTTCCATCTTAGACAATCACAAGATTGGGAGACCTTCGTTGATAGTTCCTCTTTCACTTCATATCATTGATGTAAAATTTGATAAGACATGACCTGCTAAATTGAAAATATTAGGAGAATGAGAGAGTCTCATATTTCAATTCTATATAGAAAGATATAACCTATTACTTGGAATGACTATTTCCAAATAAGATTAGATAAGTCTATTCACATATAATCTCCATGATGAGGTACATATATCTATCATTTCTGTCTAATATATACATTTTTATTGTGGATTTTCTACTATTCCATAATGAATGGTTGATTCCATACAATAAACTATGCTCAAGTCCTAAATTTTTTCACCAGTCCCGAGGAATATACTGGGAAATTTGGAGGCAACATCCATGAAACATAAGACATCACTCATGCTAGTTCAAGCTCCAAAACCACTTCCATGTAATCTATAAAACCTTGGTGTCAACTGGACACCACCTCCCAAGCTATGACAAAATATAGAGACATGAATGAATACATTCAAGGGCTGAGTAAAATTTTTTTACTCATTATTGGAAGATCAATTATGGGGATACATTATTGATACTATAGAAAATGATTAACTCTACCTCATAAATGTTAATAGGTCCAACTAGGTGGGTTTATTGACTATATATATTACATATCCTTCCTTTTGAATTTTTGGAACACCATTCAGAAATCATTTTTCTTAACAGACAACCTGAATAAATAGTGGACATTGGGAAAATAATATTGGTAATTCCAACACTATATGAAGAAAATGATTCTTCTAATTTTTATATGGATGGTTATGACTGAAAATCATTGTTAGAATAATGGAATATAATTTTTTTCATTTTATGACTCAAAATAAAATTAACTAAGATCATGGAATTATCTTGGAATAGTTGAAACAACCTACTATTACTAATCCTACTTCTATTACAACACACCCACTTCCTATGGCACCGAAAACATCCAAATACCTACCTTATAAATGACTATCTAGATAGGTCAGAGGAAGAATCAATAGGGTGAATATATATCAAATAGGTAGTCAATTTTGATTATCATATGCTTTATTCAAATGGATTTGAAATAATAGGAACACACACACCAAATGGTACCAACATAAATGATCATCTAGTGAAAGATATCATCAAAATATGAGCTAATAATTGATACCATTAATGGTAATAATTTAATGTATCTCTTATCTAACAATGATTGAAATAATTAAATTTAGATCCCCATACGTAATTTATAAATAAGAGGATGAGGTTATCGAATCCAATGATACTGAGGAATGATTTGTTGCCAGAGAAATTATAATTTGAGAAATGTCACAACATAGACTGTAAATGTGGAAAAAAAGATAGGGAGTATCCATAAAATGAGACTAATGGTACAAATAAATCGTCCTACATTTTATAAAATCCATACTAACCTGATTACATTGGAAAATCAATTGTGTTGTATACAATATTTTAATTAGCATCATCATATCGGCCTAACTAAACAATGATGGAATAAAATAAAACTTCTATGTTATGGTTTATCTATCTACAAAAATAGCTCCCTCCCCTAAATCATCATAGAAATATCACCCCCACACTAGGAAGAATATACCACTTGAACAAAATTATGTTATAATGATGTAATTAGCCTTGGTACCAGAATATATACTGGTCATGGATTTCCCAAGCTTCTAAAAATACCATAGGGATGTGCCCATTGAGTATTTTCGAATAAACTTATATATTGAAGCCAGTGTTTCCGCTACTAATCTATATTGAAAAAGGAAAGATCGTGTATAACTTAATGAGATCATATCCATTATAAATATTGATGAATATGTCACTATATAGGGTTATGTTAGACAATTTTATGTGTCTAGTAAGATATAATAATGTTGATCTCCAAAGCTCACTCATTTATAGTGGATCTAGTGTTATTCTAAATTCAATGTGTACACCTTGCTTGTGGTGCCACAATGTGGAAAAACTAGAACCTTCAACTCTTACACTACAATGCTTTCGGAAATCCATGAAATGAATCTGGCCCAAATCAAGATCATGTATCGATTTGGAGACCTCATATTTGAATCATAATTTATAGTTTCTCAATATGAAATATCCTTGTATGTATTTCTAGGAAGGACCGAGTTTAATTTACATGAAATAATTCCTACATCGTACCATCAATATGTAAAATATTGCAATAATGGACAAACACGGACATGTTATGCTGATAAGGCCACGTATGAATCCCAATTATCGCAGTATATCGATGCATGTTGAAATATGACGTAAAGAAAACAATAATGAGTTGATGTTTTTTCATTGGTCATTTCATTTAATAGTCTATAAGTGATCCCAGTCAACCCATTAAAAAATATGGACATTGAATAAATGTTAACAAGTTTATGATCCCCTATTCAGAGCCATATTCGTCGATCTTAATGGATTCATTCATGACCACTGATTCTAGTAGATTGGAAGATTTTATTGACCCCCTATATGATGATTATATAATGGATGAAAATCATTTAATCCCTAGAATTCCATAAAGTCCCTAACTCAACAGAAAATGTTGAAGAGGTTGTCACATCACCCTGGAAGGATGAAGACACTCATCCTCCATCCTCTCCAAATATTCCTTGTAATAACACATTTTCATCTAGATCAGAGGACATGATTTCCCCTCTTGAATATCATGACATTGTCTCCTATACAATACTTGTAGATATTACCAAACTAATATCTCCCCTATGTAAAAACGAAATGATGAAGAGAAGAAAGAAGTAAAGGCCGAGGATCTTGGGGAATCCAATCCATTATTTGAGTAGGGTGTCTCTACCACTAATGGTGAAAATGGATAAATAATTCATGGTAGATATGTTGTCCCATGACCCATTTTGATTAGTGTGTCCTCATTTTATTAATATAATGTGTTATATACCTCATTCTTGAAGAAAATTTTGGATGTGTTTTCATGGAAGTACACAAAATTGTTCGGCCTCATTAAATTAGTGGAAACTCACCACCTAGAATTTCTAGAAGACCACAAGGGAAATAAACAAGAAGAAAAAAATATTAACCCAACAGACACTTCCAAAGTTGAAGATGATGATAACAAGATCATCAGATACATCATCAAATTATTTTCCTATAAACTGAAATGGATTTCTTATATTGTCATTATGAAAAATAAGAACATGAAAATAAGAGTATGAAATAATTTTAGAGTCCAAAATCGCCACTACCTGAAAGGCAATTTCTGAGTCTTGATCATAGAGTTACTAATAGATGCTACAGACATATATCAACCTCTCTTATTTATGGATTTCGATTCAGGATAAGATCAACAATGAATGGACCAAGACGATTAATTTTCCGCACCATTTAGGGCCACCATAGAGTATTTTTCTATTAGGTAATTCTAATTGTGTTAATGAATTTCAATGAAACATAACAAAGTACCTTGAATCACACCTTCAAAACGTTGTAGGAATAATTCATTGAATACTAAATTGATGATATTTTGGTTATGTATCGATAGATCTATGAACACCTAGATAATATTGAAGCCTTCTTTAAAAAAATAATTAAAAATGAACCACTTGATATGTGATTTCGGCATAATCCTAGGGAATTTTACTGAATTCTTCATATGATATAGTAGAATCTATATCATCCTTGAGATGGCCAATTCCATCCTTAACATGCCACCCCTATGAAACCTAAAATATTTTACAATACTTCAAGGGAACATGGACTACATCAGATTAATTATATAAAACCATGTATGAAAATTCCACCACATCACAAGGTTAATGAATTAAGGTGTTATAATTTAGTGTATTGGTGATTTTTAGGAAGAATTTGATAGTCTCAAGAAAGACCTCTCGATCCAGCTAGTGCAGATGTTTCCTATAAAAGTATAGCCACTTATTTTTTTTATCCGATAGCCTTAGATAAATCACTATGAAACTTGATCGTACAAAGTAATGATGCTTACAGAAAAAATTTCCTATATTACCTCTACAAAACCATGATAGATGTTGAGAATTATTATTAATATATATATATAAGAGTTGTTCAGGGATAATTTATTTAATTAAATAACTGAGGAATTACCTACAAAATTAGTACATGCATATAGTTTCTTGAAGAAATCCACTCAAATATATTTTTACCCATCCAATGTTGACATGGCGACTATCATTGTGGGCAGCAAACCTGTGGTAGTTATACATTCAGTTCATGCCTAATAATGTCATGAGTGTATAGTAATTAGAAGACATTGTCAAAGATAACCCCTATAATAAAATTAACTTAGTGGGTACCAAATTACCAAATGAATAAAATATCTTTTTTCATGTGGGACCCCAAATATGGGATATTTTATTTTGATGTCAAATCTATTATTCTATCATAGATGAAGATTGAAGACCCTAATCTCAAAAAATTAGGTAATGGTGTTGAGCTCTTTTCTCTAGTGAAGGAATTACTACCATAATTATTTTTATTCTCGGATGTGTGTATGAAAAATGAAGAAGAATATTAGCACCCAAGAAATGGATAGATCAAGAAATTTAGGTAAAAATAAATAACATCAACAGAAAAGGTGATTCTAAACTAGTCATCAACCCACTTAATTGTGATTATAAAATCCATAATGGGGAAATTAATAACCATTCTAATCTCTTCCTAAGGAAAATATGCATAATTTAATTTAGATATGACATCATCTCACATCCATATGTCACCAATTTCCCAAAAAATGCCCTGAGAAATGGAGCCACAATCATTTTAGATCAATATCATGATGAAAAGTTCATCAGTATTGCTCCCCACTAAATAGTCTCACCATTTCTGTAATCCTAAATAATAGAGATCAATTATGATTGTCTCATCCAATAAATATATGGTCTTAACTCTAGCTAGATGACACCCAATGTGGGATACCATCAAAATGGAGAAACCTACCAGACATAGACAAGAAATAGAAATTAGAAATATGTGAAAATAATTTATTTTATATATGATGACACGAATCCTGAAAATGTATACCATTAATGGAATCTTAATGGGGTCCTTCTTTAGTGCACTGAGAGATAACACACCATTTTTATCATGATAGAAGTCAACACGAGAGCTTTTAGTGACCACTATTTAAGAGTCAATAGTTTCAATAAAAATCAAATTCATGTGTATTATTGGCCAACCATAACACATGACTATACAAAATCATTCAAAATGTTTTATCCCTTCCAGGTTCATGCCAACTTCATTCACCAAAACATATACTTTCTACACATAAACAAATAGTCTTGTCCATTTTCTGTATGGGGAATGGATTCCATGGGATATATCCTCCCACTACCTCCAAATATATCAATTACATCTGAACTATTATCCATGTCTTCTCTATGTGGTCAGACGCTATACTTCTCAAATATGTTGGGGAAATGAACATCATCATCCTTGTGAAAGAAAAAATAATCACCATATTTTGTGTCCCTTGTATAATAATTATAGATAATGAAAAAATATCTATTATTATTAATTTGATGAGCTATATTGTGATTATGAAATCATGTACAACCATTCATCCTTTTATAATACATTGTATAATCGATACATAGAGTTATTCAACAAGAACCTATCAAAAATAAACTTTAATATGATAGATAATGATAAAATTTCTGGGATGTGAAAGAACCTACATTCATTTTTGATGTAATGTAATATTAATTTAACTACCACCAGGGATACCACATATTCATTATTATAAGGGATAGAGTCGTTCCAGCCCATTGATGTTCAATTTCCCTCACCCCTCATTTTCTATCTGTGATCATTTATCTACTGACAAAAAATTATATCAAAATATAGATGAATTAGAGTAGCTATATTAAAATATATAACAAGCATTACATTATTTGTAAGTCCTCTTAAACTAGGTCACATGATCCTAAAATAAATCATTTGGTCTCCAATCACTCCTAAAATAAGAGATGGTGTTGGTCATCAGGACTCCAATGATACCTAAGGAGATACATATGATTTTGGAAATAAACTTTCAAGGACCATATGCTATGCACAATTATATACAATTAGAGATAATTTTAAAATAATGGTTTATAGAAACATAACATGAATACAATGAATTTTAGGTTATTGAAGAAGGTTTTTTTAATATCATTGTTAAACATCTAGATCACATGATTCTAATATACATCGTAAAATTTCCTTACCCCTTGATATTAAGTTTCACATTTGATGTGCTAACCACACACCTCTGAAATGAATCAGTATTATCTTGGTTGAATAAGGATAAACAACACCAATACATATTGATCAAATAACATTAAACTTCATGGTAAAATATTCCTGATTGCATGATGTTAATATAAAAGGAAAATCAACCCATCTACATGAAACAAAAAAACATAGTTGATGTTCGACACTTGAACTTATAATGAATGAAATCATTTTCTATGTAAGAAGAAAATAAACTACATGACACCATCATCTTAGTTATATTATGTTAAACTACAAAACATAGTACATTCCTCACCAGAATGAACCACACCCCAAGCATCGACACAATACCATTAAATATTCATGAACTGCAGGTGGATTTATTCCAATCATCATAGGATATGTAGTGACATCAAGAGCTCCTTTACTATGACCAACCATAAATATTCACCATTCATAAGTTTTTTTCCAGCATTTTTTTAATGGCCAATCTTTACATTGGGATTTTGTTAATTGATATTCTACAAAATCATCATTCCCATTAATATATGACACAACAATATTTATATCATGACGCTATAAAACATGTGACTCACCATCTCGTTGAGGATTCATTTCACATGGGATATATTATTGTAGAAGAAAGATGAAATGACCCATTCCCCACTTGGGAGTCATATCCAAATTGGGAGTCTCATCATTGATAACTCTGTGTGTCTTTATTCATATCATCACATGATACGTAGTGATGTAACTGACTATAATATTTGGCCAAGTCTCAATACTACATTCCTTCAACATAAAGTATCATACATACATACAACATGATGTCAAACTGTGTGTTAAACATCCTTAGAACAAAATTATACTACCAAATTTCATTGTATCTATGTATGGTTAGATTCATTTATACATGGGATATATAGTTAATCTAGGATCAATAATCCCTGTTTTATCCACAACAACAAAATTAAAAAATATGAAAAATATCCCATTTTTGGTTGTTTATTGGTCAACCCTATATAGGGAGGTAGTTTTAGAACAATATATATATTTATTCTCACTCTAATGAGATAATTGCTATTTCTAAAATATCCAATCATGGCCTAGCTTCCACAAAATCTGAATTTCATAATTATTAATTTCATTAACACCTCAGCATAGAGTGATAAACCATTTTTACCGCTTTTTATCAAATAAAACATAGCCGACATGGGTTTAGGTTTTTTTACTGGAATTCCATGCATAATATTGGATAATCAATTCAAATTCAGGTTACTCTAATCCAGGTCACAATATGTTAAATGTAACAACCTCATTCCTTACCTCACGATGATAAAATTATTTGTTGGAGCTAGTTTTATTTCTACCAGTGTCTAGATTCCTTACCTTGCATGATAGGTATTGATGTCAAGACCGCTAATATTAGGCCATGCCATAATATTTCTATTCAAGTCAATGGGCCTATGTCCTTACCTAATGATTCTAAACAACATGAATAATGTCATTAAAAAATTAAATTAAACATCACAATACATCTTGAACTATGTGTGACTTGATTCTCATTTTAGTGAGATACATAGTGACACATATACCTTTCATCATAGTACTATCCATGGGGTAATGAAAAAAACACCTACCATATGTTTTATATAATGAAATTATCAATACATGAGGTTGAAAATCTAGGATCCTCATTCATGGATTTGTCAAGGAAATAGAAATTCCCCTGAATATCAATTATATCTATGTAAGGAACTCCACACACTATGGAAAATCATAGCGTTGATTCTTGTTACATATTGATATAAATTTCATTCAGATACCATACAATATGTCTCATGAATATTAGAATCCCAATTATTCTTCTCTAGTCTTCTATGATGGTGATTCAGTGACATGGGGACAAATTTCATTAAAAATTCATAATATTTCCCAGTTGGCATGGTGTAATTCACCCACACAAAAAACATGTCATCCAAAGTAAAATTTATCCTTAGGGAAGACCTCTCCTATCACTATAATCCAAATTAAATTTTTCTACATACTATTTATCATGATTTTAGAATCCATGGAATAATGGTTTAAATTTTCGCCCCCCTCACGTCATAGGCATGTTAGAACATCATGGAAAAATGATACCATTAATACTCATTATTTCCAGGAAATTTGTTCCTAGTTTTATGACCTAAAACATAAAGACCCCATATCATCCACACTACATTATGATAAACTATATGGTTTATGTCCTTATCAAATAAATATAAATGACATAATTTCTATGAAATACATATGGATTGATTTCGTTTATCATGGGATATGAAGTGATGCCAAAATAATCAACATAGTGTATATCCACAAGATAAAAATTTTCCCCTTTTATTTTTTATGTGTAAGACATGAACTAGAGGCATCCTACTCTAGAAAAGTGTGTGGCCTCATTCACTAATTAAAAGGATATGTAGTGACATCAAAATTTTATATCTTAGACTGAGCACCACAATAACAAAATATTACCCCAAATTTCTATACATGATATATATATATATATTCATATGAGGGTCCAATGTGTGTCTACCCACAGTCATTATCCCATATTCAAAGGATGATGCCCCTATCTTACATGAGTGTTTGATCAATGTGCTGAGGAACCATCCCAAATCTATGTATCATTTGTGAACCTCCATCACGATATATGTATTGACACACGAGTCAACAGTCCCAAGTCTAGTCGCAAAAAAGATAAAGTATCCCATCCCTGTGCATGGGTTAGACCTTCACAATTATCCTTACCAGAATAATGTATATCTTGATTCTCATTTTTATGAGACACATAGTGATTACCAATACATATATCTTGAGACCAAATGTAATGAAATAAAGGATGATCATTCCTTCCAACATTTGGTTCAGAACTACGCAAGTGAAATGATTCAACTGATTCTTGGAAACAATTGACATGAAAAATTACTTCCATATATAGCCACATTTATTTAACAATTTAAACTCTGTGTTTTGTGATGTTGCAATATCCATAAACCATAAATTTCATTGGAAATGGATTATTGGATTCCTAAGGACATATTTTCTTGATTATGAACATTATTCCCAATATGTATCTTCATAAGTCACCCACAAAAAATGCAGATCAACTAAAGGAAAATTAGTCCTCAAGAGATCCCTCTACTATATCAATATTCATTGATGACTATTTCAACCTATATCGCTCATTATATTTATAATCCCCTTCGTTACAACCTATAATATTTCACCTTCACGCCTTATGATGATGAAATACTCCTTAAAACAATACCATGAAAAACGCCAAATCATTTATCCATCACTTAATGCTATGTGAACATAAATGATATCCCTTGATCATCCCGAACATAAGATGATAAAAATTAGGTTCCAAACCCTGGTCTCATAATATTATACTACACTATTATCCAACCCTACATCACATTAGAACAATTCATGTGGTAGTGGATTCTAATTTATGGATAGGACCCATACAAATTCCCCAATCATTTTCAGATATCATTGCCTTGAAAAGACATCCTCGGCGGTCTTGATATGTCCAAATTTTTAGAAACCACCTATCAATTTGAGATAAAGTGACTGTTATATGATGAAAATATTTTTTCACGATGCACAATATTCCTATGTTGGATCTGCATCTGTTTCCAATAGAAAGGGACCATCAACCAAAGATAAATTCTTGCATAGGATAGACATTTCCCATATCTATAAACCCTAAAAATATTATATTGGATACTGTTTTTATGGTCACATATTATGTAATTTAACCAAATCAGGTATTGTATTCATAAATAAAAAAATTATTGTGTACAAATCCCCCACTCATATCTAAACTATGTTATTAAATTCTTTTCTAATAATCCTTGTTGGGGTCATCAATAAAAAAATCACTACCAATGTTGTCTAACATAAATTACTAGTCACATTAGTAGTATTGGAAAGACATTAAAAATATGAAAATAAATTTCATAGTACTTTCCATCCTAGAAACTCATGAAGGAGACCCTAGAAAAAGGTTGAGTTGTATCTTTCTAAACCAACACATTCAATTTCATATAAAAAAATATAGCAATAAAAAAACTGTACAAATAATGTTAGATAAAAATCCCTTAGAGGGAAGCCCAAAAAAATTCAAGTAACACCATATAATTTTTCACTATATTAGACGTATTAAAAAATGTGGGTGTTAACAAAAGAGACACAATGATTTTCTGTTTTACCATATATAACATGAAAGGGTTTAAAATGGTCTTTTTCAGTCCTTCGGAGTAGGAAAAAATTTGATGAGTACATGATCATGTCAACTTGACTATCACATGTTTCTATTTCAATTTATATCTTGTGTATATTTTCATTAAAAACATGAACCATTATTATTTATTGGTGTTTCAGGTTATGATGAAGGATAATTTATTGAGGGAAAATAGTTTTCATTTATTTATTTTATGATAATAGATGAGAATTCACATCCTAGAGTCTCTCCAAGAGGATTGTAAAAATGATGTGAAGAAAGAAAAAATGGATACATTGAAACTCTTAATTCAATATTTAGAAGATTGGTTAGTTTATGACCACAACTGTTAAGATCCTACTCAATATTGGTTCTTCACCGCACTTCAGATTTGTCATGCGAGATCATTTATGTACTAAAGGCCCATAGTTCCTGATATCTCTACGTAGAAGCTACATGTTCATTAGTTACTGATGATAGATGTTCCTTTCAACTAGATATCCTAAACTCACATCCACAAATCTCTATATTTCAAGAAAACATCCAATTCTAAAAATTTGATTAATAAAAAACTAATTGATTCAGACTAGTTGTAGTATACTTTTGAGATTCTTATTGATTATTGGTGGCGTAAAATTAAGAATATTCTCATTCACATGATGTCATCTCTTCTCATGAAATATGAACCTCAGGTATAAATATATGTAAGTGCTATTAATCCATCCCATTCATTCCCAATATATGGAATAGCTGACAGAGGGTTTTTACATTCTCATTAACCATCACAACGGTTCTCTCTTTGATGATAATTTAGATTTTGATTCAATCCTATCACCGCACAACATGATATTCGATAGTGCCATAATGATGTTGTCTATGTACATCCGATTCTTTGTGTAAATAGACTTTGATTATATATATGTCACAAAAGATAAATCTAAAATGAGGTACCCACATGTGAAAATCCTTCAACTCATCTTCTGGTAAAATTTCACGAGACAAACTGGAAGGGTTGTCATCAACAAGTGGAATGCCTAATAATATCACTCTTAAACTAGAATATGTAGTATTTCAATTTGTTTTGGGGAATATTTCAGGGTCTACACTACTCCGCACAGAAGTTGAAATTTAGGATGAAGATCCCTAATATATTCTACAATAACGGAGTGAGCATCTTTTTTCTATGAAACTGGGTAGATATTTAATGGTAACCAGAGAACTATTTGTAGCCAATCGATTATACACCCATTTGACATTCATCCCCATCACCCTATAAGGATAGTACTCCACACACATCTATGAATACCTCAATGATATGTTAGTCTAAGAACACAAGGTTGGTAAAATATATTTTTTTCATAATCACCACACATCATCATCATCCATAAAAAATGAATTAATTGGTGTGATTCCCTTTTGAATTGGACAAGGGGTAATGATGAAACTTGTTTCAAGAATCCAAATTTTTGTGGGATCCTATATTGAGTGTACGGATTGAAAATGGTTATATCATCCAACCAAGCGGTCATAATCCCATCCAAAAAATGAGATTTCAGAGGAACGTTATTCTAGGGAACCTATTTCCCTATCAACTACCCCTCCATAGAGAATTGGAAATGGTGTAAATGTAAATATGTACAAATCATTTAACAGCTCTACAAAAACATAAATGCCAAGCATGTATTTGAATAAAATAAATTTTGAGTAGTAAATTTAGAAATGTGGAATGTGGGATTGTTGTTGTGTGTTGATACTTATATCATCAATAGAGTTCAACCATCCAAATATATAAGAATTTAAATTTACCAGTAAGTCAATGTGGGGACCTTACCACTTATATATGAATCAATAATTCAAAAATATATTCATGGGTTCATAAAACCCTGTTGACTAATTTTTACTCCATCTATATAGAATCCATTGTTATGATACAACCTCAGACACCAGTAAAGACATCATGGGATCCAAAGATTCATCCACTTAAAAACATGGAGAAAACTCCTTACAATAAAAATTCAGAATATATGTGAGTTCATATTCAAAATCCCCATGTGGTATGTACACCTTCATTAAGATTACCCAGTATGAACCTTTGATTCCTTGTGACTGTTGATTTGGATGATTGTAGATTTTTTAATATTTTTCCTTGAACCACTATCTCTTGAAAACTACAATATTCAATCATTGTGTGAATTACATGATCAGGAATTGAGGGGATGACCATGCAATTCCTCTCTTGTTGGCAGCAAGTCCCTCACCAAGATAGATAATTTCAGAGTGTTTTCCCATGTATTGGCTCTATAAATGAACTCGTTATATATATTACTGATAATGGGGACTCCATGTATTTATTATATTTTCCATAAGCTGACCTCGACATGGCTAACTGATAAATGAAACTTTTTGGGGCTCGAACACCATCGACTGATTAATTAATTAAATATATTCATTGGGGAATAAGTAACAAAATTGGAATCTTATATTTCCTGATATAATCATGATACCTCTAGTTATCTTTAAAATCCTTGAAATTCTGCTATACCTACAATTTCCAAGCCCATGCTTCTAAAAAACACCCGTCTAACTTCGAGGCCCATTTAGAGATCCAACGACTATTGGATCACCTTGTGATTTGTTGAAATGAATAGATATAGGTTAATTTTGAATTTAAAAAATATTTTATAGAAATTTTGGTTTCATTGTGTCTATACGAAACTATAAAGAATGATTAATTTATTTTACGATGACCCAAATTTGATATTACATGTATCGTAGTTGTTTACATTAACAGGATCATGAGATTCTTCAATTTAAAACAATAGTAAAATCTGGTATGTAGTTGGAAGGGGAGTATCATATTAAATTCACATGTTGTAAATGGGGTTTCTAATGAACAATGGGTATGTTATAGGATCTAATTAAATGCCTTTGTTTATAATAACCTCATGCAAGACCATGTGATGTTGATTATTCTGTTGGCTGTTTCTATCAAGAGACGTTCTTACCATGATTTTAGTCATCAAATGGGATGCAAGATCCATTTAATCTCTATGTGTGAGGGGTTTCACCCCATTATCTACTTATTCTATGAGAACATTAGTCTGCAAAACACTTTGGGATCGTTTAATGAATAAACCATTTGGGTGACTAGATTTTTAGATTGAAGAGAAGAAATAATTTTCAAAGTTTAAGAGTTATATTTAACAGACATTTCATCATCAAAGATGTAATTCTTCATAGAATCCCAAATGGAAGAGGATTGTTCACTTTGAAATTTGTTCACAGAAAGAACTGTAAAATTAAAAACATATAGGTAATTTCTGTTATACGCATGGTCCCCTCTTGTGAGTCCACTACTGTACTGAAAATTAGATCAAAATAAGACATCATACATCATCATAAGTGCATCATATTCAACATTATTGGAGCCAATTCTGATGGGGGAATTTATAGGGACCTTAAATGTTATAATGAAAGAAGAAATGAATTAATTGGATATAAAAAATGGAAAAAATACACCGAATATTCTGAAGAAATTGATTCAATGAGGTGATTCCATGAAGAAATTATTTCCCTTGAGATATATCAATACATTAATGGTCACTCTGCATGGTGTTCTTCCTCACTACAAAACAACCCACGAACAGAATCAGTTGCGGGATGATATGGTACTACTAGAGCCTGTGAATGAAACTAAGTTATTTTCAGAGATGGATTGTGATTTAAATATGCTACAACTAAACAATCCCCCCAAATTAATATCATCTCTGGGAACTAACATTATTTTATATCCTCTATAAATTAAATCATTAATTGGTTTGGTAATACAATCTGTGATCCCATAAACAAATCCATCTTCACTGGTATAGAATGTTGTATATTTTGCTATTTGGTTCATATGTTTATCTAAAAATGACTCTGATTGAAACAATGGGATAAGAGTGTGGAAGATAAAAATGAAAAGAATTAAATGGATAAGCATGAGAAAAAATATGATACATGATGGATTGATGGGAATGACCTTTGAATCCCAGAAATAAATGTCACTATATAACATAAATAATTAAAATAAATCAATCTAACAATCCAAAAACACACTTAATCTTCCATAGGTTCCACAACATAGAGTAAAATCTGATGGACCCTTTTAAGGTCTACAACTTACATAGAAATAATTAATGTGGATCGATTCCTTCCCCGCATAGAAAAAACAATATTGGAGGATCTCAATCTCTTGTATCTAAAAGCTACGCTGCTGGATCCTAGCCCCAGATTGAAATTTTCAACATATGGGAGCCTAGTAACATGTAGCATAATACTATTAGATAATACCATCACCATCGTAGAAATATTATATACAAAGGGATTAGTTACACAAGACTTCTTCACCTAACCTTTCATGTTTATATGTATAATCATATAACAAAATACAATCCAAGCATCTTGAAGTCTAGTTTCTTGGAAGAATCGGTAAACAAAACCTAAATCAATGAACAAAAAAAAACTTATTTATTTAATAATAAAAAAGAGCTCTTATCTTCATTTGAGCACTTACATTGGCATAGGATACCTAGGGGATCACAAGAACCATGAGATGAGCTAAAAGCCTTGTAGGGATATAAACTTAAAAATAAGTCATTAGCATATGGGTTTGATATCATGACATAATGATAGAAAATGGAATATAAAATCATAACATATAAACATAGAATCATATAAACATTGAATTCAAGAAATGTGAAAGAATCATAATTCATGAAATTTGCATGATTCACATATCATGACCCTTTGGGAATCACAATTCAATGTTAAGACCCATGACTTTTGCACATGGTAGCACAAGCCAAGGGTAACTGACAAGACCATTGTCTATAACGTCTCATGAGACTCATCATTACCAATTAAATTGGAGTGATATAAGGATGCACACATATTAGCATGCTCATAAATATGTTGTTCACATATAGAATCATTAATAATAAATCATAAACATAAGAGAACCCATGGAATGAATTGGTAATCTTAAGCATGTTATAAAGCATAGTGAATGTGTGTATCATAAAAGTATCCATGAATAAAAAGAATTAGAACATACATGGACATTGATAAGAAAAAATAGGTGTATATCTTGGTAGCTGATGACAAATATATGTGACAACTTGTAAACTGGTTATTTAAGAATTTTTATCATTAAAACATTTTAGCGTGGTTTTAAAGAAAACCTTAACATATGTTTCAAATTTTAAATGGAATAATATTTGTAAAAAATAATATGTGATCCATTATTTTTTCATACTATAAACATTTTATTTATAAAAAAATGGAATCTTAAAACATATGGTAGTGTTCTCTTAAAATTAGGTATGAAATCGGGATGTTCCATTAAAGAGGTTTGCTTTTTAGGAAGCATTAAAGAGGGAATCACTTAAAAGAATGTATATACCCAAAAGAGATTGATTAATGTATATTAATTCCAATGTTTAGAAATATAAATTTAATTAATAGATGTAAGTAAATATAATTTCGAATTTCCTTTTGGAAAAAAGATTGTAAGAACAACCCGAATGAATAATGGAGGTTCTGGTAGAATCCCTTAACTGATGTCCGATGGTGTTCTCCATATGATATTATTTTCCAGAATTAAAATACTTTTTTCACTAATTAATAACTAAAAACCTATTTTATATTTAATTTATTTATTATCAACTTTTTAGTTCATTTATATACTTTTGGATAGGTTTGGAAGTTCGATTTCATTGTTCGGGTCCACTTGTTTTATGATCGGTTTACTCGTATACATGAATGGATATTCTATTAAAATAAAGATTCTTGTCTTGAATTGGATTTATATTATTAAAAATCAATAATTTTATATGGGTTTTAATATCATTTGGTTACATGTATTGAATTTGATTCATTATATAAAACATTAGTGATAAACTATTGGGATAATTGGTGTTTTTTTACAACAACAAACAATGTTTGTTTTATAAATAAAATAAATGTGTAAAAAAAGATTATAGAACCATATATGAGACATAAAACATATATTATTGTTATTTTCATCAATGAAAATGTTTCCAGGTCTATAATTGAACATAGTAATGGAAATTGAAATCTTGTTGTCCTTGAAATTGTAAATTAACACTTCTCAGAGAGTGTTTTTACTACTATAATAAAATATGGTTAAAGGATAGATGATAATAACATATTCCATTATCATAAAAACATTAAATTCCATATAACATATTGTAATTTTCATAACATTTGTATGATTAGAGGTTATTATTGAAAATAAAACAATGGAACTTAAAAGGAATGTAAAGGAATTGAATAGTAGAATTTACAACTTCATTTAATCATTCTTGAGAGCCTCCTAAGGGGAAAGGCATTAGACTTTTTAGAAGACCATGGGTTTCTGGACATGAGGTAGGGTGTTTGGGAGAAATTTTAAGAATAATTAGGCATGAAAAAAGGGATTAGGGGAGTGAAGAGAGTAGGGGATTGTGGGTGGTTTTTATAGAGGAGGGAAGGGGGGTTTTCTAAATATTTTAATCGTTACATTATTATTTTTCAATAAGAAAAAAATTGTAATGATTACCTAAACATCATACTAATATTTTCATGTGTTCTTGAACCTAACACACTTACATCCACATAAAATTACCCATTGATCAGTAATTAATGTATTTATCATATTTATATAAATTATTGTATTTTACTATTCATAAAAAAGACAGATATTTTAGAAAAATTCCAAAAATTCACACGAACCATATTTCGACGTATAAAATCCAAAAATGAAATAATTTTTTTTAAATCTAAATATGACTAATTTAATTTCTTGTTATAATCATATTTTAGTTGAAATATACTACTTTTAAAACCATTACTAATTTTATTATTTTTTCCCAAAATTACATAAGTTCTTATAAAATAATCATAAATCAAGAAGACATGAAAAAATTATTTATGAATAAATTTTATGAAAATAAATTTTCTATTTTAATTATTAAATTATTCATCAAATGATAATTAAATATTTATGACTTATAAGAATACCAACACTATTGTATTGTTACTTATAAGAGGGATAAATTTTATATTATTCTTCATTGGTAAGGTAACTATTTACATGGCTGATTTTCTATTCATAATATTCATATTACTATTCATACAAGTAACATTACTATAAATAAGGTTCAGTTACTATTATCCAAAAAATTATGTTCTTTTTATTGGACTCCAAATATCTTCATTATCGCAATCGTGAATGAAATAATTTCAAAATTCAAATCCCAGATGTGATAATATTATCTTTAATGACCACATAGATCTTAGTAGTTCATTGTGTTGTGATTTCATTTGATTATATTAAAAAATTATAATAAGGTAATTTCTATAAATAAAACATTGTGTCGTTACATTGTTCCCATGTTATGAAATTTCCCCCTTGAAATATTAGTTTTAATTCTACGTTATTAATAGTTACAAGTGTATTTCCTTCATTTCCTCCACCTGTTCCCTTATTTCCTATTCGAACTTATGGTTCCTCTTTATTACATTGATCATGTGTGTGATCTTGTTACATATATTTTATCAATACGATACATGATCTTCACTAGTTTATCATAATAATAATTATCATTATCCAACATTACCTCATCAAATAAAGTGTACATGTGAAGGATTTGGTATATACTTCATTAATACTGATACATGGAAGACATCATATACTTTAGACATGGTTGGTGTATATTTTATTCGATCGGCCAAAACCCTGATACTATCAAGAATCTTGATGGGACTGATGTACCTAAGACATAACATTATTTCTTCTTTAACCTTAGGACATTATTCTTTGGTGATATGTATAGAAATACCATGTCTCCAACATTGAACTCAAGGTCTCATCGATGATTTTATGCATAATTATTTTTCCGAATTTGGGATGGCATGATGTGTTGCTGAATGGGTTTTACCTTCTCCACCATTTCTCAAACAATTCAGGTACTTAAGTTATAAAATTAAGATCATAATTCCAACACGCCAGTGTTATTCTCTTTTCCCATAAAGGGCTTTGAATGGTTCCCTTCAGATACTCAAGGGGAACTTGTTGAGGCAAGATAATTCTACTAGTTGAAGATGTTGGTCCCATACTCCTTTGATGTTCATAGAACATGATCTCCACATATCTTCCAATGTCTAAATATTTCTATAAGATTGGCTATTATTTTGAAGATGATAGGGCATAATAAATTTCAGTTCCGTTCTTAGAGAATACTAGAGATTTTTTCAAAACATCAAGGTGATTCTTGGATCTCAAGCAGATAAAATAGATTTTGTTAATCCATGAAGCCTTATCAGTTATTTAGTATATATATCTGCATGTTTATCCAATGATAAGTCCTCTCAAATTGCGATAATGTAAACTATCTTTGAAATATAATCCACAATGACACATATAGTATTATTTCTTATAGATGTCCTTGGTAGTCCAGTGACACAATCCATGTAGATGTTCTCCCACAACCATGTTGGTATAGGTAGTGGTTGCATAATCCCCATATAATTTTTCATTTCAACCTTCACTTACTGATATTTAAGGAACATTTATGTATACATTCAAATCCCCTTCTTTATATTGTCCCCAAAAATGTTCTCTCGGAGATATCGATAAATCTTTGTGATACCTAAACTAATATAGAATATTATTCTATGTGAATCATTCAAAATATACTTCATTATCTTTATATCATATTGTACAAATAATCATTAACCAAATATTACAACATTTTCCTCATCAAAAAGGAACTTAGAGGATTTCCCAATTCTAATGGCTTCCACCATTTTTTGAATGGCTACATATTTTCTTTGAGAATCCATTATTTTCTCCACAAGGGATGGTTGAGTAATCATTTGAGAAAGTGTTGTTGATGTAACTCCAATAACGATTTTCACATACATCCACTTACAATCTAAGAAGATTTGATATTTCTCAACTGTCATCATTGATAATGATGTTGGATCCTTTCTACATAGAGAATATACCACCTAATTTGCCTTACCATGATGATAGTGGATTGAGAATTCATAACCCTTGATCATCTCTAACCATATTCAATGGAACATAATAATAAAATTCTATGTGAATATATCTTTGAGACTCTTATGAGTAGTATATATCTCACACATCACCTAGTAGAGATAATTCCACTAGATTTTTAATGCATAGATCATTGCTGTAAACAGCTAATCATGCATAGGACAGTTTTCTCATTTATTTTTATATTCCATGATGCATATGCTATCACTTAATCAATTTTAAATATCACACAACTTAATACCTTATTCAATGAATCATTATACACCTAGAGAGTTTTCTACTTATTGGGAGTGTGAGTATTGGCACAGGAAACAAAATATTTTTGAACTCTTTAAAGAAGTAATAACATTTTTGTGTCTAGACAAACTTCACTCCCTCCATCACATCTTGATCATCAGTGCTGAAAATTTTCAGATGTTCTTCACAAAACATCGAGAATACATGGATATAATGAGGAATCTATGGGTCTCCAATACAGATCCTGGATTGGGCCACTCTTCAATTGTATTTGACTTGTAAGGTTCCACATATATCCCTTTATTGGTGATAACATGACCTAAGAATCATATTTCCTCCATCCAAAACTCATATTTTCTTTAAATTTCATAAAACATTGCCCTTTTTAGTTTCTTTAGTAGAGTATCCAAATTCTACTCACATACATCCTTTCTATTGGTGTATATCAAGATATTGTGAATAATAACTACCTCAATTTTTTCGAGGAACTCTCTAATGACTCTAATAATTAAATCCATGAATATTTTTTGAGCATTGTTGAGTCCAAAGAGAATCACTATGATCTCATAGAGACTGTACCTCATTCGAAAGGTAGTCTTGAGTGTATATTCCTTCTACACCTTATATTGTTGATATCCTAATTGAATATCCATATTAGAGAAATAAAATTATCCATGAAGATGATTAAAAAAATAATCAATCTGTGTTAGGGGAGACTTTTTATTTATTGTGATTTTATTGAGCTCATGATAATAAATTCAGAGGTTCATTTATCTATCCTTCTTCTTGGCGAAGAGGACTAGCACACCCCATGGTGAAGCACTCTTCCATATAAAAATATTGTTCAAATTATCTTCTATATAATTCTTTGGATCTTCTAGCTTTACGATTTACATTAAAAAAGGTTTATTTGATAGAGGATGGGATCCAATAATATGTTCAATTGAGAACTCAACCTCTCAATCATAAGGAAGAATGAGAAACTATTTAGGGTATATATTTGTGTAATCCCTCAGGATGGGCATGTCTTCATGCATGATTATCTCATTTTTCTCAATCATTTTATCTAGACATCCATGCTCATGAGTACTTAGTATTCATAAATTAGACAATCATTCTAAAAAAAATTTATTATCCTCCATACACTTTTAATTAATTTGAGGGTGATTCTAGGATATAAACCGTGATCTCCCTTTCATGCTAGTTGATGTTATGTTTGTATAAATATAGCCAATACCTACACATGATAACATCTAACTGACTAAAAAAATTATTACAATAATTTCTCAGAGGATCATCCAACAAAAATTTTTAAGGGAGGAGTTATAAAAATTAGACGAAATAATTTCCTCATTCACTGTTCTCACATATATTATATCCTCCAAATTTTGATGTGGAGTTTAAATTGCTCTTTTATACTTGTAAGATATAAAATAATGTGTATAACTACAATCTAATAGTATGTTGGATATTCTCTAATGAATAACTAACATACATTTTAGCACCTCTTTTTTTTGGATACCTTTTAGCAGTAGTGATAGAATAATCCCTTCATTGATTCCTTAGAGGTATTTGTTGACTTCCCCAAAAAACACATGGCTTAGGGAAATTGTATGCATAATTCCAATGTTCCTTGTAGTAATAACACTACTTCATTGGCTATTATTTTATCTGTACCACCCATTCTTCTTGCAGATTAGTAGGATTCATCATAAGATGACCTATATTTTTAGCTAGATTTCGTGTCCTTCCACATTGGAAGCAATTCATGGCTCTCTTTAGATGGTTCCTAGGATGAATCTTCCCATAAATCTGACCCATGGGATAGTTGGGATTATTTCCATCATGGAATTAATTTTCAGAACCACCAATATTATATTCCATTTTACTCTTTGTTTATGGAGCCTACAATAACACATAGAGTATTCGATCTCTATTTCCACCAGAAGGGCACAACTAAAAATCTCCTCATCGCTACTAAAGTCTTAAATCACCAATTAATATTTTAGAATATTGTTTAGTTTGATAAATAATTGGTCAACCATAATCAAGGTGTGAATGAAAAATCCATGGGACTATCTTTAATGCCTTTTGATGTTTGCAACATACACCGCGATGGACTCATATTCTGTATGATTGAGTATAAGGAACTCCCTTTCCATCATGAGATTGGGGGTTAAGGGAAAATATTTATTGAAAAATATTATCTAGAATTCCTCCCAATCAAAGGAATAATGTTCCTCCTTAGACATCGTATTTTTTATCATTGTCCACTACGAATCATCTTTCCCATCAAAACGATAGACCAAAAGCATGAAATTACCTTCTTCTGAGCACTAAAGAACACAACATTTCATTTCAATGTAGATAATCTATTGTTCCATGAGGATGAGATCAGTTGATTCAGTAAACTTGGGAGGCCTTTCCTACATGAAGGATTCTAAGACAACATTCTCTTTACATTGTAGAGGAAGGTGTTCCATGTGATTCGCGTTATTATTAATGACATGATCCAGCTAAGCAAGTACTATAATGAATCATTTAGCACACTCTACCATTATATTCTTCATATCTTAGGGAAATATTCACATTCCCTGTCACATTCGTTGTTGTCATGTGTTCTTCTATTTTCCACCATTAACTATGAAAAATAATTTACAGTTAAAGGATATGAAAATAGATCTATTGAGAATAAAAAGAAAACATTGATCCTAAAAGGATAAACTTGTAATGAATATGAATATACTACATTGTTATTCCCTATGTTTATATCTATTTTATGCTTGAACTATTTCTTAACATATATTATTATGGGATTTTTTATTCAATTAATAATGGTTTGTACTATGCTCATGGTTTTACCAAAGCATATCCCCTGGGAGTCTCAATACAAGAGTGCATCAAGGCCCATTTTTGTGCACTAGTTCCCATTCACTTTTAGTTTAAAGAAGTGTTTTTGGGTTTTACACAATGTTACTTATGTGCGATAGCCATCTTTACATGTTTGTTTCTAGGTACAGATGTATTTTATTGATTAACCACTTAATCTATAATTACAAAAAAAATGGTTGTTTTCTTATATGTAGCCTCATGATTATGTTATTAATAATGTGGTGTATTAATAATCTCAATAAATCAATACAAGATAATTTTATACTAACTAGAGGGACCCAATCATTTTTCACAAAACATTACATAATTTTATGCATAATTATACATCGAAATACATGGAAAAGATCATGAATAATAGTGTCTTGAAAATATAGGTACATTAAACATAAAACATGGGACTAAATAAGATTCAATATTTAATATTCATAAGGCATTCTTAACTACCATTAATCCATTACATCTGCGTAGGGTACCCTGGGGACCACATGTACAAAGTGATATGCTAAATTATCAATAGGGGAATACCCATATGAATAATTCATCCACACATTATTTAGAGATCATGACATGATTACATAAAATGGAATATATAATAATAACTTATAAACATGGGATCATATAAAAATTGAATCATAGAACTGCGGCATTAACATATATCATGACTCTTGCATGATTCATGTTTTTTGAATATTGAGGAGAATAAGTCAAGGTTAACCACCAAGAATGTTGAAAATGGTAGGTTAATCCAAGTATAAAAGCCAAGACCATTACACATAACGTCTCAAAAAACTCAACATTACCCATTCACTGGAGTGATATATATTCACACACATATTAAGTTTGTCATGATTATTCCTACCACATATAGAATCACACAAAATCATTCATAAACATAAGGGAACCCATAGAAAGAAATTGGTATCATAATCATGTTATAAAGCATAATTAATCTATGTATCATAAATGTTTCCATTAATGAAAGGAATTAGATTTCTCACGGATGTTAATAAGTTAAAATAGGAATATATCATGTTTTGTTATTTCCAGTATATGTGACAATTTGTAAAAATAGTTTTTAATAATTGTTATCATTAAAACATTTTTGTGCGGTTTTAATAAAAACACTAACTAGCATTTACAATTCTAAATGGAATAATATTTTGTACAAAACTGAAAGTGATAAAAAAGTTTTTCATTAAAAAATGGTTTTATAGAATAATGGTGTATCGAAACGTATGTCAGGGTGCACTTGATATTGGGTATGACTTCTGGATATTTCCCTAAATGGGTTGCTTTTCGAGATGCATTGATGAGGGAATCACTTATAATTATGTATATTCCAGAAAGTTAAAGATTAATGGACATATATACACGTGTTTTGACTTATAAATATTAATTATAATATTAAAATACCGATTATTAGATTTCATTTGGGTAAATAGAGATTTGGAACAACCTAACAGAATAATGGAGGTTCGGGTAGAATCCCATACCTTATGACTCATGATGTTCTCCACTAGATATTGATGAACTGAATAAAAAATTACATTCCTTTATTTATAATTCTATAAAATATCTTAAATCTTATTGATTTATTCTATCCTTTTTATTATATTAAGAACCTTTTTGATTTGTAATGCGGTTCAATTTCATTATTCAGATCTGTTTGTTTCTTGATCGGTTTACTTGTATACATGAACAGATAATCATGTATAATGAAAATGGTTTTCCATAATTTCCGTTATATTATTTAAAATCTATATGTTTATATTGTCATAAATTTCACAGTGACAACTGTAGTGATGATGATTCATTATATAAAAAATTAGTGATGACCTTTTGGGTTAATTGGCTATTTTTGATAACAATGAACAAATATCAATTTATAAATCAACCCCATGTGTAAAAAAAGATTCCAGAACAATTTATGATACCATACACATATGTTATATTATGGTTCACCCAAGATAATGTTTTCATGATAATAATTGAAGATGGTAATGGAAATTTCAAAACAATCATCCTAGAATGTGGTAAATAAAAATATCTCAGATGGAATTTTTACTTCTAGAATAAAAGAATTTTAAATGGGGGATTATAATAATTTAGTCCATTATCATAAAAAAATTAAAATTTATATAATTTATCATATTATTTATAACATAGAGATGAGGAAAGATTAGGATAGAAAATAAAACAAAGAAACATGATAAGAATTTAAATGAATCAAAAAATTGAATTTTCTTCTTGAGTTTATCTTCCTTGAGAGCATCTTAAGTGGAATGTATTTGGCCTTTGAGGGGACCAAGTGATGATAAACATGAATACAGAGACTAGGGGGATATTTTAGAAAAATTTAGACAAGGAAATATGATTGAGTGTATTGTGGAGAAGAGGGGAGTGTGGGAAGTTTTTTTAGTGGAGGGGAGGATGGTTTTATTAATATTTTAATCGTTACTTTATTATTTTACCATAATATAAAAAGTAGTGATGATAAATGATCAAATATAGTAATATGTGTTTGTTAGGATGAACCCAAGGTTCGTACATTATAATAACATCATATATGACTCAATAATTAATGTATTTACCTTATTGTGTAAATTATTATATTTCAATATTCATAAAAAATCAAGTATTTTAGAAAAATCGAAAAAAATTTAACCCAAACATATTTCGACATGAATAATCAGGAAATGATATAAATTATCAAAAAATAATTTTATAGATGTTATTAGTTCAATTTTTTAAATCACTATTTAAAATAACCATACATATTTTAAAAATATAACTATTTTTAAATTATTTTTAAAAAATTACATAATGCCATATAAAATTATCTTAAAATAAGAAGACATAAAAAATAAATTTTCAAAAAAAAAATCCTTTTTTATATAATTTAATATTTATTATTTACATAAATACAAACACTACCATATTTTCACTTATAAGATAGAAAATTTGTATTTATATAGTCATTGTTAAGGATGCTATTTACATAATGATTTAATATTCATAAAGTTCATATTACTATTTATAAGGGTAAAATTGATATTCATGTGGGTTAGGTACTATTCACCAAAAATTATTTTTGTCTTATCAGTCTCCAAAGATGTTGCTGATCGCAACCATGTATGTTAGATATTTCAAATTGAAATCACAGAAGTGACAATATTATTTTTAAAGGTGAAAGAGTTCTAGGTAGTTCATTTTGCTATGATTTCATCGGATTACATTACATAATTATATGAAGGTAATTTCCATTGATAAAACATTTGGGTTTTACGATGGGATCCCCATCCTACATAAAAACATTCATCATCGAAGGGGGAATCATAGTGTGTTCTTCTCTCTAATTACTATCACATCCTTCCATCATTCAATAGAACCCCACATTGGAACCTCTAGGAACCAATCTAATGGTATCTAGAAGGTACCACTTTATATTCCTCGTAACATGCATGATGTGATCATTGTGAACATCAGAATTTTCTCTCGATTCTACATACCCATGGTAAGAGTATGATGGTAATTACATTGACAAAGAAGATCCTAAGAATGTTTTCAATTCTGAATTCTTGGAGTTACTAATTTCCCTTAATTAGAGGTACTAATGTTGATCGATTTTTTTCATGTGTGGAGAGTGGGGGTCACACATGCCTTTAATTTCTAGGCATGATGTATTGTTATCTTTTTATCCCTAGTAACCAGTAGGGAATCCCTTATATAGTAGGAACATATTCATTCTTGTAGAATTCTAGACATTTTATCCTCTTCACCCGCCTAGGATGTAGATGAATATAACACTAAACGTGACTATAAATGTTACAAAAATGAAATAGGAAACATGAATTTTTCATTTCCCTTTTCCTCTACCTTTGGGCTCAAAAATCTAACCACAGGAAGAAAAATCGGATCATGTGACCTTCAGATCTACAACATCCTCTTTTTTCTCACATAGAGCATGACTCACATGGGAATATAGATTATTAGTTATTATGAAATCTATGAAATACCAAGCCTTTATGGGCCTCCTATAATGTTTAATCCTCAAACATATATAATCAAATGGGAATTCTACATAGTTGTAATCCACAAAATTTATTCGAATGTGCCCCATATATTGTATAAGCCTTAGTAAAAACAACTCAAATGAGATTTCTACATTAATATAATACCTATACTCTATTAATATGGTACTATACTATATGTATAATCCATTATCTTTCCAAATCTACATACATTTTGATTCACAACCAATAGGGATATGTAGTAATATCCCAGTGGTCCAAACCCAAAACCCTAATTCACCTTAATATTCATCATGACAAAATTCCTTATAAGGTTATATCTAACAATAATGTACACATTCCATACATGTCCCATTCATCACCTTCCAAATCAATTTATGTCCCCAGTAAGATCATACTACCACTTGGGAGACCACATTTCTTTCAGGTCCCTCATAACACCCCAGTATAATCCCACACCATTATTTTCCAGGAACAGTTCACTAAAATATCCTTGATACATGATGTTAAACTACATGGTTTGGCCCTAGTCACATGACCTCCAATGGTTTTGTTTCCAATTATGTGAAACCAAACTACATTGGTTTTAATTCCTTTAATGACGATACATTGGAATCCCGTCTCAAGGGACCCATCCTGACATCAAACAACTATTATCTCTTTAGGATAAAGTAAATATCATATAATCTCATCATGTGTATTAAAACCACAAATATCCTAATGAATGACCAAATAATCTATAATCAATATATAATAGGTTACCATTGATGGAGAACCATGGATACATATGGATATCCCCATCAATAAAGAAACCCCGATATATAAAGTTGATTATGAAAACATTAATGCTTATACGTAATCGTTAATTCAAGGTGATCCACATTAAACCTGGTAATAAACAAATGATTCACAAAAATATCATAAATATATATGAGATACCAATAATAGATAATATTTATCTCTAAAATGTTGCCATGAGGATGAATTATTTCCTATAGGTGAATGTGAGTTCTAAAGAATAATTGGCCATGATACACAATTAGCACCTTCTATTTGGATAAATGTCTACAAGACATCATAAATATTTGAACTGTTAGCTGTTTCCAGTTCTACGAACAAATCACTTTGGACACCAACCCCTCATAAGAAGGTGTGAGATAATAACGGTGAACCTGATATGAATTATTGTGAAATATTTAAAACCCACCACAATCAATCATATCATAAATGTGAACCATCAACCATTTTTTCAGAAATATTTCTAAACTTATATCAGTACATGACTTAATTATGGGATGTTTGATTGATCTATTTAAAGATATTTCTTGATAAAAACATTATTACTAGATTGTTTTTTTCAAATAAACAAATAAATCCGTTGAAAAATATCTATATATATACTCTAGGGTTTTAATGGTTAATTTTTACATAACATCTATCTAGGGAAGATATGTTGTACTAAATACCAAATATTTACTGAGAGATTACTAAATAATTCCCCCAAACATTAAAAGTAATCCTTAGATCCCGATACAATAAAATAAAATGTGATACTCCCTGAAACCTTTCATCTTCATTAATTACTATTTTTATTTTTAAAAATTACTAAAATATTATCAAATATAAGTCAATTGTGCTAACATTGTACAATAATTGACTAAATCCAATATTAAATTTTAGAATTTAGATATTTTTTGTAGTCGGATGAAAAAATCTTGGGTGATGTTCTCTCATTTATATTTGGTTATTGGTAGTGGTTGTAACAAACCCTTAGACAATGATCTATCATCCAAAAAATTCTAAGTTACCATGAACTAAGATGGATAATCTGTTATATTAATTTTCATGACATCTTGCTATATATATTCACAAAATCTCTATATATCAGTATAAATCTGGGATATATTGAGAATGATTAACCCTGATAATCATCAAGCAACTCCTTCGAATCTAGAGGGGAAGAAAATATAATGGATTATTGGACCTTATCATTTCAACATAACTAAGGGTTGATCTATTAATTATTTTAGGAAATAATATTTACTTCTACGTCATGTATATATTCTTATTTAATCCTCACATTAATATATGAATGAATATTAATTTTTTTGAGATAATATTTCTACCCTTTAATTAATATTTTTGGATCCATGAATTGAAAAATCTATAAATCCATGATCTTTTAGGACCATCGTCATTGATAGGATATCATGATCGTTTCAACTCATACTATTGACATTAATGTCCTCTTTCCTAGTGACGTAATGTATTGAGAAACCACAATTTTTAAGGAACTCCAACCAAATGCACTAGAAAATGATCATCTATTTTTGAGTGAATTTATAATATAAAATTTTATGATCAGCTTATATATCACACCTTTATAAGTAAAGATAATAACTATATATGATTAATGAAAAAACTATCATAGTTAACATCAATTCCTGAGTTTTGTAATATTATTCATAAATCATCAAATTCTCGGAGACATATTCTATCACTATTGCATTTCTCATCAGGATAAATAAGACTCCATTCCATTATGTATAACTATAATTATCACACCTTTATAAACATGAGGTTAATGTAATCAAATGTGTGCTAAATAACCATCACTTAAGTTCATTGAAGTAATATTCAGATAGATATATCAAAATTAACATCAATATCAATAGAGTTAACATAATTATTGTATTAGAAATATATGGTATCTTCTACATATTTTTTTTATAATATATTGATAAATAAAATAATTATGTGTATTAAGAACAATTTATGTCCTAGGAAAATGATAAATAACCTCTCTCATTGATGGATCCATGAATATAAATTCACTAAAAATTTTGTTACCTAAAATTAAATCTTCATTGAGAAAAAACTATCAATATTATTTTTTCATACAAATTCATCATCCTTATGGTATTTAGTAAAAACCACAAGTGAGAATAATTCTCTATATTATTCATTAAATTTATAAGAATATAATGAATAAGGGAAATAAGAATGAACACATGGTAATATCAAATAAATATACATATTAAATAGATAATAATATTGGTGGAATTTTTAAGATGAAAGGAAATCACAATTAATTCACAGTCTCCATTCTATGTATGGAATGTTTTATTGTGTTAATCCTCCTTTATGAACTATAATTGGTTATATCCATAAGGAATTTCAATCTCTAAATTGTATTTATCACAAAATATTAGATAAAAAAATCCATCAAAATGCGTTAGAATATACTCTTTATTTTTAGTAATTTTAATATATTATTTATAATAAATGTTTAGTCACACAGATCAATCTTTATTCTTATCAAAAGTAAAATGTACACCCAAATTTGACAAATATGACTGAATGAAAACCTTGTTGTGATTATATGAGAGTTTTTTCTTAAATTATTATAACATAATTAAATCCATTAAATATGGTGTCCTTGAAACAGAAGTATAACCAGCTATGTGTTCTATTGAAATCTAAAATTTATGAATTATTAGAGAAAAAGAAACAATTATAGTTTAACATCATAAAATTCCCATTAAATAGAAATATCTTTGATATTGAGTTTCTATTAAACCATTCTATTTAGAAACCAGTTTATAATATCAATATATATCTATATAATGGATGTGATTTCCAATGGATGTCAAAATTTATCATCACACTAATAGATGATTGTATGTTTGTTCCTAATATAAAACATAGATTCCTTTCATCATTATATGATTTAAAATTGATAAAAATTAAAATATTACATGCCTATAAAAATATCAAATGTGACATGAGGGGGAATATTGATACTTATAGTAATAATATTTAAAAAATAATCAACTATATATGAATTGTAGACTTTGGATATTATCATCATAACAGTATGAGTTTTTACTGATAAATAAATATCTAATAATTGATGTACTATTATGATACCCATATAAAATTATTTAAATATAAATGATTGGACATATCTAGAATCAAATAATATATTTTAATTTTTACAGTATATGGTATGTGTACTCTTCCTAATATCATTATCTCTCCCCGGGTCACTAATAGTGACTGGAGAAGAATTCCCATTATCAATGGGAGAAAGGGTCTGTTACCACCAATCATGATTATTAATCATTTTATTTGAGAAATAGTTAGCATTATATATGATACACTTTAAATTTAAAATAATTTTTTGTTTTTTGGTGAATTTCATGTTTCCTTTCCTCCACCATTGACTAACATATTGGCATTACAATAGTTTTTTATTTCTCAACGACCTTACATTCCACACATAATGAATTTTCATTTAACCTTAATTAATTCTCATCCATATATCCTTCTATACTTAAATAATATTGGAAGGATCGTCTTTTCTCTTATATGATTTTTATATTTATAATTACTTTTAATTATATGACTTTTTTCCTTATCAATGCATTATGATTTATGGGTAACACATACCTCCATTTACACCATTACAGTACATATAACGATTTTCACATATAAACTATTGTATATTATAGATACATTCACTCCAATAAATGTTTTTAAACAACCTAGGAATTGATAAAAAATACATTTAGGTATGATAATAACACTGGAAGTGTAACTTGAAGTCTTTTATAAATTTGAAAATTATTATTAATTATTTACTTATAATTTTTCTTTAGATATTGAAATTGTTTCTATATTTTCATATGGAGAATAAGTGGAATTTAATTATTGGTGAATAATAAAAATGAACCATCCCAAAAAATGGAGTAACATTATTACCAAGGATTCATGTTCATGATAAGATTCCACCATTTATTTTAATCACCTTGCAAATAATAAAAAGACACAATAATATTTTTCATTCTTAAAACATTATAGAAGAAAAAATATCATTTTAGTGGTAATGATAAATTCCTTAAATACATTTGAATCATATAACCCACTAAAAGAAGATGAATGTTTCCTCATAAGGGACTAAATGGAATGTTGTTATCTCCTATACTACTTTTGAATATTGACCTGATTTATAGCTTGAGAAATTTGTGTAAGAATGGTAAAAAAAATTATTCTAGATCCCTTAACATTGGGTAACATAGGGGGACAACTATTGATTTTTTGAATCACATTCAACATTAACTTGATTGATTTGGTTTCAATTCATTGAATTAAACAACTAATAATTGTGTGGGAGAAACTCATCATAGTTTGTAACCAAATAATCATGAAAACTCATATATAAGATGTATAAGTAATTACACAAACATTCAATAAATGAATTATTATGTGTATCCAAGGTAATTAATAGTTATTATCTATTAAAAATCTTCTAAATGGTTCATAAAATCTGTGAATTATCCCAAAAACATCTCTCAGAAGTCGACAACATGGACTAATTTATGGGAGCACTCACCCGGCACCAGAATGACTATCATGATATACTCAACCAACTCATTATGGAGTTATTACCTTTAGATGAATCAATACCAAAACCATTTAATCATACCTAATGAAAATTAGAATTTATTACATGGAAAAATAAATAATATATTCAAAAAAATTATGGTGTTATAATATAATTATAATTTTCCCAAGGTTTTCATAAATTTTCTCCAACATAATCTACAAATAACAACTAAAACCATCATTGATGCCAACTATAGAGAGACATACATTTTATAATGAAATATTTCATATTATTCAATAAATATTTAATATATATCATTATGATCCACACAAAATTGAAAAATATAGATATTTTACAAAAGAAAATATTATTTTTGATAAGATACAAGGTACCGAACACCACGCTCAAATGCACTACAAAATTGTATTATTTAATTGCTATCATTTTAACCTTGCTTCTATTTTTGGAGGGAATGGATACTATTAATGACATTATGAAATATATAACAGTCATTTTCATTGATAATTTATTAATTATTTACTTTTCAATATGTAAAATATTTATAGAAATTTTTTTTGTTTATTTATTAATGTAAATTTATTAATAAAATAATATTTTAAAAAAACATTTTTAATAAATTTTATTTACAAATAATATAATAAATTTAAGGAATATTTATAGAATTTATTACATAATATGAAAATAATTTTTAAAATCAATATATCAAAATTATATTATGGTGAAAGTTTGATATTTTTATGAATAGTTCAATTATACATTGAATAGTGAAAAATATCAATTTTTGTTAGAAAATTCATTTCCTTTAAATAAATTAATAAAATTTATTATAAATTTAATCACATATTATTTAGTAATGTAAATTAAAAATTATTAGATTTTATATTTTCTCCGCATAAATTATTTTTAATCAAATTTTTATTTTCTTTTAGAATATGTTCATCTTTGGGTTTAAAAATGAGATTTTTCTAAAAACTATTTTAAAATTTAATGTTATTGAACATTGTATTTAATTTAAAAAATTTACAATGATATTTTTTTAAAATAAATTTATTTAGTATATATCATTAAATATTAACATTATTTAAGATAATTATTATTATTTCTCATAGAATTAATGTAAAATCTTTTTTTAGATAAAGTTTTTGAAAACTCTCTTTTCAGTTGTGTTTGAAGGTTTGTTTTGAATTAAATATCCAAATTTATGTAACTTTAATTTGGTAACTGGATTGAATACTTTTAGTATTATGTTCCAAATTTTGTAATCAATGTAAATTTAATTTTCTGGAATTAAATATTTTTTGTTAAAAGATGATTTATTTTAGTTTTGGTAAAATAAGGGAACAAACTAAATTTAAAATATAAGTGCATTAAATAATTTAAAACTAAAAATTTAAAATTGGTTTTTTCTGTGTTTTTAAAATATAATAATCCTCCATAAAATTAATTATAAATATAATTATTTGTAATTAATACAACTCAAATATTATTGGCTTTATATATAAAATAATTATTATTTCATAACATAAGACCCCCCCCCAATTATAAATACCACCTTTCCCCACCACATTTCAAATAAGAAGACTTGAATATATTTAAATAAATTCTTGAGCAACTCATTAAAACCCTCCCAATGACCATGTTCTTTTTTTCTTAACAAAACAACTATTATAAAATTCATTATGTGTTCCTTGATAAGGATATATTCAATATGTAACTTTCTCAAGCCAACTCTCTTAATATGTTTTATTATTATACCTTATCCTCCCCACATACATCCATAAAAAAAATAACCAAATAATAATTTATATAAATTAATTTCATGTTTCTAATCGAAATCATATACCATTTATTTTTCCCTTCTCCACTTATTCATAGAAACCAAATCATATCCAAAATTATGGCAAATAAGAGTCTCCATGGATAATGAGATTATGTTTTCCATTACCATCTTCATGACTGGTCATATAAATATTATGATAGTTAGATATTTTTATAATATCTATATTATGACATAATTAATTTTTTATAACTAATATATATATATAAATATTATATAATAAAAAACATGATCATGTTTTTAGTAAAACATCCAATAATTTACAAAACATTTATCATCAATGTTTTATAAGAAAAATCATCCTCACAATAGAATGTAAAATTATATATGTCACCATTTAAACATTCATAATTGAATTAATTAAATTATATTCTACATCTACTTCTATTATATAAATTTTATTTTAGGAAATCATCAGTAATTATAGTCAAGTTAACCAATAATGATCCCATGAAATGAATGCTCATTAAAAGATGAAATTGATCTTTATAACTCATTAATGTTTATATTTAACAAATGGATTTATATTAAATAAAATATTGATGGAATATTATAATAATTATTTAATTGATGTTTACAATTCATTTTTCTCAAAAATTATGATCTTGTTCGGAACAAATTCAAACATAAGAGACCCCTCTCACTCTCATGTTTATAATGACTTATTTTTTATGCATTTGATTACCAATTACTATTAATTAGATATAGTCTCAATCATGCATCATACATTAGTTTTTTATTTAAATATTTGAATATACACCGTTTATGGCACTGATAAAATTTATGAATTTTTACGTACTACCATTATGATGCTAATATTTATTAAGAAACGAAGTGTAAATTTCTTTTTATTGAAGAAAATTTTCATGTTATTCACATATAATCATCAACGTGGTTTAAAAAATTCCACATTAAAATGTTTTATCATGAATTTATTTATTATCAAAAAAATTTATGTGTTTTTATATGTTTTTAATTCAAGAGTAATGTGATTCCACTAATTAAAATGTGGTAAATGAATTATTATATCAATATACATTTATTAGGATAAATTTATAGTTCATTAATTATTAAATTATGATATTTTTGGGAAATAATACTTCATTAAAATATTATATATTTAAACTTTTATATTTTTATATACACAGAATATAGACAATTCAATCATTTGATTAACGCTCAATTAAACAATATGAAATTTGCATATAAATTATTTATAGATGTAATTTTTAATGTTTGTATTTAAATATGTCAAAATATATTTTTCATTTCACATATACAAAATTAGTACATTTTTCTCAATTCCATTACTTCATAGTTGTTTTAAAATTCCATTAATGGTATGACAACTCATTTTTAAGGAATATTTTTTTATAAATAACTCTATAGTTCATTTAAGTTATTTTATTTTACTATTTTAAAACTATATTTTCCTAAAAAAATATTTCAATGATATATTATTCACTAAGAAAACATATTTACATTTTTTTGTGGTATAATTGTAATTATAATGTGTTTTTGAAAGAATATGTTAATTTCATATATAAAAATGATTTTCATTTAAGTTTTAAATGGTTTTTAAAATGTTTTATAATGAAAAAGTGTAAGCATAGATTTTTTTATTTAGGATATTGTATTGGGAAATAAATAAAACAAGGAAGAACAATATATTTTTGAAATGAAGGTATGAGCCCCATTATATGTCATAGATGATCTTGATATTTATTATAGCTAAGATTGATCCATGTTATAGCTCTTGAAATATGGGTGATCACAATATAGAATATATAATTGGTTTAACCCCCTTGTAGTTCACATGTTATCTCAGTATAGCTTATATTCAGGGTAAAATCTCTTATAGAACTAAAATTATTTTAGTAAATATGGAATTATATAATGAAATTATGTTTACTCCATTTAAAATGGTATTTAATTTTTTATATTGGTAGTATTATATAATTCAACAAAATCCCAATTTAATTTTAATCAATGGGTTTTAAAATTTTATTTTAGTATACTTGCGTTCAGTTTTCGTGTGAAAATACTTTATAAACTTAATGATCACTAAAGATAGATGTATATGTTACTCAAGGAATCTTATTTGTCACTTGACCTATAGTTTTATTTATTTTCTTCCACTTATTAATATTTTTGTGCGCATATCATATTTAAAATGGGTTCTCACTGGGTTTGGTGTAGATCAATTACAATGTTGAGATCAAGGATATGAATGGGATTATTTTTCATGATGAGGAACCATAATATACTTAAATATGATTATTTCTGGTTGAAAAAATATGAATACTAGGTTTATGTGTCCACTTATAATGTAATGGTCACCTATTTAACAAATATTCCTAATTCTCTAAAACTATTAACCTAAATGATCCACAGGATTGTAATAATGTGAATTCTAGTTCTAAGTAACTATAATATATAATGATTAAGGATTGTTGATTATAGTTTGTATCAATGGGGTATTTAGATATTTGGATATCAATACGTTTTCTTTAGCGATTTTGATATTATCATGATTTTATATGTTTAAATATGATAATATAATTGAGTCTTTGAGACCCATTTTGTTCTTCAAATTTGTAAATATATATTATAAAATTGATATTGTAGGTCTTTTATTTATAAATTTAATAAATTTTAGTATAATGAAATTTATGGATAATATGTTATCGAATTTTTAATGCAATTTTATATTCCATGTATTTTATATTTCAAACGTATAGTAACTCATTTTATGTTTTAATACTCTTATTTTTTCTGATTAATGATCATTTATGAGGATGGAAGGAAATAAATCTTTTTTTGTCTTTTAATCCCATATAGATGATTTTATTATCACTATTATTAATATAAAATATTTCATTGATTTTTATAACATAATGAGTATACAAAAAACCTAAATGAAACTATTTTAAATATATAACACCTTTTCATTTTTTCAAAATTTTATGGGTCATGGTATCTTTTTAATATGATTTAAAAATATCCAAATTTATTACTCTTTCGGAAATTAAAATAAAATAATTACCATGACTATTTACTATATGGAAGTTGGGAACTTTTTTAGAAGATAACAGAGATATCAAACATATCTTGATATCTGGATCTAATGTATGAATTATTTTTTTTATTATAAATGAATGAATAATTTTTTTATGGCTGTTGATGAAATATAATTATTTAATTCATATATCTGGTTGTGAAAAACATTATTAGGGATTAACATGGGAGAAAATGTTTAATATTTTTAGAGTGAAGTATAATTGATGAATTTTTCTGTATTTAGTTTTACAAAATATAATTATTATATTAGATTAAAGGAACACATTATTATTTTTATCTAGTAGATTTTTATATTTATAATTAGAAAAATATATTCGATGGAATCGATGTAGTTGATAAATTGTGAGAAGGTGATAATATGGTGGATAAATTTTAATTTTTAGGTAAAACAATCACTTAATATTATGATATGAAAATTATTATTTGAGGGAAACCTATTTTTCATATTGTAGAAAAAACATTAATGGTGTTGGATATATCTTTTTTATAAGATCACTAATTTGTGGTAATTATGGGTTCTCACATTTTTTTAATGTAAAATGTAGGGTATGGGATAACATATGAGGTTATAAATTTTATTTAATAAGGAATATATTAAGATTGTTATTTTTTATTTTCTCCAATTATTGTAATTTTATATTTATTATATTAAAATATTGATAGAAAAATGTCAATGCACAAGATGGGTAAAAACATGTCACATCCAGTGTGGTCAAGGGGATTGAAACCACAACTGAAGGGTGATAAGGTTATATCTCCAACAACTACACTAGATAAATTACTCATTAGCGTGATATTGTTCTTATATTAAAATTATTTGATCGATGAAAGGATTGTTATATATTGGATAAATTTTTTCATAATATTCATAATAATGGGATTGGAAGTTGTTTTTGTTATTATGAGATTAATTTTATTTCGTAAGATGTATATTATTTTTAGAATGTTACGTGATTATGGTAAAGATAACACTATGATATCTTATTTATAATGGACATATAATCTTTTTGGAAATAAATTATTTATGGTGATTTTTGTTAATTATTGAAATGATTAATATATATTGATCATTTTGTGATTTATGAAATTGCATATTGGTTTTAGACATTAAGTGTGACTGATATTATTTGAAGATATATAATAAATTCATCTTGGAAGACTATGTGATAAAATAATTATAATTCTAGTTTTCAATTATAGTATACAATATTTTTAGGAATTTAAAATTTATATTTTTTTTATTGATCTATGTTAAATATTGGTTATTATTATGGAAATTGGGAGGTTAAAGTAAATTTTCATCATTTTAATGATATTTATTTTTGGAAAATTAACTTATATTTTACTAACCATTATTGTAATGGATAATTCATACTGATATGAGGAATATATATAAATGGTTTTGGGGATATGTTTATATATAAAAGTTGAGTCATATTCTTTATGTAAAAATATTAATCTGAAATACGTATCATTATAATATAAGATGAAATTGTGGTGATAATTGGTTGATAAATTTTTTTTTTATTTATATATTTTTCCTTATATTATTAGTCCAAGAAGTAAACTAATTTCTCAAATATTGAAAAAAAAATTTTGAAACAAAAAAAATATTAATTTTGATTTCTTACAATGAAATAAATGAGTGTTTTTTTGATTTGGGATATATTATTTCTTGATGGTTTACATTCCTAGAACATTTTATCTCTCACCCTCTATCATTCATTGTGAATTATTTTTTCTAATCCTTGTAAAATATATTGTACATATAAAACTAGTATGTTAATTAATTATGACATTTTTAATTTTCTTTTCTCGCTATTCAAGTAGTGTTTTTATTGATCATTTTTACATTGTGGGATTTCAAAAAATGTAATTTTAAATTCAAACCCCTTTGTAATTAAATATTCAGTTTAGATTAAGAGGGTTTAATTTATTAATGTGTGGGAGAATGTGACATAACATGATTTTAATAAAGGATATACTATGTTTGATTTTGAACAAGGTATGTAAAAATTCACTTAATCTATCTATAGAATCTTATTATAATAATGTGTCCATTATAACCAAGAAATTAATTTGTTTGTAATTAACAGTATTAACATAATTACAAAATATAGATTTTTCATATTCATTTATAATTTATTAATAAAATCATGGTGAAAATGTTTACATTATTATTAACTTGACTATATTATATTTGTTTTTGTAATGTAACTTTATTCATCAGAAACATATTTTCATAAAATATAAATATTATTTATTTTTATATAAAGATAAAACAACTATTTTTTAAAAAATATTAAGAAATCTCCAAAAAATGAACATATAATTTTAAATAAAAATATCAGAATTTTTGTAGGGATAATCTTTGATATTGTTTTTAATAGTTTAATTTTTTTACTGAATAGTAAAAAATTATAGATTAAGAAAACACATTTCTTTTTAATGAATTAATAAATTTAAATGTATCACTATTTATTTTATAGATTAATGTAACATAGGAATTACATTTTTTTCATCCAATTAAATTATTTTCATTAAATGTATATAGAATTTTTGGATTTGTTAACTATTGGGTTTAAAACATGATTTTTTTTAAACATTTTTAATGAACATAATTTTCTCTACTTTTTAATTAATAAAAATAATCCCTAATATGGAATTTTTATATGGAATTTATATGTTATATTTAATTAAATATTATTTTAGTTTTATAAAATAAATATGATCATTCATATAGTTAATATATAATCATATTTTTCTTGAAATATTTACTTCTCAAAAAACATATTTTTTGTAAGGTTTGCGAGTATTGTTTTAATTTTAGTTTTTCATATTATGTAAATTATGTTGGGAAAAATGGGTTATATATTTATAATATGATGTTATTTATTATTAATTAAGGAAATTTTATTTTTTATAAATAAAAAATTCACTAAGTCAAAAAATTTATTTACCACATCATAGGTAAAACAATTAAACATATTAATAATAAAATGTAAATTCTTAAGTAACTAATAATTGAAACATTAAATACGTGGTTTATCTATTTATAGATCTTAAATAGAAAATAAATAATTAATTATCAATCCAATTACTTGTAGTTAATTACAACCAACTGTTGTTTTCTTTGAATATAAAATAATCATTATTTAATCACTTAAACCACCCCTCCTCACGTATAAACTCCAATCCTCACCACCCCTTTCGCCTTGCAAATCATTGTTCGCCTAAAATATATAAATAACATAATTATAGAAACTATGTTAATTATTATGTGATTTTGTTATAAAAATACCAATTCTATGATCATTAAGGGGTCCAAAAAGTTAGTGATATTCAAGAGGTTACATTCTCAAAACTCCTCTTTTAACATCGTTTCTTCGTCTACATCAGTCAAACCTCATTCATATTTACATAATAATTACTCTAATATAATTTATATACTGGTATTTTTTTCTGATAGAATTTCTTATACCATTAGATTTTTTTCATCTCCACTTACACAATGAAACGAAACGATTGACCAAATTAAGGAAGTTAAATATATCCATAGATAATGTGTTTTTATTTCCCATTAATACATTCAATGGTTTCCATAAAAATACTATTCCAATTAAATAAAATTGTAATTGTAATTTTATAATTTATATAATAATAAACAAAAAAATAAAAATACAAAGTATTAAATAAAACCAAACCAGTTCGTGATTCATGGAAAATAATCTAAAATAAAAAATCATTTTTCAGTAATGCTTAATCATATGGATCATCTTTATACTATAAAGAAAATTATCTATGGAAACATTTATACTATTGGGTATTTATTTATACCATTATATTTCACATCTATTGTTTCAATTACATTTGAAAAAAACATCAATTATTGTACACAGGTGAATCCACCATCAAACACTAAAACAAATGCCCTAAAATTGAAAAACATGTCCTTACAACACATGGAAATTCCATAAATAAACATAATAAAATTATAATAAATATTTATAGATTTAAATATTTATAAATTAATTAATTAATCTATATTATTTGGTTATACTTGTCATTATGATCAAGTAAATAACTCATTAAATTTTTTTGATTAACCTCTCTTTCACTCTTCATTTCCCGCACCTTTATTAATTTATGCATTTGATTTACAATTAAAATCGATGGGATATTTTATTACACATCTATATTGATTTTCAAATTCTATGATAATACATAGATACAACTTTTGAACTCACTAATCCATTTTATGAATCGGTAATTTTTGTAATTATTCTCCTACCTTATAGTAAGGAACATCGTCTCAATTTATTTTCATTAACACATATGTTAATATTAAGAACCTATATTGTTTAATGAGGTTTATATAATGAAATTTTAAAATATTATATCATGAATATATTTACTATCCTGATATTTAATTATAAGTTAATTTTTATTCATTCATGGGGAATATTTTTCAATTATTTACAAATATTAAAGGGATTTATTGACTCAATTTATATTTATTGGGTTAACCATATACATCATTGATTTTGACAAGATATAATTATGTGTAAAATAAATTTTCATTATTAAATGTTTTATTTTCAATTTTTGATTTTCATTTATAATAAATAAACACAATTGATTCATTTTATTAACACTCACATCAGTGTTATGATATTTTTAAGGGACACAATATAAAAAATCATCTTATAATGATTCATTTAAGAAAATGAAAAGGGATGTTTCATTTATTTAATATAAAATTCTAAGATATTCGATCCATAATTATTAAATATTTAATTTACTCATTCTTCAAAAGGTTAAAATATTATTTTCAAATAAAATATTTTTATAAATAATTGATCATCTTATTTAAAAAAATTGTTTTTAAATTGGAATATTTATTTTTCAGAAAAAAAATTTCAAGTGTAATATTTTTCGATGGAATGAATTATTTACTAAGATTTGGGTATTGTCATATTTATAATATTACTCATAAAAGAAAATAATTCTTTGATATCACATTATCTATTTACTTATGAGTTCGGAAGAGTTTTCTAAATGTTTTATGATGAAAATGTACAAGGAAAACATATTTTATTCATGATTTTCATTATAATAGACTGAGATCCTGCCCAGAAAAGAAAGATCCCTTTATTGATAAAAAAACATAACACTTACACGAGTCTAAAAATAGATTCTTTACATTGACCTTTTTTCAGAACAGAAAGGATATCACTTGGAACTTGATCATCCCAATGAAAATCAGATCCACTCACACCCTTGTTCGCAAGACCATCAACCGCCACATTTCCTTCTCTATTAACATGTGTAACAATGTGCTTCTTTGAGTAGAGAAGATCAATGAATCTTGAACATTTATTGGTTAGCTTCCAAGAGAGATGGAGATCACCAGTCTTAATATCCATCCCCACTTGAGTGGAGTCACATTCAACCCATTATAACTCACTAGTGAGTCCGATATAGCTTATATAATGTGTGATAAATATTATAGCTTAATAATGAATTGGATAAAAATAATATTGGATTTATTTTGTATGGTTATTCAATTTAAAATTTATTGGAATGTATTTTATGTGAATAGGGTTCTATGCCATAGAAAAGAGGATTTAATATATTTCTACGTGCTTTGAATGTTTTATTTGAGAAAATTATTTGTTTGGTTTTCATTTGAAAATGTTATATAAATTAAATTGTCATTGAATTTGATGATAAGTGTTACATTATTATTCTTATTTATCACTTGAATAATGTTTTCCATTCTTGTAGGTTCCTTACCGATCATTTTGTGCACATTCCATGTTTTTGAATTTTTTTCACAATGTTTAAGGGAAAAGAGGTATAAGTATTAATTCAAGGATATGATTGTGAATATTTTATGGAAGATGAACATTTTTCTATTTAATAATGATTTTATGGTTGAAAATTTTTTATATTGATTTAAATATTCCACTATTAATATATGGGATTACTATTTAAGAGTTAGTTCTATGTATTTAAAACATTAAACCAAAAAGTTTTAGAGTATTACAATAATGTGAAATCTATTTTTTTGTCACTAGAATATGCAATGATTAAGTAATGGTCTTACAATAATACATAGTTTTACTATCCTTAGTGACATAATTCAGAATCACCTTATTTCCATAATGATATTATTCATCCCCCATAATGATCCACCCAAATTTTAATACTCAAAGTCATACCCTACCAAAAATTATTCATTAAATCATGGAGAATGGAAACAATAGATATTTAGAAATTAGATTATCCATATGGGTAAAAAAGGGAAAAATCCATAATCAATTAAACACAATATGAGCACAATGGGAAAGAGTATATAATCATAAAAATAAAAAATCATACACAAAAATTATTTCTTCATTAACATGAGTCATTACATGTATCTTGGAATTTCGTAAGAGATAAATAAAAAAGGTAAAATTTATAGGATCTTTTGGAATTTAAAATTTTCTTAAGAACATCTTGTATTAGGGTGATATTTAGTGTGCCCTATTCATTCTAATAAAAATATTATGTCAATTATACACAATAATATATTTGAAGTAGGTTTCTCTTGGGATTTATTCTAGTTTACTAACATGATACTTTAAATAACCAACCATGTACCCTCTATTAGGCATTGGGTAACCTTTCTTGTACCATCCTTCAAAAAGACCCGAAATAAATCTCATGTTACTTCTATCGGTGTTGGGATAAAAGCCTATATACCCTTATTTTTCATGCTTGGGATATCCTTCAATGGAAAAATTAATCACATATAACATTAATGATTACCAAATATATTTTAGAGATATATAGTTTGTGGACCACATTTCCTATAATTAAAAATCCATTCATATTTATTCCATAAGATCATAAATACATTAACCACGACTTATCGCACTGAAAATAAAATTTCTATAATCGATATTATGACAACATAACAATACAAAATATCAAGAAGAAATAAATATTATTTTATTGGATCATATCTCCGATAAATAATTTGTAACAGCAAATGATTGTATCTTAGATGAAATTGAATAAAAATGAATTGTTGGGATATGTCATGTGGAAAATAATTTTTTATTTTCAAACAACTTCTTTAAAATATAAAAATAACCCAAATATTATGGAAATAAAATCTCCTTGAATATTAAATTGGAAATAAGATAGAAAGGATTCAAATATATATGTTTTAATATTGGTGGAAAATTATATCATGGAATGTACAGTAAAATAATGGTTTATTAATTATTATTTTTAATAAGACGAAAGTTACACATTAAAAAAATAACAAAATTTTTAATATTAAAAGAATTTATTTAAAACGTAAATATGGTTAGAATTGAAAAAATATATTGTAATATAATAAAGACATTCTATAATTTATTAAAAATACACCAAAATGGAAGAAAAATGACATTCAACTGAAAAGAGACAATGAAATGGGTTTTATATAAAAACATTCCTTCATCCTCATAAGAAGATTAGGAAGGGAATATAAAAGGGAAAAATTTATTCTATAGAATAACTATATTATTACAAATTTATTTAGATTATTTAGAGTGGATCACCTAATTTTAGCTTTAGATACTTAATCATAATCAATATTGATAAATAATGTTATTTATCAAAAAAAACCTATCCTCAAGTAAGAATTCTTTTGATGGCTCTATGACCCTCTATAAAAAGTAAATTTATAATGATTCAATAATAGAGACATTAAAATACCTATAATACCATATATTATCAACTTATAAACAACCATTTAGTTATATTAAAATAAAATTATCACTTTTGGTTGTTAACTATTTAATTTTCCATTTTAATTTTGGTTCGGTTGTTCCATAGCTTTTACATTAATTATTTTTAAATCATCATTAACATGATAAAAATTATATGAATATATATGTATATATATTCATTATATAATGATAGGGTCATCCATAAATTATAGAGGGATATAAAAAAATTACATTGTTTATGGAAATGGTATGTTGTACATACACCAAAACACCTTTGTTGCTTTAAATGGATGGAATAAATGAATTTTACCAATTATTTCACCTCCATATTACAATTATTATATTATATATATAATATATATTCATAACATAAATTCTTATTACATGGCATTTAATGGGAAAAAAATGCATCACATAGTATCATGGTGGTGGTAGTCCACTTATACGCATAAGGGACATTATAATTTTCCAATCGATTGAAAGGTAAAAAGTTGGAAATTAATTTATAATAAAAAAATGAATAATAAGGTGATATATATCATGTTTAAAAATTAAACCAAATGTAAATACCAACCATAAATTTTAGTGATGTAAAAAAGAATCACTTCCCTGCATAGATATGCTAGTTTACACATACGCATGAGTGATACTTTTTCATCCCATTAAATGAACTAGAAGGTGGATATTGGTGGTCACATAAACATAAAATCATTTCACTAAAATGATAATTCTAATTTGATTATTTTATAATGGATATATATTATTTATTGTATGTTAATAACTCATAGCCTTTCCCTTTTTGATTTCTCTTTCGAGCAATAGATTATCTCCGTTGGTGGGAGTGGATTATGATTCTTGCTCTACCGAGGATCAATGGGGTCTACCAATATAAAAGAAATTATGTGGTTTTTTGTGAGGATTATATTATAGAAAAGGTATGTGTGTCTTAGAATATGGATAACATAAGGTTTTGTAATGTCACTAGGAGGTTCATCATTATCCTTCTCTAAAGGATATGATTTTATCCTAGCTTATTCATCCCATTACAGTTGTATCACCTTAAAATCTCTTAAGGGGTGATTATATTGATGTACTACTAGAAAATACTATTTATAAAATCTTATTTAAATTTTGTGAAGTTTATTCCTCTTCTCTATCTATTTTACCAGTGGGGAATATTACAGTGGTGGTTTTTAATCATGATGGAAAAACATAAGAGACCATCAGAAAGCCAGATAATCATTACCCATTGGATACATTAGAAGAGGTGTTAGATGTGGATATTATCACTGAATCTACTATATAAATAGAATCAAACAAGTACAAATAATATTCCATTTTTAAAGACATGTATTTACAGGACTGATAATGAGGTAGAGATCTTACATCTCAAACTTCTCTTGTTGAGATATCCAAATAGATTCATGATCCTTGAGATACTAGAGAGATAAGAGAATGTTTCTTATTCCTTAATGCCTGTCAATGATAATGATGTTTTGTAATGCTTAACTCTAATAAATTGAGGTATGAGGACATGATGTAAGGAGAAAGATGCCATTATTTCCTCAAAACCAGTTTCCAACTCATTCATATCATGGAGTCAATAGACCAACACCTACTATAAGATATGATCAGGTTTTTAATATAGAACAAAAAGAGGATTTATGCCCTGAAAAAGTGTATTCTCTTCTAAAATGATTCCTAGATTAATCAATTTTGGGATATGAATTTCCAAGAACCCATGTAGATGAAGAGTCTTATTATTAATTTACTATTTAAAATATGATATTCTCTATCTTTGTATAGGATCCCATAGAACAAACATATTTATATTTTATAGATACATAATTTTTTTAGTAAGGGGGATGTTTCTTGACAACATTTAACTACATGGGTGTCTATTAGAGGATATATTTTTCTGCTCGGCTTTTTTTCTGTGAAGTTTGAATCCCACGAGAGGTCGGTTTTATTGGAACACATATCTATATACCCACAGAAAAATCTATATTTTTCTATGCATAGATGTTTCAACTCAATCACGAACTAATTTGAGAAGAAGAGGGTAAGGACTAATCTCATCAAAAAATGCCATAATTTAATTATTTATAATCATCCCATTATTTTATAAACTTGTAATTCAATGGTGAATAGATTAATTGGTTCAATAAAAAGATAGGTGGATAGAGGATCTTGAAATTCTTGATTGATGGTTATCCCTTCTATAAAGAGTTGATTTGATTCCATAGGATGAGGACTCTCTTTTATGGTCAGCCCATTCTGAACAATCCCCTACCTTAATTATTGGTAAGAGGTATGAAAATAGAAATTTTTTATTCTACTTCTAAATGATATTGTCTCCGAGTGATGGATTTTTATTAATTGTGAAGGACTCATGGGATCAACCGACTAGGGGTAATACATGGAAAAACCTGATCAATAGAAATAATAGATTAATGATGAATATCATGGAAGGGAATGAATGAAATGAAAATTTTTATTTTATTATTGAAGATCTGAAATAGGAAATCAATGACTACAATAAATTCTTTGAGTATAGATGTTGTTATGAGGTGTTTTCTAAAATGGTGGGAATGTAGAACATCATGGGGATGAAACTAGAAGAGATTGAAAGGGTAAGAATAGAATTCAAGGGTTTTATGGATTAATGTGGGTGATAGAAATATAGTTCTATTTCATTCCAATGTGAACGGTCAGAAGTTGGATAGGAACATCAATCTCTTGCTCGAGGGTAGATCATTTATGGGGGACATAGAGGTGGAAGGTGATCAAGATAACAATTATTTGGAAAATATAATAGGGTGGGGTGTTATTCAACTGATGGTATAACAATATAATATGGGATATATAATTAAATCCATAAAATATCCCTTTTTTATTATATGTGCGATAAAATAATGACATGGATAATATTTTGGTGAAAAAGTGTTTAGGGGTGTTTTTCTAGAACTGATGGTAGAAAACACACTAGGACGATATGGTTTTTAAGAACATTATACATTTTCTCATGTTATGTTTTCAAATTGGCAGTCACCTGTATAATAGAAGTCTTTTTCCAAGTATGAGATTTTACTAGAGATATAGAGGCTTTAAATTTGGATTTGATACTGAATTTTAGGGAGAAAACCAATTTTCATCAATTCAAACTAATATGTGAATAAAACATGTCATATATGATTCCAAATAAAATCTCCAAAAAATAGATAAACTGAGTGATCTTATGGATATTCTATATAGTTCATGATATATTAATTAAAAGTTGAAATATTTTCAGTTGATTAACATATAGATAGATATGGGGAGTTATATAAATAGGAATTTTTTGGGTATAATATAATGGTTACAATGGACATAGATAAGTTTTATGGCCATGTGTAGTGGATCTACATTTTTAAAGAGAATGAGATGTGTATTTTTGTGAAACGGTTGAATGATATTATCCTTATATTCTTTACTTCCCATGGATCTCGATGTCATTAATGGGGAGAAGATTTAATTTCATTAAATTAATTCAATGTCTGAAGTAGGTGGACCCTCTCTCTCTAAGCCTTTTCATACTTCCATTAGAATCACTTATAAAGAATATTGTACATGATATGGAAATAGGGGTCATTCATGAATTCAGAAAAAATATATGGGATGGTCCCAATTTCTCATTTTACTTTTGTGGATGACATACTATTATTTATTAATTCTTGAGAAAAATATATAGAAGGTTTCAATAAAATTATGAAATCCTATAGCCACTTGTGCAAAAAATGTATCAATTTAAATAAGTTCAGCATTCATATTTTGGAGGCAAGTACATATCATCGTGGAAGAACAATTAATGAAAAAAAATTCATTCAATGAGGGATCCTCCCTATGGAGTATCATGGTACTTCAATCTCATATGGGAATATGTTTATATTTTTTGATAAATAGATTATCCATATTTACCCATGCATTCAAATCTAGAAGAAACATTTATAATAGTTTGTAGGTAATATCAAACTTGTAATCAAAATTCATATATAAATTACTATACATTTTTTTTCTTGATCAGCTTATGAATGACAGAATTAAAAACATATGAAAAAAATTAATATGATAATTTGGGATAATGAAGATGATTGAAAGTGTCAATAGTAATCATGGAATTGGTAGTAAATACATCATTTAGAGTGTGGAATCAATATGAGGAGTGGGTTTGAATCCACGCATTCATTGAAATAAATCATACCTATACAGTTTTTTTTGCATGTAATGAATAGATTCAGACACAGTCCAAATATCGATTCCACCCTCCAAATGATGCCATTCTAGCCAATGCCATGATTTCCAATGGCACTTCCCATCATACTTTTAATCAAAAATAAAATTATTAATTTTTTTTCAATATTATTAATAGTGTCCTTAATTTGGATAATTACGACAAAAAAATGAATAGGAATTTATGAAATCAGGTTGTTACTAGTGATATTCTATCTAAAAACGTTTATAACATATTCATACAATTGTTAATGCAAGCTGAAATATGGTAAATTTGTTTATAAAAATCATAGTCTTCCAATATGAAATTGGAGTACCATGATACTCCATCTGAGGCCTCCCCCATTGAAATAGAATATTTGAATTTATATTTCTTCCAAGATGATATAAACATGCCTTCAAGATTATTTACCCTGGTATTATTGAAATTGATACATTCTCCACACTAGTGGATATAGGCTTTTATATTTTTGTTGAATAATTCTAAAAATTATTACCTACCATTAACATATAAATGTATTTTATCCACATACAAAAAATGAGAAACTGACACCATAACAAAAATTTTCAGAATTATTGAATGTAACATATTTCCATTCAATGTATAATATTCCTTGTAAGATCCTCTAATGAAAGGATGAATAGGATAGGTTATAGAGGGTCTTCCTTCCACAGATCCGAATTCAATTTATAGAAATCAAAGATTCTCCCCATTAATGACACTGATCACGATGGGGATGAAGTTCATAAGAAGATAATATCATGAATCCATTTCATAAAATTGAACATCCCCCTCACTCTAAAAATGATTTTGCATTACAAGTGGTCAAACACCTTATCCATGTCCACCATTACAATAATATTAATCCCTAAACATTCCTTTTTTTATATCATTCTCAATATCCACATATATACTAATCACCCATGAATATTTTATCCTTATATGAATATATCATCCATGGTATAGATTACCAATGATATCACTCAGTTCATCCTTTTTTAACTCTAGTGATAATCTTATATGAAACATTCATAGAAATAACAGTCTGAATTGATGAAACATGTTTTGATCCCACACATTCAGGAACAATTTATTTTTGGAATCCTTAGTTTCTCTTGTAAAAAACCATCCTTAAGACATGTATTATATTGTACTGGTGACCATCATTTTGAAAACAATCCATGAAAAATGCATAATGTACCTGAAAAACCATATCTTCCAGGTGTGCTTTTGGCGTTTAATGCAAGACCAACATCTATGATCATAGTTTCAAAAAAATAGACTCCATATCATTATTTTATATCAGATATACTAACCATGTGATGTTTTTAGGAAGTTATTAATTCTCCAATAATATAATGTTGTACAATCACTTTAACTTATTACAACCCCCTGAGTATATATTACAAATATTTATTGGCCAGATCACCTGCCACCTCCATGTACCTAGTCAATGATCTTACCTATAGCATGATATTTATGTTCCTATTCACCTTCCTTTCATTCCAACATGCATGAAAGATATCAATATTTCAAGTAACCACAATAATCCGTAGGAACCCCGAATTTTACATTTCCTCTTTCAGTCTCTTCTAGATTCACAACCATGATTTTCTGAATACACCCCTAAGTAAAAAACTCCATATCATCAAATAATTACTAAAACCTTTTTATTATATTCATGGATATCGTTTTTCATATCTTCAATCATAAAATCACAATTTATATTTAATTATTTTCATTCGTTGTGTGGATTATTTAACTAGTGATGTCTATGGATGATGTTGTTTTATGAATTCCCCATTATTGTTTAACCCTAAGAGTCTATCACAAATTGAAAAAAAAGTCATCACTCTATGTCCATATCTTTTAGAAGAATAATAAAAAAATACAAGTTTCAACACTATTAATAATAACCAATGTATGAAGTGTTCAGGAATAACTCACAATAAATGAGTGAACTCATCCTGATGAAATGAATAAAATCATTATAGTATGCATAATCATATAAAATCCTTTTCGTGATCCTCTCTCCATCTTTCTATTTACTATACCATGTAAACAATTCCCCCATGAATTCCATGTTGATCAGCCATTTGGATGTTTGGAATTACATTAATTAATAAACTATTTGTGGAGTTTACTCCTCACCCCATTCTTCACCCATGATTTCATGATTGATTTGAAATATCCCACCATGGAAAAATGTATAATTCTTTTTTTCATATATATATTTGTTCCCACAACACCAACATCTCATGTGCTTCACAAATCACATACACAATGGCGAGAAACAAACTGTAACCTCTAGTAGATAGCCTTGTAGTTAAATGTTTATGAGAATCACCCAACACATCAACAAATATATAATGTATCTATAAAATTTAAATATTATTGATCTATGGGATCCCATACAATGATTTACAAAATCCTTGTTTTAATGGAAATGTTATTATAATACTATCCATATGCTTGGGTTCTAGGATGTCCATAATAGAATATTGATGTTTAAAAGATTCATTTTAGATGAAAGATCACATTTATGGACATCAATTACCCCTGTTTTTTATATCATAATATTAATAATAACATATAATAGGAACTTTTATCGTGAATATATGATTTTAATGAGTTGAAAACTGATTTTGAGGAACTAATAGCCCCTTTTCCCTAGATCATGTCATCCCCTCTCTAATATTTTGATTCAAGATTAATAAACATGAATATAATTAATATAAATTAGGGTATAAGTAGCATTATCTTCTCACTCTACTATCTATTGGGCTGGAAACCATTATGTAGAGTTCAACAATAGAGGAAGAGAAGTATGCTCAACACCTAAATATCCTTCATGTAAATCCATATGTATATAAATTGGAACTTATTAATCCTAGATTGACTTCATTTTTATATTAAAATAATACATTAACTCTTCATCCAACACCTCATCTAATGTATCCACTATGGATATTTTATCTCGCTTCCCAATGGTCTTTGAATCTTTTCTATCATGAAAGAAATCCTCCACTGAAATCTTCCCCTCTTTCTATAGAGATAAATAAGAGGAATAAACTTCACGATATTTTAATTTCATTTTTTAAATATAAGTGTATTGTTTTTCATCCATATAGACATTCATCGAGATATTTTTATGATACCCAACTCTAACGGGAGGCATCAACTAGGATATAAGTCTAACATTTAGAGAAGGATAATGATGATCCTCATCTTCATGATAAAATAATTAGTGCAATCATTATACTAATACACACATAACTTTCCTAGTATATTCACATAATTACACAACAATATAATTTCCGTGAAGTTGGAAGTCCATATAAAACCTTAGTTGAGCTTGAATGATAACCCACTTCTACAAATAGAGAGAATCCCTACCTTGAATAAGAAAGAGAGAAGGGAGAGGCTCTAAGAAATCCAATTCCATTATGTCAAGGGAATCCATCATAAAATAATAACATCAGTATCATCATTATAGAGGAATGTTTTTAGGTTTATGTGACCAACAATATCCAACTTCATGTTCATTAAATGGGAAGAAAAAGAATCAGTAATGTGTACGTGTGGAATACTATATCGACGTATTGGTTTGGTTCTTTTACATCACTATCATCTGTCGGTGGTATTTATGTTTCGTTTAATATTTATAAATAATAGTTATGACATAGTTATTTAATTTTAATTATAACACAATATCCAACTTCTTTCCCTTCCATCAATCAGAATATGATAATGTCCTTTGTGTGTACAAATGGACTACCACCTCCATGAAAATATGTGATACATTTTTCATTTTTTCATTATAGGAATTGTAATTATTATTTATTAAATGAATATATATTCTATTTATAACATTTTAATTATTATATAAATGTGAATTATTATTTAAATTTATTTTACTCTTTTATTTGAAATGTAACAAAGGTGTTCATGTGTATGTAAAACTTACTATATCTATATATAATGTAATTTATTTTTCTTACTCTATCATTTATGGAAGACTCAATCAATATAATGAATATATTTATATTTATATGACATTAATATAATGTAAAATTTCTTTGAGATGATTTAAATATTTTGGATGTAAAAATTTTGGAACTACCGAACCAAAATTATATTGAAAAATTAAATAGTTAACAACTAATATTGTTAATTTAAATATATTATTAATAAATGGGTGTTTGTAATTGTATAATATATGTTATTATATGTATTTATAAGAATATAATGTATAATCATACTAAATTTATTATTTATAGGAGGTTATTGTTCCTTCGAAAAAGTTTTACTTAAGGTTAGCTTTTTATGTACAATATCATTATTTAATCAAATTTTTTAAGATTTTGTTTTGAATGATAAAATTTTATGATCCACATATAAATTATAACAATAAATTTAATATACTATAGTAATTCTATAGAATAAAAATTTCCTTTTTATATTCCCTTCCTTAATTTCCCAAGAAGATGAATAAATTTTTTTATGGAAAACCAATTCTGTTTTCTCGTTTTAGATGAAAATCATTTTTCTTCAATGTCTAGGTTTTTTTAAAAAAAATCCAATAATATTTTTACTATTATACTATTATTATTTTTACAATATTACCTGAATACTTCCTTTTAAAATCATTTAATATATATAATTATGTCATTTTATAGATGAGTAACTATTGTTTTATTTCAAAAAATAATGAATGAACCATTTTTCAACCATACATGTCATAAACATAATTTCCCACCAACATTAACACTTATTTACATGAATCTTCAATACATTGTTTCCAAATTTTTTAGGGGGTTTTTTCCATAATATTTGTGTCATTTTTAAATTTTAAGGAATTTATTTCAAAAGGAAAAGGTTATTTTCCACATGAAATATTCCAACATATATTTTAAATTCTATTTCAGCTAAGGTGAAATCCATTGATGTAAAAAATTATTTACATGGGATATGATCCAATGAAACTATATTTATTCCTTCTCATGATGGTTAATAGTTATGGTGATAAAATATCGATGATAACCTTTTTTATTTTATGTTGGTTATGTCATGATTAACGTTTTTATGACATTGTGCAAATAATGTGAATAGATTTATAAAAATGTGTTAGGTGGTCCAAAAGAATATAACTCTATAATATATTTTATAATGAGTAATTTATTATGTGATCAATGTGTAAATAGGAGGATATCCCATGAATTAATAATGAGGGTATATATGAGGTTATCCCAACACTGAAAGAGGGTACATAAGGTTTATCCCAAGCCATAAAGAATGTGTATAAAAGCATGGATACCCAATTCTAGAAAGAGGGTACATGGTAGGTTATTTGAAGACCCAAGATATTAAACCAAAAGATATTTTAGGAGTAAACTTTTTTGAATGTCTTTATGTGTAGACCTAAAATAAGTTTCTTATTATTCAGATTATGAAACAATATGTGACACCCTATTACAACATGATAATGTTATATTAATAGTGATCATGTTATTTTAAACGTTTATAATTTATTTCTTATAAAAATTAAAGATTAATGTATAGAAACTTTTTTATGAAGCAATGATTTTTGGGTATGAATTTAAAAGATTATTATTTTCTACTCATACCAATTATGCTCATATAATGGTTAAATGATTATGGATTTCTCTTTTTTTTACCCTTATAGATCATCTGATATGATTATTTCTTTTGTTTCCATTCCCCGTGTTTTCAAAAAAAATTGGGTAGGTTATGATACTGAATTTTATTATTTATGTCGATTGTTAAAGAGTATTTTTATGATCATTAAGGAAACAATATTATTATGAATTAAGCCTCCAAAGATACTAAAACATTGAGTTTTTTAGGACCTATCCTTAAAATTACATATTATAGTGACTACAAATTTTAATTTTCATTATTAAAATCCTTCGTATAATTTTTTTGAATAATTCTTGACAAACATAAGACAAAGTCTTAAATAGTAAACTGATATACTACTAGTGGAATATTAAATCATGTTTCAATTTTTTTCAACAAAAAAATGTTTTTTAAATATGTACTGTTATTTTTTACGGAATAATATTCCCAATATTCTCCTTGATTTCATACATATCCCTCCTATACCTTAACCCCCGTGAAAATCATTTTAAAAAAGTAATGTGCACAAATAAAACCTGGTAATGAACCTATAAGAATGAAACCCATTATTCATGTAATAAATAAGAACACTTAAGTAACATTTATATTTAAATTCAATGTTAATTTATTTTATAATACATTTTTAATTGAAAATAACATACATATTTTTTTCGTAGAAAATTTTTAAACCTCATAGAATGATATTAAATCATCTTTTCTATGACATAGAGTATCATACTCATAAATCAAATTCCAAACCATTTTAATTGAAAAAACTGTATGGAATATACCCAATATTATCAGTAACTAATGTATTTTTAATATATAATATGTCCTATATATCCTATAATCTAAATCATACTCACTGGTGATCTATAATGGGGATCATCACTTCATATAAACTATATCAGGATCATCCAATTCTCATGAGCTATAATGGGTCTCGACTCATAGTATAATCTATATAAATATCTCTGAGAGAAAAATTGTGGATGAACCCTTAATATATGTTTTATTAGGTCATGAAATGTATTATTATTTTTCAGTAAAATATCATTAATCAAACAATTTTATCCATGCACTTTTCATAATACGACATTTGGAATACTCTATTACACTCATATGTTATTCAATTTCTGGATATCAAAGAAGAATATAATTTTAAAATTCATATTATCAAAAAAATACTAATAACATGTTAAATATAGGTTTTTATTGCAAATATGTCATCATAAACATTTTTAACGAAAATTTAATTTTCAATTTTGAATAATACGGTTTTCTTAAAAAAAGATGGTCAGTTATTTATAAAAAGATTTTCATTTAATATAATATTTTAATATTTTGAATAAATTTTCAATGAAATATGGCATAATGATTGCATGGAAATATGTAAAATTTATATTAGTTAATTGAAGCATCCCTTTAGAATTTTATAAAATGAGTCTTTATATGATGATTTTAATATAGTGTCCTTTAAAATTATCATACCATTAAAGAGTGAGAATATAAAATGAATTGATTATGGTTATTTTTTCTAAATAAAAAATATGAAAATAAAACATATTATAATTAAACTTAATTTTACACATAAACAATGCATGGAATAATCAATGATGTAGAAGTTTAATCTAATGAATTGAAATTGAGTCAGGAAATCCCATTCAAATTTGTAATCAGTTGAGTCGAATGCCCCATGAATAAAAAAAATTAAATAAAAATAATATAGTTTCATAACATGATAATATTCATCAAATAAAGGAAATTGATACGAAGTTCCTTACAGAATTCATCAGCATAATTTCAGTAATTAAATATTCATATAATAGTTTAATGATTTAAAAAGTTGTTTCGATTCAATATTGAAAAAAAATTCATCAATAACGATGTGTAAAATAACATCTCACCAATTCTAATTGTAAATCAAAAACATAAAATAATTAAAGGTCAAGAAAATAAGAGAGAGATAGAGGTCCATTACATTGTGTCTTACTGTGTTTTGATCATTATATTAATTTGATGGATAATCAAATCATATTTGATTGATTAATCAAATTTGTATCATTTAAATCTATATTTTATTTATTATAATTTTATTATGTTTTTTACTGAAATTTAATGTGTTATAAAGACAAACTTCGTCATTTCAAGAGCGTTCGTTTCATGGAATTATGGTTGGTTCACCTTTGTATAATTATTGATGTTTTGGTCAAATGGAATTAAAAGACTAGATGTTAGTTGTAGTTTTATTCCTGATGTCCCAAATGTTTAAATGGACCCAAATATATTTTTTCATTATGGTATGACTAAGATTTATATGATTAATCATTTATGATAAATTTTTGGTTTATTTTTATCAGGTATTCTATCCATCAATAGATGGTTTTGATTTTTGTAATATTATAAATAATTATCAGTTCGAAAAAATTAAAAAAAGATAATATAAATATTAAAATAATTTTTAATTAGAATATATCTTTTATTTCAATATTTGAATATGGTAATGAAAAATGAAAAATTGTTATCCACGGAGACACTTAACCACTTTAATTTTGATAATGGTATATTTTCATTGGATATGAGGAGATGAGAAAATTTATAGGTATATGAAATTATATTAGAATCCTAAAATCTTAGTATATAAATTATATTTGAGTTATTATTTTTTATGGATGAAGGAGGTGAGTATTAAGTAGAAGATGAAAGGATGATAAGAGAGGTGGTTTGAGAAAGCCACATCTTAAATATCTCCTCCTTGATAGATACATTAAAGATCATGGAAATGGTATTTTTTATAAAAAAATCGCATGTACATAGATAAAATGGTTATAAAATGGTTTTTTGTATATTTTATGATGCTGTGTTTTTGTGAGGATAAAAGGGATAGGGAGGATTGGTATTTATATATTAGGATGGGTGGTTTATGTGATTAAATAATTATTATTTTATATTTTAATCCTACCAAATTTGGTTGGAATTAATTATGATTAATTGGGTTGATAATTAATTATTTGAAGACTCATTATGGTATATAAATAGATAATCCATTGGTTTAAAGATTCAATTTTTAGTTACATTAAGTATTTATCTTTTAACGTTAACTCGTTTCATTTTTTACCCCATAATGTGGTACTTTTTTACTATAGTTAATTTTTTGATTCTAAAAATTAAAATGAGCTTAATTAATAATAAATAACATCGTTAAAAAAATATATAATCCATTTTTCAAAAATCATTCCATAGAATATATAATATTAAATTAAAAACCCCTTTGAAACTATGAAATAGTGACTTTTCTGGACGTGTATATTCCAAGAAAAAGAGTATTATATATTAAAATAATTAATATTAATATTCATTTTACGAAACTGAATTAATAATTAATAAAATATAATATATATATTTCATTTAAAAAATTTCCTATTAGAGATTATATTAATTAATTAAAATGTAGAAGCATTAACTTCATTAAAATAGTTTTAAATAAAGTCTTATTTTAAAACCAATAGTTAATATATTGAAACAATACAATATAAATTTTACTTAAAATAATTTAATTGTATGAAACATAAAACAAAATTCATAGGTTACATTAATCCATAATAAAAATATAATGATACATTCATATTTATTAATTTCATAAAAATAAATGAAATTTTGTTAAGAATCTATATATTTCACAGGTCATAGAAAAAATAAATTATTCAGAAAATATCAAAATTTCACAATATTATAATTATGATATGTTGACTTGAAAATTGATTTTAATTTTATGAAATAAATTTTTAGAATTTTTCTTCAATTAGTTATATTACTTGTACATAAAATGAACTAATTATAAATTTTTATGAAAATGTGTTTTTGATGAATAATGTGACATTACAAAAAAAATATAATGTAATGATGTTACTAATAATGGTGTAGATGTTAACATGGATTTTATTGATACATTATAAATTGGTATGATGATACTATACTTCATTATTTTCTCAATAATGTTAATTCTTTCATAATTAATGTCTTTGTTATAATAGTTAAATTAAGAAAATTAGATTTTGCAGTTCGTTTAAGCTCATTGTTACATACATTATAAACCATCAAAAGAATTATTATCTTTATTAAATAATTAATGTCACAATTTCCCCCACATTAAAAAATTATACACTCTTAATTTGAAATCAATATCAAAATACTAGTGGTTTGGCATTCCAAAATACTTTTGTTGAAATCTGACATCGTAAAAAGGATCAATAAAACAGCCACATGAAAAGTGACAAAGGAATATTATTATTGTCATCAAAAATTATAAAAACTAGTTCTATATTTACAAAATATTTTACATGGAAGGAAAAAAACTCAAAAAATGATAGAGCATGATAGAGAAAATAGTCATGGGAATGAAAAACATAAAAAAATAGTAAATCCATAATCGTTTAAAACAATCATTGATTTCATAGTAAAAAAATGTAAGTGAATAATTTTGTTGTATCAAATATACATATCTTATAATTGTTGAAAAATTTTACATCATGGACTTAGAACATATGGAAACACACAAACATGAAGATTTATATTTTAACGTTTAACCAATTTACACCACAATCCCATGTTTTATCCAAATGATGAGTATTCAGGATAAATATTTTTTCCTGAAGCATCATACTTATCTTATACAGATAAAGATATCCAGAAAACCGTCGTTATATATTCCTCCTCTCTATATGAATTATCCAAATCCAACATGTTTCGAAAAAGATAAGTTAATTTCCACAAAATAAAAAAACATTTAAATCAATAAAAACTACATTAAACTTCGATGTTCTATTGTAATAACCAATGTTCATCATAGATGATTAAAAAATAATTTATTTTACAATTACTCAAAATATTTTAGACTGTAATTGAAATCTATAGATTAGAATTATTTAGTCACATAATTTTACACGATAAATTTAATATTTATCATAAAATAATAAAAATTACAATTAGTGTCTCAATCAAAAATGTAAATTCACAAATAAAAAAATCATTAATATAGACTAATAATTTATATAAATAACCTGAATCACCATAAATAAAATATGTATAAAAAAATATTATACACACATTATAAATTAAATTCCATAGTATTATCTTTACCATTGTCATATATGTTTCAAAAAATATTATACATCTTTTGAAATTACATTGATCATGTAATCACCAAATCAATTTCCTATCCCATTTTTATGAATTTGATAGAAATAAATACCCCTAAATTAACATATTTTTCATCAATAAAATCATTTAAATAACAATAAAAATATCATACTAATCATGAATTCTCCTAACATAGTGGTAGAAAATATACCCTTATCAGACTTCAGTTGTGGTTTCATTACCCATGACCACAGTAGATGTGACATGTTTTCAGTCATCCTATGCATTTTACTTTTTCTATGACTATATTAAAAAAATTCATATAAAATTACAAAAAAATGGGAAGATAAAAAATATTAATCATAATTTATTCCTCATTAATGAAATTTTTTATCCTCAAATTCTATCTCATACCATTAATTTTATATCCAAAAATTTAATAACCCATAACATCCACAAAATTTGGGGCCATATAATCCAAAAATATTCTTGAAACCATTAATATTTTTTCTACCATATTTAAAGGAATTTTTCCTCAAAAATATATCTCATATCATAATATTAACGGTTATTTGTCCCAAAAATTATATTTCTTCTCAAAATTACCAGTTTTTTACCACTTATCAATGATATTGATTCGAAATAACATATTTTTCCATATTATAAAAATCAAAACCTTCTAAAAAAATAATAATGTGTTCAATTATTCTAAAAATATTATCAAATTTTTTAAAAATCAACACATAAACACATTCTCGATCCTACTCCACTCGTAGAATACTAACCATGATTTGTCATATTATTCCTTAATAATTTATTCCTACAATAATATATATGAATTTTATCAATATTATTAATAAACATCAAGCCAAATAATTTTCATATGTAGATCATATGAAAATAATTCATACCTAAAATCCATATATCATGATATATTTGATATCTCTTTTATCTTCTACCATGATTTTCAAAAACCTAATAGTAAATTGTCATGTCCATTTTGGATTTTAATTTTCCATAGATGTTTAAATGTTGATAGTTTTAAATCATATAATGAAGAAATTGTGACCCATTAAATTTTTGGATAAAATAAATGTTGTAAGATTATTCAAATAGTTTGTAGCGGGTTATTTGAATACTCAGAATGCTATAAAAAACAATGGTACATGAATTTTTAATAATAGTTATAATAAAATTATCCAGATGGGATAAGTAGTTTATGAAATATTTTTTCCTTCTTTCTTCATAAATTATCCTTAATCGATATAAATAATAGCAATAAAACATGAAATTAATTATTTCATGTTATGAAGATAATAGTCGTGGAATGTAAAATTGCCATCAAAATTACATAATACATTATCCATAAATTTCATTGATACAAAAGCTACCAATTTTATAAATTCTATATCCAAAATTACTATTAATATTATACAAATCCATCACATTAAAAATCAAAATAGGTGAATAATAAATTAAAAAATGATTGTATTTATACTTTTGAATCCATGATCATATCCTAATCCATTATGAAAATATGGTAATATTAATTTTATCTAAACCCTTCTATGATACGAGCAATAAATATCCTACCATATTCATTATATAAAATAGTAATTTTGCACTATAATTCACATTATTACTATCCTAATGATCTTTTTGGTTAATAGTATTATAGAATTAGGAATATTTATTAAATACTATACCAATACATTATAAGTAGACACAAATACCTAGTATCCAATTTTTTTACCACAACTATCCATTTTAATGTTAACCATGGTTCCTTCCCATGAAAAATAATCATGATCGTATCCTTAATCTCATCCTTGTACATGATCTTCACAAAACCCTATGAAAATCCATTTTAAATATAGGACGACAAAAGAAGCATAGTAAGTTATATAAAATAAATGATACTATTAGTCACGTGACAAATACTGAAACACATGTTACATTTATATCTAACCTAAATGTATTTTATGTGTATAAAATATTCTAATATGAACACTACACAGATTTTTTACTCAAATAAATATTTTAAAATCCATTATATGTAATTAAGTTCCCTTTTCAGTGATTCATAACGTAATACCCATGCAACACATTAAAATCTTTTGGAATTGGAATAAAATCAATGTCAATATATAGTATAATATTTACTCAATTACTTTTAGATCTATTAGGAGGCTCACCCATCATAAAATCTATATTGGGATAACCGAAGTACTATAATTCAGATCAAACCAACTAATATGTTATATCATGCTCACCCATATTTCAAGAGCTATAACAGGGCTCAACCCTATATATAAGAATTATCGAGATCAACCATTAGATATTTTGTGGATTATACCTTCTCTTAAAAATTTATTAGTCTCCCTAGTTTCATATAATTCTCGAGTACAATATATTGAATAAATCATTTTTATACTTACACTTTTCCATCATAAAGCATTTGAAAAATTATCTAAACCTGATAAACAATAATTATTTTATATAAAAGTAACATGTTCTTTTAAAACCCCATTATAACTAGAAACATACACAAAAATAAGTTAAATATGATTTTACACTGACGAATATATCATTAAAATTAGTATTTTGGAAAGATGATTTTCTATTTAGAAATAATTATATTCTGTTCAAAAACCTGCAAATTTATTTATATAAAATATTTCATTAAAAATGAATATTTCACAATTTTAAAGTAATTTTCGATGAACTATGGGGTAAAAAAATTAGAAAAAGACTCTAATATTTTATATACTAAATGAGACATAATTTTTTTATTTTTGTAAATAGAAACCTTTCAAATCAATTATAATAGAATGTACTCTAAAATAATATATTATTGAATTGAACGTTAATCAAATGATTGATTTTTATGTATCTTATGGATATCAAAAATAAAAATTTTAAATATATAATAATATATTCAATGTTATATTCACAAATAATATTATAGTTTCTTAATCAATGAACTATATATTTATACTGAGAAATTTCATTAAGATGAGGAATCTTTTACCATGTTCTAATTAGTGAAATAATTTTTTCCATTAGTTAATAACATTTAAAATCAAATCAAATATAATAAGAATAATTAAATTTATGATAAAAAAATAAAATCTTGTGTTTTATAATCATCATTGAAGAATATAGGTTGATAACATGAGAATATTTCTCAATGATAAAAAATGGACACTCTCTTCCATAATAAATTTTAGAAGCCTAATGGTTGTACATAAACATTCGGAAAAAGGTTAATTGACAATAAAGGTGTATATTCTAATTTGTAAATAAAAAACGATTTAGATTATTGATTTAGACCATATCGAGTCAATAGTTTTTGGTAATAAAATTCATAAAATAAACAAGGTGTGGTGAAAGAAGAGAGAGAGGGGGGTCCCTTTCTTAGTGTATGAATGTGTTATAAACTAGATTTGAATATCCTAGAAAATATAATTAGACTGAAAAATCAAATAATTAATAAAAGGTTTCATCTATATTTTATTTTTTATTATATTAGGTTAATTTATATCCCCATAAATGAGTTATAATGATCAATTTCTCAAATCTAGAGCATTTATTCGATGGTTTAATGGTTGGTACACCTGTATATCATTATTGGTGCTTTCATAAAATGGAAATATAATAGTATAAGTGTAATGGAATTTAATTAATTAAAATATATATGCTTAATTGGTGCCTTATATAATTTTACTTTATTATATGAGGATGATTCATTTTATAAAATTTTCATGATAAAAGTTTTTTATATTTTGGAAATTTTACAAAGAAAACGAGACCTAGTATTTTTTTATTAAATATTATAGCTATATATATGTTATATAAAATTAATTGTGTTATAATATACATTTTAAAATATTATTAAATTATATTAATTATTTTATGTTAAGTCATCATGGTGTTAATTTAAAACATAATCCCAATATCCATGGACACTATTAGCCTCCTTTATTTGGGGAATAGTTTATTTTATATAAATAAGTGGATATGATACATGTAAGTAGTATATTTTATTCTATTAGAAATAGAAAATTAAATTATATATATTTTACGTGGGTATTATAATATGATTCATGAATGTGGTGAGAATATTTTATTAGAATTAAATAAATTATGAGAGTAAGTTTGAGAAACATACACGTTGAATATCACCTCTTTAAAGGACCCATTATGAATATTAGAATAAAATTTTTGTTAGGAAAAATAGAACATAAAACATGTGAGAGTTGTTAGGAGTGATTGTAAAAGAGATTTGAATATATACGTGTCTTATTATAAGAAATTTGGTTGTGAAGGGTGGTATTTATACATGTAGTGGGATGGTCTTAAGGGATTAAATAATGATTATTTTATTTTTAATTACAACCATATTTTGGTGGAATTAATTACAAATAATTTGATAGAAAAATAATGTTGTAAAAAATTATTTTTTTTAAGAAACACAAAAAACACCAATTGAAATTTTTATTTGTTATTTATTCTATGCTTTTAAATTTAATTTTTTCCCATTTCATTATTTTTCCTATACTACGAAAAATATTTTTTACAACTAAAAATATATTATGCCTAAATAATAAAATGAAATTATTAATTTTTTTTAACCTATTATTAAAAATATACAATCTATTTTATTAAATTAAATTCTCATAATTTTTATACTTAAATTTAAAACAAAACACTAATACGCAATTGAAAAGTGATTTTTCATGAAATCTATTTAAAAAAAGTCGATTTCATATTAACTCTATGAATAATAGTTATTATTGTCGGAAAATAAGTTAATATATAATGAAATATAAGAAATAAATTTAATTTAAAAATTTCTATTAGAGATTTTTTAATTTAATTACAAAGCTACTAATTTTTCATTTAAAAATAGTATTTCGACAAATCCAATTTTTAAATACTAAAATAATCATATTTTACAATTAAATAATAAGTTGTTTAAAAATAATTTATGTAAGAGAAAAATAAATAAAGATATATTTTTTTACATTAAAAAATTTTCTATAGAGGAATTTGAGTATATGTTTCATAATATATTGAATGGAAATGACATTTAAGAAAATCAATATTTTACACTATTCACTGAAAAATTAATCACTTTAGAAAATTATAAAAATTTCACCATAGGATATTTTTTATATAATTATTACATAAATTAATTTTATTTTATATATTATATTTTATAAAATTTCCCTATTGTTTTTATATTTTCTGTAATGACAATTCAATAAAAATAAATTCCTTTCTAAATATGTTTTTATTAATAAAATGACTTTAGTAAAAAAAACATAATAGAATGAGCTCACCATAAATCTTGTACATATTCAAAAAAAATTATTAATAAATTATCAATGAGAATGATGACTATATATGTCATTATTTCATTAATATTTTTTATACCCTCAAAAAATATTGGCATAATTATGTTGTTAACATTTAATGAGTAAGATTCTATAGTGCATTTAAGCTTGGTGTTACATACCTTTTACCATACCAGACATAGTATATTCTTTTTCAAAATCTATGAATTTTATAACTTTTTTGGTATCGTAATGATATGTTTTAAATATTTATATAATAATATGTAATATTTCTTTCTGAAATGTATGGGTCACTATAGTTCGTATCTGAGATGGTTGATCATTGTAGATTATATTTGAAGATAATTTGTGAAAACCATGGAAAAATATATTTATGGAAAAACATCATAATTTGTTTGTGCAATATATTATTTCGTTTTCCAAGTAATAAATACCTATTTTGATAATTAAAATGGAATTTCTTTTTAGATTTGATGCATATAGGGGTAATAACTACTAATCGAGTAGGTCAAGTATATCTTAATCATCATTCTTGTGTCTGGTTAGTGTTCCCATACATTATACCATATTTCCCAATTCTGATAAATACTTTTGGTATAATTCACACATTTTATGAACCATTTTGAATTATTTTAATTGATAATGCGTATGAATTACCTCATAAAAAGATTAATTTTCATATATTGAAATATGGTGTAATTTTTTAGACAACCTATATATAATTTTTCAGGATTATTTTGTTACACAATAAGTTTATTTTTTCTGACACAAATATTTTTGGTTTTATTCAATGTATTGTAACAAAATTAATCATGTTAATGGTCAATATGATGGACATATAAATAGTTTTCCTCCAGAGTAGCCTAATGTTATAGAATCTAGAATACACATCATGTTATTATTCATAAAAAAATTTATCAAGTTATTAACCGTGTCGAGGTTCTAAAATATTAGAGGAGGGAAAAAATTATATTTATACATTTAATGTGATATATCAAATTTATTTTAGAGTGTTCAATAGTCCACAATTTTTTGTGGAATATTTTAGTACAACTTACATGATATATTATTTTCTAATTTGTTAAAAATAGGGAAAATATTATTTCAGATTATTATCATTTCGTAGGAGAAGAAAATAAATGGTTGAATCTTATCATTATCATGAATCCATGGGATGAGTAACACTCCATTGCTTGGGTTGGATTAAGAGATAATTCATCAAGGAGCGATTCTTCGTATTCTTATTTAGAAAATAGAAAAGGAATTTCTAAAGATGATGAAAAATTAATATAAATATATTATTACCTATGTTGACATATTTAAAAGACAATAATGTACATTTCTAGTTTTATTATCCACCCTTAATGTAATGTTAATCAATTATGAGGATCCTTGATAACATTTTTTGGAATAAATGTATCCACAAGATACATTAGTATATATGAAAAATTATTCTATGTATTATCATGGTTTAAATAGATATTAGTGTTACCCAAAAATCATATGGTTTTCATAAGAACCGAATTTTGGAATTAAAAAGTAATTGTATATATAAAAACCATGAAATATAAAAGATGAGAATTACATTATTCTTGAAGTATGGAAAGATATATGGATTTAATTTAATAAATTGGAAAAGTGAATTCATTATGTGTCGATCAGAAGGTCATTGGTAAAAAAATACGAATGTGATGCAACTATGTTAGCCAATGATGTAGGAAAAAAACAAGAAATGCACCAAACTCACACAATAATTTTAGATGAATAGTGTATAATAAATTATTCTATATATTGATCAAATATAGTGTTTAATAATTTTAATTTATAGAGAAATAATCATTAACCCGGTGATAATGTGAAATTACCTTCATCTACTATTATTAATGGGGAAGAGATAACGAAATGTTGAGTAATACACTTACCATCCACTGTAAAAGTTCAAATATATTATTTTATTCAAGATCTATCAATATATTTATATAAAAAAATTTCTATGAGTATTAAAATACCACCTCAATGAATATAAGTTGAATATTTAGTAAAACTCCCTAATGGAATGATGATAACATCTAATGTCTATCAAACCTATATGTTTGATTATTTTTGGAATGTTCATACATGAAATATCATTCTCCCCCCTATTGTCTTATTTTATATTTTTATTGTAATTTAATTTATTTATTTATATAAATATGATTTCATAAAATGTGGAAGGGAATCCATGTTTGATACTAGGAAGAAACATATGACTGTCTATTAGTGCGATGATAAATTTGATCATCCATTGGAAATCACATCTATTATATGGGTATTTCTTCTTATTAAAAAATAGTGTCTGTCTAAATTGGTTTGGGAGAGACTCAATGTCAATAATATTCCTCTTTAATGGGATTTTATTTATGTCATATTAGAATAGTGTGCATGTTTTCTAAAAAAATCAGGAATTTGAGTTTTCAATAGAACTTATACTAAGTTCTACACCTATTTCAAAGACACCATATAGAACATATCTTATTTTGTTACAAGATATAAATAAATAAATAATTGATAAACATAACATGTTGTTACATCATTCATGTGTGTCACCTTAGGGTGTCCCTATTACTATTGTTACGAAGAAAGATAGATCAATGTGATTATACATTTATTACAAATAATATATTTAAATTACTATCAAGAAAAAGCTTACTCTTCCCCATATTAATGGATTTTTTGATCAAATATGAAGTGTTCAATAATTTCATGAGATTTAAATTCATTATGTATCTCATCAATTATAGGCCATGAAGGTGGATATACAGAATACAACATTCCAAATGTATTATGGACACATTTAATTTTTTGTGATTGCCTTTGTTTAAATAATTCCCCTACTATCATCTTCAATTTAATGAGTACAGTCTTTTGAGATTACCTTGGTCATTTTTTTCATTCATTTATTGATAATATTATTTTCTATTGAAATAATTTGTAGGAACGTGAATATCACTTGAGGTTTGTTCAAAAGAGGATAAGGAGGGTTATTTTTAATGAGAAAATTATATCATGAACTATTTCTATATGAAGTTTCAATTTTTTTAACATAATATCTAGTTAGGGTAAATCCATGGATCCATCAAAGAGAGAATTTATTGAACATTATCTTAGACCATCAATTGGGTATAAGACACATTGTTTTCATTGTTTATCTAGATATTATAAAAAAATTATGGGGAATATATAATGTATTTCTAATACAGTCACTTTGTTAACTCTTAAAGGATAAAAGATCCTTCTGATATATCAATGTGAATAAAAGTTCATTGAACTGAATTGGATACTATTTAACACAAATCTACTTAAATTACCCTCACATTGAGAAGGGTGTGAGAATAATTAGGAAACATCAACAAAGGGACTCAGATGTATCCCAATGTTGAATGACATAGTGATAGCTTATGACTTACACCAATCGATGATTTATGAGAAATAATACCCAACTAATGATTTGATGTTATGTTGGGTATGTTTTTCATTAATGAAATATATGAATTATATACAATGAAAAAAATGTGATATATAAACTGATCATAAAATTTTAAAGTATATATTCACTAAAATATAGGAGAACATGTTCTAGAGAATATGGTTGGAGTTGATTAAATATTATGGTTTCTCAATACATTACCATCCTTAGAATGTGAACATGGATGTCGATGGGTTGAGTTGAAAGTATAATGAAATCCTATCTATGATGACAGTCATAAAAGTTCTAGTATTTATGTATTTTCAATGGATGGTTAAAGAAATTTTAAAGAAATGAATGAAATAATATCCGAATCCTATTATTATTCATTCATATATTGATGTTAGGATTAAATAGGAATAACTAGATGATTTGGGACTAAATAGGGTTTTCTAAAATTATTCTCAGTTCATCCTTTTTTATGATGAGGTTATAATGTAAAGGAACAATGTATGTTTTCTATCCAACCATGTTTCGATGAAATATATGTTTGATGATTTTCATGGTTCATCATTATATATTTATCAAAAATTTAAGGAGATGTATAAATATTTGAATGATTATTTTTAGAGAGATATCTAGAAAATTGATATAATAAATTATGCATCTGGTTTCTTAGTATCTCAGTATGTTATGGATGAGGGATAGTTTTCTAATGGGGTTTTAATACCACTAACCAAAATCAAATGTAAATTAAATAACATTACCCAAGGATTTTTCATCAGACATCCAAAAATTATCTAAAGACTAAAATGATTTATGGTTTTTATTCAATAATTGTAAAAATTCAGCACACGTGAATTATATTAAATAATATTTTAGTATTTTATAACTATTAATAATAGTAATTAACGATGTTTTATGGTTTCAGGGTGTATCACATTTCAATTTATCTTATCTGGATCCATGGATTAAATTTATGTTTTGGGTGAATTATTCAGTATGCCCTGGATATAGTGTTGAGATATATTACATCATATCGTCCCTAGATAGATGATTAGTCTAAGTGAACCACTAAAACCTAATAGTATATATTGTTATCTTTTTATTTGGAATAAAATTGATGCTGAGATAAAAAAAATCATCTAGTCATGTTTTAAACAAAAATAGCTTCCACTAGATCATTCAAATGGCCCCTAATGAAGTCCTCTATCGATAAAAGTTTAAAATTATTTCTGAAAGAATGGTTTTTGGTGTACCATTATGATATGATTGATTGGGGGTTAAAATTCTTCACAATAATTCATATCGGGGTCACCATTCGTATCTCAACCCTTATGATGATTGGTTATTTTCAAATTGGATTTGTTCATGGAACCAGAAATACCTCATAGTTCTCTTATTTATGACGACTTGCTGACCTTCATTCTAATGGAAGGCACTCAATGGGTAAATTGGACAATGATTCTAAGATCTCAAATTGACTGATATGATGAGAATTCAGGCACATCAAAAAATTTTGTAGAAAAATATCAATGATATGGGACTATCATATATATTTATGATATGTTTGTGAATCATTTTTCATTCCCATGAATTAGGTGTATCACCCTAAATTAACGATTTATTATAAAAATTAATGTGTACAAAATCAACTTTTGGCATATGATGTTATTCATTAATGTGTATATATATATGAATACATGGTTCACTGTCAATGGTACCCTTTAATGAATGTATAATATATTATTTGGTCATTCATTAAGATGATGATGGTTTTAATCCACATAGTGATATGATATGGAATTTATTTCCACATAAGAAGTGAATGTTGTTTTGATGTAGGGATCAAGACTATGAGATGTGATTCCTATACATAAAAATGAAATGAATTAGAAAAAACATATTATGGTTCAATCTAATATGACACATCACCTTTTAAGGTCATGTGATGAGGGCCAAACCGTGCTGTTTGTCATCAGGAAGCAAGGATGTCTATGAAAACTATGAGGGGAATAGGATGACGTGGAATTATTATAAGGTTTTATGAGGGACCAAAATGAGATGTTGCATCCTATTTTGGAGAATTATGTTACTGGGGATATATCCTGATACATATTTTTATTAATAAAAAATGGATGGAATGTGGACCTCCAGGTTGGAAATGAATCTCTATGGAATTTTTCCCTGAAAAAAATTAGGGTGAATTTGGGTAATGGGTTTAAACCACATGGATCTTCATACATATCCCTATTGGTTGGGAATTATAATCCATTTACTTCGGAATGTTTTATGGATTATAGAAAGAAGATCAGGATTCGATGTTGTCTGGTCCTCAAAAATAATATATATAAAACAAAGAGTCAGGTGTACAAGGGGTTATTACATAGGCGAGTATACAACACACGACATCTATCAGCATCCACCATTGGAGGAAAATAATCCGGGGCCATGAAAGACCACATCATATCAGGATCATGTAGAGCCTTTTGTTCCAATATATCAGCAACCTGGTTGGCCTCCCGATACACATGAGAAACAACCATGTGTATTTGAGTAGATTGGTGGAGGCACTCAACCCACTAAGGAGGCACACGCCAAGGAAAATAACGTGTTCTAGTATTTAAAGCATATACCGCAGTCATATATTCAGATTCAATCCAAAGCCATCTCCAATTATATTGTAAAACATACTTTATAGCATGAATCATTTTCCATAGCTCAGCTTCAAAAGCGGTTCCAAGGCCAATGTAATGATAAAAGCATCCCATGACGAACCCACAAAATGTGTGGAAAACACCTCCACATCCCAATGGACCCGACACACCTAACATAGCTCCATCAACATTTACTTTGAGGCACAGTTAAATCAGTGGTATCCATCTGATATATTTTAGCATCCGAGGTTTGATGGGTCAGCTAAAAACTCCATGAAACCTCAAAGTTTGAAGGTCCGAAATAGTGTTAGCCACCGCACCATATTGGATCATTGACGCAGCTTACACATCCCTAAGAATGGAAATCATTACCTTCCGAACTCCATATTTCACCCCAGTAAACAAGTCCATATTCCACCATTCTTACAAGGTTGCAATGTTAGTCACAATAGTAGTAGAAAGAAGATTGCACAACTGCTCACTGTAGCGCATATGCAGCAGCCCGAATAGTAGGTATGCGAGCAGAATTTCAAAGTCCACCGCAATCCCGAACAACATTCCCAGATTATTCTAGAGTTGTTGAGCCTTCCTGCACTCCGAAAACACACACTTCGTGGGGTCCTCCCTAGACCTGCACAATTCACACTTGGAGGCCATCTGAAAAATATATTTCATTAAATGTTTAAATGTGGGAATTCTGTTCTTTCATATTCTCCACAGTAGTAGAAACCGTGCTGGCCAAATGAATGGGGCCCTGAATTTCATGAGCCATGTTGGGGAATGTTCGGTACCGCCCCAAGCAAGCCTATAGTACACCTTGGGGTCAAAAATTCCAGTCTTTCTAGGAAGCCGGATCAGTCTGTCACAATCCATAAATGCATAAATATTAATTTGAGACAACACATTGTCGGAGATATTCAATTCATGCAAAATCTGATGTGATAGAAAGTCTGAGGTTGACAATGAAGCAGCTTCAGATGGAAATTTCATAGAATTCAAGGGTTGATCTAGCCACAAGGTGTTCCAGCAGTTAAGAGTCGAATCTCTACTGACCATCCATTTAGTATTCGGCATAATCATTGCATAGGGCTGCTTGAGGGAAGCCCATACCGAGGATTGATGGTAGTATTTATATCCATTCATGTGCCTTTTTTTTAACATGTTTGATAGAAACTCATCATCAATCTCAGTTGATATCAGCCTCGAAGTGAATTTTCCAATCAGACCATAATTAAATGTGTGAAGATCCATGAACCCTAATCCTCCCATTTCAACAGGTTTTATGCAATCTTTCCTCTTCACCCTGACCAACTTCCTTTCAAACATTGATCATGTCCAAAAAAAGTTTCTTACCAGGCATTGAAGCTCCTTAATAAGCCCTCACATCCATTTGTAAAGCAAGAAAGAGTAAACAAATTTTGATGTGATAACTGAGTTCCCATGACAAACCCTTGCAGCAATGGACATTGATTTCCCCTTCCAGCTGGAATGTTGATTAGTAATACCAACATAAATAACTTCCAAATATTGTCGTTTCACCCTTCCCCAGAAAAGAGGCACCCCCAGATATTGAATGGTCAATAAAACCCTCTTCACCCCAGGATATCGGATTATCCTATTCTTCGTTCCATCAGAAATTCCATTGCCAAAGACTAATGAAGATTTCTCACAGCTTATGTCTTGTCTAGCCACAACCTCAAAATGAGCAAAAAAAGCCTTAATGTAAGATATGGTTCCCTATGAAGCCTACCCCAGCATTAAAATTTCATCATCCTAGAGGAGATGGGATGAAGAATGATCATTAATACCATCTTTAATCATCTTATAAATACCCATATGCACAAGTTCATTGAAGCATCATCATAGGTAATCCTCCGTAATAGAAAACAAAATACCCGATAGGGGTTCACCTTGTCGTACACCCATTGATAATGAAAAGAACCCCCTCGGTACACCATTAACCTTAATTGACATCTGTGGGGATCCAAGAATAGTATTAATCAGATTCAGAAATATGTCTGAAAACCCATGTCTGTGAAGGATCTCAGTGAGAAAACTCCATTTAAGGGTGTCCAAAGCCAAAGAGATGTCAATCTTAAGAGAAAGTTTTATGGATTATACCTATATATGTGTCCCACTTGAATAATGATTGGGGATTAAAACTATGGAGAAGGCCCATTTGAGTAGGTCAGTTATGGGATTATAGCATATAAAAAGAGCATTTGAATAAATATTACAGATCATATCTATGAAGATTTCCCATTTTATTATATATGATTAGGGATTATATTGTATAGGTGCTCTATTGAGGGTTGGGATCACATAGATTTCATGATCACTAATAACGTCTCTTCCCATGAAATTCAGGATCTATGTGTGAAAAAATAGGAAGCAGTATAAGTAAAGTTCATGTGATCCATTTTTTCTACTGGTTGTTGGATAAAGGAGCCCAAAGGGAGATAGATAGGGTATTGAATATTCCATTAATCTATTTTAATTTTTTAACTATGATAGCCACATTAGGTGATCTATCTAGAAATGTCATAGGCTATCTAAGAATTTAAAATTTCATGCATCCCACGATTCAAAACAAGGTCTTACTCTACAAGGGACTCCCAACTGGTTCCTAGAGAAGACAAGAGGATAATACATTATTCATAAAAAATAAAGTCATCTGTGACTCCTTATCATCACATGAAAACCGAGAGGTCCACATCAGTATCTCAATGATAAGTACACTAGTTACCATACCAACGTAGAATTGAAAACCTTCCTATGAACCTTGTTGTCAATGTGGTGAAAACCAGGACTTCTCATACCAAGGGTTTGTAGAATCGATGGGAAATTCTGATGTGACCAACAATTATATCATACAAGTTAGGTGGAATTTGTATAATTAGTCTCTACATGCAAGATGATTTTTTCAGAGAGGTCCTAATATGTGCTCAATGTTCCGATAGAAGGAAGTGATGGTAACTAGATAGAAGAACACACTATGATTCCCCATTCCATGAAGCATGCTATTATGTTAGATGGGGTTACATTATTATATATTATTTCTATGTCGGTGAGGGTACTATTTGCATATAATTATGAAAGTGATCCTTTCCTCATAGCACATATAAATTTTCTTTGTGGTGATGAGTTCAACCCAATAAGATTTTAGCTACAAGGGTATGAGTTCCTCCCACATTGTATTATTATATGTTTGGACATGATACTTCCACATATATTTTTTCAATACATGTTGGTGGCCTTCAAAGGATACATCCTATAATAATATATTGTTTGGTTCTATTAGAAAAGAGAGTATGTGTTTTTTGATAGTCATATGAATTTACTTTCATCACATAGGATATATAGTGTCTTTTTTATTATTAAAAGTATTTCCCTAATTATCCTTCATGTCTCAGACTTTTCACATGCCTATATATTTATTTTTTATCATTTTTATCTACTTACCATCTTATCCCTTAGTTCCCATTAAGGATATTTTTTTATGAATATAGGAACCAAATACCAGGATGGACTGTCATTTGTATTGTGGATCATAGCATTGTTTGAGGGATCCAAAAAATGGATTCCCCGGCCAGTTAATGTTTTAATTAAAATGGGATATAAAATAATGACTATTACCAGATATGATAATATTTTGTGGGGATTGGTTGATCGTATATTTTTGAAACAACTATTTTATCCTGATAAAGTATTGGGTTTATTTATAGGTGCTAAGAGTACATTCTCATCCCACAACTGATTTTCTTCATGGGGTGTTTCTCAGTGTGGTGGATCACCATAAAGAGAATCCATTCATCTGGTGTTACATCACAATATAAATAATTGCGTAATTTTTTTCCCATTGTAACATTTTCATCAAAATATTCGTTGTATTTTTTTCATTTCAAAATCCATTTAAATTATTTCCTCATCCATTCTAAATTTTCAGGACCTATGAAATTTCCCAATTGGAATTTGACCCAATGAGGTTGAAGAGGAGGTGGTTGTGATGAATAAAGATGTCTTATTTTGAACCTGCTGGTTGTACACATTTGGACTCACAAGAGGGGACCATGCCAATAAAAGGAATTCCCAAACAATTTTAATTTTTCCATTTCCTTATATGAATAAATATCCTAGTGAAATCTCATATACCACTAGTTCTTCTTCAAAGCATGCAACCTTTTCAGATGAAATTTCTACAAACTCTATCTCTTAAGCTGTGAAAATTATGTCTTCTCATCCATATAGGGATTTAGTCGCTGGCATGGTAACTTCATTGAACTATCACCAAGTGGAATTTGATCTAAAGGTCTCAATGAATAAGAAGCTAATTGGTTGGAACACCACACACATATGGATTAAATGTATTTTTCATCAACTTCAGTGACTACGATTATGACAATAACAACTTTTCATTAGAACGTTCTGTAAAATCATAAAAAATAGATTTTCCCATAGGATGGTATTCTAAAGAACCTACTTTTTCTATATGCTCTAACATAACCAGTTTCCAACAGAAAACATCTTTACATCATTGGAATTTAAGATGATACTACACTTAAAAAAACAACGACCTGATTCTATTGAATTAGTTTGAGGCATATCATGAAAATTTCACTGTAAACATCTATTATCTTGGGAAGATCATTTTTTGCCCATCCAAATAGAGTGATTTGTTTTTAATGGTTCATTGTAGAGTCAATGAAACAAAAATTACAGTAAATAACCTTTCAATCCACAATTCAAGATTTTCAATCTATTTTCAACCTCTCACAATGTGATTCCAACCACGGTGGGATCTCATAATGGTACATTCTGTCTGAAGGGAATTTCATATATGAGTGCACTTTGATATTCATGGTGCATCAGATTTTTAATAATATTCGTGGTTAACTAGAAGTTTTTTGATTACATCAGGTCATATAGCAATCACATTTTGTAGTTTATTAATAATAAAATAAATTTATTAAATTAATAATTCGACGGTGGTCGAGAACCAAAACGTTCAGTTTATCACATGGTGAAGTTCTGGTAATTATATGGGAAGTATAATAAATATATGTAGCCCCCATTTTTAGTATTATACATCATGATTTACTAACTAGAGCTAATATATGGGAAACACTAAGGAAGAAACACAATTTTTGAGGGTCTTGCGGATCGTTGTAGAGTAATTTTTTTGCCAGCACCTCCATACATGCTCACTTAATCTATTTAATGTTTGAATAATATTTTATTTAATGTTAGCTTTTCAAGGAAAAATGTTTAAAGAAATATGACTCATTCAACTCAATAGTCATAAGGAATCTAGGGATCATACTGGGTATTCATAATTTCAAAAAAAATGTCACATGGGGATTTATAATACGAACTAAAATATTTTTTGACTTCAGTTAGGAAGTATTTTTCACCATGATTTTTAGAGGGGGGATCTCTGAATCCCACGATCCCTTTCCTGATATCTGAATCTATACCTTCATGATGGATTCCACATAGGTGTTAAGGCGATCCGTCAACTTTTTGGTATCAACCCATGTCCTTATTTATGAATTATTGGTTTATATATATGAGGGAATGTCCCAAAATATCCTTAGTGAGAATTTTCTATTCTTATATTGTTGGGTTGTGGAACACTATCGATTTTACGATTATAATCACAATGCAACAATCCACCATTCTGAATTTCTCAAGTTACTACTCCAAATTATCATCATTCACCTGAAAACCCTTGGCATCGATGGGTTTATCTAGATGTTAATTATTTTTACCAATTTATATTCACACCTTATCCTACATCCTATGGAGGGGTAGTGGATATTGGAAGAGGTTGTCTAGATGAATTTTTATAAGAAATGTCATTGTGGGATGGGATTATTACTTCTTGGTTGGATGATATATCCATTTTTGATCCTTACTCTCTTAATGTTTCTCACAAAAGCTTGGATTCTTGAATCTTGATTACTCATTACCCCTTACACAGATCAAAAGGGAATCACACCTAGTCATTTATCATTAATTATGTATGATTTTGATGATGTGTAGGGATTATGGTAAGAAAAATATTTTACATACCATGAGTACTTTGCCTACCTTTTCATTGGATTACACCAACATGTGGGTGGAGTACTATCATGATAGTGTGATGGGGAAGTAATTCAAATTCATGTATAAATTGTTACCCACTCATCGTTCATTAGAAAACATTGCATATCTACTCAATTTCGTACGAAGATGTTTCTCACCCCGTTATTGAAGAAATTATTCTGGATCTTCATCATGGATTTATAGTTTTATAGAGAGTAGTGTAGACCCAAAAATATTGACCAAAACCAATGGAAATATAAATGTGGATTCTCTAAGAGGGATAGTATTAGGATTTACACCTTTTGATTCCTAACCTTTAGTTTTATCTCTTTATATTGAATTAGAAGTTGAGATAATGGATTTTCACATGTTGGTGTCTCAATTTAGGGTGATCCTATATACCATTATTGTAATCCAAGACTATTTACCCAATACAGCAGATGAACAAATCCAAGATCTGGATGCCATAATCTAACATCAGGTAGTGAAATGATATAATTTGAACAAATATACATTACCATAGAGTAATACCCTCTTTGAAATGGTTGAAGATAAAGGGGACACCCTCTGTCAACTATTCATTAGATTTGGCCAGATTGGGTTTGATTATCGATACTAACAGATCTTTATCCATGATGTTCTCATTTCATGAGAATGATTTGCATCATGTGAATGAGAACATGTCCAATTTTATGCCTCAAATCATCGTGATGAATCACTAAAGTATGTTGTGGCTGGTATACAGAAATAACTTTTTTATGAATCTGATGTTTCTGATTGGTTGATTTCACATAAATGGAGATTCGAGGATGTGAAGCTTAGATAGATAGTTGTAAGCCAAATCTATCCTTAAAAAATGAAGAACATGAAGCATCCAACTGTAAAGATCAATAACTATGGGACTTTATTATACAAATGATCCCACTTTATATATCTGATGTGGGGTAAAAACCCAATCTTGAATTTGTTCATAACAACTCACGTCATGAACATTCTAATATTCTAAATAAGGTATGTTAAGTTTCACAATATCTATTGTTTCTTTCATCCACTAATTTTCTTAACATCAAGAAGAGAATGAAAGATATGAATTCTCCTCCTTTATCATTAAAAAATACATGAAAATAGGTTTCCGTCCAAAAATTATTTTTTTATCTTATCCTACAACACCAATAAATCAGAACTGGTCATGTTTTGATTTAAATATCTACTTGATATAAATTGAAATTAAAACCAAAGATAGTTAAATTGACATGATCGACTACTTATCTAATTTTTTTGGGATCTAAAAGTCTCAACAGTCTTATTTTCATAATTTTCCAGTGTTATATGAGAAACTCTATAAACAAAGTGTCTCTTTTATTGAAACCCTAATTTCTTATTAATTCGAATATAATTAAATATTATTTGGTATAACATGATTTTTTCATAGGCCTCCCTTCGATATTTTTTACCTAAATTGTTTTTATAAATTTCTTGATTGCTCAAATATTTTAAAACCATGGAAAGTGTTGGATTGACGAGATATAACTCAACATTTATCCAAGGATCCCTTTTGGGTTTTTAATATGATGAGAAATTTGAATTTATTTTTAGGATGTTTAAGGTCTTTAAAATCATACTAATGTGACTAGTAATATAGGTTGGACATATTTGATGGTGAATTTTTTTGTTAATGACCCCAACAAGGAATACTATCGAAGAATGTACTAATATTGTTTAAACATGATTGGGGTAATTTTAGACACTAGATTTGAGATTTTTAAATCCCAAACATGATTTCATAAAAATGCATAACATGTGACCTTAAGTGTAACCCCCAACCCTAGTTACCCAGAGTCGGTGTATTATTACATAACATTGGCATGTTTCAAAGAATCATGTCACAAAAGACCAATCATTTTAGTAGCACTTAAAGTACTAGATACATTACTATGTTTTTCATTACATCATGAAATAAAAACATGAACAAAAATTTCTCCCCTTTTTAATCACAGTTATATCCTTTGCCTATCCCTACAGGTCAACCATAATATATTTCTTCACATCCTAGGAAAAATAAAATATAGAAAGGGTTGATCTCAGATGCTCAGTAGGGATAAAAATATAGTTAAAATTTTCATAAATAATCATAAAAATTTAAGAAAATGTATAAGACTAAAACAATAATCTTTTGAAATTAAAAATCATCATAATATGGAAATGATAAAATAAAATAATTCAATTTTATTACTCTCATAGATATTCTACAAGTCGAATAATCTCATTCAATATCAATAACCACTTTCATAATGATGGAATGCATAATTCAAGACTTCATAACTACATATTCATGGCCTTGTGCTAGGACAAAAAAATAATATTTTGTCAAGGCATTTTTCTATGACACTAGTTTGTCTAATGAGATCTATCGATCCATCAAGAAGCTATAGATCTCTCCACCCATCACATACTAAGTCAAATTAATCCCTCATATAATTTTTTTTAAATATAACATAAACATTCATATTAAAACTGGCATACAAAACGTCAATACATTATTCATAAAACATGAATGGTGTAAAAATAAAACATCCACATTCAAACATATCACATAACCTTCAATACAATATGTATGTTTTTATCATAATAAATCAGCTTCAAACAATATTAGAATCCATTAATGGATGTTGACATAGATAAAATAAAAACATTTTTAGAGATATATCTCTTTCTCTTTTGAAATTGTTTTAAAGTAATATAATTATAAAATAAAACATTTGTTTTGAAAATATTCATATATGCATGTATGAGAAGCTTTAACGATGATATATTGTCGAAAAAATATCCAAACCCGCTATATTAGTTTAAAAAATACATTCATACATTCATTTTGTCGAAAAGGCCATAATGTACCTTGTTTGGAAAATGATGGAATGATTCCTTTAAAAACGTATTTTGTAAAATTAGTGTATAAATGAATTTTACCCATAGTATATTTAATAGTAATTTTTTTATTACATTTAAAAACAACACGGATGTTGATGACAAAGAGGTCCCAGTAGATGCTTTCATAATAAGAACCTCAGATAATAAAGAGATTGTGAAATTAACCATTACCTTGTACTTTTCCTTAGTCTAGGGTATGTTAAAATTCTGTATAATAGTTAAATAATTGTGATTAAAATATAAAGGAACAATATAAATAAATATTATATCATATATGAACCTCTAATATTGCTTTTTTAATAATATTTCAGCAGTATCATCATTTCAGATGTTAACTGATTCATTTTCCATTATATGTGTGGTTACGTAAGCCTTGTTTGTTATGGATAGGAAATGTATGATACATATACATAATGATATTATGTTCATAAATATTATTTTTAATAACAAAATTAAAATAATTCATGAATGATTACGATGGGTAATGAATCTCATCTTGTTCGTGGAGATGGCAATCCGTACGTATGCACGAGCGACAATATCATTATATTGATGGTGAAATCATATGTAATTGGATGGTATATCATATATACAGAATCGATAACATGTTATATTTATTATTTACATTAGTTATACTAATTATTATACCCATCCAAATAATAAAGTGATTCAATAACAAACTACACCACGTCGTGGAGACAGTAATTCTTACGTACACACGTATGGCGACTTTGTCATTCATATGATGGATATGAATAATGAATATGGATGTACAGTTGTTATAATAACATCATAGTATGTTGAATTAAGTGGATTTATTATTCTAGAATGTAAACAACAAATAAAAAGGATGTGGAAAAAGAAAATAACTTGAAAGAGGTGATGAAATATTAACCTCTTCTTCGGGATCTTCATTTATATTTGATCAAAAGGGCTCCTTTGGATGGATTTATGACCAATGGAAGGCAGCCATGATGAAACAAGGAATTTTAAGAGGATATTTGGGTAGGGGTTGGCCGATCTAAAAGGCTTTTGAGGTGTGAAATTAACAGAAGGTGGTGTAACCTTTTATAAGAGAGGTGTGGGTCACATTAGGAAAAGCCTGAAATTTTATTTTATTATAAAATTATTTTCTGTTTATAATAGCTTATAAATGATATATTTTGAGGCTAAGGTTGGTATGGATGGAAAGCCTCTCAACAAATAAGCTTCAGACAGGTTTGCGTCTCCATATTAACCTTCCAATTTAGATTTAACTCTATGTTAAATATTTTAATTTTACCATATATTATTTTATTATTACAATAATTGGTTAATTAACATACTATAAAATGAAAAGTTGAACTCAAGTGGTTAATTAATTATATAACTATTATTATATAAGTTAGTTTCTAGATCCTTATATTTTAGGAATATTATATAATTTAATAATAAAATATTTATTTTACAAACTCATTTCTGTCAATTTTTACAATATTCGGTATTTGTTTTTTGTGAAAGTAATAAAAATTTTATTACTTAGAAAAAAATACATTGAATCAACCATAACAGGTCATATTCTTGTAAAAATATTGTGGATTTCATAAAATCTTGTAAATTATATTTATTTTATTATTTATAATAACATTTATATGATTCATTCCTTAATAAGGTAATTACTGCATCACCAGTGTGTCATAAATAAATTTAATTAATTAATTTCTATAAATAATAAATAAGATAACGTTATATGGGAAATATTTTTAGCTTTCTAATGAATATTTATAATTGAATTTATATTGTGTTTATCCCTATATTAAAAATGGTTTTGTTATTAATCATAGAATTTAACTCTTTTAACACTTCATTAAATAAAATAATAATAAATATCCTAGTCTAGTCCAAGTGGACCAAAGGTGATCATATTATATTCATAAGGTTTTTTAGTAGAATTACAATAATACAATAGAATTAGGACATGTTTTATGGTAATTATGATAACATTTTTACCCTTAATTGCCCTATTTACTTTTAATCGTGGTAAATTTAGTCAAAAGATACTATTCACCAAATATTATTTTCATCTTATTGAACCAAATTTTACATAATGATATTAAATGTGTCTCTCAGAATATTAAAATTCAACTCAAAAAGGTGGTAAAATTATGTTTTATGTAAATTTGAAAATTCTCATATGAGGTGGTTAAAAGACGGTAAAAAGTACCATAAAATTTTTATATATCTAAACATATTATAAAATGACACAAAATAATTACTTTGAACTTATATAGGTATTATTTATCTATTTTTTCTAAAATAAATTTAAGTATAATAATTAATTATTTAAATAAAAAGTCATTTTTAACCACTAACGTAGTGTTTTTCACTATTCATAAAAATTAAATATTTTCAGAAAAATACCATAAATCACCCTAAGATAATTTTGATACTCAGAATTTAAAATTGGATTCCATTTTGAAAAATAATTTTTTTTAAATTTTCTAAATGTAGGTATTACTATTCATAACGGCTAGTTTGATTAGTCGCGGTGTGTTAGAATCACGAATTTCTATACAAATCAAGGTATTGCATTATTCAAATGAAAACGTACCGTGGATGCTTGGGGTGTTACATTCTTCCCTCCTTCAAATTATTTCATGTTCGGATTTTCTAGAATACTAAAACACAAAATTATATGGGTGGTTCTTCATCATAAGTTCCTTGGGATTCCATGTTGCCTCTTCCATCTTATGATTTCTCCATAGAACTTTTACCAGACGAGTCGTCTTGTCTCTCAGCGCTAGTTTTCTAGTATCAAAAATTTGTACAGGCTTTTCACAATAAGATAGATTGGATTCTAGTTCAATTTCATAATAGGTGAGTACATGTGTTAGGTCAAGCTTGTTTTTTCTCATTAATGATACTTGGAACACATCATGAACATCGGAGAGACTTGGAGGCATTGCCAAATGATAAGCTACAACTCCAATTCGTTCTAGTATTTCGAAAGGTCTGATGCACCTGGGACTTAATTTACCCTTCAAACCAAAATGTATAACACCCTTCAATGGAGATACATTCAAGAAAACATGATCTCCAACATGAAATTCAAAATCATTCCTTCGGTTATCAGCATATCTCGTCTGCCTACATTGAGCTTCTTTGATATGGATTTTGATAATCTCCACTTTTTTCCATTGTTTACTCAACATGTTCCGGTCTTACGAGTTTTATTTCACCAAAATCATCCCAACTAGTTGGCCTACGACAGCTCTTTCCATATAATGCTTCATATGGTTCCATCTAAATAATTGAATGGAATCTATTGTTATACAAAAATTTAACCAAAGGTAAATATTGATCCCACATACCTTGAATGTCATGTGATCATGACCTCAAAATGTATTCTAGGGGATGAATAGTCTGTTTTGATTGTCCATCAGTTTAAGGGTGGTAGGTAGTGCTGAAATGAAGTTCTGTATCTAGGGATTTTTGAAGGATTTTTTAGAATCATGATCTAAAATAGGGATCACGATCAGAAACAATCGATAGGGGTACTCCATGATGTCTTGAAATTTCATTAATATAATTTATTACTAAATGATATAGTCGTAAATCTTCACTTATAGCAAGAAAATGGGCCTACGTGGTAAGACAATAAACAATGCCCTATATCGGATCAGTTATTCTAGGAGTCTTTGGTATCCCCATGACAACATCCATCATAAAATTGTGTCATTTCCACTCATGTATGGGAAGAGGTTACATAAATACCACAGTCTATTACCATTAATCTTTCACTTGTTGATAAACCATACTTCTTGAGAAAAAATCAGTAATCTCCCTCTCCATGTTGTCCCACCAAAAATGTTCCTTCAAATCTATATACATCTTGGTGATCTCCGGGTGTATAGAGAAATTTGGGCATTGAGCATCATCCAACTATTCCTATTTTAGATCAGGTATATTGGGAACACAAAGTCACTTCCCATATTTAGAAATTCCCTCTTCAAATACGATGTCACCAATCTCCCATCATTTATGACTGTAATCTTACTTTGAAAATCCACATCATCAGTCTGAGAACTATTTATTCTTTATAATAAATATGGTTTGGAAAACATTAGAAAACGAATTGATGTTTCACCATACATGTTTATTCCTATATCCATATTTAATATATCTATGAATGTATGATCCCTTTCAACTCCCATCTTGTTCAAAACTACATTGTCCATTCTACTCCAAGCATCTTCCACCATACTTTCATTCCCCTAGTTGTAGTTTATAGTGCATTCATAATCTTGGAGTAGTTCAAGCCATGAAATTTTCCTCATGTTGTGTCCCTTCTGTGATAAAATATCCTTCAAACTCTGGTGATCAGTATAAATCTAACATGTTTCACCATAGAGATAGTGTCTTCGGATATTCAGAGTGAATATTACATGTGAAAACTCAAGATCATGATTGGGATAGTTTTACTGATGTATTTTTATCTCTCGTGATGAAAAGGAAATAACTCTACAAATTTTTCATAAAGAAACAACCAATCCCATTCATTGATGAATCATTATAAATAACAAAAACATTGTTCCCTGATGGTAGAATCAAGACAAAATCATTAACTAATTTTCTCTTCAATTATTCAAAACATTATTCAAACTCTTTTTTCCAAACAAATTAAACCACCTTACCCCGGATCTTGGTTAATGGGTTATCCAACCAGGAAAAATTCTAGGCGAAATGTATATAATAACCAACATAACCAACAAAACTACACACCTCAGGTTTACTCGTTGGTGCTGGCCATTCATGGATTTCCTTGGTATTTGAGGGATTAATAGATATTTCATCATTAGAGTTAATATGTCTATGAAATGAAATCTCGTGAAGCCAGAATTCACACACGATAAACTTCCATATAATTTATTTTTTTTTTCATAAGAGTCTTCAGAATAATGCGGAAGATATTTTCATGATCTTCATAGATTTTAAATTATACTAATATATCATAAATAAATACAACTACAAATTCATCACGATATTCCTTGAAAAATCTATTCATTATGTCCATGAAGATAGAGGGTGAATTAGTCAATCCAAAAGGCATTACAGTAAACTCGTAATACCCATACCACGTTTGAAATGCTATTTTTGGAATTTATTCCTTCTTCACACAAAAATGATGATATCCAGATTGAAGGTCAATAATTGAAAAATATTGAGCTTCATGAAGTTTGTCGAATAAATCATCAATGAGAGGAAGTGGTTACTGTTTTTTTTATTGTTATAGCATTTATATCCATGTATTCAATACACAACCTCATAGATCAATATTTCTTCATAACAAAAAAGATCGGGGCTCCCCATGGAGAAACACTAGGGTGAATAAATCTCTTATTACTCAATTCTTGTAGTTGTTTCATTAGATCCACTAATTACATAGATTCCATTTTATAAGGGATCTTTGATATGGTCCTTGAACCAAGAATTAAATCAATGGAAAACCCAATTTCTTGTTTTGGATGATGTTTAGGTAAAACCTCTAGAAACACATCAATATATTCCTGAACAATATGTATATTCTCCACTTAAAAATTCTTTTCCTCATCCATAATTATTTCATACTCATCATCCCCAATTGAATTTTGTAGAGCTACTGGGGGTTGATCTAGATAAGAATCAGATATTGATGTTTTTTCTCTAAAGATAAGGTGTCATTGTCATCATCGAGAATTGTATCCTCATTCTTATAAAAATAAATTTTTCACATTAAGATCTGAAATCCAATCCATACCAAGGAATATATCAAATTCAATCATTGGTAGGGAGATTAGGTCAGCATATGAATATCATTTATATGACTTAATATTGACTGATTCACAAAACATTATTACTATGATACTTCTCTAAGGATTTTTTACTAACAACTACCTTGTTAAATAAAATTGGAAATATCTATTTTTTTTGAAAATTGGGTGGATATGAAACAATTTTATGATCCAGAATCAAGTAAATCATTGGCTAAACTTGAGGAAACCGTTAAATTAACTACCACTACGTCTTTCGGGTCAATAAACATAGTAGTAGTGATTTCATAAGCATGACCATTATCCCATGGACTTTTCTGAGAAATGTATCTTTAACACATAGGAAATTCATTTAAATAATGCATATTTTATCAACCATTGTAGCATTCAACATTGATAGCCTCTTTCTTCACCTTACAATAATTGGCATGGTGGCCTTTTTCACCACAATTGTAACGAGCTCTCATTCCCTTCAGGAATGTACCGAGTTATTTCTTCCAACATTTACCATAGGATGTATATTCTTCTTTTCCTTTCTTCCCCTTACTTCCATTCAAAGAGTGTTCACCAATATCTTCTACTACATTTTTTCTTTAAAGTCGTAATAAATATAGAATTATTTTTCTGTCTTGATAGCAGATGAGACAATATCATCGTATGATAAGAAGGATCATGAGACTAAAGCTTTCTAGTGAAATGGTTTTAACACATCACAAGAATCGATCAATCTTACTCCTTGGGTTAGGTATATAATCTGCCGCATGCCTTGATATGTTTGTAAAGTTAGCCTCATACTTTTCGACATCCTTATCCTCCTTTTGCCTCATACATTGAAACTGACTTTCCATATCCGTTCAATGTTCACGAAGAAAGTTTTTTTTCAAAGAAAATATCTTTATTCTCCCTCCATTCCTTTTTCCATACTTCTTTATATGCCTTTGTTTTTTCAATTAGTGAATACATTGATCTGCATCTCCAGTGAGGTGATAAACTTCCCTGAAAACTTTTTCCCTTTCGCTAATCCCCACAGCATGATATATTTTCTCTAAGAAATTTATCCATTGCTCAACTTCTAATGGATTTGTACTCCCATTGAATGTTTGTGGTTGTTTTCTCATGATGTGGCCTCACATTGATCCTCCACGTTGTTGATCAGGGTGCTCCATGTCGGTTATGTTATTATTCATAACATGAGTACGTTGTCCCAGTATGGTGATAAGCTGATCAACACCCGTTTCATATCTAGCTCTACTATAATTATCGTTACTAGGACGGAAATTCGTACATGGATTATGTGCATTGATATAGTTTCAGTTACATCCACTAGGAGAAATTTCTATTCAATGACATACATTAGATTAGTTTATGAATTGGGATACATAATTAAAAAAGTGTAAAACACTTTACATTAATTGAACAAATTATTGATATAACCTATTAACAAAAAAAATTTTTTCTTTGAGGAATTATATAATTAGAAACCATTCGTAGTGGTTTGTAAAGATAATGAAAATTATCCTATGATTATCCCCTAGGAGTGTCTTAACCAAGAGTGTAGCAAGGCATTTTGTAGTTCACCAGTTCCCGTTTGAGACTAACAAGAAGAAATGTTTTTATGTTTAACCCCTAGATACATCAATTTCAATGTTGCCTCTACCTGCTCATATTTATACAGGGATGACTTTATTGAAAAACTCAAAAAATATTAACAATACCAAAATTCGAGGAAGTTCTTCTATATTAATCCTCAAATTATATCTTAGGGTAATGTTCTTTAATCAGAGTTTTTCGAAATCTTGCATCCAACATTTGTACTAAAATTACTCTGATACCAACTGTAGTTATCTGAACCTAGTTTCCCAGATTTGGTGCATTATTACATAACATTGACATGATACAATAAATCATGTCCCAAATGACCGATCGGTTTAGTATCCTTGGATGTACTGGATACATTCATATTTTTTAAATTACATCATGAAATAAAAACATCAACAACAAATTTTTATCATTTTTAAACACACTTATATTCTTAGCCTATCCTTGTAGTTCAACCATAAAATTAATCTTCACAACCTGGAAAAAATAAAACAATGAAAGGGGTGAGCTCAGATTCTCAGTAAAGATAACAAGATAACAGAAACTTTTATAAATAAGCATAAATATTTAAGAGAATGTATTAGACTAAAATAAAATCCTTCTGAGCATAAACATAAGAAAAATATGACAAATATAAAATCAAATAATTACATTTAATTATTCTCAGGGATATTCTACAAGTTGAATAATCAATGCAATATCAATAACCACATTCATAATGATGGAATTCATAATTCCAGACTTCATTACCACATAGTCAAGGCCATTTTCCATGACTACCAATAGTATTTTTTCAAGGACTTATGCCACGACACTAGTTTGTCTCATGAGACAAACGGTTGCATCTAAGAGCTATAGAGGGTTAAACCCACCACTCAATAAGTCTAATGCATTCCTCATATGAAAATGTTTAAACATAACATAAACATTCGTATTAAAAATAGAATACAAAATGTCAATACATTATCCATAATCCAAGAATGATGTAAAAATAACACATCCATAGTAAAACATATCACATAACCTTAAATAAAATATGGATGTTTTGTATCATAATATATAAACGTCAAACAAGCTTATAATCCATCAATGGATATTGATATAGATGAAATAAAAAAAAATTATGAGAAATATATCTTTCTATTTTGAAATCTTTTAAAAGACATATAATTTTAAATGAAAAAAATTATTTTGAAAATATTATTATATGTTTTTATTGGAATCTTTGACGATGATATAACTAAAAAAATATCCACACTGACCGTATAAGTAAAAAAAATACATTCTTACCTTAATTTTGTCGAAAAGGACATAATGTTCATTGTTTGGAAAATGATAGAATGATTTATTTCAAAACATTAATAGAAAACTGAGGGTCTAAATGAAATAAACACATAGTATAGTAAATTGTAAAAATGTTTTCAATTACATTTTTATGAAAGCACAGATGTGGATGATAAAGAGGTCACAGTAGATACTTACGTAAAAACATCCTCGGATAACAATGAGATTGTGGAATTAACCCTTACCTTGTACTTTTCCTTGGCCGAGGTTATATTAACCTCATTTATAATAGTTATATAATTGTTATGAAATTATTAAAGAACTATATACAATAATATGATATCATATATGATCCTCTAATATTGGTTTTTTAATAATATTTCAGTAGTATCATCGTTTCTCGTGTTAACTGATTAATTTTCATGTATATTGATGGTTACATAAGCCATGTTTGTTTTGGATATGATGTATTTTATTCATATAAAGAATTATATTTTGTTCATAATCATTATTTATAGTCATAAAATGAAATTTTTTCTTGAATGATTATGATGTGGAATGAATCTCATCGCGTTCATGGAGACGGTAATCCGTATGTACGCACGAGAGACAATTTCATTATATTGATGGTGATATTGGTTTTAATTGGATAGTATATCGTATATAATAAATCATTAACATTTTATATATATTATTTACATTAGTTATATTCGTTTTTATACCCCTCCAAATAAGGAAGTGTTTGAAAAACAAACTACACCGCGACCTAGAAGCGGTAAGCCGTATGCATGCACGTTTGGTGACATTGTCATTCATATGATGGATAGAATAATGAATATGGTTCTACCATTTTTTATAATGACATTAAATTATATATAATATACTTGAGTTATAATTTTATATTATAAACAACAACGAAAGAGGATGTGGAAAAGAAATGAACTTCAAAGAGGTGATGTAATATTTACATGTTCTCAGGTACTTTCTTTTGATTAGATAAAAAGGGATCAATATGATGGCTTTCATACCTAACTAATTCATCTAGGGTTAAGAGAGTAATGTTGGGAGGATATTCGGTCTAGGGTTGGATATGCCAAATGGCATTGGAAGTGTGAAATTAATAGAAGGGGATGTACACTTTAATAAGAGAGGTGAGTGTTAATTTAGGAAAAGCATAAAATATTATCTTATAATAATATAATTATCAGTTTATAATGGATAAAAATGATTTATTTTTAGGATAATTTAGGTATGTGTAAAAAACCACTCAACCAATAGGTTTTAGACAAATTTTTGTCAATATATTAACATTATCATTTAGATTAAACTCTTAGTTAAATAGTTTAACTTTGTCATGTATTCTTATATTTTTATAACAATTGGTTAATAATAAAACTATAAAATTCAATGGGACCTCAACTTGTTCATTAATAATATACCTATCATTATATAAGTTTTGTGGCAGAACCATTGACTTTTATCACTATTATATTATTTAATAATATAATATTTGTTATAAAAACTCATTTATGTCAATTTGGACATTTTTTAGTATTTGGTTTTTTTGAATGTCCTCACAACATGATTAATTTGAAAAAAATACATTTAATAAACACTAAAATATCATATTCACTTATATATTTATTGGATGTCATAAAAAGATTGAAATTTTATTTATTTTAATATTTATAATACCATTAATTTGATTCTTTCATTAATAAGGTAATTAATGCATCACCATTGTTTCATAAATAAATTTAATTATTTAAAGTCTAAAATTTATAAATAAAATAAAATTAAGTATTAAATTTTTTAATTATTATAATGAATATTTATAGCAGAATTTATATTATGTGTATCCCTATATTAAAAATTGTTTAGTTAATTAACACTGCATTTAACTAATTTAACTCTTCTTCAAATAAAATAATAATAAATTTCCTAATCAAATACTATTGGACCAAAGGGGATAATATTCTATTAATAAGGTTTTTTTGATCGAATTACACTTATCCAATAGAATTATGACACATTTCAGGGTAATTATGAAATCATTTTTACCCATAATTACCGTATTTTCTTTTAACCGTGGTAAATAAATGTTAAAAGATACTATTTACCAAAAATTATATTAATCATTTTGAACCACATTTTACATAAAGCTATTAACTATGTCTGTTGGTAAAAAGTCCCTCAAGGTATCATTGAAGCATTTTTGAGGTGATTGTGTTTATTGACAAAGTTGAAAACTGTGCTATGATTGTTGACAAAGCAAACCATGTCATACAAACTTGTTGAAAAAGTAGATTTCATAGTGGAATGTCGAGTTCAAGAGTTGTGGTCAAAAATCCATGTTTTATTCAAGAACATCATCAAAGTGATGGATGATCTAGAGGCAGTACAAAAAGAACAAATACAAGGTGGTGTCATTTTCCAGTGTTTGCCAAATTTTTGGGCCTGAAAATCGTCAAATGAAGAAAAGTGGTTTTTGGCAAAGGGACTTGCGCGTCGTGTTCTTCAATGCTTGGAAACTTGTACGCCATATTTTTTTCAAGATCAGATCATCAAAATGTGGCAAAGGGACAAGTGTCGCGCAAGTATTGGTGTTGTTGCACAAGTGACTTGCGCGCCCTGAAAGAGACTTGTGCTTTGATGCCTTGGACGTTTGAGAACTTGCACGCCTATTGTTTTACAAGATCATAAGATCAAAATATGGAAAATGATAGTAGTTCGTGCATGTTTTCAATTTGTTCTCACAAGTGACTTGTAGGAGAAGAGACCAGCGTGCCGAGATGTGCGCACCGAGGAGAGACTTGCGCGCTGTCGTGCAAGGGTGACCAAATGCCTATAAATACTGGACCACCACTCTTCATTCTTCACTGTAGTTCAACACGTTGATAAATCAAAGCTCCCTCCGTGTAGGTGTGGTGGTCGTGCAAGTGGTGTGTGGTCGCACTAGTGGAGTTGTGCTCCAATGGTAGAAGCTGCGCGCCGGTTGGTAGTTTCGCGCCAATATTGGTTTGGGTGTAAAAGGACGAGAGTTACGCAGGTTTGGAGTTTGGGAAGCTTGTGTCACGCAAGTGTCTGAGGAGGAATTGCGCGCAAGTTGTGACTTGCAGGCCGATACTTGCACGCTGAGATTGAATTGCATGCCAAGTAAGGTTTATTTCCAGCAATTATTTTTGGGCTGCGTGGAAGCCGGATGTTTTCCCGATACCTTCGGTGGGAGGAGAGATTTATCTATGAGTGAAAGGTGGGATTCGACAGAGCATCTACTTATAGAGGAAGATGCATTCCTCCATGGAAATGAAGAGACCTATAGGTCTATAAACTGTGAGGGTATCCTTTCCGATGCAATGAGAAAAGGAAGAGGAAAAAGGTGATTCTCTCCACCATCAGTGAGCCACAGAGAGAGAAAAAGGAAGTGACAATTGGGAAAGTAGTGAGCTGACCCTAAACCTTGTAAAGGCAGTGAGCCTGGGACAGAGTGACTATACCCAAACATTTTAATCCACCGCTAGTGAAGTTTAGTTGAATTTGGTATAACCGACAACTTGTCGGAGTATTCTCCTTGGATGTAGCCCAGTGCGGGTGAACCAAGTAAAAATCGTTGTGTCATGTCCATGCTTTACTTTCTGTTTACATTGTGAAACAGGAAAGATAGAGAAGAGTGTTTTTCTTAACAGTGAAACAAGATCAGAACGACCGTTAATTTTTAATTAGTCATACCCTGATTTACCCCCTCTCTCAGGGTATTTATCCTTGTGGACCTAATAGTGTCTATCGGATTTTTGAAATTAAACATGTATAAGAAGTAAAATTATGTTTTATGTAAATTTTCAAATGCTCCAAGGAGGTGGGTAAAAGATAGTAAAAAGTTCAATAAAATTTTTATATATCTAAACTTATTATAAAATGACTCCAATGAATTAAATTAAACTTATATAGGTATTATATAACTATTTTGATGAAAACAATTAATAAAATAAATAATTATTTAAATTAAAAGCCAGTTTTAACCAATAACGTCGTGTTTTTCACAATTCATCAAAAATTGAATGTTTTTCAAAAAATAACAAAAATTATCCATAAGCTAATTTTGATATTCAGAATTCAATAATGAAGTTAATTTTGAAAAATAAAATTTATAAAATCTCAAAAAGTGAGTATTACTATTCATAATGTCTACTATGATGGGTCGCGGTGTGTTAGAATCTCAAAGTTGCGAACAATTAAAGCTATTTCATTATTCAAAGGGAAACATACCATTGAATCATAGGGTGTTTAATTAATAAAATTTTACAATAGGTTGTTTTTGGGGATTATTGAAATGGGAAAAGTATCTCATATAGATGAATTTTTCATTTGGTTGACGAGATATTTATGTTATAAATTAAGAAAACCCAACTTAGGTATATTTTTCATTGTGAAATAAATGTTTCCTCCTGAAACTAACCCTCAATAATTTATGGAAATGAGGTTTCTAAAATGTTTGAAATATGATGACCACATAGGGTGTATTTTTTAATAACTGATGTCTGTAAATGAATGAGGGATCTGTATGGGTATTATCCAAAAATCAGAAAGAAATACTACATGAATCGAGGGCTACCATTTATGTTAATTTATCTTTGAGTGAAGGATAAAAGATTCACTATTTTAATGGTATTGTGGACAAGAATATATCATCATATTAATACATGAATGTCAAATATTATAATCTATAATATGGGGGATTCTAAATATGAATTGTGATATTGGAAGAAATAGTCACTGAGGAATATTGAGATAGTAGAGGGCTCCTTAAATGAATAATTTTCCAATAGTAGATAAGAATTTTTTTGTGGGGGACTTATGGAGATCCAACTAGGTAATAATGTTCATAATAAAAAAATTTATCCTTAAAAAATAACCATCCATTAACATTAAAAATAGAGGTTTTTTGAGATTCATAATTCCCAAAACAAAGTGTTTGGTTTGTAAAATGGTTGTGTCTAAATATGAAAGGATTATTTCATGTCAAATTATAACAAGAATTTTTTGAAATATTTCCCTTACATTGGACTGTACAATATATTGAACGGAATGACCTTCCGTTCATTCATTACATTTGGACTAAAGATATATGGATTGGGAATCACTATGTATCTATTCATAACAACTATCATGCTCTACATTATTCTAGTAAGGATCCCTGTGAAGGTATGACCCATGAAAAATGAAGGGAAATTTTATCATTTGTTGCAGCTTGACATTGGAATAGAGACTCGGGTGCCGATACATATCTTTTAATTGAGTTAATAAATCCATAAATTGGTTTGGAATGGCTCCCCCCATGCGTTGATCAAATTAAAATGAGGGAAAATTAGAATCATTCTTTTGAATATGGGTTAATGAGTGGGGTGAGTTACATATTAGATAATCCTATGAAGATATATCGCATGTATAAAAATGTGGGTAAATTGTGTATTATTGTGGGGGTCAGCCCATGATATAAAATCATGGTGTCACTACTTATCTTTTCAAAGAGTGAATGATGCCACATAAAGTTCTAGAGTAGCAATCCTTAGAAGCATGTATAATGCATAAATAATAAAAGGGGGAGAATGTTTATCTTATGGATGTACCCAAAATTGATGGTTCTAGTATCACTACATACCCTATGATAATTTAAATAAATCAATAAGTAGTTCATATAAATAGTTTCATTTATTGTCTTGTGATTAGGAAATCAACCACAGTGTTTATCTTAATGAAGTATGTTTGACATAGGGTCTTTCAGTTTTATGTCATATAGATAGAAAAATATGTCATTGAAATGATGACTATTCAAAGGATCATCTTTCCTTGATGTTCTGACAAGACGATGAAGTGTGGAGGATGAAAAGGTAAACCATTAATCCCAATGTTTTTCAGATCCAGATAATTAATATCTCAAAAATTTTAATTAGGCTTATGGAGATAAGAGATGTCTCTCTTGGGAAAATATTCACATTGGATGATAGGTTGTTTGTGTGGGTTAATTTTTCCATGCCAATTGAGAAATATAATGTATAGACAAGAAAATATGTCCTTAGGACACCGAATCATCATTATTGATGACCATAGAAAGATGTTAGTGATACAAAATTTCATGAGACACATAGTAAGATAAATTAATGAAATGTTTATAAATATGTAACAAGCATACAGGTTGCTATTTTATATAGTGTGTGAGGTTCCTTACATATATTTGAATTATATATTGTGAAATTTTTCATTCCTTAGTAGATCATTGAATTTGGAAGCCAAATTTGTTAACTCATATATTGGTATTTTTTATATACATGTGACTGTAGTTATTTTTTTCATTACCTAGTTTGTTGTACTAAGACAGAAGGTATTAGTGTCACTATGTATCTCACCAAAATGGGAATCAAGTCACATGTAGATCATGATATACGGTGATGTTTAATTTCATTCGGAAACGCGATTAGATATGTAGTTTAGGATAATTATGTAATGATGTAGTTACCTTGACATGAATTGATATATTATTGAAGGTTATAATGTTAGAGGTATATGTATCAATATGTATCGTTAATTTGATAGAATCAAGACAAACATAGTTCTCAAACTATTTTCAACCTCACATTTTGTCATCCTAAGGTATGGAATTATGATGTTACTTTTAATATATTGAGACCTGGACTTGAATAAACCATATGTGAATTGATTTTCCTTTATCATTCAAGGAATACCATAAAAAACACCTAATCCCATGTGGTCTATTTATAGTGTGAGAAAAAAGGATTGGTAATGGATTATATATCTATATTATGTTGGAAAATAGATTAATTATTGGGAAAATATTATTTTTTGGTTTATGTGCTGGGATAATATATCTAGGATTTACATTGTATCTCATTAGAGTGGGAATAATGACATCTGTAGTTCTAAAAGTATCTCCTTATAGAGGATTTACCCATACACGTAGAAAGAGGGGAAAATTTTATATTTAATGTTTTTATTATTTTGGATGCACCTGGGATTGGTGATCTGATTTTCAATAAGTATCTCACATATACAGTATTCATGCAATTCATAGTTTCTATGAAATTGTTTATTTTTGTTTCATAATATAGGGATGTTCAGAACACATTTTAACATCATGTTGTATGTACGTAGGTCACTATATTTTGAAGGAATCTGTTATTGGGACTCGACCAAATATTATAGGTCATTACCTCACTATGTATTCAATGATGATAGGAATCAATAAACACATAGATCTCAATAATAAGACTCCCTAAGAAGATATGACTCTCACGTGGTAAATAGGACATTCCATCTTTCTTATAATTTTTTTTACTTAGTGTGAATGGAATCTAGTGTGATATGGTGATTCATGTGTTGTTTAACGCCATGTGCTATAGACTATGATGTCTTATAGATATCTTAATTATGACATTGTAAACTACAAAGGAACATAATCTTAATGTGAAAGGTGGCCATAAGAACAAATGCTGGTAAAAATTTATGGTTGGGCATAGTGAAGGAGGTCTAGCAGTGACTATATATTCTATGATGATAGGAATAAATTCATATCTATATACCACAAAGGTGCAGAGTAGCGCTCCAAAATTTATTAATAAAAAAGTAAAAGACTAGCAGTTAATTACACGAGTAGTTATTGAATATGGAATGTTATATGGGTGATGTTGAGGGTAATGTCAATCATGGTGAGGAAAATTAAGTGTTGTTTTGTTTAACATCATAAAGCTATGATGATGGTGTGATGTTGTTTTCTTCATGTGACATAGAAATTGATTTCCTTTAGTCTACTGTCATTTATCACACACCAACTATGTAGTTTTTCATCATACAGATGGAATGATGTACAATGTAGATTAATGTCATGTGATCAGGATTATTTTACAAGGAATTTTAATGTAATGAGTTAAGGATGTATCTATGTTTCTTATCATCATGAAACCACAAAAAAATATGTGTAGTTCAACATCATGTGCTAATCACATCAGCCGTGCAATTTAATATCATGCGATAAGAATATTTTGCCATGTATTTTATCATCATGTAATTGGGACGAATAACTATGTTATTACAAAAAAAAATTGTCAATAACCTCATATTGGTTGGATATGTGGAATGTTTTCAATCCATAATAATTATAAAATAATATCCAATTGTTTAGACATTTTTTTTGGTATATGGTCCAACACATTTTTGTACCAACATCAGATGTTTCATTCCTAGTATCATCAGATTCTGGTAGAACAATACCATATCTCATTTAAGGTGTGATTTAAGAAGAACCCTTTTATTGAAGGATCATGTGATCCATGTTTGGTGGACATCCAAATAATTTAATGTGACTAATAAATTCTCATCCAGCTGGTCCAATTCATCAAGTGTTTGATGGGATTTCATGACTATATATAATTGTTCCCATTTGAAACACGGAGTAGGGGAAATAAAACGTTGATGGGTAGAAACACCACAATCCTTTATAGTAATGAGAATAGTGTCTCCTTTGTGGTAATGATATTCATATTCCAGTAAGACATAATATAATGAATTATCATTTCCAGTAAAGAGTGTTTATCATTATCTATAATATTCTACATTATTTTTGGTAGGTTTATGTGGAAGAACTATATATATCAGTTAGACATCCTATGATATATTAATGAATGGTTGGAATTGATTAATACACCTAATATATATATTATCCAATTCATCATAATAGAAATTGGTTTCTTTATCAATAATTATTATTTGAGGGAAAAAATATAGTTATTAGTTATTCTTCTAAAATGTTGATGATGTTCATTGCCATAAAAAAATATAAGAGCTATAGAGTCGGTTGACCTAGAGAAGAAGTCGATTGTAATTAGGATGTACTTGTGAAAATTGGTTTTAGTGGGAGGATATTTCTCATTAAATACATTTCCTATATAGAAATGAAAAGAGTATTTTTCTATGTGTACAAAATCTGGGGGTTGGTGAATGAAGTTGGCATGAACCTATACGGAATAATTTTTTTTGATAAATTTAGTGTAGTCATGTGTTATAGTTGGACAATAGTACAGAAGAATTTGAATTTGATGGGAGCAACTGAGTATTGAATGGTGGGGGCTTCAAGCACTAGAGTTCTTATCCATCATGACAATAATTGTTTTTATCAATAAATTCACCAAATAAAAACAACATTATGGATCCACTTATTGATTTTTTATATTATTATTGAGGTTGTTATATAGAAAAAAAATAATTTATCATATTCAAATTTTCTAGTTATGGTATTTTTTCAATTGGATTTCTCCATTTGGAAGGAATCCCACAATGTTCGTCATTTATCTATTGGTAGGGACTTATGGTTTAGGTAAGAGACTATCATCATTGACCTCTTCCTTGTAGAATTAAAATAATGGTGATACTATCTAGTGGTGAGGAATTTTGATGAATTTCTCATCTCTGTATGGATCTATAAGAGTTGTGGAACCATTTCCACAGATGTTAGTCTGGGAATTTGTTTACTGAGGGATGTGAGTTAATTTCATATCTAATTGAATTCTTCCAATAGTCCTAAGTAATTTATTATCTGGGATATTTAGTCCTCCTTTTTTATGTGAAAATCATAATTTATTTGGTTAATGAATATTTTAGAATCACCAATTATCTTCATGATATCCCATTTTACATTTGTGATAGATCTAGCCCTTTAGTGAGTGCATAATATATTTATTCATTGTTTATACACTCATCCAATAACAAAAAACATTAAGGTAGGACTAACTTCATTAGAAAAATGATCACAACACTCATCTCTACTTCTTATTGAGATTATGGTCTTCAATCCTCCTCCGTGACAGTGTTAATGATGAACCATTGAAATTAAATATCCAATATTTGGGGTCCCTCTTAAATAGGAAATATTTATTCATTAGGTAATCTGGTATCCAATGAGGTCATTTGATCCTAGGAGTTCTCTTCTAGATTGTCTTCCCATTATTGGCCATTCACCACTTCCTAAGGAACAAACTAAAGGAATAAATACTATAGGATGATTTCCCACCATGTTAGATACATAGTCTACATTGGATAGATGAAAATTTCATTGAGTTGGTTTCTACACGAAACTATTTATACATCATGAAGATATAGGTAACACCTCATTTTTTGAACTGTAATTTTTAGAACCATGCATCTCTTATCAACATATTCATAACAAATACCAACATCGATCATTGTTTAGTTTAGGTAATATAAGATAATTCTTGTATCTATCATCATTATTTTGTTTGAGAAAGTCACTTAGTTATTTATCTAACTATAATAGGTAGCTTCAGCACTTGCAGGATCAAGATGTATTTCGTACGGTCATCGAATCCTTACAAAAAATCACCAGTCCACTAATATGTAACTCCTTTCATCTTTAACCAGATGGTGTGAAAAATTTTTATTACATTTTCTCCTATAAATCATAATTTAGATTCCATGTTTTCGTGACGACTGGTAATATATTTTAGGTTTTATGGATGCGACAAGTTAAATATGGACATGATATTCTTAGGGTTGAAATCTATTCCACAATTTCAAAAGAAGAATTTAGTAAAATTCCATACGGTCATTCCTAAAGAACATTTCAAGGGGTTCATTTAAAATTTGTGTTGTCACAATTTTTTGAATACGGATTTATGATATTCATGGTGGTTGGAGCACTACTGATACTTAACTAAAAAATCATCAATATAGAATTAGACGAAATATCCTAGGATGGGTATGAATATGTTAGTCGTGGTATGTTGATATGTTTCATTGAAATTCATCAAAACAATGGGAATTAATCATTATAAAATAACTCAATGGGAGTCCTGAATGAGGTGTATTATTCATCTTATTGGGCCATTCAAATTTTATATCATCCTAAATAGATACCCAAGAATGAGAGGTCCTGATATCTATCTATTTCATCGATGCGTAACTTTTTGATCACGAATAAAAAATCATTATTCATGTATTTTCGGTTGTGATCTATATTTTTGATGAAGACACTGATTTTCATGTTCTTATTTTTCATAGAGACAATATTTTAAATCCATTCCAGATATTAGACCTTCTGTATGATGATGGATTTGATGATCAATTAATCTTAGGATTTAAATTTGTAGTGTGTTTCGGTTTCATCCTTTTGTATTACTATTTATAGCCTAGGTGGTCCTTTAGAAGGAATAGGTTAGGAGTGTTGACTAATTTATTGAATCCCAACAATTTTTTCTCATTCTAGTAAAACACATTTCATAGGTGATTCGGGAAAGAGGTATTTACCACTTTCTCTTAAGAATATGTGGACATAATGATCAAAATGGGTCATTGGTATACTTCTCTACCAATATATATTTCTATGAGTTCATAAATAGCTGTATAGAAAACCACCTCAAATAATGGAAGGTATTCCCTAAGATTCTCCACCTCCACATCTTTCACCTCTTAATCTTCTATTTATTCCAAAGGGGAGAAATTAGTTGGGTAATATCTCCCAAGCATGGAGATTAGACATTGTCTTGATAGATAAAAGATGACATGTCATCATTCGATCCAGATGAAAATGTGGTATTTCAATGAATATTTGGAGAGGATGGAGGAAGGGTGTCTTAATCCTTCATGGGTGATGTTAAAATCTCTTCAACCTCAGTTGTTAATGATGAGACTTAATTTATGGGAATTCATTGATATCTAGGTATGGAATGAATAAAAATTAATCCTTCCCTTAATCATCGCAAGGGGAGTTAGAAACTCTTCAAAACTACTCGAATATGTAGTCATGAATGAAACAAGTAGAACTGATGACTATAACTATGAATTAGGGCTCATAAATTTGATAACTTGTATTCTTTGATATGATGATGGAAGGGATTGGGTGGGATTAATTCAATACCATTCAGGGAAGTGACCCAAGAAACACTATCAACACAGTTTTATTTTCCATACCTCAGATAGAACCATACATAAATATAATGTGACAATTAGGATTCAAATGGGGCATTATCCACATTCCATGTCCTGAATTATCCATTACTATAATATTTTATTTATTGAGGGTATGATGAGGGAATTGTTTAATTTAAATTCAATGAGGGCCTTACTAGAAAGTCATTCACGGATATGTAATACTAAGAATCTATATATTATGATTCAAATATGTGGTCTCCAATTTGATACATGAGCATGATTTGTCTTGGGGGACTTTTATTTCATTTTTCATATCATTATATTGTATGAGTGTATGGTTCTAGTTCTTCTTCACTGTGGCTCCACAAGAAAGGTGTCTATATTGTAATGATATTAACACTACATCTACTATAAATGAGATAATTGCATGTCATTTTATAGGATTTTTCTTCATCCGATTGAGATTATTAGTGGAAACATTGGATTCAATCAACAAGATTATTAGTAAATCCTCAATGAATGCATCCATATAGTCATTTGACTACATCTAGGAATCGAGTACTAATTGGTTTTCTGGCACTAAGGCTAATTACATTTGTATGCCATTTTTTAATCAAAAGGAATATGGTTCTCTGTGTGGGTGTGATATTTCATTTTAGATTATGGGGTTGGAGTTTTTGATGTAGATCGATCAACCCTCAAAATAGAAGTTTGAGTATCTTTTGTCTTACTAGTGTTAAGCGGAGATGATGAGGGTGATTGGAAAAAATTTTCCACCCTATTTGATTTTCTAAAGTAATCGGGTTAGTATGGGTTCTATAAAATGTAAGTGGATATTCCTAGTCCAATTGGTCAAACTTTAGGTATATTCGCTATGTTTTTCTGAAACATATACAAGATTTGTGGGGACACAATATGAATTATGGTTCCCCACACGATAAAACATTCCTCAGAATAATTGAATTTGATATCCTCTTTCAATTATATAGAAATTAGGTGTGGTGAACATAGGTTCACTATAAAGACCCAAAGCATTACGTACATGGGCATTACATTACTTTTGCGGAATACTTAATACATGAAAAAATAGACTCCCAAAGATCGTATTAGTATAGTGTCTTTGTAAACTCGGAACGTAATCTTCTAATCAGGTGAATGATCTTCGAAATCACCCATAAAGATCATCCCCTTTTGGGTTTCTTACCTAAAAACTTTCTTTATATCCTAGGGAAAATAAAACATAAAAATGGTGAGCTCAAATGCTTAGTACGGGTAAATGTAGAGAACATAAAGCAATCTATAAACATTTGAATGCAAAAACATGAACATAAAATCTAAACATCAAAATCATGAGAAAAGACATAAATCTTGGAATTAATTAAGGAATATTTAATAAAGGAACATCAAAAATAGCATGGGAAAAAACATGTGATTTTGGAAACCATTAATCACATGATAATATTTCCATAGAATCCATGGCATTGCTGCCAAGTCCATCTTAGTGGACAAAGTCCCTTTCTGAATCGAGTTCAATCCTCGTTTCAGTCCGGTATTACTAAACCGGATTAACTTACCGTTCCAGCCATGTCTATCTCATGAGATATAAATCTTTACCCAATTCATTGGAGGGAGATATAGGTCCCACCCATCTCATAATGATATCATTCTTACGTGTGCCACAACATAAACATAAATCATTCATCATAACCCAATGAATAAAATGGGTTTCATAAACATAATTATAATAACATAATCCATATAAAACAAATTGATATAATTTAATAATAAGAAAAGTGAAACCATGTAAATAATAGAGACATTATACTTGAAACATACACATATGAAATAATGTCATCTTAGATGGAAATTGGTTTCGATAAAACCCTTGAAATTAATTCTTGAGGAAAATATCCTTTCTTTTCAAAATAATTTTCTTTTCGCAAAATGCCATGTAATTTTAAAAGAAAATGATTTTGTTGAAAATAATAATGAAATCTTGTAGAGGAATCTTTATGAATATTAGGAATTATGAAACCGTAAAAATCCGTTCATGTCGTATAAGTTAAAAAACATTCTCCTCGTACTTTTGTCGGAAAAGTCCAAAAGTACATCATATGGTAAACAAAATAAAGATTCCTTCCATTCATCGTAGTAAAAAAATGGGGTAAAATTACATTAATCAAAAATTTAAGAATAGTAAAAATTTTATGAAAACATTTTGAGAAATCATGGACATGGATGATAAAAATAACCCCAGTAAATAGTTACAAATAAACAATCTCGGATAAGAATGAGATTGTAATATTTATCCCTTACCTTATGTCTGATATGTTTCGTATGTATCCAAAACACCAGTATAATGATTCAAATAATTTCAAGGACTTATTACAGAGTAATATTCATTGTTATGATTTCATATACAGTTCACTTATGACGTTATATTACCCGTTCTTTTGAAAATTCGATGTAAAAGCAGTGATTTGGGTAAAATCGTTTCATTTATTGTACGTGTTTTGACTTATTGTTCTTTATATTATTACTTATATCCTGATTTACTTAATTCTAGAATGTAAAACATCATTTATATATAATATATATTCATCATATACATATATATATATGATAGATCGATTAATGGAATGAAATACACCGTTCATAAAGACGGTAGGTTGTACGTACGCATGATCGTTGTTTTCGTTTTTCTTATTGAATTGAATGGAATTAAGTAGATGACATACAAATATATATACATAAATCCAGTATCATTATTATGTCATATATTTAATTATTATTCATTATATATACTTTATAATCATTCATGAATGGTTAACATGGAGAATGAATCTCATCGCGTTGTGGAGACGGTAGTCCGTACGTACGCACGAGCGATGATATCATTATCATGATCGTGGAATTGTATTGAATTTTATGTATAACATTTCAGAATCAACATCACTTTACAATAATCATATATAGTTATTTATTTACACCATTATACCCATCAATGTAAGGTGGTGGTCGAAAAAAGATTACACCACGACGTGGAGATGGTATTCCGTACGTACGCACGCGCGATGATTTCGTTTTCCGTAGGATGGATAGAAGGATAAATAAGGTTTTTTCATATTCATAATAACATATCATTATATAATTAATACTGATTTTATTACTTTATAATGAGACAACTAAAGAAGAAGAAGTAGAAGAAGAAAGAAACTTGAGAAAATCGGAAGAAGAGATTACCTCTTCTTCGACACACCTCTTTTAAGCATCCACTAAAAGAAGTAGATTTGGTCTTTTGAAAAGACCAGAACCTCCAGAATGTTTCTAGGGAAGTGGAGAAGATAAATGGGCAGGGTTTGGCTGAGCTTCAAGGCTCAAAAGTGTGTGAAGGGAAGAGGGAAGGGGTGCCCTTTTTATAAGGGGGGAGAGGGGCACCTTTGGAAAAACATAAAATATTATTGTATAATAAAGTAATATTCGGTTTATAATTGTTCCAAATTTATTTATATCAAAGATAAGGTGGGAATTGGTCGAAATATTCTCAACCAATATATTTTGGACAAGTTTAGGTTACTATTTCAACCTTGTCTTTTAGATTTAACTCTAAGTTAACTAATTTGACTTTTACCGTGTCTTCTTGTTTTCATAACTATATGGTTAATAAACTTACTATAACAGGCCAAAATAACCCCAAGTGGTTTATTATTAATATAAATATCCTCATCTATGTTATTTGGACGATCCTGGTATTTTTATGAATAAAATAAAAAATTTTAATTTAATATTTATTTTAAAAACTATTTAATGTGAATTTTGACACTATTTGGTACTTGATTTTTTAGAAAATCATAATAGAATTATTATTTCAAAAAATTTAAATTAAATAAATACTAACATGACATATTAACCTATAAAATTATTTTAATTCATAAAAATACTAAAATTACATTTATTTGGGTATTTATAACATCAATTATGTTAATATTTCATTAATAAGGTAATTACTGCATCATCATTATGTCATAAATAACATAAATTATTTAATGTCTTAAAATTATAAATAAAATACCATTAGTAAGTAAATATTTATATCTTTCCAATGAATATTTATAGTCTAATTTATCTTATGTATAGCCCAATATTTAAAAGGTTTTACTTATTAAAGTTTGATTTTAACTATTTTAACTATTTTTTAAATAAAATAATAATAAATGTCTTAATCTAATCCAAATGGACCTAAATGATAATATTATATTAATATTGTTGTTTTTGGTCGAATTATACTTATCAAATATAATTAGTACATGTTTTAGGGTAATAATAATATCATTTTTACCCTTAATTTCCCTATTTAATTTTAACCATGGGAAATAAATGTAAAAAAGTTACTATTGACCAAAAATTATTTTTATCTTATTGAACCAAATTTTACTCTTTGATATTAACCGTGTCTCTCGAATTTTAAAAATTCCACTCACAGAAGTGGTAAAATTATGTTTTATGTATGATTGCAAAAAGCTCCTAGGAGATAGGTAAAAGACGGTAAAAGTTCAATAAAATTTTTATATATCCAAAATTTTTATAAAATGACTTCAATGAATTACAATGAACATATATAAACATTATATATAAATTTTACCCTTAAATAAATTTAAATACAATAAATAATTATTTAAATAAAAAATCAGTTTTTAAATAGTAACCAAGTGTTTTCAATATTCATAAAAAATTTAATGTTTTCAAAAAAATACAAAAAATTCACCTTAGGATAATTTTGATATTCGGAATCCAAAAATGAAGTCCATTTTGAATGATAAAATTTATAAAATATTATAAAGTGGATATTACTATTCGTAATGGCTAGTTTATATAACATGTAAATACCTGTAAAATTCAAGTGAAATTTTTTCTTAACTTTCTTTGGAATTTTACAAGAACGCGGTTTCTGACGGTGCCTGATCCCGAGGCCCGGTGTGCCCAGAATTAATTTACGAAGTTTGGCTCGGGTACATTCAGTGAACGAGCGAGCGGGAATTTCTATCTTTTGAACCAGTGCTCGGAATTGAAATCTAATTGCACCGATGAACTCGCAGTGCCGATAATCGCAGAGGAACACCTGTTCCGGTGTTGCTTTTTCACGAGAGTCGATGATAAAAATTGTGGAAGTTTATTTATAATTAATCTACAATTTTTATTATTTTTACTCTAAGTGTTTAGTTCTTAATGGGAGTTGGGTAACCACCCAACCTCCTTTGGGAGGTTATGAGGGTGGTGGGGCCCACAGGAACCACACCCCTTCATATCATCTAAACCCCCCACAACTCCCACTTTAGTGTTGACAACTTGTTTAATTAATGAGGTGAGTTAAGTGTGGTTTAATTGAATTTCAATCTTTTGAAATTCTTGCCAACACTTTGAATTTAATTAATTAAACCAACTTAATTAATTATTTTGAGTGTTTGATTTCTTTTGAAATCATTTTTCCAACATTAAAATGAGAGATTCTATTATTCTCTTTGGGTTGGCATAAACTTTGTGGGGAGAAATAAGGAGAGGAGAAGAACTTTTGGAAGACCTTCAACCTCTCGAAATAGAACGTTCCACGTCTCCGAAGAACGTGAAGCAACACCTTCTACCTTCTTCAACCGGAGCAAGGAAGGGAAGCACCACTTCCCACAAAGTATTCTGAGAGTGTCGACTCGACTCGACTCGACTTCACCGAGCGCTTCTTCCACCAACATTGAAGGAACGATGCCGTTTCCGCGACGCCCGACGTGCGACATCTTTTATCATGTTGGGGTTTATTTTATTATTCTTTTGTTCTTGATTTATACCCGTGATTTTATTTCTTCGTGAAATTTGTCCAATTGTTAGCCAATAACGCGAGGGGGCCGGACCGCAAGAACACGGCCGACCCTCCTCCTTTTTCATGTTGTTTCTGTTGTGGATTGAAATGGGTGTGGCGCGGTGTCGGCGTACTGCGCAGGATCATACGGCAAGAAACGTGTGGCGCCGTCGCGCCGCGTCGTGAAATAATGCAAGGACGCGACGCCGTCGCGCCGCGTCGAAGAAAGTCGAAGACACCGCGGCCGAAGCGGGGCCGCGGTGGAAGGGCGAGACGCCATCGCGCCGCGCCGAAAGACAAGTGTCACGACCAGTTTCGGGCCGCGGCGGAGCAAGATGACCAGCGGCCGGCACCAGGCCGCCGGTGTCGGTGAAGGAAGGACCGGCCGTCGCCGGTCCTTGCTGGCGGAACCGGCTGGCCAGTGCGGGCTGGCCGGGTAGTGGAGATCGGGGAATATAATTCCCTCGGTCGGGTCTTCATGCGGCCCCAATTATGGGGCCGCGGTTACGAGAGTCGGGAGGCGCAGCGCCCCCCCCCCCCTGCGAGCCACAACGGCTCGGCCAAACGGCTGAGCCAGCTGGCGCCGGCGCACCGGACCGCCGGCGCGCGGGTCGTCGGGCCGCCGCACCGCCGCGCAGCCGCGCCACCGGGCCGTGTCGGGCCGGGCCGGTCCGCGCAGGTCCGGGTCGACCCGGATCCGGGTCGGGTCGACCGGGATCGGGCCGACCTAGGGGGTCTCGGGCCGGGTCAGTCCGGGCCCAAAACCCCGGTTTTCGGACAACTTTCGGCCAAATGCCCATATCTTGAGCTGTAGACCTCCGAAAGACGCGCCGCCAGCAGCAACGCGATCCTTAGATCGAGACGGTCCTTTCGATATATCACACACAAGGTTTCGGATTACTTTGAGTTCGGTCGGGTTGGTTCGTACACGAAACCAACCGGGCCCTCGGAGCGGAAATGCTCATATCTTGAGTTCCGGATGTCCGATTGACGTGCCGTCGACTTTGATGGATTCCTCTAAGTGAGACAGATCTTTTGGCTTACTCCGATCAAGGTTTGGATGTCGTCGGAGTGCGGTCGGTTTGGTTCGCTCACGAAACCAACAGGGCCCCTGGAACGAAGAAGCCAATAACTTCCAGACCGGGCGTCCGTTTGACGTGCCGTCTGTTGTGTTGCGTTCCTATTGATGATACACTTTTGGCATCCTCCGCCTGAGTTTTGGATGTAGTTGGATAGTGGCCGGGTTGGATCGCACCGAAATCCAACCAGGCCCATGGAACGGAAAGGCTGATATCTTTCTGACCGGACGTCCGTTTGACGAACTGTCAGTAGCGTTGTTGATCACGATGAGAAACGGTCCCTAGGAGTATACCCTATGGGAGTTCGGGATACAGTTGAGATATGGCTGGGTTGGATTGCTCACGAAACCAACCGGGCCCCTGAGACGAAAGGGCTAGTAACTCACAGATCGGGCGTCCGATTGACGCGTCGTCTGTTGCGTTGAGACCCCTATGACGAGGCGGTCCATTGAGATACTTCTTCGTGGGACTTTGAGATATTTGTAGTATCGACCTGTAGCTCGTGGAGTGGACCCTCTCAGTGACGAGCGTGCGGGGTACGGAGACCGTGTAGCTGGCTGAGACCTGACGACTGCTTGACTGACTTGACTTGGAGTGAGTCAACTAGCCCAGTGGACAGAGCACTACTTTCTGAGGTGCAGACCCATGGCGGACGGAGCACTACCTGTGTGACAGTGCAGACCCGCAATACTCGTCCGGAGAGAACCTCAGCAGGCTACTAGGGGGTGTGCACTACTGTGTTTGGGTGACATACCTCGGCGGGAAGCACTACTATGTCTGGGTGGCTGACCCGCGGTACTCGACAGGAGGAGTACTTCAGCAGTCTTAGGTTAGTGAGAAGTACCTCGGAGTCATGACAGGACCACTGTACACTCCAGAGACGGAGCTATTTAGCAGTTACGGTTTCGATAATGAAAATCCTGGTTTGAGCTGAGACTTTTAACCTTTGTGTTTACCTCATGATTGAGATGGGTCACTTGATAACTTAGGTATATGTATAGGCATATACCTGGGAAGTGGTTATCCGTTGATTTCATGATCCTTGTGTTTCCTCATGATTGAGATGGGTTACTTGATAACTTAGTTATATGTATGGGCATATACCTATGTAGAGGTTATCTATTGAGATCTTCTTTGTGGTTATCCTTGTTGGTTTAGTGAGACCTTGAGGGTCTCGGGGTCCCTACTGAGTATCGTTATACTCACCCCTACACGGGCTATGCCCGCACCTCGTTGTGTTGGTTGCAGACGACGGGCAGTGCTGACGGAGGTCGAGTGTTCGAGGACTGGACGGTACCCGGAGGTGGACTACACGACGAGTCAGTACCCGGAGGTGGACTACACGACAAGACGACTCACAGAGGAGGTTGACGGACGAGAGCGTGGAGGAGGCTATATGTACCTACCCTTCAGGAAGGATCCGTGGTGGACGACCAGGAGATGCGCTATCTGTACCTACCCTTCAGGTAGGACCCGAGGAGGACGACCCAGGAGCTGCTTCCTTCTTCCAGCTGTTTGTCTTTTTGCTGTTGTACCTTGTTCAGTTGTATTTGTACTTTCTTTTGGGTTTGTATTCTGGCCCTTTTACTTTTCAGCATTTCTTTTGTACTTAGTGTTTTGCTTCCGCTTGTACTCTGTGGTGCTTGTTTTCTTTTATTAATGCAATGCCTTCCAAGTTATCGGGATTTTACACCTTTGGTGCTAGTCGCCATCCCCTGGCCTATGGAAGGAGGGCTTGGGGTAGTCACGGCACGGGCCCCGAGGACGGGTCGTGACAAATTGGTATCAAAGGAGTAGGTTCTACCACAAAACATATAACTCTGATATTTTATTTCTGTTAAGCAATAGTGTTAAGGGTACCGAGTGTGGTCTTCAGTTCAGGGAGTCCAGTGTTGGTGCGGGCGGCCGACGTATCCATACACCAGGACCCTCACAACTGATTTCCGACATTGTGAACGAAAACACTGATTGTGTGTGTGTTTTCAAAGGTTTCCCCTTAAAACAGCTCAAACCAGGTCAGCTCACCAGGTATAATCGTTTGACCGTGTTACGTTGTTTCTTTCAGGATGCCTTTTCTCGGAAGACCAGCTAGAGCCCAGAGGGATGTGCGTGCTGACAGCCTGTCGAGTGAAGAGGCTTCGGTATAGAGCCCTCTTGCAGTTGAGGCACCAGCGGAGGCACCAGCGATACTACCATATGTTGGGCCACCGATTCCACCAGCCCCAGCAGTAGGCGATGCAGGCTACTTGAGTGCGCTGCACGAGTTCCAGCGCCAGAGGCCACCCAGGTTCTGGGGAGAGACGGACCCGCAGGCGGCTGAGGTTTGGCTGGAGGCTGTGGTGAGAGTCTTCAGGCTAATGGGGACGTCGGCAGACTTCATGGTGATCTTTGCTGCCAACCTCCTTTAGGCAGCAGCAGGCATGTGGTGGAGCCACTTGTTCCTGTTTTGCGACGGGATGACCTTGGCATGGGAAGACTTCGATACATTCTTCAGGGTGGAGTTTGTGCCAGTATCTCTACACCCCAAGCGTGTACATGAGCTTCTTCCTTTTCCGCTGGGTTTTCGATTAGTTGCCGAGTCATCTGTGGGCAGTAGACAGATGATGCAGAGGTGCAGGAGGACCAGACCAGCAGTTGGACGATCTTGGGTTTTAGGACCGGTGGTGCGGGGCACCCGAGGTGGGAATAGAGCTAGGCATGCCAGAAGCAGGTTGTGTTACTCATGCGGTAGAAAGGGTCACCTGGCACGTGACATACCGAATCCTTGTACGGTTGACCAGTAGGTGTTGGAGGAGCCACTGAGACAGAAGCAGCGACCGGTGCTTGAGCAACAGCCGAGTAGTGGACAAGGCAGTAGAGCTCCGAGAGCAGGTGGGAAGGAGAGGAACTAGTGGATACGTCCTTTGTACTTCTAGTTCCATGTTACTTTTGTATTCGTGTCTTTGTACTATGAGCTGCAATAATAAAAAGACACTTATCATTGTTTGTTTTCTTGTCCTTTTGTTTGGTTGATACTGAGTGGTCCTGGTTAAGACTGTTGACTTGACCCTCACATTCGGGATTTCTACTAGAGGAGACCTAGTGACCTCACACTGATGCCGACAGTGTGACTCGACCCTTGGAGGCAAGAGTGATATTTGGATCACTTGGTAGTTACGTCGAGGCCTTACAATGTCATCCATGGCATGAATGCATCATTCATGTTGGGATTGACTGTATTAGGAAACGAATGTGGTTCATCCAGGGGATGAGAATGGGTTTCTCTTATCGGCAAGGATGAAATCATAGCAGCTCTTGTGAGACTAAAGAAGGTCCAGGTCATCCAAAAGCAGATGAAGACTGTACAGTGCAGTAAGAAACAAGAAACTGGTGACAGTCTTAGAGACTCGGGCGTGTTAAATGTTAAAGAAGAGGAAGCATAAAGGAAAGATGAGTCTACAAAGCAGTAGACGTGGAGGCAGAGCTAGGAGAGAAGCATGAGGTGGTGTACATCCTAGCATGGTACAACCACCCGCCTTAGTTATTCCCGCCAGGCTCAGGGAGCTGGAGGGCGGAGGAAGAGTGCGGCTGCATGCGGTCAAGGAGTGTGACCCAATGGCTCTTGAAATGATTCAATGGACAGTCTATGTCCACTACTAGATGCTGTAGTAACAGACGTCGATATTAATCATTCCTTGCTTTCACAAAATTTTGTTCCAGACCTAGAGTTTCTGGTAAGCCGTGGACTTGACCCTCACGTCTGGAGATACCTTGTGAGGAGACTCGATACTCACACTTACGCCGACGGTGTGGTCAGACCCTCGAGGCGAGAGTTTCGGTTGGAATCTCTTGGTGGAAGCATCGAGGCCATACGACATTAGTTTAAGTATGGAATGGGCAATAACTGTTCATACTCAATTTGACAGTTTTAGGCAAACGTCGGGATGAGTTTTCCTTGGTCGGTGAAAAGGAACCCCTGGGCAGCACAAGTTAAAATCATGCATAAGAGGGTGCGACCGATCACTCTTGATGCGGTCAACCTTACCCTCGTAGTGGAAGTCATTTCGAGTTCCAGTTCTAACAGAAAATGGAGACCCCTGTAGTTCGAGGATGACGATCACGTCCTTATACGGGTCTCACCTCGACGAGGTTTACGGAGATGTGGCCAAGGCGGCAAGTTATCTCCGAGGTTCGGCGGACCTTCCTAGGTCCTCAGCTGGGTAGGTGGGGTGGTTTACCACTTGACCCATTCATCGCAGTTGCACCAGGTGAACGATGACTTCCACGTATCTCAACTGAGGAAATACGTGATCGACCTTTCGCATATCATCGACCATGAGGAGCTGGACGATGGCAATGGGGTGTCTTTCACGGAGGTTCAAGTAGGGATCGAGGATCAACAGGAGCAGATCCTACGAGGACGATCGATTCCTCACGTGCACTTTCTTTGGCAATACGGATCCTCCAGGTAAGCACATGGGAGTGGAAGGCTCATATACGTGCTCTGTACCACTTTTGTGGCCCTAGTTTGTGTTGAAGCTTTACGGGGACGTAAATCCCTGAGGTGGGAGTAATGTAAAGACCTGTAAAATTCAAGGAAATTTTTTTCTTAATTTTCTTTGGAATTTTACAAGAACACAGTTTCTGACGGCCCCTGATTCCGAGACCCGGTGTGCCCGTAATTAATTTCCGAAGTTTGGCTAAGGTAAGTTCAGTGAACGAGCGAGCGGGAATTTCTATATTTTGAACCGGTGCTCAGAATTTAAATCCGATTGCACCGATGAACTCGCAACGCCGGTAATCACTTAGGAACACCTGTTCTGGTGTTTCTTTATCACGAGAGTTGATGATAAAAATTTTGGATGTTTATTTATAATTAAACAACAATTTTTATTATTTTTACTCTAAGTGTTTAGTTCTTAATGGAAGTTGGGTAACCACCCAACCTCCTTTGGGGGGTTATAAGGGTGGTGGGGCCCACACGAACCACACCCCATCATATCCTCTAAACCCCCCCACAACTCCCACTTTAATGTTGAAAACTTGTTTAATTAATGAGGTGAGTTAAGTGTGGTTTAATTGAATTTCAATCTTTTGAAATTCATTCCATCAGTTTGCATTTAATTAATTAAACCAACTTAATTAATTATTTTGAGTCTTTGATTTCTTTTGAAATAATTTTTCCAACATTAAAATGAGAGATTCTATTCTTCTCTTTGGGTTGGCATAAACTTTGTGGGGAGAACTAAGGAGAGGAGATGAACTTTTGGAAGACCTTCAACCTCTCGAAGAAGAACGTTCCACGTCTCCGAAGAACGTGAAGCAACACCTTCTACCTTCTTCAACCGGAGCAAGGAAGGGAAGCACCGCCGCCCACAAAGTATTCTGAGAGTGTCGACTCGACTCGACTCGACTTCACCGAGAGCTTCTTCCACCAACGTTGACGGAACGATTCCATTTCCGCGACGCCCGACGTGCGACATCTTTTATCACGTATGGGTTTATTTTATTATTCTTTTGTTCTTGATTTATGCCCATGATTTTATTTCTTCGTGAAATTTGTCCAATTGTTAGTGAATAATGCGAGGGGGCCGGACCGCACGAACACGGCCGACCCTCCTCCTTTTCATGTTGATTTTGTTTTGGATTGAAACGGGTGTGGCGCGGTGCCGTCGCACCGCGCAGGATCATACGACAAAAAACGCGCGGCGCCGTCGCGCCGCGTCGTGAAATAATGCAAGGGCGCAACGCCGTCGCGCCGCGTCGAAGAAAGTCGAAGACACCGCGGCCAGAGTGGGGTCGTAGAGGAAGGGTGCGACGCCGTCACGCCACACCGAACGACAAGGGCCACGGTGGAGCAAGATGACCGGCGGCCGGCACCGGGCCGCCGGTGTTTGCGAAGGAAGGACCAGCCGTCGCCGGTCCTTTCTGGCGGAACCGGCCGGCCAGTGCGGGCCGGCCGGGCAGTGGAGACCGGGGGAAATAATTCCCCCGGCCGGGTCTTCAAGCATCCCCAGTTAAGGGGTCGCGGTTACGGGAGTCGGGAGGGGAAGCGCCCCCCCCCCCCTGTGAGCCACAACGGCTCGGCCAAACGGCCGAGCCAGCTGGCGCCAGGCGTCGGTGCATCGGACCGCCAGCGCGCGGGTCTCCAGGCCGCTGCACCGCCGCCGGGCCGCGCCGGTCTGCACTGGGCTGGGTCAACCCGGACCCGGGTCGGGTCGACCGGGTTCGGGCCGACCCAGGGGGTCTCGGGCCAGGTCGGTCCGGGCCCGAAACCCCCGTTTTCGGACCAGTTTCGGTCAAATGCCCATATCTTGAGCTGTACACCTCCGAACGACACGCCGTCAGCGGCAACACGATCCTTGGATCGAGACAGTTGTTTTGGTATATCGCACTCAAGGTTTCGGATTACTTTGCATTCGGCAGGGTTGGTTCGTACACGAAACCAACCGGGCCCTCAGAACGAAAACGCTCATATCTAGAGTTTCGGACGTCTGATTGACGTGCCGTCGACATTGATGGATTCCTCTAAGTGAGACGGATCTTTTGTCTTACTCTGCTCGAGGTTTGGATGTTGTCGGAGTGTGGTCAGGTTGGTTCGCTTACGAAACCAACCGGGCCCCTGGAACGAAAAAGCCAATAACTTCCAGACCGGGCGTCCGTTTGACGCGCCGTCTGTTGCGTTGCGTTCCTGTTGATGATACGTAACTTTTGGCTTCTTCCGCCCGAGTTTTGGATGCAGTTGTATTGTGGCCGGGTTGGATCGCACCGAAATCCAACCAGGCCCCTGGAACGGAAAAGCTGATATCTTTCTGACCGGACGTCCGTTTGACGAACCATCAGCGGCGTTGTTGATCACGATGAGAAACGGTCCCTATGAGTATACCTTATGAGTGTTCGGGGTACAGTTGAGATACGTCCGGGTTGGTTCGCTCACGAAACCAACCGGGCCCCTGAGAAGGAAGGGCTAGTAACTCACAGACCGGGCGTCCGATTGACACGCCATCTGTTGCGTTGAGACCCCTATGACGAGGCAGTCCATTGAGATAATTCTTTGTGGGACTTTGAGATACTTGGAGTATCGACCTGTAGCTCGTGGAGCGGACCCTCCCAGTGACGAGCGTGCAGAGTACGGAGACCGTGTAGCTGGCTAAAACCTGACGACTGCTTGACTGACTCGACTTGGAGTGAGTCGACCATCCCAATAGACGGAGCACTACTTTCTGAGGTGCAGACCCATGGCGGACGGAGCACTACCTGTGTGACAGTGCAGACCCACGGTACTCATCCGGAGAGTACCTCAGCAGGCTACAAGGGGGTGTGCACTACTGTGTTTGGGTGACATACCTCGGCGGGAAGCACTACTGTGTCTGGGTTGCTGACCCGCGGTACTCGACAGGAGGAGTACTTCAGCAGTCTTAGGATAGTGAGCAGTACCTCGGAGTCGTGACAAGACCACTGTACACTCTAGAGATGGAGCTCTTCAGCAGTTACGGTTTCGATAATGAAAAACCTGGTTTGAGCTGAGACTTTTGACCTTTGTGTTTACCTCATGATTGAGATGGGTCACATGATAACTTAGGTATATGTATGGGCATATACCTGGGTAGTGGATATCCGTTTATTTAATGATCCTTGTGTATCCTCATGATTGAGATGGGTTACTTGATAACTTAGGTATATGTATGGGCATATACCTAAGTAGAGGTTATCTATTGAGATCTTCTTTGTGGTTATCCTTGTTGGTTTAGTGAGACCTTGAGGGTCTCGGGGTACCTATTGAGTATCTTTATACTCACCCCTGCACGGGCTATGCCCGTACCTCGTTGTGTTGGTTGCAGACGACATGCAGTGCTGACGGAGGCCGAGTGTTCGAGGACTGGACGGTACCCGGAGGTGGACTACACGATGAGTCAGTACCCGGAGGTGGACTACACGACGAGACGACTCACAGAGGAGGTTGACGGATGAGAGCGTGGATGATGCTATCTGTACCTACCCTTCAGGTAGGATCCATGGTGGACGACTAGAAGTTGCGCTATCTGTACCTACCCTTCAGGTAGGACCCGAGGAGGACGACCCAGAAGCTGCTTCCTTCTTCCAGATATTTGTTTTTTTGCTGTTGTACCATGTTCAGTTGTAGTTGTACTTTCTTTTGGGTTTGTATTCTGGCCCTTTTACTTTTCATCATTTCTTTTGTACTTAGTGTTTTGCTTCCGCTTGTACTCGGTGGTGCTTGTTTTCTTTTATTAAGGCAATGCCTTCCCAGTTATCGGTATTTTACGCCTTTGGTGCTAGTCGCCAGCCCATGTCCTATGGAAGGCGGGCTTGGGGTAGTCACGGCATGGGCCTCGAGGACGGGTTGTCACATAACATATCGTTGTTTAGTGAAACTCGGTATTGCGTACAACACACGCTATCGTGGAAGGTCATGATTGTGTGTAATACAAGGCAAGTCAGGGATGCATCTAGTGAAAGATCCTTTTGGTGTAGAGTACAACACAAGACATGGATGAAATAAAAAATATATTTTTCATAAAATCTCGGGGTGTTACATTCTACCCCCATTAAAATGAATTTCGACCTCAAAATTCGTCGGGGTTATAAATGGTTTACTACTTGAAATTTTCTTTAATAGAAACCCACATCATAAAAATGAATAACAAAACTTATCTTTAAAAACTAATGTATGAAACATAACGGTTACACAAATTAACAAATCACTTGGTTTCCACATATGAGAACATAGGTGAAAACATGGATATGGAAGAGAAACATAACAATCATGTTATGATGGAGAGTGGTAGAGAACATTGCTATGTAAATGCCAATAACCACAAAGCCATAAATTTGTGATGAATTAAGGTACCATCTGAATCATCAGATATAAGGACACAAGGACCACATTTGTTTCGTATTCAATGTCATTTTCTTAAAGTTGAAGAATTTTTGAATTAAAAGAAATACTTAATTGATTTTGAAACAATCTTACTATTGTTTGTGCCTTGAAAAATTTCCACATCATCTCTTAGAGAAATGAAGTTGAATTTGTCTTCCGTGAAGTGTTAGCAGATCATGCGATAGAATGATAAGTCATTCCATCTATCTTAAACAAAAGGATGGTAAAAGTTATTAAATATACATAAGTCCATCTATAGTGAGACTAATCATATATGGTTCCTAAAATGGAATTAAACTTCATATATCATACCGCTTAATATAATAAAACTAGTATATACTAACCAGGGACTTCTTGTAGGCCAGTGGTAGACGATAAAGGCATGTTGCACTTCGGTTGTGGGTTCGATTCCCACATCCTTGTCCGACATGATGGTTTGTCACCAATTCGGCATGTCTTCCCTTTTCTTAAACTACACTATTATAAAATACCATCAATAATATAGAAAAATGTTCTAGCCTTAAACAATACTAACTTATTTCTATCATAATTCATTCCAATATTTAGGCTTATCCAAAATACTTCGGTCCAAGATCATAGTATAAAGAAAACGATTACTTGAAAGGTCACATAACAATCACGTGAATACCATCATTTATCCCCCATATATCATACGATATATCTTGTTGGTCACATTCCAATCATGTGAATACATTAATCATGTATTCTTCTAAAAAATTAATACCCATTGAACCTTAGTGAAAACATGAATGCTGTCAATAGTTAACTCTTTCCACATACAAAAGTCCCAAAAATTATATATACTCAAACCATAATATCACTTTGTCCTTATATCAGTCATGAGCTCATGAATACTATAAAAATTTCATTTTATACTTATCCCTTCATTATTCACATATCATCTACTTTCCAAATATATTTCAATCACTTTTCATGGTTATCGGTACCATAAAATTATCAAAATCCAAAATAGACTAATAAAAAAATATTCCAATATACCATAAAAGTACCTAAACAAAAATATTATTGTATACCAATACATAAACACATCTATAAATTATCTTCAATGATTTTCACGGAATAAGTCCTTCCTTGATTTAGAAGTAACCTCTATGGTCAGAACATTGAGTTGGGTAATGCCCATGTTCTCTATAAATAAGACATTGAACTCCATAACAGTTTTTCACTCTATGACCCTTTTTCTCAACACAGATAACATCATCCCCTCCATTTGAGGTATTCCTCATGGTTCTTATTCCCTTCTTCTTTATACATAAAAATATTCATCTTCCTTACACTATGTTCCTCTCCATGAAAACATGTATAAAAGATCATCTTCCTCCTATTTGATGACATAGAAATACCACCAAAGTTCACCTTGTTAATCATATATCGTGATGGATGATTCGGCAAAATCAAAATATATTTTTCTCTAGGAATTACACAATTTTGTTGATCACAGTCACCATTTTGTCCATCCAAATCAATGTTAACTTAATTCCTTCTCGTTTCCTCTATTGACTAAAACCAGAAACCATAGGGTAAGAAACATTTAAAATAATGAGGAACCACATAATCATTAAAAGTCACTTATGTGATGTCTAACATATCAATCATTATTTAATCCATTATACCTTAGGTTCACCCTAGGTTATTCATGGTCGTCAACATAACTATAGGACTGTAACCTATAGTTATACTAAACCTTAGGGAATTCCCTAGTCATACCATAGAAATATCTCTAAGGATTTCACTAATGTTTTCGCATCCTAGTTTCCAAAGGTTAACTAAACCCTCACTCTGATACCAACTATAAAGACCCAAATCATGACATACATGGACATTACATTACTTTTGCGGAATACATAATATAGGACAAAAACAGATTCCCAATGATCGTATTAGTTTAGTGTCTTTGGAAACTCAGAACATAATCTTCTTATCCTGGTGAAAGATCTTCAACATCTCCCATAAAGATCATCCCCTTTTGGTTTTCTTACCTAAAACCTTTCTATATATCCTGGGGAAAAGAAAACATAAAAAGGGTGGGTTCAGATTCTCAGTAAGGGTAAACATAGAGAACATAAAACAATCCATAAACATTTGAATTAAAAAACTTGAACATAAAATCAAAACATCAAAATCATTATCAATGGAATAAATCTTAGAAGTACGTAAGGAATATATCATAAAAAGACATAAAAATATCATGGGAATAAAACATGTGATTTTGGAAACCATTAAGCAAATGATGTGATTCTCATAGTAGGCAAGGAATTTCTGCCAAGACCATATTAGTGGACAAAGTCCCTTTCTGAATCGAGTTTACTCCTCGTTCTAGTCCAGTATTACTGAACCGAATTAAATTACCATTCAAGCCATGTCTATCTCATGAAATCTAAATCTTTACCCAATTAATTGGAGGGAGATATAGTTCCCACCCATATCATAATGAAATCATTCTTACGTGTGCCACAACATAAATATAAATCAATAATCATAACCCAAAGAATAAAATGGGTTTCATAAACATAATCCCATCATAACATAATCCATATAAAACAAATAGATATCATTTCATCATAATAAAATTGAAACCATGTAATTAATATTGACATTATACTTGAAACATACACATATGAAATAATGCCATCTTATATAGAAATTTGTTTCGATAAAACCCTTTAAATGAATTCTTGAGGAAAATATCCTTTCTTTTCAAAATCATTTCCTTTTCACAAAATGCCATGTAATTTTAGAAGAAAAGAATTTTGTTGAAAATAATAATGAAATCTTGTAGAGGAATATTTATGAAAATTAGGAATTATGAAATAGTAAAAATTATTTCATGTCGTATATGTTAAAAACATTCTCCTCGTACTTTTGTCGGAAAAGTCCCAAATTATATCATATGGTAAACAAAAGAAAGATTCCTTCCATTCATTGTGTTAAAAGTAAAAATGGGGTAAAATTACATTAAACAAACATTTAAGAATTGTAAAAATTTGATGAAAACATTTTGATAAAACATGGACATGGATTATAAAAATAACCCCAGTAAATACTTACGAATAAACAATCTCGGATTAGAATGAGATTGGAATAATTATCCCTTACCTTATTACTGATATGCTTCGTATGTATCCAAATTTATTTTATAATGATTTAAATAATGTCATTGACTTATTATAGAGTAATATTCATAGTTATGATATCATATATAGTTTACTTAGGACTTTATATTACCCGTTATTTTGTAAATTCGATGTAAAAGCAGCGATTTGGGTAAAATCGTTTCATTGATTGTACATGTTTTTACTTATTGTTCTTTATATTATTACTTATATCATGATTTATTTAATTCCATAATGTAAAAAATCATTTATATATAAAATATATTCATCATATACATATATATATGATAGATCGATAAATGGAATGAAATAAACCGTTCATAGAGACGGTAGGGTGTACGTATGCATGAACGTTGTTTACATTTCCTTATTGAATTGAATGGAATGAAGTAGACGACATACATATATATGTACATAAATACAGTATCATTATTATGTCATATATTTCATTATTATTCATTATATATACTTTATAATCATTCATGAATGGTTAACATGGAGATTGAATCTCATCGTGTCGTGGAGACGGTAGTCCGTACGTATGCACGAGCGATGATATCATTCTCATGATCGTGGAATTGTATTGAAGTGTATGTATAATATTTCAGAATAAACATCACTTTACAATAATCATGTATAGTTATTTATTTACACCATTATACCCATCAAAGTAAGGTGGTGGTCGAAAATAGATTACACCGCGGCGTGGAGACGGTATTCCGTACGTATGCACGTGCGATGATTTCGTTTTCCATAGGATGGATAGAAGGTGAAAAAAGGTTGTTTCATATTCATAAAAAAAATAATTATATAATTTATACTGCTTTTATTACTTGACAATGATACAACTAAAGAAGAAGAAGTAGATGAAGAAAGAAACTTGAGGGAATCAAAAGAATATATTACCTCTTCTTCGACGCACCTCTTTTAAGAATCCACTTAAGGAAGTAGATTTGGTCTTTTGAAAAGACCAGAACCTCCAAAATGTATCTAGGGAAGTGGAGAAGATAAATGGTTAGGGGTGGCCGAGATTCAAGGGTCAAAAGGGTGTGATGAGAAGAGGGAAGGGGTGCTCTTTTTATAAGGGAGGAGAGGGGCACCTTTGGAAAAACGTAAAATATTATTTTATAATAAAGTAATATTCGGTTTATAATAGTTAAAAATTTATTTATATCAAATATAAGGTGGGAATGGGTTGAAATATTCTCAACCAATAGATTTTTGACAAGTTTAGGTTACTATTTTATCCTTATCCTTTATATTTAACTCTATGTTAAATAATTTAACTTTTACCGTGTCTTCTTCTTTTCTTAACTATATGGTTATTAAACATAATATAACAAGAAACAATAACACCAGTTGGTATATTATTAATATATATCCTTATCTATGTTATTTGGAAGAACAATAGATTTTTAAGAATAAAATTAAAATTAATAATTTAATATTTGTTTTAAAAACTATTTTATGTCAATTTTGACAATATTTGGTACTTGATTTTTGTGAAAATCATAATAGAAGATTAGTTTAAAAAAGTGAATTAAATAAATAATAACATGTCATATTAACCTATAAAATTAGTTAAATTCATAAAAATTCTAAAATTACATTTATTTGGTTATTTAAAACATCAATTATGTTAATATTTCATTAATAAGGTAATTACTGCATCATCATTGCGTCATAAATAAATTAAATTATTTAATGTCTAAAAATTATAAATAAAATACCATTAGTTAGTAAATATTTATATCTTTCTAATGAATATTTATAGTCGAATATATCTTATGTATGGCCCAATATTAATTTTTTTTTACTTATTAAAGTTTGATTTTTACTATTTTAACTCTTTTTTAAATAAAATAATAATAAATTTCCTAATGTAATCCAAGTGGACCTAAATGATAATATTATATTCTTATGGTTGTTTTTGGTCCAATTATATTTATCCAATATAATTAGTACATGTGTTAGGGTAATAATAATATCATTTTACCCTTAATTACCCTATTTAATTTTAACCGTGGTAAATAAAAGTAAAAAAGTTACTATTCACAAAAAATTATTTTTATCTCATTGAACCACATTTTACTATTTGATATTATCTGTGTCTATTGAATTTTCAAAAACCCACTCACAAAATCATTATAATTATGTTTTATGTATTTTTGAAAAAAGCTCCTAGGATGTAGGTAAAAGACGGTGAAAAGTTCAATAAAATTTTTATATATCTAAAATACACCGTTCATGGAGACGGTATGCCGTATGTACGCATGAACATTGTTTTCGTTTCCTTATTTAATTTAATGGAATTAAGTAGATGACATACAGATATATATAGATAAATCCAGTATCATTATAATGTCATATATTTCATTATTATTTATTTTTTATATACATTATAATCATTCATGAATGGTTAACATGGAGAATTAATCTCATCGCATTGTGGAGACGGTAGTCCGTACGTGCGCACAAGCGATGATATCATTCTTATGATCATGTAATTGTTTTTATGTGTATGTATAATATTTCAGAATCAAAATCACTTTAAAATAATCGGATATAGTTATTTATTTACACCATTATACCCATCCATGTAAGGTGGTGGTCGAAAACAGATTACACCACGGCATGGAGACGGTATTCCGTACGTACGCACGCGCGGTGATTTCGTTTTCTGTAGGATGGATAGAAGGTTAAAAAAGGTTGTTTCATATTCATAATAACATATTAGAATATAGGTAATACTTATTTTATTACTTTATAATGAGAAAACTAAAGAAGAAGAAGTAGAAGAAGAAAGAAACTTGAGAGAATCAGAAGAAGATATTACCTCTTCTTCGACACACCTCTTTTAAGCTTCCTCTTAAAGAAGTAGAGTTGGTATGTTGAGAATACCAGAACCTCTAGAATGTTTCTAGGGAAATTGAGAAGAGAAATGGGTAGGGGTTTTCCGAGCTTCAAGGCACAAAAGGGTGTGATGTGAAGAGGGAAGGGGTGCCCTTTTTATAAGGGAGGAGGGGGGTGCCTTTGGAAAAACTTAAAATATTATTTTATAATAAAGTAATATTCAGTTTATAATAGTCCCAAATTTATTTATATCAAAGCTATGGTTGGAATGGGTCGAAATATTCTCAACGAATAGAATTTGGACAAGATTAGGTTACTATTTTTACCATATCTTTTATATTTAACTCTAAGTCAAATAATTTAACTTGTATTGTGTCTTCTTGTTTTCTTACACTATATGGATAATAAACTTACTATAATAAGCCAAAATAACCCTAACTGGTTTATTATTAATATATATATCCTTATATGTGTTTATTTCAGAACATTATATTTTTAAGAATAAAATAAAAATTAATAATATAATATTTGTTTTAAAAACTATTTTATGTCAATTTTGACACTATTTGGTACTTGAGTTTTGTGAAAATCATAACTGCATGATTAGTTCGAAAAAAATAATTAAATAAATACTAACTTTTCATATTAACCTATATAATTAGTTGAAATCATAAAAAGTATAAAATTACATTTATTTTGGTATTTATAACATCAATTATGTTAATACATCATTAATAAGGTAATTACTGTATCATTATTGTGTCATAAATAAATTAAATTATTTAATGTCTAAAAATTATAAATAAAATACCATTTGATATGAAATATTTTTATCTTTCTAATGAATATTAATAGTTGAATTTATCTTATGTATAACCCTATATTAAAAATTGTTTACTTATTAAACTTTGATTTTAACTATTTTAACTATTTTAAATAAAATAATAATAAATGTCCTAATCTAATCCCAGTGGACATAAATGTTAATATTATATTCCAACGTATGATTTTGGTCTAATTATACTTATCCAATAGAATTAGGACATGTGTTAGGGTAATAATAATATCATTCTTACCCTTAATTACCCTATATAGTTTTAACCGTGGTAAATAAAAGTGAAAAGTTACTATTCACCAAAAATTATTTTTATCTTATTGAACCAAATTTTACTCCTTTATATTAACCATGTCTCTAGGATTTTCAAAATTCCACTCACAGAAGCGGTAAAATTAAATGTTATGTATGTTTGCAAAAAGCTCCGAGGAGGTAGATAAAAGACGGTGAAAAGTTCAACAAAATTTTTATATATCTAAAATTATTATAAAATGAATTCAATGAATTACATTGAATTTATATAGGTATTATTTATAAATTTTTACCTAAAATAAATTTAAATAAAATAAATAGTTATTTAAATAAAAAGGCGGTTTTTAAATAGTAACCTAGTGTTTTCACTATTCATCGAAAATTGAATGATTTCTGAAAAATACCAAAATTTCACCGTAGGATAATTTTGATATTCCGAATCCAAAAATTAAGTACATTTTCAAGGATAAAATTTATAAAATTTGAAAAAGTGGGTATTACTATTCATAACGACTAGTTTATATAACATATCCTTGTTTAGTGAAACTTGATATTGCGTACATCACATGCTATCGTGGAAGGTCACGATTGTGTGTAATGTAATCCAAGTCATGGACTCATGTAGTGAAAGCTCCTTTTGCTGTAGCATACAAAACTAGACACCAATGAAATTAAAAAGAATATTTTCCATGAAATCTCACTGGGTTACATTCACAGTTAGACTCATCATCCTATAAGAGATCCATTATGTAAATAACATTAATGGAACTGACTATTGACACATAATTTGATGATTTATTTTCGTAGATGAATGTATCTAGTAGTACTTCTTGGCGGGGTGGTACAATTTTTTCAAATATGAGGGAATAAATCATGAGATAGTCAAAACTGACATTATATTTTATGTATATTAATCCTCTTTGGTTTCTCCCATGCCTTTCTAACTAGGTTATTTTTTATGGATGATTTCTGGAGGTCGTTAGGGATACTAATAGTGGTTGTGTTGTAGCTGACGTTTCTTAGGTCATAGATTATTTTTTTCAACTATTCCTAGAGAATACCAAGATTTTGGTCGATTTTGTTTTGTGTCATCCGTCCATAAAACTTCTGTTGGAATCGGTGAACAACATTTTTCTAATCATCTCTTTCCTCGAAGTAGGTATAATAAAAATATTATATATGTAATGGATGATTTCCCAAAATTATTTTCCCATGGTCCACTAATTTATTATGTTGTTTGTTAAAAAAAAATCATGAATAGTGTTCCAAAAAATCCAGTGGACGGAGAATTAATTTTCCCAGTCATCAAAACATACATGTTTTGGCCTATTGGGATTAATCAGGTGGAGGAAATAATTTTTCATAGTGTCTAGAAAGTATCCCCATACATGATCTTCCCATAACATGTAAAATTTGTTCCTTTTATCCTTGAATATAATCTTTATAGTACCTAAATATTGACTTCGAGGGGGAGGTGGTGTGAAGTTCACACCAATGGTTAGTAGATGATATGTCATGTGTTTTGATGCTATAGTCGGCATTGTGGATGTCTTATGTGTGATGGATGTTGCCTACACATATTTTACTGTTTTCCCTATACTGGTGGAGTTATTAATGACTTGGGCTTAGTCAATTGTATAGAATCTTCTATTTAATGTGGAATCAGAGAAATGTGTCCAAGTACACCAATATATTTTAATAAAATGAGTGACATTCATAAGTCATCATGAATATTATATATGAAAATATTGATCCAATGTTATTAGTAGATATTGATTTTATGGATGAGGTTATTAGTTTCCAAATTAAAATTAATTATTAGACTCTCTCATTCTTCTACTATTTTCAATTCGATAGGTAATGTTTTACCTTCTTCTGCAGCATTCAACTGATCATAATGATGAACTACCAGTAGAGGTCTCACAATCTCATTATTTACTGAGATGTAAAATTGGTGTACCATACAATGTATAAACCTTGAATGGTTTTTTGGAAGAATAATTGTTTCATTATTTTATGTTATAGTGGATTTTTCATCAAGAGATCAAAATAGGATGCAAATTGAGTGATATGTTTCTTCAAGTCACCTAATCTATTAAATATCAGAAAACTAGTACTCTTAAAATTCGTTGGTTTGGGAGTGTTAGTTACCAAATATATGTATGGTTCTCATTTTATATGTATTAGTGAACACTACTCATCCTCAAATTTCAAATGTTCTTCCAATGGCTTTATGGTATTGATAATCCCTTCATGATTGTTTGTCTGAAAATAATAATGATAAATTGTAGAAATGAGTTGGACATATCAAACTAGTTTTGCAATTAATTGTGAATTTTATTCTTCTCAAGACATATTTTGATGGTTTTAATGGATCCTCTCTAATTTTCTCCCAAATGGAGTAAAATATCGTTATTCTTCCACAATATGGTCATAGTAAAAAGATTGACCATGTGATGAGTTGTGGTGAAAACCTCACACTACTTCACTCATTGGAAAGGACCCATACTATTGAGATTCAGCTTTTGGAAGTGTACGTTGAGGATCTTTTTGTGGATGATATTTCATATAAATTATACGTCAATGAAACATGGTCTTGAGTCTCCTTAACACTTTCATTTCATCCTGCTTACATGTGAATCATTATTCATGATTTCGGAGTTCAACCTCATCAAGAAGATTACATGGTTTATATATATCATTTATTTTTATGTTTTATTTTCTTGATATTCCATGAGAATATAGTTATAGATTTGATGATGGTCTAACCATATTTATTGTGATTTTATGATTTGGTTACAAACAGAATCATTTGTTTTAGTTCTACCATTTTCTGGATTGAACCACCCACTCCTTTAACCTATACATTTTCTTCATTTTTTGCGTTTTTATTTGGTTGACATCCATAATGTTCAACCAATAATCATTAATTAAGGGTATTTAATAGGATACTGAATAATATGAGGGCTATTTATGCATGTTTCATGGAACTTTCCTTCCTTCATGAGATCATCTTTGATCATTTCAAAAAAAGAAACTTGGAGGGAAACTCCATGCATCCTAGCAGTATACCTCTATTTAGGGGAAAATGGCCCATGAGATGGGAAAAATTTGGAGACCATAGAACTTATCACCCTCCCTTGACTAGAAAAGAATATTTTTTTAAAGGAGAGGTTTAGGTAAAAATACATGTAGTCCAGTTTTCTAAGGATTCTCCTATTCTTTTATCCCTCAAGTCGTGTTTTTCAACCTTATAAGGGGAATGTTTTGTTAAATATCATATCTTCTCTATTACATGGAGATGATCCCATATGGAGGTGGATGATGTTACAATTTTCACTCCCTTGATCCCAAGAATCCTTGTTTTAGGCAGATCCAAATACAATAATGGGTCTAGAAATGAACAATTTACTTATGAGGAGATTAGTATTTCTTTATGATTGCCTACCCTTAAGTGATAGGCTTGATTAATGTTATTGGATTCATGGCTCATGATATTTTTGATGGATTTATTTCATCAGGCCTCATGATTTTAATACATATTCAAGGATTATTGATATTTAGTGTGCCATAATTCCTATGCATGTTGCTCACATAATATCAATTTAGGAGTAATAAATCATTATGATTTCATTTATAGAGGGTTCTTCTGATTTGGGATTCGGGTTATATTAATGGATTTATTTTCCCCTAATCCCTAGATTTGAAATCCCAATGAGGAATCAGTAAGTAGATGATGTAATTCATACCATGAATTAAGGTTAGAATTTTGAATATCATTCTGCAACTTCCCTAGTTGTGGTCACCCCATAGATAATGTGATTCCATGTAGAATTCCTGATGAAGTTATCATAATATTTTAACATGTTTTGAAAAACCATTATAAGTAAAGCATATTTCATTCATGTGGTCGAGAGTTCTCTAGAGAATCAAACAGATGTTTTTTATTCATTGTTCTAAAAATTCCACTATAATGATAAATTGAGAAGTTGATATGGTTCAAAACATGACAACTATATCATCATTTTCATGTTAGATTTTCACGATAAACATATCCATTTGTACATCTTATGGGGACACCTCCATATAATCATCTAAACATGAGTTCTTATTGTCAATTTTTCCTCAAGTAAGAAGACTATTGGGGTCCCCATTGGCTTGTAAACTCTCAAGAGTTGGCTCAGAGGATGTGCATTTCCCCTGTACATCTACTATTTTAGAAAACCTATCGCTTGTAATTGATAATTCATCATGATTTTCTATCCCCATCTATCTAACTTCCTCATAATATAAGTAATTTCTTGAATTTGGCTTGGTAAGCTGACGAACATCATACTAAAATGAAATTTTACTATTGGGAGGACCATAAACGTGAATTCATTCATAGTGAGTACTACCATCATAGATCAACTTGTGAATATAGGTGGAATTTAAATATTCTATACCCCATGGAAGAAAATTTACGAATAAAATATTAATGGGAAGAAATTCGTACTGAAATAGGATATCATTATAGGGGGACCTTTATGGAGAATTCCATCATAGCGAGGAATACCATTACAGCTCAACGTCCGACTGTTGGGAGAATATCTTTACAGTATACCCTAGTAATGATTTTTTGGGTAAAAATTATTAAGTTGAGTACCTTCCAAATGAAATGGAATATCGTTGGGGGACATTAATAGTTAATTCCATCATTGAAGGACTACCATCAAATCTTGACATCTTAATACACGTATAATATATTTAGCGTATAACCTAGGGTGGAACGTAAGGATGAATGATATAAAGGGGATTAATTTCATGTTGTATGGTCTTCCAGTAATGATAAGGTATACAATGATGCTCAAGAAGAGATATTATCTAATGATCAATCATTTTTTCTAATGTAGGATGCCTTCATGGTAGATGCTCTGTGGAAGACCTTTTGAATTACGGGTAACAAAGTTACTGGGAGGTCCTTTGAAACAATTACTAAATATTCTATAATTTGGTAATAGATTGGAAGGATCTTGACCCACCAGAAATAGATGTTTTATGGATTCACGAACTCAATATTCTTGTAGAGTAGGGTTTATGTGTATGGTCTTCATTTTTCTTTTTTCCTTTGATGTAATTTCATTTTGGGAACTCTCTTACAGAGAACTAAGGCCACATGTTTTAAGTTATTATCATTATATAGGGGTTTATGTTCATGTTTGTTCCATGGAGAGGTTGGGATATACTAGAAATATTTTTGAGTATAATAATGGATATATGTATACCTAGGTAAGTCCACTGATGTTGAATTGTGTCCCCTAGTTGGAACAGGGCTATGTGACTAATCATGTTGTCCATTTGTCATGGAATATTGTAAATGAGTCTCTACGATTGGTGTAGGGATGCATATATACTTATTAGTGACCATATTCTTTGTTGGATGAGTCAGCCATATGAAGAGGTGGGGTTGTGTCCCCGAAAAATAAGAACTTCAGTAGATTCAATGATGTATTGGCATGTTTTTATGATATAGTCAAGAATTGATGTCTATCCCTTATTCCTTGCTAAGGATTTTCTAGAGGAATATTTTGTTGGAATGAAAGTATATTCCAATTATTGTTTTGAGGATATAATATTTGAATTCCCATAATTAGTATCTGATAAATGTCTAAATGGTTCTCCAATTTCATCCATATTATACATGGGGGGAAAGATGTTTTGGGGTATATATAGGCATCTATTTGTTGATTGTATCCATATTTAACTAGTGGTATTGGTATTAATAAGAATGAGTTATAAACTTCTTTTAGTTTTCCACAATATTTTAAAATATTGATTGTTATTTTTGAGTGAATATTTTAAACTGCTCGTGGTATGGTACCATATTTTATATGTGGGATTATTCTGTATGAACAAGGATGATGGTCTAATCCAAAAAGTTTAGTCATCTCCAAATGTTATTCGACATTGGGACCCGATTCAGTATGACATCGTTTATGGAAAAAGGGGAGGTACCCCTTTCTTGGTGGAAATTCTAAGCCACATTATGTTGACAATAACAATTATTAGTAGCGGCCCTCGGTTAGTACCCCTCTTATTTTGGGATGATGTTTTTGGGGAATAATATTTCATCTAGGGTAATGTAATCAAGTTACATATTATACATTTATGGGGGAAATCACCCAAAACTATTCTAGAAGACAACTGAGGACCTTGGTTATTGATTTTCTACTGTCATTGAGTTGAAGGCTGGTAGGAATTATTTTGTTGGAGGGTCTGCTAAGCTGATTCTAGAGTTGGGGTAGTAACATTATTGTAGTAATCATAGTATAATGAATTTAAATCCCATTATTGAATAATGTTTGAGGGTGGTGGAATAATCTATTTTGCTGAGGACCTAACATGTTTAGTAACAAATGTGAATGCATATGAGAACTAGTGAGATGCCATTAGATTGAAGATGGTTTATTTTTTGAAGAGTTCTTTCATTATATAGGTAAAATAGAAACAAGAATACATCCTTAATATTTCATCTTCATAACTAAAAAATTGTTCAATTATATATTTTAAGAGTCTCTCTTTTAGTTTTATAATGAATGGGGCCTAACATGTGTGTGTCACTATCATCTCGAATAAGGATTCATATTGTGTTCACTATTTTCATTCAGAAGAAATGGGTGGTGGAACACCATTATGGTAGAATTAATTTATGGGTGTTTAAATGTTTCTAAATCAGTATTATTAAGATCAACATTCTTATCTAACACCATCTTGTGATGGTTCAATTTTCAATAGGGGTTTTTCATGGAATTGGAAACAGCCAACATTTATAATATGCCTGATGAATCAGGGTCCTACATTTCTAAGGAAAAATCTCACTATGTATCTTGGGAAATGATACTTAATAACATACATTGGTAAAGAGGATGGTAATTTGGGCTCATAACAACTTTTATCGGGGGAACTATTACCTATTTTGGGACTCTCATATAGATTTATGATATGTACATGAATCAACATTTCATTCCCAAGTATGGTAAGGATCATACATTATTAATGATTACTTATAATAATAGATGTGTTTGGTATATTCTATTGGTATCTAAGGTTCTTAATTGATTTGAAGATATTCAAGTATATGAGGTTCTCCATCAATGTTACCCATTATGAAATGAATACATATTATCCGATAATTCGGTAGGATGATGATTGATTTAAAACAAGTGGTGAGGTGGACTAGAATTTAGTTCCACTCAGGGAGACCTATGTTTTATATGTCGGAATTGGACCCTTGAGCTGGGATTCCAATTGATAATCATTAAACAAATTATAACCCACATAGATCTATTCTAATTAACATGAAAAATTATATTTAAAGTTGATGTGATGAGGAAAAACCAATTTATATTATCATCATTTCGAAAGGGGGTTCTAGTGAAGGATTCTTGTCCAAGGATGGTGTGGGACATATACTGAGGTGGCCCGAGGGACATAGAATAGATGTGGTCTCCCTTGTGGAATAATTATATTAATGTTTATGTTACCTGATAAGGATGGTGATGGAAACATCCTCGATGAAATGAGGCCCTCTAGGATTGATATAACCATACTGATAATGTAGAAAAGAGAACATTAGAGTGAATTTGTGTCTTGGGTTTGGACCTCATGGAGGCATCTTACGTATCCCAAACCATTGGGAATCAAATCCCACGTAGTTAATAATGGTTTAGTGATTTCACTAATTTAGGACACCCATATTAATGGAAAATAGTGTTAAATATGTCGAGGAGAACCATTTGAGTAGATATGATTTGGGATTATACAATCTTGGATGCCAATTTCAATATTGGATTGGATGTACATCTATGGAGAAGGACCATTTAAGTAGATTTGATTGTTGATTATACAATATTAGGGTCCCATTACTATTTGAAATCACACCAATTTATTGATCTCCACTAACATTTCATATAATATGAGTCATTACCGATGTACAAATAAAGATGAAGAAGTACATTTGAAGATCAAAAAATTCACTTCATCAAATGATGGATGGATTATGGAGTCCAAAGTGAGAATGAGAGGGCATTGAATGGGCATGTACCATCTTTTATTTTTATAACTGGTATTGTAAAATTTGAGGATCTATTCAAATTCATTCATGGCTAGTGAATCGGAAAAAAGTGTTTCCCCCACAAGAATGACTTGAGGCATACTCTAGGAGTGGTTCCATACTAGTTCCCTTGGAAGAGAGGTGGATAATCCATTATGCCTCAAATGGAAAATCACGTGTGACATCATCTCTCCCCACCTAGAATAGGGTGGTCCACATTATCACCACTATCGTCATAAACCTCATTACAACATGAATATAGACATGAAAACATTGTAACATTTCTCCTTGTCTAGAGGTTACCCTCGGGATTCCACATAAAAAGTGTATGTAGGATCGAGCTAACAAACTGATGTTCTCGATGATCTGATAATACTTTTTATGTGGAATTGGAGAGGACTTCGACTATGGCCATTAATCTTGTTCATGAAGGGTATATTATGGGGTCCAATGATCTAATATAAAGAAGTGATTTGATATTGATAGTATGACACCATAGAATTATCCATTCAATGTAGCATGTTATTATATATGATGGCTTTCCCTCTCCATATAATGATATTATATATGTGAGGGTAAATTTTCACTATCATTTTTCTACATGTCCTGGGATTCTGCTGTGTATCATTTTTCAATTCATGGATAGGTTATACCCATTTAGAGTTTTGATACATAGGTTCTTATTCCTCCCACACATCGTCTTACTACATCCGGCAATGATCACTCCATGTAGTTATCTTTGATGTGGTATTATTATCTGAAAAGGGGCCATCTATATATTCTTTGTGGTGTGGTAAAAAAAGATGTAGTATCACTATTATCTGATTCAATAATTTATTTGGTTTTTTAATGTTATATTGGGCATTTACGAGTAAGGAATCAATGCCTCTTTTAAAATTCACTTCTAGGTCTCATATTTTTCAAGCGTGCCTCTGTCTCATTTTCCTATTTTTTCTCCCTCCACCAAAATCTATTTTTTTACTATCAGGGAATTTTTTAGAAGAATCTAGTAAGTAGATATCAGTATCGATGATCACCTATGGTGGGATATGGTGTTCTATTTTGGGATCCCAGAAAGGATAACATGTCCCATAAATGATTTTGTTAAAAAGGTATAGAAAAGACTGTCAGGGACAGTAAACAATTATAATTTTGGGGGGTGGTCATTCATTGAGGACATAGATCACCATATGGCCCCAAAAATGACTCTTTTTAGTGGTTGGGAGATAATGGTACTATCTGGTCCCAAATATTATTTCATTCCTTGGTTATATCAAGGAGTGACACAATTCCATTCAATGAAATAATATATATTATTATTTTCGCATCACGAGACTCAGTCGTCCTTCACTTCTTCTCCCCCTTGTAACATTTTCATCAGACTCTTCTATTAATTAATTCTTTCCTTTTACAAATACATGGAATTAATTTCATATTTCATGGGGATGAGATAGGACCCAAAATAACTCAATCATTTTCCGATGAAGTTGGATAAAGAAAAATGTTGAGAACATAGCGGACTATAGAAATGTTATAGAACGTTTGAAACAATTTAGTAGTATATAAATGGAGATCTAAGTCGATAAAAATAATATACTTAAAAAAATATTTGTAATATTGATTACATGTATTTAGAGAAGGTTTTTATGTGAACTTCTCCATGGAATTACGTAATTCAAAAAGAAAAGAAATATGAACCCCACGAAAATTTTCTCCTTCACGAATCATGATTGATTATAGTTGATTTCTTATTTCTTAGCATGACCACCAAACATCAATCAAGATCATGATATGCTAAATGTATCTCTTGTGAGAACGTAAATACATATTCCATCACATATACTTAACTTCAAGGTCATACAACATGATAAGTACAATTTTAATTATGGAAACCACTTATAAATCATATATAATAGAGATAAATCACTATATTAAAATAAAACATTTATCTAGATAATGTACTATAGAATAAATTGGAATTCAAAAATTCTACTTTGGAACCAATAGATGTTATAAATCAGTGACATCCTCATTTGTTTGTATCATAGAGATATAATTTCAGGAAATAAATATTTTATGTTTCAGTATAATGTAAAACACTGATATTTTATGATATAACTTTTTTTAAGAAATTTTTTTTCATTGATATATGTAATTACACAGAACACCATGTTTAAAAGAATCATGATACATTATTGAATTATTATTATTTAATTTTAACATTATCATCTATCCATTTGATTATTTTTTATATGTACTACAATAAATATTGTGAAAACTACATAGTATAAACATTTATAAAATCAATTCATTGGTTTTCAATTAATTATAAATGAAAATATAATGACATTTGAATATAAAATTTATGTTTTTATAAATATATAGTTTTATGGAGAAAATGTGTTTTTATATTAATAAATTATATTCGTCACTTTTGATGAATGAGTATACATAAATTTATATAATATATATTCAATGATTTTTTTAAACATCATATACTATTTTTCATTTTGATCGGATAATAATAAATAATTTTTAATTATTAATAATTCATTTTTATAAAAAATGGTTTGTATTGTGTTTTTTGAAAATACATTAAAATGAATTTATAACAATTAATGAAAATGATTCATTAAAAAAGATTCATTATTTTTAATTTTGCGAAACAAATTTTTTATGATGTTCTCTTTTTTATCATTATAAATAGTAACACTGGTTAATATTTGTCACCATAGTATTTATATAATGGGTAAATCAAGGTTAATGAATAATGATAAGGTGTAAATATTTCTCAAAAACATGAATTTATACAATTATATTATTGGATTTGGGAAATTTGATTTTATTATTTGAATATATTTCCACTAGTTTTTAATTTTCTTTGATTATGACCATTATATTAGAATAAAAAAAGAATACATACCCATTTTCACTCTCTTGACATAAATACATACAATGTTCTTTTAAATTTATAATAAGAGTATTATTTTGTATTACAAATTTTTTTTAATAAATTTTTTTTATCATATGAATTTATCATTAATTTTTTTGATAGGATATCTACCATTAATTCATACCCAAACACATTAAAAAATGTTCAATTATTCTAAAAATAAAATAAATTAATTGAAATATATATAAAGATTTAAAATTTTGATGAATACTTCTATTCCGTGATTATTTATATGAAAACAACAAATTAAGGCCTTTTGAATATATTATTTTCAAATTCAATATATGTATTCTTGTCTTTAATGTCTTCATATTTGAATAATCCTCAAAATGAAATATATTGTATTTAATAGTAAATCTAATGTGTAAAAATTATTTTAAATCATAAAATATACTCTTTAAAGAAATTATAATTATATATGGTCTAATATTTATCCCATATACTTTTTATCCAATTTTTTCTATTATAAATAAATTTACATTCATTTAATAATAAAAAGTAGATACAATAGTTAGGAAAAAAATTGGTTATTAAATGGGGTATAATAATTGATAAGTTATAAAATGACACTGAAACATATCTATAATTTATTTTATTATAGAATTTATATATTCTCTTATTTGACATTGAATATACTTCCATTTGGAAAAAATTTAGATGAAATGAGTTAAATATATATTAATATATTTAGTAATTCTATGATTATCATTTCACTCTATTTTAAAATGACACCCATTACCTATTTAAGTTAAACAACATTGATAAAAATAGATAAAAACCCTAAAAAATATAATACAAATTCACTTATACATGAAATATAGGTTTGGTAATCTTGAAGGACCCTTCAAATATTCTTTAAAAAGTGATATATTATAGGCATATCTAAGAATAGATATTCATCTAATCAAAAAACATTATGTATATTTATTAATTAACCTCACATAAATCATTTGGGATCAAAATAAAATTATATATTAACTATATACCATATACTAAAAAGTTATGAAGATTATATAAACAAAAATATCCACCCTACATTTTTTCAAAATGTATGTAGAATTATTAATCATGTAATCATGTGAACTACAATCTTTGTGTAATGAGGCAATTAATTTTTCGTCACCATTACTCATGGATGGTTATTATAATGATAATAATTATTATTCATGTTATATATGAAAAATATATTGTTTTTTATTAAAACCAAATTTCATTATTCTTACCTTCCCAAAAGTTGGAAAATGATAACACCGCTTGTTTGTGTGTGTAGACTACCCCTCCATAAAAAATGAAATAAATTTTTAATTTACTTATAAATAGAAGGTAAAAATGAAATATTTAAATAATATATATTATATATATGATATAATTATGTATCTTTAACATTTAATTATTATTTACTATCCTTTCATTCAATCCTTCATGATGTGAAAATAGTGTTCACACGTACGTACAATAAATCATCTCCATGAACAATGGAAATAATATTTCCATATATGTATGTTATAGATGGATACATATATATATATAATGAATATATAAATATATGTGAAATTCATATCATGGTTAAAATTTAGTAAATTATGAAATCATGATCAAAGAAGTACGATCATAAGAACCAGAAATAAAATCAAATGAAAAATGAAGAAATTAAAACCATAAAAATAATAATTTTATGAATTTACTAAAAATGGGTGTGAAAATGTTATCATGTTATAATATATAATATTATATGTATGTACATTCCTATTTTATATAATTATTATAAATTTGTATTTGTTGTATAATTTGTTATATTCCTTTCATTGAATGTTTAATATGAGGTAAATGTTTAATGTTAGAATATTAACGTTTTTCATGATTAGTTATGAAACAAATTCTTCTAATTAAATACCATCATGAAAGTATCAATAATATAATCAATATTAATAGGAATTTTAATTTCTAATTAATAGATTCATCCCTTTCATTTTTATTTTTATTTACTCAATAGGTTGAAATAATGTGTATTATAAAAAAACATGCCCATTTCACTTTCTAATCCAAAATACATTTTCTTCAATGTCCGTGTTTTCTAAATTATTTATCATGAATTTAATAATTTTCTTATAATTTAGCTTAAATAAATACATACACATGTATAAAACTTTATAAAATTATTTAAAATTAATCTCTTAATTGTTTTTTGAATTATTTACTATTGTCATTTTATGGGAAATATTAATAGATATTTATTTTATGGAACACTGTATGAATATAATTTCACACCATCATGACTGGTCAATGATTTTAATATTCCACTATATTTCTTCATGGTTATTTTAAAATAAAAAATATCATTAAAATATGGGAAATTATGATATTTTAATGAATTTATTTTTAAAAGGGTATTTTGTTCATGATATATTCCAAGGGATCTTTTAAATGAATTTTTATCTAAGATGTCATGATTTTTTTAATGTTTTATAATGGATATTATACAATAGTACTATATTTATTCTTAATTTAGATGTTTTATGGTTGTGATGGTGAAATATCAATGAAACCCATTTTAGTTTTCAAGGTTTAGGATATATTAACTATTTTTAAGATCCTACGGAATACATATGAATGTATTTATTGTTATGTAATGGGTGGGATGGGAATTTTATATCCCTCTAATGAAATGGGATTATATTAGTGTTATATGATATATAAGGTCATAAAATCGGTCATCCAAATCCCTAAATAAATCCAGGTTCAATATATGTTATCCCATTCACAAATGTGGGAACACGTGATGTTTTACTAAGTTAGAAAAATAGAACATGGCAGGGTTATTCACATATTTAAAGAGAGTATGTTGAAGGATATCCCAATACTAAGGTATTTACATGGGTAATTAGCCAACTTCAATCATTTTATGGATGGTTTTGTTGGAATCCTTGATATAATTGTACTATGATTATTCTTTTTCCCACATTATTCTACTCCTATGTGACATAATTGAATGCCAATGTAAAAAAATAATAGCTCTTGTTATCTAATCCCTTTACGAGTCATGTCATATGAACTATTAATCATTATTCGTTATATCATAATTATGAAATCATAATGTATTTTTATATTATTTTCGAAGGATAATATCATTTACTCATATAAGTTTTGCAGATTTTTTTCTTTAATGAATATTGATATCTATATTTTTTTACCATTATAGAGCATATAAGCTCAATGTTTCTTATGTTACTAGTCTCTGTGTTATGAAAAATTGTCTAAAGTAAGGAATTTATAATAAGTGTTTTCAAATGAGATATTCTTAATAGAGATATTTAAGATCATTAATAATATATGTACATTCTCTATCTTGTCACCAAATGCACTAAACATATATTTTTATATCATGGATGATAATTTTATTTAATAAATATTAATATAATATGATTTAATATATAGGTATGAATATTTTTGGTTTTTTTATAATTAGTATCATTTATGTTCCCTATTTCCTCATATATAAGAGATGATATTCTACTTTCCATTAAGTTTACAATGCATTCAACAATATTTATAAAGGTTGACCATGAGTTAGTGTTTCAAGAGGGTGACCACACAACTCTTCCTAGTGACCCACTATACCTGATGGATCCCATTAATCATGAAAAATAAGAGACTATAACATGGGTTGATCCGATATTCAAGGATATTAAAGTACTAAAGAGATATTAAATCACACTGGTGGTACATAGAATAAATTCCACATGAATGGTTGATGCCATTTTTACCAGTGATGTGGGGAAACATCTGGGAGAGAAAACCCTAATAACTCCACCCATTTTGGTGATTTTATCAATATGGATTTTCACATAATATAAATGGGTTTATTTTCAATATTAACCTTTATTTAATTTTAATTCAACAAAATACACATATTTTCACATCTTTTATTGTATTAAAACAAAAATTACTTGCTCCAACTACATAGTCTTACTGCCTAATAAAAATAGTCTTAGAAAGAACCTCTCTCAACTATATGAGTGACCTTATACTATATTACATTTATATTTTTAGGAGTATCTCTTTTCAATATTTTTAAACACATTAATAATATTCGATGACATATTATCATTCATGAAGGAGCATATGCTAGTTGATATCATTCACTCTTAAGGATGAGCATAACACACCTCTAAATTTGGATCAATGTTACTTCATTTTCATGGGAAGTGGGGTAATGGATATCTATTACATAATGTCAATTTAATTGTGGTTATATTAGAATAATATTAAGGATCATTAGCTGAGGAATTCCTTCACCAAATTGTAATTAATGTCATAATCCTCAAGGATACATGCTTCGGTTCTCTAGAAATTTTAATATTATGTAATAGAAGATATAAAATAAAAAGTTATTTTTGATTTGGATTATTTTTTGATAATGTAATTTTTTTGTGATCATAACACTTCTAGGAAAATGCTATCAATGACCTAAAATATTTTGATTAATTATTGGGTCACAAAAAACAGGTAACTATTAAGGTGACAATACATTCCTTTAATGATGAATTCAATATAAATAAATATAAATGAATATAAACACATTATATTAGAGTCCCAATAGCCCCTTAGTGTTATTAGGACTAAATATAGTGTCTTTTTTCAAATGGGAACATATAATGGAGACATAATCCAACTAATAGTATCTCATATGTTTTTAGATAATGAATGACTCTTTTTTTAATGTTATTCTTAATTTTATTGAATAATGAATGTGGGGTCTATTATTTATTAATTTACATTTATTCCCTAGTTTCCAATTATGATTTACTATTACTTAAAAATAACATATGATAATTTAATGAAGAAACATCAATATGATAACCTAGAACATTTTTATAATTGAATTGTGAATGGGAAAATTCAAGCATTGTTTACCAAATGATTGATTCATATTGATTTCATCCTTAGTGAGAATCATAGAGAAGTATACAAATAACTAACATCACACAAATATTATTCAATGTCCATTTAAAGAAATTATTTCCTTTTATTCGGGGATCATGAATAGGTTTAGGAATAACTAATGTCATTATAACACTAATCATGGTTCATTTTAATGAATAATTTCCTCTTAGGTTTTGATCATGTATGGGTATAGGCATAACCAAAATCATCATAAAACTATATTTATTTTATTTAAATTAATTATCTTAAAAAGAATTTTGGTAATCGCCTTGTAGGATATTTCTAATAGCTATTACAATGATCAAAAATGGTTTAAGAAACAAAAAAATACTTAGAATATTTCCCAGGTTAAGATTTCTATCGAACATATAATGGGTTTTCCTAGGGTCATGTTCTGGATCTGAAAGTCATTGAATTACTTTATTTTATTGACAATTTTATTTTCAATGCTTCATATGAGCTTGTATCATTGGGTAGTGACTCATAATTCAAATTTGAACCCCTTTATTAGATTTCATTGAACCTTGTGTACCTTTTGAATTTAAAATAATATTTTTCCTAGATAACGAGAAGATCACATCAAATAGGTGGATACAATATTTTATTCAAGAACTTCTTGTTTTGGTTTTCATCATAGATAGTACTATGACTCATAAATTTGAAATTTAATATCATTAAAGTAAAACCATCACATTTTTTTCTAGGATAACATGATTAGGACCATCAAAATATTATAAATGAGGTTTGAAATTCTTAATTCAATAACGGACAACATGCATGAGCAGATTATATGAACGATATTGAACACTGAAAATTTATGTAATCATAGAATAGGTTATTACTGAAATAATATCCCAAATATGGGGTCATGATATGATATATACACTGATGTGATAACTACTTAACATACTCAAATTATTGATTCTACAACATTGTTATTCAAGAATATAGTTAATATAGGAAATATCCCTAGAAAAATGACTTATGGTTAGTAAATGATAGGTTAACAAATATAGGATCTACATACAGGAATGTATACGTATCCAAAAAGTGTGTTCCCTTGAAGCTGGTCATACATGATACTAATATATGTGAATGTCTTCAGGTGATTCAAATACATAATGAATGAAGTGTTATTACAGAATATTATTAATCAATGATGGTTCTAGTACCCTAATCATCATCTCATTACTTATTAAATATGTTTGAGAGTATAAAATATATTACAGTATTGTGATGACATTTTCTTAATTGGGGGTGTGTTAATGAGCATGCCTTGACATCTACAAGGGCCATAAGGTGGTCCTTATGATCTTTGTGACTCTTTTATTTATTCAATTAAATTTTTAATTGATTTTGATTATGAATTTTAATTATATGATCCTTAGTTTATTCATAGGATTCCCCACTCTTGGTTTTTTAACAAACATATTTTATTAATCTTTTAATTATGGTTTACATTCATATTTTTTGGACTATTAAATGTATAGAGTTCAAGTTCACAGATAATAGAATATAAAATACAATGTTAATGGTATAATATAATTGGACACATATGAAATTGAACAAACTATATCATAAGGTTGAGGTGAAACACTAAACATGAATGGTGGAATGAATACTAGAATAAAATATCTCACAAGGTCATTTGAATGTGATTATGGTAGTAGTGATTGGAAATGATTAGTAAATATAACAACCCAAATGGGGCATAATGGTTATACATGTCCAAATGAATTTCTAACAATGATTATTAACATAATATTTCAAAATAATTAATTTGTAGATCTTGAGTAATGGGGAGGAGAAATTATGAAATGGATTAAAATGGTCCATATTCGAAATATATTCCACATTAAGTGCTATGAAGTCATAAAAAAATTAAATAATCTCCCCCTTCAGGATGAATATAACCCATTTTTTAAATAACTAGTAGGAAAACCTATCCAGATTCATATAAGTGGAATATATTATGTAGTCATTTAGATCATTCATTTTGGATATAATAAATTCTATAACGAAAGCCAAGGAATGGTTTGTAGTGACATGATACTCTCAAAGAATTTAAAATTCAATAAGGACTGACAAGTCTAGAAAATGAGATGTTGGTATCCCATATAGTGTATAAATAATTGCATGATCTGGATACAATTTCATATCGAATTGTAATGGGTGATGGTTTTTCTAGTTTATTGTCAGGATAAACAGTCTCAAATTTCTTTTCTTTTCATGTCATGTTACAAGGACTCAAATATTGTATAGTTTAACATCATCAAATATGGAGTCAAATGTCATGTTGTTTGACATTATGAAGAAATTTATAAATTAAAATCTTAATTCAGAACCAAATCCAATATTGGGACTGGGAAAATTTTATCATTGTCTCGTAAAACAATGATTCTTTCTATGGAAGTCATACACATAGTAACCATATCCCATAATGTTATATAATGAAAATCTATATAGATCATGTTTACATGGGGGAGGATAATCATTATCGCTAGATGATAACTAGGATTTTGATTCAATACATTAGAAATTCTATGTTTCAAAAACCTGGAATATTCATGTTAAATTTGATTTATCAAAAATCACAATATATAACAAGAAAAAATGTAGAGCCAAGGAATAATTTTTTCTAACCACAATGAACTATGGTGAGAGAGAGAATATCGTTTTTTATGGATTTCATATTTTCTTAGTATACGATACATAAATGCATCTAAACAGGAGGATTTATAAGTATCAAAAAATAGGTAATTCATAATGATAAATCCCCTTTGTTGGTCTATTTTATATATATTGGAAATGATTTTTCCCATGGAATGTGTTGTTATTGTAATGTCCTGGTTCTAGGTGCCACACAAAGGCACCCCGTACCCAGTTGGTCATATGACCTCATGTGCATTTCCCCAAATGCAAGAGGTTGTTGACTAGGAGCGAGGTCTAAGGTATGAAAATGGGGAAACTATTCTCTCATTGGTATAGTATACACATCAGAATAAAAATGATAAAAAATAACAGAAGTACTAATACCATAAAAAAGTTAGCATTAGAAGAATGATAGTAAATAAACAACTAGAGAACATATAGAAATGATCCATGTCACATAACTCTAGGAAAGAAGCGAAAAAAGTTACAAAGCCTAAATATAATACTAATACAAATGTACAGAAAATTAGTATGTCCAATCGCATCACAGGCCATATCATAGTCCCATGCTCTCCATTTCTGATAGAAATTCATGTACCTGATTAAGAAAGGTGATTTTCATTATCTATAACTGAAACAATATAATCTGTTTGGGTCAAAAATCATGACCAAAAAATAGAGTGAGATGAATATCAGTAGGCAACCACAAAACAATTTATTCATAACTGTCAGGGAATATATATATCAGGAAATTTGAAAAATGATATACTAAACCAGCAAGTACTCAACAAGTAAAAATACAATTTCTTACAATTACATTAATTTACATTTATTAATTACTCAATCTTGTGAATAATTTAGCCTCATTATCTAGCTTATGCTCTGTATCCCCTGGAAAAATAATAACAATCAGATGACTCAAAAGACAATCTAAAAAGTCATATATGACTAATTATGAGGTTGTTCTATGGCTTCCCAGACTCGTCGCAGTCATATAATTACACAAAATAAACCAACTATAAATGTTCTAAAAGCCTAACCCCTTTTTATTATCATATCATTAACATAGTAAATAATGACCCTCTGGGAAAGCTCACACAGTCTAACCCCTTGGTTCCCACATAGAACTAATCATTTACAAATGACCACCTGGGTAGCACTAACATTCAATACCCCATTGGTCTGTATAGAAACAATAAAATTTAATAACCCCTAGCATCTCTTATAGTTAATTACCTATGGTCCAATATTCATTTAATAACAAACCTCTAGGTAGCTGACATGGTCTAACACCCTGGTCTATAACCACTCGACAGATCTCACAGTCAATACCTCTTGGCCAACATAACATCAATTATAAACAAATGACTCAACATTGGGAATATCTCATAGTACATTCCCCTTGGTCGTACATTCACAATGAAAAACAGATACATCTCTTATAAACCAAATTTCCATCAAATCATCACAGGGCATAGAAAAAAATAGTTCATATTAGAGAATTCTATACCCAATGTCCATAGTCAATCTAACATTGGAAACACATCCATAATCAAGGTATTAAGACTTAAAACTATGAAATAACCCTATATCAATCAAACCAAATATAACAGGCATTAATCATGGTTAAATTCCGAAACACACAATACCCCAAATATGGGTATTCGACCCTCTATGCATATATTATCCAAATAAAATCATTGAAAGGCCAAAACCACATACCATGATTTTGTATGATGAACACTCTTGAACGACAACCCTTGAATCGGCCTAAAATGATGTAGATCTACAAAAAGGGTAAAATTGATCAACCCTAGATAACTCACGACAATGAATAAATCCTGAAGACATACTCTATGGAAAGAGATAAATCACTAGTGGGAATCCAACACACCAAACAATTTATTAATCTGAGCTTGATTTGATCAAGGGGGGGGGGGAGCTCAATGTTTCTTCAGTTGTTCATCACTCTCCTCTACATGACAAAGGAAGAATAAGAAAGTTCTGGTGAAGAAACTTGTCCTCTGTCCTAATAATCAAATAAAAAGACAAGTACACATTGTGTTCAATTAATTTACATGTTGTTTACTAGCCTCATCCAACCCCCGCTTTTTGAAATCTACTAGGTTACCTACATGACCATGTATTCAGCTATTACGCAGCCAACACATAGTTATACACGAAAACCATGTGCCTAAAATGTAGATATAAAATTTCCAAATTCTTTCTTTTTCCTCCAAACAACACGGAATATAGAAACATACATGAAATGATGATTAATGACCTTTACAACTTCCCCTCATAATGAAATTCATCCCTGAATTTTTTATTCCAAAGGTGGTGAAGAATAAACATCAAACATGTCTGGCCACTGTGATAGTACATCAGCCTCACTCTCCTATGTCTTTTCATATACTCACTTGTGATACCATAACAACCTTATGAGCAGAAGAGACCATCCATAGAGAATCATCATGCTACGATCCAAAATCCAAATATGGTTCTCATCGAAGGATGAATCCACCTAAAACTCAACCTCCTCAGGTTACAGAACCTAATAAGGGTATGAAATGAAAAACTATAGCTGAGAAACACGAATGGCGTTGTTCATTGCTCGGAACCACTGAGGTAACTAAAACTGATAGACAACCATCCTCACTCACTCCAAAACCTCGTATGGACCATCTTATCCCTGTGAATGCTTTCCATGTAACCTAATCCTCATGTGTCCCTATATTAGTTGGTCACGTAAAAAAATTGATTTCCAACCTCTATCTCCAGAGGTTTTCTCCCTCGATCAACTTAAGATTTTTTCCATGACTGTGTTGTATCTATCATCTTCTTAATCAACTTCACATACACAGTGGTCTCATAGATAGGTAAAGGTCCCAACATAGCTTCCTCTCCTACCTCCAGCCCACATTGTGCTGATTCAGATGACCTAACATACAAAACCACATAATGTTCCATCTGAATCGTCACCTGAAAATTGTTATTGTAGGAAAACTCGCTAAGGATTTTTTGTTTCACCTGTGAACCCATGAAATCCAAGACACATGTTCGAATCATGTCCTCCAAATCCATAATAATGTGCTCGAATTGTCCATATGTTTGGGGATGGTATGATGTACTCAGAAGTACCTATTTTCCCAAATCCCTTTGTAGTCCCCTCCAGACATAAGAATTAAACTGGGAATCCCTATTTTAAATGATTGAGTGCGAACCCCATTGCAATAATACAATGTCTTAGATGTACAACTATCCAATATCATCAAAAATCATAGTTTTATTAATCTGTAGGAAGTGTGCATCCTTCGTAAGTCATTCGATAACAACCCAAAATGAATCATTCCATTGGGGAGTCATTGGTAAACCCACCACGAAATCTATCACGACAACATTCAACTTCCACAACATAATAGGTAACAACTATAAACTCTTTTCCGGGCGCTAATTATTTTCCTTCACCTACTGACGGGTGGAACATCTTATAACAAAACCAACAATATCCATTTTTATTCCTAGCCACCAATACTGACGACGTAGATCTCAATACATATTGTTGAAAAATAAATTAGCATTGAAATCCGGGGATTGAAAATATTGAATCAACTACTAATATATTTCTTCTAACATCCATAGGCTCCCATGAAAATGAAATATCTCATTTTCACTTATAGTCGACCAATGTGTAGGGTCCTTGCTTGACACACTATCTTATAGGACTTGGCCTTCAAAATCTTATTGTTTCCCCATTCGAACTCAATCCAGTATAGTAGAGGTAACAACTATAGAATAAAGAAATATTTTACCCTCTCTGTCATTCACCTCATAATTAATTTTAGAGAACAGATCCATATGGTGACAAACGCTACTAGCCTCATAAACTGCTTGTATCTGATTTCTCTTAATCAACACATTAACATCTTTGTTTTCATTCCCAGGAGTACGATCATGCTCAATGTCAGATGATTGATGGTACTCATCCCAACTTCTCTATCTCAAATTAATATCTCACTGAGTAAATATATTCGTTTGACTCATGTGTTTAGAGAATTCCACAAAATTCTCTCCCAAATGATAATGTCTCCAATAGTGTAAAGCATTTACAACTAAATCTAAGTCATGTTCATATGTCTTGTAGTTCCTCACATGTGGCATAAACTTCCAATACCCGTAAAAAATGAATCCATATCATTTCATAGGCATTGCTCTCATCATGATACCTGATGTACCACAGTAAATAGTGAAACTTTTTCCATTCTATTGGAAAACCACTATCAGTGAGGAAGTCGATCAGAATGGCATTAAGGCCTTCATTTTTATTATTTTTGATAATTCGCCTTTCAGGGGGTGAGGTCGAAGCCTTACAATGCCTGAAGGCTTAGAGGAAAATACAAGACCCATATGTATTATAGGGAATCACCAAGACAAGACAACATGGAACTACTCCTCCCTGAAATATGTCATGAAATCAGCACTCCGCCTTTACAAGGATGGTCATATAGCTTTCTTATGAAAAGATTCATAGGACTAGTACCAACAAAAAATCCATACAATCTCATTCTACCAATTCCCGTCAGCGCTACACTAGTGAATGCTCTTATCTTGAATCATCATCTGATGCCTTGTCCCTTGTAGTATTACTATTACGTCTTCATTCATGGGCCCCGAATACCTTGGGGTGGGCCTAAGGCCTTAAGGTAGACCAAAGACATTGAGAAAAAACTATAATGAAGGCCTTGGGTGGCCCAAAAGCCTTGTGGGACCTAAGGACCAAAATGGTGGTCCAATGGCCCAGATGGATGAATAGATTAAGATTCTACATTACCGTACAATGACTGCTACAATGCTTGCTTTAGTACTCATATAGTACCTACTACAGTGCCTCCTATAGTACTACTATAATTCTGCTACAATACCCAAAAATTCTCATTCCCCCAGATTTTATATCGGGTCTCTTGGATGCACTTATTGTGTCCTCCACCCGAATTTGATCGCTGATTATGTCAATCTCGCTTTCAGCTCCTGAATGTCTAAGTCACATGAATCTATACAAAAGTATGTTTCACCCTTCTTAGTCAGGCCTGTTAATGGCAATGCTAAGCATGAAAAGTCTGGTATAATTCACTTGTAGTTGCTAGCTAGCCCAAGAAAACATCATACCTAAAATAAGTTCTTCAGCTTCTCCGAGGAAACTACTTCTCTCACATTCTATGGGTTTACTGATACTCATGTCCCTGATATTACATGACCAAATGAGTGAATATGGTCCATCCAAATGTCGAATTTGGAGGGCATACCATATAACAACTCCTCTCTCAATTTACTCGACACAATCTCAAGATGGGTGGTGTGGTTTTGTTGAGTGTGGTAGTACCCAAAGATATCGTTCGTGAAGGCTATTACAAAATAATCCAAGTAATGATGGAACATTCAATTCATCAGGTCCATCAAAATTGATGATGGATTCATGAGACCGAACGATATAACCATGTACTCTTACAGACCATACCTACTCTGAAATGAATTAATATGTACATATGATGGTCTAACAAGCAACAGATGAAATCCAATCCTCATATCAATATTCGATAACACATGAGCTCCTTGAATATTGTCAAAGAGGTCATCAATACTTGTCAAGGAATATCAGTTCTTCACATTCAACTTGTTCAACATACAAAAATATACACAAAGTCTGAGGGTACCATTTTAATTATTCCCAAAAAGAACAGGTGAACCACATGGTAAAGTACTGGATTGGATGAAAAAAATTACCTATATCTCCTCTAACTACTTCTTGTGCTCCTATATCTATGTTTAAGCCATCCTATATGGATAAATGGACACTGATGCCACTCCTGACACAATATCAATAGGGAAAGAATCCTCTCGCTCTGAAGGGGTACCTAAAAAGTTGTTTGGAGAAACATCTCTGAAACATTCCACTATTAGAGGAATGGTCATAGTGAAGTCATATATCATCAAAATATAGACAATAAATCATATCTATAATTCTTCCCAACCCATTATTCTTGGGTCCAACTCTTCACACCTAGACAAACCATTATACCTTCTGTAGAAAATAAATTCCTTCTGGTGACCTGAAACTCACCATGCAACGATAATATTAGACAATGTCTTGAAAAGTGACCTACCAGTCCATTTTGAGAATGACATTATATCCTGTCATCTATATGAAATAGAGTTCCCATTAGATGTTACACACAACAATATCAATGGGGGTCTCTTTTCACTAACACAAATTAGATATCCTTAGACCCAACAGAGTGTCTAGTGTCATGACATCCTCCGATGTGAAGATACAGAGCCCAAGGATCTCCAGAACTACAACAAATATAAATCAATAAGAAACACCTATATCCAAAGATCAGAAGATAAATAATGGGTAACTAGAATCATACCTCTAACCGTAGAGGTTCCATGATATTAATTTTACTAGGTATGATCCAATTCAAATGTCCGAACTATAGCATGACCTTGCGACACTTACTGACTACCCTAAGATGATCCACAGCGCTCTCCCTGAAATCCTATAACCTAACAACCTTATGAACAAAAACCTCCTTGGAAATAATGGCCTAACGAACTAAAATTCTTTGACTGATGAAAAACTGGTGGTCCTGCTCATGAATTTGGAGACCTAATAGAACCCCTGTCACTCAATTGTGGTGAGAACACCCGAAAAAATTCCTGAAGATGTCCCATATTTTCACAAGATTGGTACTCGATTGGGTCCTTTGGGAAATGTGGTATCGTACACCCATTTTTAATGCCCTCGGAGCATAAAACCTTCATACCTAATGAAACATCGCATGATGGATCCCTATGGTGCACCCAACTATCTGGAGTACCAACACTAGATGTTGAACCACCTTTGCACAGATATCCTAACTCCCTTTGAACGTGCTCAATAATCTCTGCCAGTTTCATTATTATTGTCACTGAAGTTTTCCTGAAGACATTCACATGTGATCAGATGTGATACCTAAGACCATTTCCAAACAACCTAAACAAATTTAACTAATCACCTCCTAGAACGATTGTGAAGTTCGGAAGCTCTTTAAAAAGTGAAGATTAATCCATCACTAAAGGAGTTCCCTGCTTATAATTAATTAACTGTAGATCCCTATCAGCCCTCAACATCTTAGTATATAAGTAGTCATAGAACATTCGCTGAAACTCTTTCCAATCCATATCTTTATGACTTCCTACCGGTGAGATAACATCCCACCATCTCTTGGAGGAGTCACAGGGCAGGTACCTCATGAGATTCACCATCCTTTCTAGAGGTATATCTAGATTCTCAAAGATAGATAGCATGTCCTCCCACCATGACTCTACAGCTTGTGGTCCCCTATCCCCAAAAAATGTGGGAGGACACTACTGTTGGAACAGCCGTGTCAACTCTACCATAGATAGGGAATGGTTAAGTGCTCCCATAAAAGTATGTAACATCCTAAAAATCCTTCATAGATCTATGCATCAACACCTTCATTCAGTATAAAAGATAGTTCCAAGATGCACACAACAGGATGATTAGATGGCAGTCCCTGATCTATCATTTTTGGTGTCTTATCATTTCCATGTATTTGGTGTACAACCGGAGGATATCTTGGTGGGATGGCTCCGCAAGGTCAAGCACACACACAAATATAAGATTTTCAACAACATCCACATAGAGGTGTAAGAATGGAACAGTAGAGGAGACATTCAAGTTTTACAAAACAAGGTTACAAAGAGTCTATAAGACTTACACAACATTTTCACTTAGGATATTCACATGGTGTGTACGTCTTCCAAACATGGTCATGTTAAACCCATATACATAGCTTGTTCCCACCCTGAGACATGGTGTGTACTTGATTTTTCCCTCCTTCCCAATTACTTATTGATGGATAACCCACATGATTTCTGCTAGCGTAACACTACATGGTGTGTTCACGCTAGACACTGTGTATACCAATTATGTCCCATCGACTCATGTTGTTGGTCAGACGGACAGAAACCTAGTCGAGTCTACCCAGTGTGCATAAATATGACATATAGTGTATAAATTAAGTTTCATCCACCCATGTTGTTGGTTACACGGTTGGATACTCGGTTCCATATAAAATGAAATCTACAATCTATCCATGACTTGTTCTACCAAATGTTTCTCAACCCCATGTCTATGCACATACAGTCAGTCACACGGGGAATGAAAATAAGGAATATACCTATGGTACAAGTCATGTACTAAATAAAAGTGGTTTGTTCTGAAAAAAAAAGAACACATAGTATGTGTTCATAACCTCAGATGCCTTGTTGTCCGGGTTTCTACATAGTAATCCTCAAAACCTCATTTGAAACCCCTTAAAACATAAATGTTTATCCATGAAATTTTTGATGACCCAAGATATCCCATACTCCCAAAAATCAATGTTTTCCATCCTTATTCATATCATATCATGGAAAAATTCTATTAATGTTCAAACATGATCCACGAGACTCTGATCAAAGGCGGTCCATAACACATTTGGGGAAAAGTCATGGATTTTATCCATATAAAACATTACATATTCCAATATCTGATTAAAATAGCTTTTATTCAATCAAGGCGTCTCTCACAACATCATGAACATCTAGAACAACATTTAACATAATAGAATCCAATACGTAATGCATCTTAAATGGCATGGCAAGAATGCATGATGTGTGATCATTATAAATTGCCCCTATGTTGCATGAGATGAAATACCCTCATCTCAAAGGGTTGAAATAAAAATATATCCTCAACAATATCAATGATAATAACAAAATTCAAGTAAATCATTACAGAGTGAAATCAAATCAACAGTGAAAAATTCAAAACCAAAAAAAATTCAATATTAAATTGAACATGGTTTCCCTAATAAGGGGGTTAACTACTCCTAGACATTGATTATTACCAAATACCTATTCATTCCTTTCCCTATGTATAAGTTTCAAATAGTAACGAAAACCAGAAAAGATCCTCCATTGATAAAACATTGTAACGTCCCAGTTTTGGTTTCCCCCCAAAGGTGCACCATAACCGATTGGTCACATGAACTTAAGAACATTTCCCCAAATTCCATAGGATTTTGACTAGAAGAATGATCTAGTGACTGAATGTGGGGAAACTATGCCCTCATTGGAAGTGTATACACCACTTAATAATTAATATTAAACAATAGCAGAAGCATCAATACGACACAACAAAAGTAAACATCGTAATACTAATTATAAATTTAAAAATGGAGGACATATAGAAATTTTTCATGTCACATATGTCTAGGAAAGAAGAAAAAAATTCAAAATACTATAAATATAATACATATACCAAAATACTGAAAACCAGTAAACTCCAACAGCATCGCAATCCTCAACAAGGTCCCATTATCTCAAGTTCCAACGCCAATCAGGTACCTGATGAAGAAGGGTTCTTCCCTTATCTATACCTAAAAAAATATAAACTACTTGTGCCTCAAATCATGGACCATATAGGCTTTTAGTTGAATATAGTAGGAACCAACGAAAATATCCATTCCTATCATTTAGGGAATATATATATAGTCGGAAATATTCAAAATGAAGTAGTAAATGGGGATGCAACCAGAAGTAAAATAACATAGAGTTTCTAATTTTATTAAAATACATTTATTAATTACTCAATCCATTAAAAAAAGTAGCCTTGGGATATAGACTATGACTTCTATCCCCTTTCAATATAATAACAAACAGTGGTCCAAAAATACAGAATAAAAATCAACTAAGGTTGAGTCCAAGCTTGTGCGATGGAATGGTGTGCTCATCGTAGTCATATAATTATTCAAATGCAAGACTATGGGAATGTTATCCTAGTATGTGTAACGACCAAATCTTTTTGAGTAGTATATCAACTTACTCTTACTAATTTAATAAGATGTTAATGGTTAATGCAGAAAGAGGAGTCGATGGCTTCATCCAGTAGACTCAACCCTTATGAAGCCCACTTATCAGAGCTTGGGAAGGAGGTAGCATCTGTGGGCTTTGCTTTGGACCAAGCCCAAATCGAGCTCCAGCGTGTCAAGCTTGAACGAAAACGCTTGCAGGAGAAGTTCAAGTTAGTGGAGATTGCTACTAGGGCAATGTTATCTGAGCCTCCCTCAGATTCTCTCACCACAGCACACCTTACACTTAGGTCTTATTCCAGTGTTATAAGGGGCTATGTGATGAGACCCTAGTTTCCTTGTGTAATCCTTTCGGGTGAATAGATTGAGATTTCTTCCTTTAGTGATGTTTGTGAAATTTCAAATGTCTAGATAATTTTAGAATGTATTTTATTGATGAATTTTGAAAAAGTGATATTTTGAAATATTTATGTAAACCCTAAATAACTAATGATGTGTAATGATTTTCAAAAAATGGTCTTCTACAAAAGTGTTCATTAAGGAATTTGGAGTCTAATAAGATCAACTTAATTTTTGACGAATAGTAAATTATGAATAGTGATTTTACGCTTAGGATTAATAATATGACCAAATGGATTAGTAATTTCACTCAAAGAAAGTTTTAATATAATTTAGACACCTAGATTAAGTAATGTGATTCAATAAAATGGGTAAATAACAGTTTTCATAAATTATTAGTCAAGTATTAGTTTTTTCGGATGAATAGTTTTTTTTAATTAAAAATTTAATTAAAAATAATTAGAAAATTATTTTTATAAAAAGGACTTTATTTTTGAACTCAGAGCATCGATATTATGTTAAGGTAATTTTTGGGGATTTTTCTGAAAAAAATGAATTTTTGATGAATAGAGTTTTTATTTAAAAATTAAATTAAAAATATTTAGAAATTTATTTTTATAAAATGGATTTCATTTTTGAAATAAGAGCATTGATATTTGGTTAAGGTGAAATTTTGGGGTTATTCTGAGAAAGTTGAATTTTCAGTGAATAGTAAAAATACAGTTTTAGGGTTTCAGTATGTTTAATGACATCATAATGGTGTCATGATGATGTCATGAGATCTTTTGAGGGTTGGCCGGCCAAGGGTGATGAATTATTGTTTTGGGGGCCCCATGTGGCCTAACTCCATGATAAATGCCAAGGGAGAGCACATGGGTTTGAGAAAAGCACATGTGAGGTGTCCCTTGGCCATTAATGCTTTGTCCCCTCACTTTCCCTATAAATACCCACCCATTCCTCCTTTAGTCTTCACTCCCAACTCTCCCCCAACGAAGTTCTGGTCTTCTTACCTTCCAAAGAGTCCTCCCAAGGTGCCCCCAAGCCCTCAAGGTCCAATCCTTTGAGTTTCAAGAGTCACGTTTTAAGGTAAGGGATCCGACCCCTCTCTTTCTTTTCATGTAATCTCTTTTATGTCATTCCTATTATGATCCATGTTTTTATGTGAGAGGATGTTATTTTATATTCCTCTTACTAACCATTCATGTTTATATGATGAGAGATCCCCTCTTACTCTCATCATTTCATTTTATGAAAGTTTAAGTGACGCTTTTAGGCTGCCGAATTTTTAAGGGATTCTTTCACCCTTCTCATTTTTCAAGATCGATTTTCATGTCAAGTCTTTCAAGTTCCTTTTTATTATGTTGGGGTATGATCTCTATATATATCATACTGATCTCTTATGATCATATGATGAGGGACCCTATTTGATCTTGTCAAATCATTTTCTTTTGAAGTTAAGTGACGCCGTAAGGCTGCCGAATTTTCATAAGAGAAATCTAATCTTTTTTTCCTTCCATGTTTTTCATTTCAAATGGTATGTCCCTCAAATTTCATTACCTTGTCCATATGTCCTTCTTACTCTTTCACCCTACTGTTTTATGGATCATTTATGAGTGGGTGACCCATGTCCCCTCTCATTTCAATGTTTTCTAAAACCCCAAAACTTAGCCGTTATGCTGCAGAATTTTCCCTTCAAAATGCCTCTCTCTTTTCTCAAAAATTATTTTATGTTATAAAGTGAATACTAAAAGATCTTATTTCTACAAGGGTATTCACATATATACCAAAATGTTCTATTTTAAATTCTGGGATTTACATACATGAGACCCACCTTCCTTTTCTGTGGGTTTTAAAGTGATATAAAGATCATGTCTTTAAAGCAGTTTTTAAAAAGTTATGATTATGAAATGAAACCCATTTCCTTTATGCTATATGGGTTATTTATGAAATGTTTGATGATGATATATATGTGGCTCACATGATAATAAAGGCAAATTTAAGGGTGCGCCCTGATAGCGCTCCAATGCATAAGGTAATGATGTAACCACTAGAGATTACAATTTTCACGATACCTTGGTGAATAACCTTGGTAATTATCAAATGACACCTTGGGGATGGACCTTGGTGATATGTTCATGATTGTCTATGTTAAATGATGTAGCCACATCTTCAAGTTATGAAATATTTTATTTTTATTATGAAATGCCTCATGATTTCTTTCTCATGCCTTAATGTTCTTTTCATGTCCTTATTGAAGTATCTCAAGTTCACATGTAAAATGTTCCTCTTGTTTCCCTTACTGGGCCTTCTGCTCACCCTTTCTTTTGATGTATGTCCCCAGGTTATGAGATGCAGTAATGAACCTAGAATGAACTTAAGGAGACACCTTTCAAGTGTTTAATAAGAATGTTTTACGTTGTTTTCATTATTATGTTCCTGGTTTCCAAGACACTAGACCTTAACGATCCTCAGTTTTGTGTAATGTAATGAAAGTTTATGTTATAAAATGGCGGGATGCCATAGTTGGTATCAAAGGATGGTTTAGTTATTTTTGGAAATTAGGATATAAAAACTTTAGGAAGAACCCTATAGAAAAGTTTAAATATAGGAAAACTTCCTGGTATTTTGGTAAGTATTGAGTAAGTGGTCTATCAAACAAATACATCCCTGTCTGGATACGAGCAGGTAGAGGCGGCTCTGGCACATATGTATATAGGGGTAAAACCCGAAAACACCGCTTTGAGGTAGACTCGAACGGGAACTGGTGCACGATAACGGGCCTTGCTGCACTCTTGGTTACGACACTCCCGGGGGATATGTTTGGTTTATCACATGCTTTTTATGAATCATTATGAAGGAATTATAGAGAACTATAATTGTCTAAGCACGAAGTCTTAGTTAAAAGATTCATAAATGAAATAAGTTTCTCACTAAGGTTTTATTCTTTTAGAAAATGGCGGGCAATAGGAGAAACCGTGCCGATGGTGACCGCAATGCACCATGTGCTGACGGCCCTCCGATGGAAGCTGGAATGGAAACATTCATGCGAATGATGAACCAACTGACTCAAGTTATGAGTAATAACTTGAATCAAGCTGAGAGGCCGACCTCACCACGAAGGGAACAACTTTCTGTTGAGTCCTTCATGCGTCAACGACCGCCAACATTCAGTGGATCTACTGACCCATTGGTTGCGGAACAATGGATAAGCTCCATTGAAAAGATCTTTTCTGTACTTCATTGTTCGGAACAAGAAAAAGTCACCCTTGCTGTTTACCGCCTAGAGGGAGAAGCTGATCAGTGGTGGTCACTTATCAAAAACACGAAGCCACGAGGAGAGATGGAAGCTATGGAGTGGGAAGAATTTAGGGGGGTTTTCTTTAACAAGTATTTCCCTCGTTCAATGAGAACGAAAATGGAGAAAGAGTTTCTCGAGCTGAAGCAGAAGGAGAACGAATCTGTCGGAAGCTATGAGATGAACTTCACAAGGCATTCCCGTTATACCTCAAGCTTTGTCATGGACCCTAATGGGAAGGTTGATAGATTTTTTGGCGGACTACGACCACAGCTGCGGAAGAATCTAGCCAATAGGGACTACGATAGCTATGAAGAAATAGTTCGAAGTGCTATGAAAGTTGAACTAGTGTTTGGGGAGACACAGTGGTCTCACAAATCTAATGAGAAGAAGAGAACTCTAGAACCGAGCCTGGGAAGAAGTTTTGATCAGGAAAGAGGTGGAAAGCATATGCAACATGCCACATGCAATAAATGTGGGAAGAAGCATTCGGGGAACTGCTTGATCGGAAGTGGCAAGTGCTATAGGTGTGGAAAAGAAGGCCATATTTCTCGGAATTGTCGTGGTGATGTGAAGCCTCAACTTCCCAACACTAACGATAGAGGAAAGATGGTTCTGGCCCTACCCGAAGTCACATGCTTCAAGTGTGGACAACTTGGGCACATTGCTAATCAATGTCCAAATCCGAGGGCGATGGAGGGGAATCACCATCAACCTCAGCAGAGGCCAAGGGAGCAAGGTCGTGCTTTTCTATCACAACAACTGAAGTTGAAGTTCCGAACGATGTGGTAGCAGGTACTCTTGTTGTCCTCTCAAAACTAGCAAGTGCTTTATTTGATTCCGGTTCTACGCATTCCTTTATTTCTTCCAAGTTTGCAAAGAATATAGAATCAATCCCCGAATTTCTTGAGTTAGAGTTGTCAGTCAAGACTCCAAGTGGGATTATCCATGCATCAACAGTGTTTAGGGACTCTAGTGTTTACTTTGGTGAGCACAATCTTATCGCAAATCTAGTAGTCATTCCCATGATGGAATTTTACATTATACTAGGGATGGAATGGCTCTCAAAGTATAACGCTAAGATCAAATGCAGAAGTAAGGAAATCTCAGTAGTCTTGGATGAACGACCTACAGTTATCTTCCAAGGAGAGATATCCCGAACTGATCCCTATCTAGAAGAACCTCCTATAGCTTTCTTTATGGAGTTAATCGGTGATGATGAAGAAGGGAAAGGGAGCATACAAATTGAAGATGTTCCGATTGTTTAGGAATACATGGATGTATTTCCTGAGGAGTTACCTGGACCTCCCCCAGAAAGAGAGGTAGAGTTCTCCATTGAACTCGTACCTGGGTCTCAAACGATATCAAAGACTCCGTATAGAATGGAAAATGTGGAGCTAGAAGAGTTAAAGAAACAAATCCAAGACTTGTTGGAGAAGGGGTTTATCCGACCGAGTGTGTCTCCTTGGGGAGCACCAGTTCTCTTTGTGAAGAAGAAGGATGGATCAATGCGGCTATGCATTGATTATAGAGAACTGAACGGGATTACAGTGAAGAACAGATACCCTCTTCCAAGAATTGATGATTTATTTGACCAACTTCGTGGGGCTCAATTCTTCTCTAAGATTGACCTTCGATCTGGTTATCATCAACTGAGGGTGAAGAAGGAAGATATTCCAAAGACTGCCTTCCGATCAAGATATGGGCATTATGAGTTTACTGTTATGCCCTTCGGCTTGACTAATGCTCCTGCTATTTTCATGGATTTGATGAATAGGGTCTTTAATGACTACCTTGATAACTTTGTGGTAGTTTTTATTGATGATATTTTGATATATTCAAAAAGTCGTGAGGAGCATGAAAATCATCTGAGGGTTATTTTGAAAACTCTACGGAAGGAGAGGCTCTTTGGGAAGTTCAGCAAGTGTGAGTTTTGGTTACAACAAGTGGCTTTCTTGGGGCACATCGTAACCAATGAAGGAATCTCGGTTGACCCTGCAAAGACAATGGTTGTGGAGGAGTGGCCTCAACCCACAATAGTAACTGAGATTCGTAGTTTCCTTGGTTTAGCGGGATATTATAGGAGGTTTGTGAAAAACTTTTCAGGGCTTCCTAATACACTAACCAAGTTGACTCGAAAAGGGGTTAAGTTCATCTGGACAAAGGAATGCGAGGAAAGTTTCCAAGTGCTGAAGAAGAGATTGGTTACTGCACCTGTGTTAACACTACCCTCTATCGGAGAAGGATTCGTTATTTTTAGCGATGCATCTATGAAAGGGCTTGGGTGCGTCCTCATGCAAAATGACAAAGTAATTGCTTATTCATCTCGACAGTTGAAGATTCATGAGCAGAATTATCCTACGCATGATCTAGAGTTGGCGGCAGTTGTTTTTGCTCTAAAGATATGGAGGCACTATCTTTATGGGGAGAAATGTGATATATACACTGACCACCAAAGTCTAAAGTATATTTTCACTCAGAAAGAATTGAACATGAGACAAAGGAGATGGTTGGAGCTTATTAATGACTATGATTGTTCAATTCATTATCACCCTGGAAGAGCAAACAAAGTCGCGGATGCGTTAAGCAGGAAAGATCCTATTGTTCTGGCAACAATGAGGATCCTGGGAGATCCCTTGATTAAAGATCTAGTAAAACTGGACATGGGAATTATAAGGAAAGGGACATCATCAACCCTATCCCAAATGATTTCTCAACCTTCATTACTAGAGAAGATCAAGAAGGCTCAAAAAGAAGATCCTTTGCTGCAGGAGAAGTTCGAGGCTGTAAAGGATGGGAAGTTCCCTGATTTCAATATTGATCAAGAAGGTGTATTGAAATTTCGTACAAGACTATGTGTTCCATCTATTCCGGAGATAAAGAAAGAACTGATGGATGATGCTCATAGCTCTACTTTCTCTATACATCCGGGAAGCACTAAGATGTATAGAGACCTTCGTGATCATTATTGGTGGGATAACATGAAGAGGGAGATTGCCGATTACACTACAAGGTGCCTGGTGTGTCAGCAAGTAAAGGCAGAAAGACAACTTCCTAAGGGGGTATTACAACCGCTACCCATACCAGTATGGAAGTGGGATAATATCACCATGGACTTTGTAACTTGTCTCCCGAAAACATCCAAAGGAAACAATGCGATATGGGTTATTGTGGACCGTCTCACCAAGACAGCCCATTTTATCTCTATTCAGAAAGATTTCTCTCTGGATCAGCTTGCCAAGATATACGTGAAGGAAGTGGTAAGGCTGCATGGGGTACCACTATCCATCGTATCTGATCGTGACCCAAGATTCTCATCAAAATTCTGGAGAAGTCTTCAGCATGCTCTGAATACTGAATTGAATTTTAGTACGGCCTATCATCCTCAAACTGATGGCCAATCTGAAAGGACTATTCAGACACTCGAATACATGTTGAGATTATGCTCAATGGAATTTAAAGGTGGATGGGATCAACACCTCCCATTAGTGGAGTTCTCCTATAACAACAGCTTCCATGCGAGTATTCAGATGGCACCCTATGAAGCTCTGTATGGAAAGCAGTGTAGAACTCCTACTTGTTGGGATGAAACTGGTGAGAGGAAGCTTCTTGGGCCTGATCTTGTGCAAGAAATGACAGAACAAGTTCATGTCATCCAACAACACATAAAAGCTGCTCAGAGTCGGCAGAAGAGCTATGCTGACAATCGACGAAGAGACTTGGAGTTTGGTGTTGGTGACAAAGTCTTCCTTCGAATCTCTCCATGGAAGAGAGTCATGCGGTTTGGGAAGAAAGGGAAGCTCAGCCCTAGGTACATTGGCCCTTATGAAATCCTTGATCGCATAGGAGCAGTGGCCTATCGTCTAGCACTTCCACCGAACCTAGCTCAAGTTCACAATGTCTTCCATGTATCTCTCTTGAGGAAGTACATACCCGACCCTTCGCATGTACTGAACCCAGAGGTGGTACAACTGGAACATGACCTCTCTTATGAGGAGCAGCCAGTGGAGATCTTGGACCGTAGAGACAAGGTCCTACGAAACAAGACTACCCACCTTGTGAAAGTGTTGTGGAGGAATCATAAATATGAAGAAGCGACTTGGGAGCCTGAGGAAACGATGAAGCAAAAGTACCCTCACCTTTTCGACTAGGCCTCAAGTATAAATTTCGGGGACGAAATTTCTTAAGGGGGGAAGAATTTAATGACCCAATCTTTTTGAGTAGTATATCAACTTACTCTTACTGATTTAATAAGATGTTAATGGTTAATGCAGAAAGAGGAGTCGATGGCTTCATCCAGTAGACTCAACCCTTATGAAGCCCACTTATCAGAGCTTGGGAAGGAGGTAGCATCTGTGGGCTTCGCTTTGGACCAATCCCAAGCCGAGCTCCAGCGTGTCAAGCTTGAAGGAAAACGCTTGTAGGATAAGTTCAAGTTAGTGGAGATTGCTACTAGGGCAATGTTATCTGAGCCTCCCTCAGATTCACTCACCATAGCACACCTTACACTTAGGTCTTATGGCAGTGTTATCAGGGGCTATGTGATGAGACCCTAGTTTACATGTGTAATCCTTTCGGGTGAATAGATTCACATTTCTTCCTTTAGTGATGTTTTTGAAATTTCAAATGTCTAGATAATTTTAGAATGTATTTTATTGATGAATTTTGAAAAAGGGATATTTTGAAATATTTATGTAAACCCTGAATAACTAATGATGTGTAATGATTTTCAAAAAATGGTCTTCTACAAAAGTGTTCATTAAGGAATTTGGATTCTAATAAGATCAACTTAATTTTTGATGAATAGTAAATTATGAATAGTGATTTTATGCTTAGAATTAATAATATGACCAAATGGATTAGTAATTTCACTCAAAGAAAGTTTTAATATAATTTAGACACCTAGATTAAGTAATGTGATTCAATAAAATTGGTAAATAACGGTTTCATAAATTATTAGTCAAGTATTAGTTTTTTCGGATGAATAGTGGTTTTTAATTAAAAATAATTAGAAAATTATTTTTATAAAAAGGACTTTATTTTTGAACTCAGAGCATCGATATTATGTTAAGGTAATTTTTGGGGATTTTTTTGAAAAAAATGAATTTTTGATGAATAGTGTTTTTATTTAAAAATTAAATTAAAAATATTTAGAAATTTATTTTTATAAAATGGATTTCATTTTTGAAATAAGAGCATTGATATTTGGTTAAGGTGAAATTTTGGGGTTATTCTGAGAAAGTTGAATTTTCAGTGAATAGTAAAAATACAGTTTTAGGGTTTCGGTATGTTTAATGACATCATAATGGTGTCATGATGATGTCATGAGATCTTTTGAGGGTTGGCCGGCCAAGGGTGATGAATTATTGTTTTGGGGGCCCCATGTGTCCTAACTCCATGATAAATGCCAAGGGAGAGCACATGGGTTTGAGAAAAGCACATGTGAGGTGTCCCTTGGCCATTAATGCTTTGTCCCCTCACTTTCCCTATAAATACCCACCCTTTCCTCCTTTAGTCTTCACTCCCAACTCTCCCCCAACAATGTTCTGGTCTTCTTACCTTCCAAAGAGTCCTCCCAAGGTTCCCCCAAGCCCTCAAGGTCCAATCCTTTGAGGTTCAAGAGTCAAGTTTTAAGGTAAGGGATCCGACCCCTCTCTTTCTTTTCATGTAATCTCTTTTATGTCATTCCTATTATGCTCCATTTTTTTATGTGAGAGGATGTTCTTTTATATTCCTCTTACTGCCCTTTCATGTTTATATGATGATAGATCCCCTCTTACTCTCATCATTTCATTTTATGAAAGTTTAAGTTACGCCGTTAGGCTGCCGAATTTTTAAGGGATTCTTTCACCCTTCTCATTTTTCAAGTTCGATTTTCATGTCAAGTCTTTCAAGTTCCTTTTTATTATGTTGGGGTATGATCTCTATATCTATCATAATGATCTCTTATGATCATATGATGAGGGACCCTATTTGATCTTGTCAAATCATTTTCTTTTGAAGTTAAGTGACGCCGTAAGGGTGCCGAATTTTCATAAGAGAAATCTAATCTTTTTTTTCCTTCCATGTTTTTCATTTCAAATGGTATGTACCTCAAATTTCATTACCATGTCCATATGTACGTCTTACTCTTTCACCCTACTGTTTTATGGATCATTTATGAGTGGGTGACCCATGTCCCCTCTCATTTCAATGTTTTCTAAAACCCCGAAACTTAGCCGTTATGCTGCAGAATTTTCCCTTCAAAATGCCTCTCTCTTTTCTCAAAAATTATTTTATGTTATAAATTGAATACTCAAAGATCCTATTTCTACAAGGGTATTAACATATATACCAAAATGTTCTATTTTAAATTCTGGGATTTACATACATGAGACCCACCTTCCTTTTCTTTGGGTTTTAAAGTGATATAAAGATCATGTCTTTAAAGCAGTTTTTAAAAAGTTATGATTATGAAATGAAACCCATTTCCATTATGCTATATGGGTTATTTATGAAATGTTTGATGATGATATATATGTGGCTCACATGATAATAAAGGAAAATTTAAGGGTGCGCCCTGATAGCGCTCCAATGCATTGGGTAATGATGTAACCACTAGAGATTACAATTTTCACGATACCTTGGTGAATAACCTTGGTAATTTTCAAATGACACCTTGGGGAAGGACCTTGGTGATATGTTCATGATTGTCTATGTTAAATGATGTAGCCACATCTTCAAGTTATGAAAAATGTTATTTTTATTATGAAATGCCTCATGATTTCTTTCTCATTCCTTAAAGTTCTTTTCATGTCCTTATTGAAGTATCTCAAGTTCACATGTAAAATGTTCCTCTTGTTTCCCTTACTGGGCCTTCTGCTCACCCTTTCTTTTGATGTATGTCCCCAGGTTATGAGATGCAGTAATGAACCTATAATGAACTTAAGGAGACGCCTTTCAAGTGTTTAAGAAGAATTTTTTATGTTGTTTTCATGTATTATGTTCCTGGTTTCCAAGACACTAGACCTTAAAGATCCTCAGTTTTGTGTAATGTAATGAAAGTTTATGTTATAAAATGGCGGGATGCCATAGTATGGCCCCTCTAGTTTAACATATTAACAACTTAGTGAATAATAATCCTCTGAGAAAGCTCACACAGTCTATCCCATTTGGTACCACATAGCATTTGTCATTTATAAACGACCATCGGGGTAGCTCTCATGGGAAATACCCCCTTAGTCCATATAGAATAAATAAAATCTAATGTCCCCTATAATCACTCATAGTCAACACCATATGTTATAACACTAATTTAATAACAACCCTATGAGTATCTCTCACAATATAACCACACTAGTCTATGACCTCCCTGTAGATCTCATTGAGAAAAACACAGGGTCAACATAATATCAATAATACTCAAATGACCCTACCTCAGGAAGATCCCACAACCAATTCCAATTGGTCATTCTTTCACAATGAAAAACATAGTCATCTCTTATAAACATCATTTCCATCCTAACAACATGATTAAAGAATAAATATCAAGCATAACAAGAAACTGTAGACCAACGACCATAATCAATCAGACATGGAAAACACATCCATCATAAAGTTATTAATCCTTTCGTCTACCAAATAACATGTTCTCAATCAAAAAAAAACATAATAGGCATTAAACCTGGTTATATTCAAAAACCTTAGATATCCCAAAAATGTTTATTCAACACTTTATGCATATATAATCCAAAGTCTTCAAGGAAAGGCACAAACAACCTACCACTTTGTAGTACAATGATCACTCTTGAATGTCGGCCTTTGAATCAACATAAAACGAAGTAGATCTATGAAAATGTTAAAAATTATAAACCCTAAATAACTCAAGAGAGAAGATAAATATGGAATATAGTCACTAGGGAACAATAAAACTCACCTGTGGGAATCCAACGCACGCAGCGACATCTTAATCATAACTCAGACGGATGAGTGGGAGGATATCAATGTTTTTTGGCCATTCATCATTCTCTAGTATGAGACATGTGAAGAAGAAGAGTGTTTTTAGAGAAGATGAGACCCTAGTAGAATTAATAAAATAAAAATAAAGGTACATGTTGTGGTAATTTATTGTAGATTTCATTTACTAGCCCCAAACATCCCTTGTTTTAGGCGGTCATCCACGTCACCTACACGGATATGTACTCGGTCGTTACATAGCCAGTACACAGTTATTTGTGGAAACCAAGTACACATAGATTACATAGAAAATTTCCAAATTCATTTTTTAAAAAAGAACCCAAAATAAATATCCATACCTAAAATGAAGATATGTTATCATACATCAATGACTATAATAGGATATATTTGCATCACTAAAAATCATTTTACAATAGTAATCAGTATTCAAATTAAAATCCAAGGGAAATCTACCTTATAGATATGACTCATATGCACAACTGATATAATTGTTTCCTTTTCAATTGTTGCTAGGTGTAGGATAAGAGATCTAGGTATCATTATGTATCCTAATCCAATAGTAATTTGGCCACAATATCTTATTTCATAGAATATCTCATGGAATCATATAACTAATATGTTATATGATGAGGGAGTTATGTTTTGAATTTACGTCTAATCATAGGATAAGGGATGTGAGTTCCATAAATCATCTTATCTATATGAAAATCAAGAAAAAAATAGTTCATGATTGGTTTTTGATGTTGATCAAACTTATATGAAGGAAAATATCCTGCATGGAATACACCACAAAATCAATCAAATCATACACCAAGAACAGATAGACTGATTAATCACTCACAAATGTGACATAGGATCAAATAGATAGGGTCACTCTTATAATTTTATTATCATTGAGAACATGATATTATTTCGGGTTTAGTTTGAGGCCCGAATGCCGGAAGTTGTGGGTTATACAATTAAAGGACATCTAATAAGGTCCTTGGAGACTTGTAGTTTAATTTCAAGAAACATGGAACTGTTCTTTGAAGTTTAATATCTTGTATATAGGACTCCACTATATATTTTTGTGTTATACAATTATGATAATGATTATGTAGTTTGATTTATTATATTAAGTAAATACGTGTTATGTATTTTAATGACTTTCATCTTGATTATTTATTCATCATAGGAGTTATTATATTAATATATTATGAAACCTAATATTGTTAGGAAATGTAATGTTATCTACCTATATCATAGGAAATGAGTAATCACAATTTGAATATTTCTATTTTATGATTACATTTTCCTCACAAATTAGTTTAATATAAATGTAATTATTTTCATGTATTGAGTTGGTTCTTAAATTCAATAACATGTATCCCTAAATTAACCACCATATGTGATCGATTTTTTTATGGTTTATGTAATACAATATTTTTGGACATAAAAATTGTGTTTTGTATTTATATCATTCTTTAAAAGACTTTAAAACTCATCAGGTTTCCTCATTGATTGTATTTCCTCACACATATGAATGTATATTTTCATTGAGAGTGATTGATATTGAAATTTGATTGGTAACACAACCATAATTTCAAAAATAAGTGAATATTGAATTTAATAATTTTGATAATATATATTCATGATATCATATATATTATTCATTATGACCTCCATTTGGTATATTGGCTCAATAAATAATTATGATATGTTAGTTGAAATAAGGATATATGTAAACAACCTATACATGGATAGTCGATAACGCACTATGACATATATTCCCTATTCATGAAATTGTTAGGAGTATATAGTTGTATGATAAAACACTATGTAACAGTAGATAAAATAAGTATTTATTTTAGGAGAATGTTACTTCTTAATAAATTCCATTTAGTATTTTATCATAATTGAAAAAAAAATCCTCCATATTTTATAGGAGATCCCAATTTCAAACTAATTAGAACAATAAGAGATAACAATGAAATCCTTCATAATATAGGGAATCTCTCCATTCCTAATGAATATAATTAGGAATCCATGGGAACCTCATTTATTTTTCAATTATCATTAATTCATGACATCAGGTTTAATGTTTCATTCCCAATATCAGATTTGTTCATTCCTGCTATGGTCCAATATATGGATCATATTCTAAATAATGTCCCTTATGGACTTCATCCATCGTGTAAAATAATTTCTTGATAAGTATATTTTTTTACCACATCACTTTGTAGTTATAATTTTTTCAATGTACATCATGTTATAGATAACAGCTGGGGGAATTAACCAATTTAATACAATATAGAAAACACTCTCAACCATGTTAGGGTTTTATAGGGATATGGATACATTCCTGAGTGTATAATTATGAGTGTTCTATAGCATCTGATGTGATATAGAATTTCATCAAATGGTAATTCATCCAACATTCTACTAATATAGATCATTAAAGGGGATAACTATTCCTTCATTATAGTTTATTCACCAATGACTGTCATAAGAACATGTTCTAAATCATATATAAAATTCAAATGGAATATCTGTATGTGAATGAATCGTTTTCAAGACATGCTAAAAGTTTGTTACAATACCTCGATGTTAGCACTAAATTAATATATGAGGATAGAATAATTTATAATATCTTTAGATGGGGAGACAAATACGATACATCGAACAACTATATTGATCTTCAATTTTTAATTATTTTGTAGATCAAACATTGAGTGGATACATCAAAATATATCACCCATTATTGTGATGATTCATGGGTATAAATAGCCACTTCTTTTATATGTTTTTTATTTAGCGACATGGTCAATGGGTTAGGGCGGGATGAGATAACATTGGAAAAAATATATCATGTTATTAAAATCTATGATATAAATAAACTAGCATACTATAGATAAGTCACAAACAATCCATACAGACACATATAAATTAAATAATAGTAGTGTATGTAATTGTGGGGATAAATGAAATCAATATGTTAGAACTCGGGGTTTTTAAAGTAGTTCCACAACATCTATAGTGAAAAAATTATTGCAAGTATGTTTTTAGAAATATCATAATACCAGGTCTCAATATCTATGATTTTCTTGATGAGATTTTATATACCATTTCCCCCTATATCTTTCTATTTTGTGAGATGTTCATTGAGATAGAATTCCATAATGGCCACATACAATATACCTGATGAATCTTATATTAGTTGAATTATGCATGTTTTCTGAAATATTTATTGATTAATGTTCTCAAATTCATCAGCAATGTATTATCCCTTTGATTTGTGATACCCTTATTTATTAGTTTCATATTGGGGAGGAAATTTTCATCTAGATTATAAATGAAACTCCAGATATAGGGGGGATTCCTAAATCCATCTTAACACATTAGGTTATTAAGGCATATTTTTTTAATGTATTGCACAATCCTTATCAAGTTGGAATTTTATTCCTTGGTAAAATTCCGCAATATCAATAAATTTTTACATGGATACCATTAAATCCCACTGCTAGGGGTTCATCAAAAATCTAGAATATTATAATGTATTGAATATTATTTAGAGGATAGGGAGTTAATCCCCGTGATACCATGAATTGAAATTGTTATCTTTAACAAAGAATCCCATTATTATTCATAGAATGTGATAGAATATGTGATGAATTTCACATGAGTAAATGGTGTTCAAATTATTCACAATGAAGTGAATGACATGGAAGGAGAATATACATATGGTTTATCTGGAAGATGTGACTCCTTCATCTATAGAGGCCATCATGGTCTATTTATAACCTATGTACCTGTAAATTATATAATTTTTACATAATATTTTCATAAAAAGGATTTAATTAATCAGAATAATAAAATAAACTTTTAAGAAATGTCATTTGAGATCCTTGAAACAGAAATATATCCCGATATTTTAATTCATTTTCAAATTTGGGATTATCTTGTATAGAAATTTTTAGTGTTTCACCTCTTATGGAAAACTACTATTAATAGGATTTTGTGATGAAGATTATACTTTAATATATTTCTGGGATTCATCATCCTAAACTGCCTACTTGAAATTATAATAATCTTTGGGAAGCCTAGATGATGGGTGGCCACATGAGAATATTGTATTATTAAATTTGTTTATTTATAGGATAATTATTTACAGTGTTTCTCAATGAAGTATGTATATATCTCCTACTCATAATTTTTTTAGTGGAACTAATAAATATTGGTTTAAAGTCCTCATATGTACCAAGATTTAATTGTTTGAGTTCAATGACTGTGGTATAGATTCCATCATAATATTATGGAGGGGTATCTATAAGTTCATCCGCTTTATCATCCATCTAATAGTTGGAAGAAATTTTCTTTGGATTTTCTGGTGTTATTGTGAAATTTTTATACACTCCAAATGACACTATGTCATTCTTATACCCTTACACTATTATTTAATTGGATTTAGGATCTTGATAAATTTAGGTATACCGAATTTATTTTCTAATTTCATATAGGGTAGAAAAAGCATTTCTATACTTGGATATAAATGAAATAATTATCAAAATTTCAATATATACAGATTCTATATTCTTGTTCAATAATCCATATAGTAGAATAAAAATATAATATGGTGGAAACCATTGATAATAATCGCTCTAATTATGGTCATTTCCACTTGTTACATTAATAAATCCATGTGTGACTTCACTGCATGTTGTTGGTTCTACTTAAATTGGAATGACTGTTAATGTATTAACATGCTCCAGTGATGCCTATGAATATTGGGTAATCTCTATGGTGGGATTTATTACTTATATTTTGTTGATATGAAATACATAGTCTTTATTTATAATTCCATTTGGGTTTTGGAGGGACAGTTCCAAAAAAATTCGGAGTGACAACTCATGTATCATCCATGGACATTTGTTTCATTCATTCTCTATTATTGAAACCACCCTCATCTTATTGCAATTAAAAATATTCTGAGGGAGTTTTGTCACCACATTACAGATAATACAACCGTTTTAAATATTATTTTTGGTATTTATTGTATAAATATGGTAGTGATGCATGAACATGATGTTAATGATATCATATAATAATTTAATGTGTTGTTTCCTCCAAAAATAACCATGAATTACATGTTAGTCCCAATTATTATTATTATTTCTTTGAATGTTATCATTACAAGGATATTTTTATCAAACTTATCATCCCCTTGAATGGTCTTCTTCAATGTAGACAAAAAATCCACAAAAAATCTAATAATTTAAAATGTGCAGATGAGAATAAGACTTATTATGGAACCATGTCCCAACAGAACATTTTTAACATCATTGATCCTCCATAAAATGTATAAGGGTCATATTTTCCACTAAAAGTGACCTGTCAATAATGATATGTGTATCAAATAGTGGTAATGAATTCTACCAAAGTATTTTACACTCGATAAACCATAAATATGGAGAATGTCTTCATGAAATCCTGGGGGTTCTGGAGATACCCAAAAAGTGCTCCCCAATACCCTTAAAATATGATGAAAATTTAAAGTCAATTGCATATAGGGAACAATAACTAACTCTTCATGACGTCATAATTATGCACCAAAGACCTATGATTTCTAATTTGAGTCTAGTACACTTCATATAGCTTCAAGGATGATCGACCTGAGACAGATATATCTAGGTCCTATATTGAAGTATAATACCTATCAATACCTTGTTTTTTAGAGGATTCCTTCCAACATGTCATGGATAATCCGATATTTTTAAAAATCCCAATAAGTCCTCCATTATAATTTGATTTTGATGAATATTTAAGGATTTGGTGGTGTTTACATGATGTTATTGGTATTTATGGTATTCTTAACCTCATGTTTAGAATATATATATGGCTTAAATGATATTTTTTTATTGAATAATAAGATAATACATGATTGAGTCTTCAGTTTTCACTGAAATTATATGCACTATACCACTAGTTCATTATATAGGTATGTGTAAATCAAATTTATATGTGTATTCATCATTGAGGAATGGGTTTCCGATGAGAATCGTACTAAACAAACCAGAAAATGTTATTTTTTATGAATGTTCCATTTAGTATAAGTTCATATGTTCTCAATGATGATGGAAAGAAATATTCAATAGTATAGAAATGTATGGGAATATGGGGATAATATTCAACATGTTCCCTATTTTGTTTATACCAAATATGTATCCATCTAGTGAATGAATTTAATAACTTGAAGTTGAATAATAGAGAATGATATTTGACCATAATCAGCTAATATATTTGTGCCATCATAAATGATGTATCTCTATAAACCATCTCCCATTTTATCTAATTGTCAAATATTTATCCAAATTGATTTCAAGCATACTTCTTATTTAGTTCCATAATATCACAGGATGTTGGACACGTCTGTCACCTATGATGAGGGTTTCCCCAAAACCACATTCCCATAATCAAACATTTATTTGGACGATTTAATTAATAATTAATTATTCATGGATAGTGTGTCACAACATATGATGAAAATCAAAATAGTCAGTATGATCACTGATGCTGATATAATTGGGTCTATAAGGATCATTAATGTTGAGGATAATGTTTCCTACCAATGAGATAAAGTAACATATAATATGTTTTTCATAAATAATATGTTTATTATTCTCATTTCATAAATACATAGAGGCCTTCAACCTTAGTTTACTTTGTATAGATGTTGTTTTTTATTATATCTAATTAGTGGGATGTAGCATGTGATGTAGATATTTCTTCAGTGAATATATAATTACTAGCACTTTTTTGTGTTTAATATTTGTAGTTCTTAAATTACCAAAACAATTCCCCTATGTGGTTGGAAACCACTAATATTTAATCCAATATAAATTAATAAAATCCTTTAACAACTTGGTAGATTTTTTAATCTACCAAAAACACCTCTTTATTTTAATGATAAATATATTTTTTCATATCAATAGATAGATTCTTCGATCACTCTTTAAATAGATACTCATATGGGAGGTGAATATTGAGAGAGAACGTCAAGCCTTTTAACTTGGTGATAAAGTAATATACCCACTCTTTTTCATGATTTTGAAAATTACTGAGATCAGAGACCAATATTTTTCTTTAACATGGAGATAATATGGTAAAGAAACTAGTGTTCATGGTCTCCTCATAATGATATCGACCCTAATAATAAGATATTGTAAAAAAATGTTTTTCCGCTAGATTTTGTAAATGCTCAATAGTTTTTATATATGTTGATGGTAATGTTGTCATATTATATTATAGTATTAAGATATAAAAATCATGAGATTCTACACAGGATCGACACTTATTTTGTATTTTAGAATATAGTGTTCAAATAATTAGGATTTAGTGGCTTACGTCCACTAATTCAGGTTATGGATTCCTTTTTGGATACACTATGAAACAAATTACACTAATGATGTCAATTAAATTGGAAAACAAATAAATGATATTGATTTTTTATGGTATAATTATTCATGTCTTCTCATGAGTGCATGTGGTGGAAGATACATGACGCATTAATCTTTTCTTCATTAACTATTGACATCATGTGTGTGATAAGACTTCATTACTATAACTATACTAGGGAAGGTATAATTGAAATATGTGGATATCCTAATAACCCTAAATTAAAAAAAATTATGGCTTGATTTTTTGGATATAGATCCATCATGATTTATATATTATTTTTTTTGGTAGATTAACCTCATTCTAACGAGTGTGATGAGAAATATTTACATCTGTTTGAATGTGACACCCGTTGGGGATTCTTAACCAATGTAATCCCTCCTGGAGCAATCTCATATTGAATATATTGTCCATATCATTATATGGAATCACATTTATGGAGATAACATTACGTACCCTTGGTGGTTTGTGGGATATATTGTAACAACGACATATTTTATTATATATTTTGATTTAGATTCATTTAATTTTTTTCAATAAAAACTGATAAATATAAAACACCATTAATTGTATTGGAGGAGTATAAAGGGGTGATAAAATTTGTAAAATTATGTACAAATTTTTTAGATAATGGAAAAATATTTATAAATAATTTCTCATTTTAATAGTCATTATTTTCATCAAAAATACATTATTCCTCAAAATAGATTTTGTCCCTTCTTGTAAAAAATATATAATTAAATTTGTTGAAATTTTAAAAAATTATTTAATAATATAATCATTAATTTTTAGTGATAATTTTAAATATATATTGGAGTCAAATTGTGATAAATTTTTGAAATGTTTGGTGATTCAATTATTTTGTGAAAATATAGATTATTAATGAAAAATAATTTTTTTGACTAAAAATTTAAATAGATGAATATCAATTTAAAATGATTTTGAAGTAATAATATTAAATTTATATTAAAAATAAATGATTTAATTTGATCGAGAAGAATTTTATTATTTATGTTTTTATATAAACGTATTATACTATTGGAAATTTTTTTAGAAAACTTCTCTTCATCGTTTTTAGTAGGGTTAACTTTAAACTAAATTATAAATCATATATGAATTGAGTTTTATAAAATCGATCCTATATTTGATGTAATATTAAATGATAATTGGTAATATTATCAAATTTATTTATAATATATATTAAAAAATGAAAAATATTTTTTCATTGTTATGGGGAAGATGAGTTTATAGGGGGGTCAAATAAAGAGACACTAATATTTTTATTAATATTGTATAAATAATATTTTTAGTCATATTTCAACACAATACTATCCAAAAGTATTATATCATTCCATTCAGTATTATTTGGATTGGGTATTAACTTTTAATATTTTAATATTTTAAGAAGTTTCAATTGTGTCTGCTCCCCCACTTATAAAAGTATACCCCTCATTTTTTCATATTCACAACACTTGGATCCATATAAATAAATAAAATGATAAAAAACCTAAATTATCCAGTTTAATATCTATTATTTTTATGTTGTGATATTCCTAAAAGACAATTACAAGGGTCTTTAAGAAGGTATCAAAAGGACTCTTACAGAAGATATGGAAATCATCCTAGATGACATCATTGAATTTATTTCCTCTTATGCCTCCTATAATTATATTTTATTCATCATAAAAAGATAAATTATGTATCATACATATAAATAGATTTTATAATAATTATTTAACCACTGTTAATGATTCTACTTGACATAATATTTTCTATGCATGTATCACTGTAGTGTACTTTTGGACTACCACCTTCCAATAGCGATACAATTCATGTTCTATAATCGAATTTGATGGATGTTAATTATATTCGGATTGAAAATTATATATTATATTTATGAAATAAATATTATTCAAGATTTACAATACCATATTTAAATTATTATATTCTAATATATTGGAAAATGATAATGTTTCTCAGGAGTATGTTTGAACAAGCACCATCATTTAGTGATGTGTTTGATTTTTCATTTCTGATTCACATGGTTGGTTATAGGGATATATTTAATTAATATATTTGATATATAAATTTTAGTAAATATTATATAATGGTTAATAAATATTTTCCCTATATTTTCTATCCATTGATAAGTTTAAATTGATTTCATGCGTACATACACCCAACACTAACCATGAACTATTTCATTCATTTTTACATCATTAGATTTTATGTAAGAATATATATATATATATATATATATAATTAAAATATAGGATATTAATACAATGTTTTACATTATGGGGGACATGGAATAATTAGTAATTTAAATTTAATTGAAATATAAAATAGGTTGTCCATGAAATAAGAAATATTTAAAATGATAAAATGGTGATTTTAATAATGAAATTTATGAAATGAATGTTTAAATATTATAAATGTATAATATTATATATTATAAGTTTTTAAATTATTTTATAATTTAATTATAGTAAAAATTAATTTATTATATATGAGTATTGCTTAATTTTAAAACATGTATACCTTTATTTTTGTGTTTTATGTAACAATATAAATAATAATTATTATTTATTATGATAATGTTTCAAATGATGAAATTTCAGGGTAAAAATATATAGTGTCTTATTACAATTCTTCTACTATGTTTATTTATATAATTTTTAGGTAACAATACATTTTCATCATTTTTTACATAATACTTCTGAATTAATGTGTCAAAGGATAAATGATATTATTTCTTATATTTATGGGAATATTTTTATTCTATTTCTAGGTTTTATATCTATTTAATAATTTCCTATTATATTTTAAATTAATTTTGAATAATTTAAATATATTTAATAATTGATAAAAAATGAATCGTCATATTTTTTCTAAACATTGTACACTTTAATTTTTATAAAAATGTTAATGGAGTCATAATATTAATGTAGATGGAATGAAAAATATTTTTCACCTTCATAAAAACATAATTATTTGAAGATTAGTTGACATAATTTGAAAGTTCATTTGAAATAATTTATTTTAATATTTTCTAAATTTCATGATTTTATATAAGTTATTTCCAAATTTTATAGTTATATTCCTTATGAAATATTTGAAATGATGGTTTTAATTAGTTTTTCATTTTTTATATAATGTGTTGATGTTAATTATTCATTACTAGGTATACGATCAATTCATTCCTTCCTCATAGATTATCTAATAGGTTTTTTATTATGATGGTGATTTTATTATGAATCCCATTTATTTTTCATGGGTTTCATTATAATAAAATGTTGAAATTTTTAAAAGACATTTTTCCATTACATTTGATATTATATATTATGAATGATTTATAATATTTTTGTAGGAATATGAGTCAATTATGATAATTTGATAGTGGGACCCACTTTATATAGACATCAATTGAATTGGGACAATATTGATACCTTATGTGATAATAATGACTATAATTTAGAGCTAACCGAGATTAGTAAGAGACTTTGTCCACAGTGAATATTTGGGGATTGAACAATGAGTATGGTTATGATTGAATGAGGAGTTAAATAAATCAACTATGATAGTATTCTAATTGATACATAACTTACAATATGATCTTACATTATTTAATTTAAATCATAGATTTATCTTATGACATTTCTTGTCATATATGGATCATGTTCATTGATTATTTTATGATAAATGTCTTTTGAAATACCAGCATTTATTTAATTAATGATTAATATTATATATGATATTTTATGTATTGTACTAAAATTTATGTTCATGTTCTTGTACCATTAAAATTATTCTATGATATTGTAATAATTTACATCTCCCTTTCCCCCCATCTTAGCATCTGAGCTCAGACATTTTTATGTTTCCTTTCCAAATGATATAAATAATTGTTGGGTGTATGATATTTTGTTGGAGTGGTTTAGTTTTAAAGATATTATTGGGAGATAATTTAAATATATAATGAAAATGATTTTTAGGAGTTAATGTTTCTAAATACACTAAACGAAAATATTTATCAATGGATTATAATGTTATTTATTGAATATTCATTTTATAAGATATAATTTTCTACTATGAAATGTATAGGTCACTATGTTTAGAATCAGGGAATTTTTTAGTTAGCATTAAAATTTTGGATCATAAAATATATGTGAGAACACTTAAAATAATACAACGTATACGAGAACGTCATATTTTATAGAATATAATGGAGTTTCGTTTTCCTATAAAAGCACATTTTTCTATATAATACATGTTAAAAATGTTTTTATATATATTAATTTAAGTGTAATAATGTCGAAAATAGTTTTTAATCTATATATTGGAAATTATTTTGGATCATGGTGACTATTATCATAATATGAAACAAGATTGAAACTCATGGGGATATAGTGGGTTAATTCACATTTCATTTGTGAACCATTATAAAGGATTTGAATAGATGATGATATTAGATGTCCAATGTTATACCTATGGTGTCATAGATTGAATTATATGTGTTAGTATATAGATATCAATGAAATTATTTCCCATTATAAATTGATTATAGTAATGATGATTGATGTTCATCCCACCCATTATTCATTCACTATGTTATTGTTGATTGAATGATATATTTATGGCTTTTATAGGTATGATCAAATACCGGACTACAATATTTTGGTTTATTTTTTGAATTATTGTATATTAGGATGTATTTAATTGAATATAAACTCTTAAAATCAATGATTTTTTTGAATTAGAAGTGAAAATATCATTGGTATAATGATCACATATCGAGTTTATGATTCATTAATGATTTATGTTTGTCGAAATGTGATTCCAAAGAATCTATTTAATCTCTTTCCAATATAAATTAATGTTACATTGGGGAATGATTGGATTTCATTTTATTAATACCAAAAAAATTATCACTAATGTGAAGTGACATATTATATTCCAATCCATCCTATGATCATATATTAGTGTGATGATATTTATGATCATTTTATAGATAATGCATCCACTATACATAATATAATTACAATTTTAATGTTGATACTTTCATAGATTGTTGGAGTTACACACAAAATAAAATATCTTCATATTTTATGATTAATTTTTGGTGTTTTTCTAGAAGAGTTGACTAGTCTTCCTCTAAATCATGATGTTGAGGTTTCAATAGAAATTGTACATAGAGATACTCCCATTTTAATTATTCAGTATAGTATGAACTATATTGAGGTTCATGAATTTAAGAATAGGATATAGGAGAATATATATGTGTGAATAATTCATAAAAGTGAGTCAGCAATGAGTCTACCTACTAAATCCATCATGAGTAAATAGTGATCAGTGAAATTCTTCATTTATTATTAGGAACTAAATAAGATCAATTTCAAGAATATTCACCCTCTAACCAATTTTTATGATCAAATATGATTATCTAAATGTTTTTCAAAGATTGATATTTTTTCTAGATATTATAATTTTTGGATCATAAGTGAATACAAACACAATAAATCCTTCCATTGAATGTATGAGAACAATAAAATTATAGCGATTCAATTATGACATACTAATTCCTTTGTTATATTAATAAATTTAGTGAATGGATTTGTTAGATTATATAGTTATTATATTTTTGATGTACTCATAGATTATATTATTATATCTTCGATGACCTATGAAACTAAATACAACAACTTGATGATTGTGAGTATGTCATTTAGGAATGATATGATCTTTGGAATATTTATGATGTACTAATTGTGGAAAAAATACTTCCATTTTTAGATCATATAATATCATTTGATGGAATATATATCGATCCATCAAAGAAATATATCATTAATTGTCTACAATACAAACCCTTATGACAATGATTTGTATTCTAATGGTTTGTAAATATATTATCGACACATTTGGAAAATTTATCACACATACCCAATCCAGTCATAACGTAATGTTTGATGAAAGTGATGTGTTCTTATTGTATACATTTCTTCCAAAATAACTATATATAATGAAAGTGTTTTGAAAAATTCATATGCCTATAATATAGTAAATTTAATTATTTTATGATTTTTTAATGTAGTAAATTTCATAAATTATCAATTTGAAACGAATTATTTTGTTTATTTGGGGTTCAAATAGTTCTATATCTAAAATTTATTAATTTTTTGGGTTTTATTATGATATATGTATCTCAATAATTATACATATATATACACTCATTTTATTTTATCCTTAAAATATTTTAGTTTTTATTTTAATTTATCAATTGTAATTCTATTGTTTTTGAATTTTTTTTGATGTTCTTATAATTTTTTTATTTCCTTTTATTATAGTAATTATTTTTTTATAGGTGTTTTTTATTTTAAAATCGTTATTTTATTTTTATTTTATATTTTTATTTTTATTATCCTAATTTTTATTGTATAATGCATTCACGTAATACATTTTATTTTGGATAGAGTGTAAAAAAATACTATTTATCATGGGAATATTATAATAAATATTAGATTAAATATAATGTAATTTTTTAATATTCTGTGTATGTTAATTTATCAGTGAATCTTATTCTATGATATTTTGGATAAGGAGAATGTGTTATAAAATTTCACTTGTTTAATTGATGAAGATAATTTTTCATAAAATTATTTTCACCCCATAAGATAAAATTTTCCCCACCGTATGGTTAATATAGTGAAATTGATGATTTTTCATAAGATAAATCACATGTTGGATAATTCATCCTACCAAGTATCCCAATATATGATGAAAAATATATTATCTGAAGCATTATACATGGATGATTTATATTATATTTTTTGAACCAGTGTAGATTTCATTTATGTTGATCAAATCCAGTATATCTATAAAAGAAATCCACTAGATTCATGGATGTGTTGCGTCTAAATTCCTCATCACAAATAATAAAAACATAGATGCCACTCAACCAAGAATAGAATGGGTATTGAACAAATCTTAATAAATATTGTAAAGTATGACCCCAAATAGAATGCCTTAAAACATTATATCCCATATCGATATCATGTGATTGATAATTTTGGAGGAAGAACAATCCAAAACCACATCATAATAATGATTTTATTTAAAATCCTGTGAATCTCTCTAGTCATATTGATTTAGATAAAATAAGAATATTATAGACATTTTAGGATTTCTATGGATGTTTACATAAATATATAAACCTATGATGGACCAATAAATTATCCGACATCACATTTACTGATAAATTATAAATCTTTTTATGTGAATCATTATAGGAATCTAAACAGTGTGAAAGCATAATACCGATGAGCATGTGAATCCTTCAATCGAGGGAGATTTTAGGCACCATCAACTAATATAAATATCCCAAATGATTATTTTGGAATATGATTTTCTATGGTGTCCCAATAAAGAAGGTAGAGATGGACTGAACCAAAAAACAACTGAGTTAGCATGGATCAATGAATACTTGGTGTTTCACATATATCAACCATTAATGTAAAATTTAACCATGTTGATGATTAGATTGTTTTCAAATATAGTAGGTTATTTATTGTGAGAATGATTATTGAGGATAGTGGGATAGAGGAACTAATAATCCCATATTCATCATCCAAAAGAATAAGGATATCAATAAATGAAATATTATGATATTAAATTTACAAAATCTTGAGAAATCATGACTGGGGAAAGGGTATGAAGTTTTTATATAAACATATTAATGGTTAATGTCTTTGAAATAATTATATAGAGATAAAATATTGATTGTGGTGACCATAATATCAAATTAGAAAACAATATTCATAGAGTTATTGGAAAACTAGTATGAAGAATATTTTTTTATGAATGAATACTATGTTTAATTCATTGGTAGACCTAGGAAATATTTTTGGAGACATCGAATGTAGAGTGAATAGGAGTTGAGCAATAAGATTATCTGGATATCTATTTCTACCCTTGATTCGAATGAATATGGTTATTAAATCATGATGATTCAAATATATCATTTCTTTAGAAACATTTATAGTCAAATCCACTGTATTATCAAGGTGAATCCATTCAGATTTTAGTCATTTATTTTAACTTTAATTTAAAATTCACACCAATATTTTGGGGTTTGATATTAGAATTCGTATTGAAGACATATTATTCATTAATTTTATTCATTTTTTATACATTCTGAAAATGGAATGTTTCTGATTATATCCTTATGATTTTTTAATGCATCTTTTCTTAAGAGACAAGTATTTTAATAGTAGATAGTATTTGTTTTGACTTCTTATTCATTGATCGATGATTGTGAGTATAGAGAGAGTAGACTATGTCATTCCACACAATAGATTTTGTGATTATAGAACAACTCTAATGGACAGGAGATATACCAATGAGATATATGATGTAGAATTATATTTAATAAACTAAATAATATGAAAATATGAGGGATTACGATATACCCGATTAAGTTGTTATAGGTCTAAAATCAATTCGAACAGATGAATAAATAATGATATAAAATATTTACATGTTTGGTTTCTTCAATTCTTTTGGACATAATTTATCGACACTTATTTCTATTTATTTTTAGATTTTTCACCTATATTATCAATTTAATGCATGTTTTCAGCTTAAAATATTTTTTTATAGAAATAGCAATCCCTTCAAAAACAAATAAAAATTTAAAAGCATAAAATATAATAAATAATTTAATAAAAATTAAAGGGAAGTCTCATCAAGAGACAAACATGGTGGCTACTATATTACTGAATTTTAGTTTAAGTGTTGGGTTTGGATTAAAATTGAAACAATAATGTCCATCAATTATTTTACAATCATTTATATGATCCATCTTGGAGTAATTTTTTTTTTACATTTAGAAAGTAAACCGAATTAGAAAAATAATAAAAAGAATCTATTGTATGTTCAATAACATAGAATATCATGACCCTTAAAATATATACAACATGAAAACTAAAACCATTTAAAAAATAATATAATTTAGAAATACCAAAAGATTAATATATATAGGAATGAAACACACACAAAAATTACAATAACATAAAACAAGGAAAAACATTAAAACATAGTAGATGAACATATAAGTCTTAAGGAGATCATTCCTCCTCATTTTGTTAACCTAAAAGAGTATTTGGGATATCCAGAAATCACTCATGGTGTTATTAATAGACTAGGTGTGATTCATCATTTAACAAAATCTAATAGTGTCCCAAGGGAGGAGCCTTATGAACACTTACATGAATTCCTTAGTATTTGTATCACTAGGAAACCATAAGGTGTAAGTGATGATTACTTTAATATTATTGTGTTCCCTTGTTAATTATATGAATTGGACAAATAATGGTTTTACTACTCATAATCTACTACCAAACCAAGTTGGAAATAGATAAAAATATCTTTTAATCAAAAAATTTCTCAATATCTAGATTTTATTCTCATAGGAAGTATATTTGTGTTATAATGTAGCTCCATGTGGAGAATCTTCTTGAGTATATGTAGATGTTTATAATTTTATGCTCTTGCATCCCCACCACCATATCTCTGGGATATACATATCAATTATTTATATGATGTATTAGTCTTGATGGGTTGGATTATGATAGATGTTCTTATAGGAGGACTATTAGTAGATAAAACTCCCATTAACATCACATACCATATTTATGACACTTACTAGAATACATATAAATTTGGTACACGGGGACTTATCCATGTCAATCATTATTTGGAATTTTCTTCTTCATATTCTCATAATTGTAGAATAGAGAGTAGGATGATTTATCTTTAATGAATGATTTACTAGATAATGACTAACTATACTCTTTAAAAATCCCATCATGAACCATTCTATCTCATTTAGAGGAATTTCAAAAATTGTTTTAATACTTATCATTTAAATGATAAATTTCCATTTCTATAAGATGGTCCAAAAGAATGTAATGGGATATTCCATGGAAAACTTTTCTAGAATGACCCAATGAACTAAATCCTAATCTAGAAAATGATATATAGGACCTCTGAAACAAATAAAATCAACCACGGATAGAACAACCAATTTAATAATAGGGTTTATGGATAATGAAAAAAAAAATTAATTTACATATATAACCCCAATATTTCAATCAAATACCTTTATATTTTCTATACAAATTTTAAAACCTTTTTGTGTGTTATTATTCAATATCTTAGATTCACGAAATCCCAAAAAAAACTTCCATTAATGAAATGGGTCACACATTGTTGGAATTCTTAAATAGAAATTTTTTATTTCAGTACAACATCATGTGATGAAAAAAAAACATGAAAATTAAAATGGAAACAATGTAAACTAAAATGAATTCTTTAAAGAAACATAAATGTTGATATTTTCTATAACAATATTATGTGAACTGGAGTTGATGGGTTGATATATGTATGATAATTTTGAGAATTGGTATAGAATTACAAAAAAAACTCGTTAAAAATTATGAAAAATTACCTTAAAATAATAATTCAACATAAAAAATAAAGTGAATATCTAATAAATAATTTACAAAAAAAATTATAAAACAATTTTGTATACTGCTAAAAATTATTTAAATTTTTTTAAAACTATTAAAGAACATTTTTCAATGAGATATTTGGTCATGTAAAATCAAATAATTGGAAGGAAATAATTATTGAATTAACCTATATTGATTTTATTAATATAACAATGATCTTAAATTTTAAAGGGATCCACGACATTACCCATGGGTACCCCTCGTTTCAATGGTTATGTTGATAGAGAAATGTATAATCAATTGCACTAGGCATTTCACAAAATAGTCTAGCTTAATATCCATTCATTAGAAGTTCATAAAAAAATACTTCATTATAGTAAATTTATTAACAATATGTTCTCCCACAATAAATGACTCAAGGGTCGTGATAATGTTAATTTGGGGAGTAATCCTTCTTTCATGATGCGATATTTGCTCAATATTAGGTGAAACGATCTAGGTAGATTTTCTTTTCCTTGAATCAGAGGAAATTATTGAATTGAAGATGATATGTAATATTAAGAGGAATCCATAAACATTATTCCTTATTAATTTTTTTTTCTATTTAAGATAGGGAGAGTAAATAATTATATATTTATTTGAATAAATCTAATAGGCGTTATTATATGTCAATAGGATTCCTTTAAGATCTTTTGGTAAGGGTGAAAGATTTAGTTTTCCATCTTGATGTCTATATGTTATATATAAAAATGGACAATTTAGTTTACATAGTCACTTAATTTTTGGAATACCATTCATTATTATTATTATTAAAATAACCATTGATCATATAAAGACTATTCCTTTTTGAATATTGTGGTATTATTGTTAATTTTTAAATCATATTATCCATGTAGCAGTATATAGAAGACCATTATGTAGGTAAAGTTAACATGATTTATTGTTGTACCATAATGTCGTATCGTTGTTTTATTCAATATAAACAACCAAAAAATTATATAAAGAATGAAAATTGGTTTGAAAATAATTTATTTCCTTCTTAATTAGTTTTTTGAAACTAAATTTTACGAATTATATTGTAATGATGAAACTGAACGAATATATATTTTTGAAAGAATGTAATTATATTTAGTAATCTATAATCATCATAATGATGAAATTATTGAATAAAATGATAGTGGTAATGATTATTATTATTTTGAGTATCATAAAACATATATAACAACTTAAAATTTCTTAATTAGGTGGGAAATAGAACATGAAATGGATTTCTTTTATATTGAAATTTATTAAATCAAGTATCTTACATTTCTCTACAAATTGTTTTTGTTAACAAAGTATTTTAAACAAAAATTATTCTGAAATTGTCTAGTAAAAGCCACCTCATGTATTTCTTCATTAATGTGGAATTTATTTTGGGGATGGAATTAGTTTACTGCCTGTAATTAAATTCAATTATAGTATTAATGATTTTTATTATTATATTCATGAGGAGTATATTGAGGAAGAAAATAAAAAACCCATAGATCATATTTTATATAATAAAGAAAGCCCACCCACTATTGAACATATATATATTCTTGATAAGATGAAATATTCTTACATATAATAAATGATGAAATTCGAAACTATAATTCCAGGTATGTTGTATAATAAATGTGAAAAAAATTAAAGGTCCTTAGTATGATTACAAAGTCCATAGGATTGAATCATGACTATATTACAAGTACAATTCCTACATGATTCACACAGAGGATAATACCAAACTTGTTAAAAAATTATAGTGGATATTAAATCCTTCCCATCTAGAAGTAGTTAAGAATTTGGTGACTATTTGTTTAATTGTGCTTATAAATTACTATGTTTTTAATAGAAGATGGGTATGTCTAATTTAAATTATTACCAATAAAATTGGAATCTAATTTAATAAAAAAGTATTTATGAAGTTAATTATTATTATTTTTCAAAAAAAGTGTTGAAATACATTTATTTATGATGCTGAACATAATTACTATATTATCAAGTCTTCTATATCCTCATTATAATCAAATACTTGAAGGATTGTTGGCATTCATTGAAACATCCCAAGTAATTAGTGAATAATAGATATTTTTATCTATGCCTATAAATGATTAAGATAGTGTTTTAGAGGCTTAAAATGAAAATAAATACAATCTTATGCATGGAATACACTAATATTCTTAAAAGATTGTTTTACTGCCTTTTGATGGAAAACCATTTTTAAATATATATTTTGACAATTATATATTCTATGTTTGTCAAAATAAACTTATTCTTTATGATTGGGACATCAAAATTTTCTTTGTGTGAATTTTGGGTATTTTTCTGACAATGTTCATTTTTTAATGAATAGTGAAAAATACTGCATTTTACATCAAAACTGCTTCTTAATATAATTTATTTATATGATTAGATAATCTTTTGAATTGGTCTTAATGTGTAATCTGAATATATTTTTACCATTTAATCCAATGGTGGTCATTGGAATCAATTTCACATTGAAATTAGACTTAAACTGGTGTCAATCTTTTGATACTTATTATTTTATAAAAACACGCTATTTGCTCTGACAGTGGGAATTAATTATTAAATTAATTAATGTGACTTATATTTTTTGAATTTTTTAAAATAGACTTCATTTTTGAATTCAGAATATCAAATACAGCTTAGGGTGAATTTTTGGAAATTTTCTGAAAAACTACAATTTTTGATGAATAATGAAACCACTAAGTGGCACTTATAAAAACTGATTTTCCGTTTAAATGAAATTTTCCATCATTGTGTTTTGAATTTAAAAAATATGACATAAATGGTTGTCATTAAGATGTAAAATGTGGTTCAATTAGATTAAAATAATTTTTTGGTGAATAGTAACTTATTATGTTTTTAATCGCGATTAGTGGTAATTAGTGTAGTTTAAGGTAAAAATAATGATTTTATAAAGTTATATGAGCTTGAAACATGTCCTACCCTCATTGGTTGTGTCATGGACGACCAAGACAAGCCATGGGTCAACTTGGGGACCCCATGGATCCACTTTGGTTGGAAAATGAAATAAATAACTTTTTATTTAATGTAAATGTAAAAATGACACAAACATAATATGTTTTATTAAAACAATTTTTACATGGGGTTATAAAGATCAGATTTTTTATTATAAATAGTCATTGGAAATCTAAAAATATTTCCTACATCATAGTAGTTTTTTTATAATTTTTAGACTTTAAATAAATTAAATTATTTATGACATCATGATGATGCAATGATGACATCATTAATGAACAGTTTAAATAAAATGAAAAGATAATATAAAATCTAAGACCTACACTTGTCCAAAAACTATTGGATGGGAATATTTCAAAGCCTTATCAACTTATCTTAGAAATATATCAATGTGGGACCTTAGAAATTCGAAACACTTTTGAAAATAAAATAATAGTTTCATGATTTCCAAAAGTGACCCTCCTCTCTTCTTATAAAAGGCCCCCACCTCTACCTCATTTCACACACTCCTCAAGCCTTTGGCTCGGCCATCCCCTGACCATCTACTCTCTCTGCATCCCTATCCTCATCCTAGAGGATTCCCATTGGGCAGAATCCTTTCAAAGGAAGCCTTTAGGCTCAAATCAAAAGGAGTTACACTTTTAAAGGTAATTCATTCTCTCATGTTCATTTGTTTTATTTTGCTTCTCCAACCCCCTAAACTCTTTTTATTTACTTCTTTTGTAACAACACCAGTATCTCAAATATACTAGGATGTTGTTATAAGATTTATTCGAGCTACACTCTCACACAACTACATCAAATTGTTAAAGAACATACGGTTTCCGTTGATGGCGAAATTCTGCCTCCCGAAACGATGATTGTTCAATACTCATTTAACACCTTCAAAGGTGGCCATTAAGATGTCACTATATTTATATATGATATGTAATATGCTTATGTTTTCCTTAAGCTTCTGTATTTTCCTTTTTGATCATACCTTTATGGTTTCCATTATGGGTGAACGCGATATCTTCATTTAAGGAAGTGCGGACTACCTCCCCCTCAAAGTGATTTGATTCGTTAAATACCATATGTGGGAAGTATAAAGGATGGAACTATGATATTATATATGATATTATACTGGAATTATAATATACCTTTATATCATTATGATTCCATTCTATAAAATATGAAATAGAAATGAATGTAGCGTTCATGCGTACGTACGGCTTACCGTCTCCATGAACGGTGCATTTCATTTCTTACCTATAAATGATTATGTAATATTATAAATGCATGTATGTACTGGATATATATGACATATATGATATCTACATCATGAATACCATTCTGGATATAATAGATACATTAACAACATGTAATTATAAAGGGCTTATTTTTTTACTCAAGTACCAATGATCGTTAAAACGACAGTTATTAACTTAAATAATTACATAGTGTTCATGACATGGAAATAAGTGATATAAAAGGAGTAATGAACTTGAAAAAGGTTCTTAAACAACTAGCAATTAACTCAAGTTTATTATTCAGGACATTAAAGAACGATTGAGTCAAGTCAGACCCGAGGTATGGGACTTCATCTCAATCTCCTTTCATTGAGGCATATTTTATTTTATACACAACTTTCTTTTATACGGTGTATAAACCCCTTTGACTTTTACGTTTATTCAAAAGGAATCTTTTTATACGAAACGTTTACTAAATGACAAAAGGGAATGTTTTTGTCGTACGTATGCGGCGACAACGACTTCTCCGCCGTCGTGACCGTTATATGGGTTTCGGGTTCCTCTACAAGCCATACCTTCTTTTTAAAAGAAAAATAAATATCATGTTTTACTTTTCTTTTATTTTGGTATTGAAAATGGTTTTCATAATGTTGTTATATCAATATGTTGTATTGATATATTATGATTGAAAGGTGGAAATGTTATGTTTCCTTTATGCCTGTTTTATGTGATACGATTATGTTGAAGTTCTTGCGCATTATTATGAAGACAGTTGGTTCTGTGATAAACTAAAGGCGGGTGAGCCCGATATAGCTCTCCAATGCATTGGGAAACGTGAAGGAGTGAAACGTTAAGGTTTATCCGAAGATATTTAGGGAATATACTGTGATGGGTATTCCAAACGTAACCAAGAGTGTTACTCCCTACGTAAGAATGTTATGAATGCCTCAAGTTACCTTTATGTCTTATGATTTCTATGATTTATCAATGATTTGATGAGGTATGTTAATGTGATTATGTTTTATGGGTAAAGTATGATCACATCCTTATGTATATATGTACCCATGTTTCCTTTCCATATTTTTATATCCCTTACTGAGATTTTTATGCTCATCCCAAGTTTTTTTGAAATTTTTTTCAAAGGTCAAGGGAAAGGTACATGATTTGATGATAGTGTCAAGGAAGTGTCAAGAAAGAATCCATGTTTTATTTTAAATATGCTTCCATTGATGGGAAAGAAGAATACTATCTTTATGTAACCACTTTGTTTATATGTGGAATGTAATGCAAGTTTTATGATCTAACTTTCTAAAACTCTAAACCCGACAAGATCATCAATGTGTAATCTTGTAATAACTCATGATTAAGTAAGGTTTAAGGCTGGGGCCTTATAGTTGGTATCAGAGGTCGGTTTAGATAACTTTAGGAGTTAGAAGTTTATTAAATGATTATCCCAAAATATTTTTTTATGGTCAAATTGAAATGATATAGCATTTACAGATTACCATGTTGCTTCACCTAAGATATTTCTGTGTTAAGAATGGTTTTTCATAGAGGAAACAGAACAGCTTTTCTGGGAAGGCATACAGAGGGAAATGACCTCTCAACTCAGTATCCTGAGATGGTCAGAATCAGAACTAAACAGTTTGTTGCAGTGATGGCTCAGTTGACTCAGGTGAAAAATATTGGTTGTTTTTATCGATGATATTTTGGTGTTTTCTAAAATTAAAGAGGAGCATGAAAGACATTTAAGGGTTATCTTGCAAACCTTAAAAAAAAAGAAACTATATGGAAAATTCAGAAAGTGTGAGTTTTGGTTGCAACAAATTTCTTTCCTTGGTCACATTGTTTCAAAAGATGGAATAGTTGTTGATCGTGAAAAAAAAAGTTGTGGAAGAATGGCCAAGACCCACAAATGTAACCGATATTCGTAGCTTCCTTGGTTTGGCAGGCTATTACCGAAGGTTTGTTAGAAATTTTTCACGGTTATCTAGTCCAATGACTAAGCTAACTCGGAAGGGTGTTAAGTTTATCTAGACAAAAGAATGTGATGATTGTTTTCAGGAATTGAAAAGAAGATTTGTGAATGCTCCTGTTTTGGCACTACCTTCCAGAAATGGTGAGTTTTTTATATACAGTGATTCTTCATTGAAAGGACTTGGTTGCGTCCTAATGCAGAATGATCAGGTAATTTCTTATGCTTCATGACAGTTGAAAACTCATGAGGTAAATTACTCTACACATGATTTGGAATTAGCTTCTATTGGTTTTGCTTTAAAAATTTGGAGGCATCATTTGTATGGAGTAAATTATGAAATATATACCGATCAGAAAAGTTTAAAGTATATATTCACTCAGAAATAATTGAACATGAGACAAAGGAGATGGCTAGAATTAATCAAGGATTATGATTGTACAATTCATTACCATCAGGGAAAATCAAATAAAGTGGCTGATGCTTTAAGTCGAAAAAGTAATGCTTCATTAGCAATGTTTTGTTTGGAACGTGATCCTTTGGTTAAGGATTTGATGAACTTTGGAATAGAAGTTGTTGGTGCAGGATGTTCTTCTGTTTTGTTTCAGGTATCAGTGAGATCATCTCTATCAGATAGAATCAAGAAAGCACAGAAGCAAGACAGTGAGTTGCAGAAAAAGGTAGAGCTAGTTTAGAAAGGTAAGTTACCTGAATTCAACATTGATAATGATTGCGTTTTGAGATTTGGGAAAAGATTGTGTGTGCCTTGTGATTCACAGTTGAAGTGAGAGTTGTTATTTGAAGCTCGTAGTTCTCCATTTTCAGTTCATCCTGGCAGTACTAGGATGTATAGAGATCTGTGGAAGTATTACTGGTGGGATGGAATGAAAAGAGATATTGCTGATTTTACTGTGAAGTGTTTAACATGTCAACAGGTTAACGCAGAGCGACAGTTACCGAAAGGGATGCTTAAACCTTTACCAGTGCCAGAGTGGAAATGGGAGAATATATCCATGGACTTTTTTGTGGGATTACCGAAGACATCTCGAGGTAATAATGCAATCTGGGTTATTGTTGATCGCTTGACCAAGTCTTCTCATTTCCTTGCCATACGAGATATTTTCTCTCTTGATCAAATTTCCCGTTTGTATCTTAAAGAGGTAGTCAGGTTACATGGATTTCCTCTCTCCATTGCATCTGATCGTGATCCCAGGTTCACTTCTCACTTTTTGAAAGGCCTTCAGAAGTCGTTGGATACTGAATTAAATTTTAGTACAGTTTTTCATCCTCAATCAGATGGGCAGTCAGAACAAACAATTCATACCTTGGAGGATATGCTACATTCTTGCTCTATAGATTATCAGGGAAGTTGGGACCATCATATTTCTTTGGTTGTATTTTCATATAATAACAGTTTTCATTCGAGTATACAGATGGCACCATTTCAGGAATTATATGGGAAGCGGTGTCGAACTCCAGCTTTCTGGGATGAAGTGGGTGAAAGGAAGTTGATGGGACCAGAATTGGTAGAAGAGATGGCAGAAAAAGTTCAGCTGATTCAGAAACACATGTGAACAGCTCAGAGCAGGCAGAAGAGTTATGCAGACAACCGGAGGAAGGATCTATCTTTTTAGGTAGGTGATCATGTTTTTCTCAAAGTATCACCATGGAATAATGTGATGCGATTTGGTAAGAAAGGAAAGCTGAGTCCATGGTTTATCGGACCATATGAAATTCTGGAGAGAGTTGGATCAGTTGCTTACCGAGTGGCTTTACCTCCGAGTTTATCTCTGGTACACAATGTTTTTCACGTTTTGATGTTGAGGAATTATATGCCAGATCCATCTAATGTTTTGAGTCCAGAGGTAGTTCAGCTGGAAGATAACCTATCTTATGAGGAAAAACCGGTCCAGATTCTTGACCACAGGGAGAAAGTGTTACAGAATAAGGTGATTAATCATGTAAAGGTTTTGTGGAAAAACCACATGATGGAAGAGGCAACATGGGAATCTGAAAATGCAATGAGGGATAAGTACCCCCATTTATTTGATAAGTAAATAAATTGTGGGGATGCAATTTTCTAAAGGGTGGAAGGATGTAACATCCCAAGTAATTAGTGAATAATAGATATTTTTATCTATGCCTATTAATGATTAAGATAGTGTTTTAGAGGCTTAAAATGAAAATAAATACAATATTATGCATGGAATACACTAATATTCTTAAAAGATTGTTTTACTGCCTTTTGATGGAAAACCATTTTTAAATATATCTTTTGAAAATTTTATAATCTATGTTGGTCAAAAAAACTTATTCTTTATGATTGGGACATCAAAATTTACTTCGTGTGAATTTTTGGTATTTTTCTGACAATGTTCATTTTTTAATGAATAGTGAAAAATACTGCATTTTACATCAAAACTGCTTCATAATCTAATTTATGTATATGATTAGATTATCTTTTGAATTAGTCTTAATGTGTAATCTGAATATATTTTTACCATTTAATACATTGGTGGTCATTGGAATCAATATCACTTTGAAATTAGAGTTAAACTGGTGTCAATCGTTTGATACTTATTATTTTATAAAAACAAGCTATTTGCTCTGACAGCGGAAATTAATTATTAAATTAATTAATGTGACTTATATGTTTTAAATTTTGTAAAATAGACTTCATTTTTGAATTTGGAATATTAAATATAGCTTAGGGTGAATTTTTGGAAATTTTCTGAAAAACTACAATTTTTGATGAATAATGAAACCACTAAGTGGTACTTATAAAAACTGATTTTCCATTTAAATGAAATTTTCCATCATTGTGTTTTTAATTTCAAAAATCTGACATACATGGTTTTCATTCAGATGTAAAATTTGGTTCAATTAGATTAAAATAATTTTTTGGTGAATAGTAACTTATTAAGTTTTTAATCGCGATTAGTGGCAATTAGTGTAGTTTAAGGTAAAAATAATGATTTTATAAAATTATATGAGATTGACACATGTCCTACCCTCATTGTTTGTGTCATGGCTGACCAAGACAAGCCATGGGTCAACTTGGGGACCCCATGGATCCACTTTGGTTGGAAAATGACATAAATAACTTTTTATTTAATGTAAATGTAAAAATGACACAAACATAATATGTTTTACTAAAACAATTTTTACATGGGGTTATAAAGATCAGATTTTTGATTATAAATAGTCATTGTAAATCTAAAAATATTTCCTACATCATTGTATTTTTTTATAATTTTTAGACTTTAAATAAATTAAATTATTTATGACATCATGATGATGCAATGATGACCTCATTAATGAACAGTTTAAATAAAATGAAAAGATAATATAAAATCTAAGACCTACACTTGTCCAAAAACTACTGGATGGGAATATTTCGAAGCCTTATCAACTTATCTTCGAAATATATCAATGTGGGTCCTTAGAAATTCGAAACACTTTTGAAAATAAAATAATAGTTTCATGATTTCCAAAACTGCCCCTCCTCTCTTCTTATAAAAGGCCCCCACCTCTACCTCATTTCACACACTCCTCAAGCCTTTGGCTCGGCCATCTCCTGACCATCTACTCTCTCTGCATCCCTATCCTCATCCTAGAGGATTCCCATTGGGCAGAATCCTTTCAAAGGAAGCCTTTAGGCTCAAATCAAAAGGAGTTACACTTTTAAAGGTAATTCATTCTCTCATGTTCATTTGTTTTATTTTGCTTCTCCAACCCCCTAAACTCTTTTTATTTACTTCTTTTGTAACAACACCAGTATCTCAAATATACTAGGATTTTGTTATAAGATTTATTCGAGCTACACTCTCACACAACTACATCAAATGGTTAAAGAACATACGGTTTCCGTTGATGGCGAAATTCTGCCTCCCGAAACGATGATTGTTCAATACTCATTTAACACCTTCAAAGGTGGCCATTAAGATGTCACTATATTTATATATGATATGTAATATGTTTATGTTTTCCTTAAGCTTCTGTATTTTCCTTTTTGATCATACCTTTATGGTTTCCATTATGGGTGAACGCGATATCTTCATTTAAGGAAGTGCGGACTACCTCCCCCTCAAAGTGATTTGATTCGTTAAATACCATATGTGGGAAGTATAAAGGATGGAACTATGATATTAAATATGATATTATACTGGAATTATAATATACCTTTATATCATTATGATTCCATTCTATAAAATATGAAATATTAATGAATGTAGCGTTCATGCGTACGTACGGCTTACCGTCTCCATGAACGGTGCATTTCATTTCATACCTCTAAATGATTATGTAACATTATAAATTCATGCATGTACTGGATATATATGACATATATGATATCTACATCATGAATACCATTCTGGATATAATGGATACATGAACAACATGTAATTATAAAGGGCTTATTTTTTTACTCAAGTACCAATGATCGTTAAAACGACCATTATTAACTTAAATAATTACATAGTGTTCATGACATGGCAATAAGTGCTATAAAAGGAATAATGAACTTGAAAAATGTTCTTAAACAAGTACAAATTAACTCAAGTTTATTATTCAGGAAATTAAAGAATGATCGAGTCAAGTCGGACCCGAGGTATGGGACTTCGTCTCAATCTCCTTTCATTGAGGCATATTTTATTTCATACACAACTTTCTTTTTTACGGTGTATAAACCCATTTGACTTTTACGTTTATTCAAAATGAATATTTTTATATGAATCGTTTACTAAATGACAAAAGGGAATGTTTTTGTCGTACGTATGCGGCGACAACGACTTCTCCGCCGTCGTGACCGTTATTTGGGTTTCGACTTCCTCTACAAGCCATACCTTCTTTTTAAAAGAAAAATAAATATCATGTTTTACTTTTCTTTTATTTTGGTATTGAAAATGGTTTTCATAATGTTGTTATATCAATATGTTGTATTGATATCTTATGATTGAACGGTGGAAATGTTATGTTTCCTTTATGCATGTTTTATGTGATATGATTATGTTGATGTTCTTGGGAATTATTATGAAGGCAGGTGGTTACGTGATAAACTAAGGGCAGGTGAGCCCGATATAGCTCTCCAATGAATTAGGTAATGTGAAGGAGTGAAACGTTAAGGTTTCTCCGAAGAGATTTAGGGAATATACTGTGATGTGTATTCCAAACATAACCAAGAGGGTTACTCCCTACGTAAGAATGTTATGAATGCCTCAAGTTACCTTTATGTCTTATGATTTCTATGATTTATCCATGATTTGATGAGGTATGTTAAAGTGCTTATGTTTTATGGGTAAAGAATGATCTCATCCTTATTTATATATGTACCCATGTTTCCTTTCCATATTTTTATATCCCTTACTAAGATTTTTATGCTCATCCCATGTTTTTTTGAAATGTTTTTCACAGGTCAAGGGAAAGGTACATGTTATGATGATAGTTTCAAGGAAGTGTCAAGAAAGAATCCATGTTTTATTTTAAATATGTTTCCATTGATGGGAAAGAAGAATACAATCTTTATGTAACCACTTTGTTTATATGTGGAATGTAATGCATGTTTTATGATCTAACTCTCTAAAACTCTAAACCCGAAAAGATCCTCAATGTGTAATCTTGTAATAACTCAAGATTAAGTAAGGTTTATGTCTGGGGCCTTATATTCATATTATTTCATCCATGTTAGTTTTTCTGGACACTTCCATTCCGACATAGCTCCAAAGGAAAAGTATAAATCAAATTTTACATGCCCTTTTGATGTCTCTTTTTATTTAAAAATTATAATTCATACTATTTAATACTACATCCTCCATCGAATTATTCATGATAATCATTTTTTAGTATCATTAACAATTTGTGGAAGTGTTTATTGATGATTTTAAACTGTATGGCCCAAATTATGATAGAAGTATATGAATTTTAGTGGTTATTTGTAATGTTGGAATTTATAGAAACAATTTTATTAAAATTGGAAACTATATTTTTATATTTAAAAGTAGAATTGTTCTTGGAAATTATAAGTTTAATAATAGTATTTGGGTGGAATGTACATAGTTAAAATTAAATAATCCCAACTGTTTTATTATACTATGATGATATTAGATCATTTTATTTCCCTTAATGTTTTTATAGGAGGTTCATTGAAGGAATATTTAAACTACTATTCATTATAAATGATTTTTATAGAAATAAATTCATTTTCAATTTCATGAGAAGTGTAAGGAAAGAATTAATGAACTCAAATTGTAGATGGTCGCTCCACCAATAGTTCATCCATGAAATTATAATTTTCATTTTGATATGTGTACTAAATGAATTAATGAACTAAAACAGTAGATTGTGTCTCTACCCCTATACGGCTTGTAAAGAGTCCCCTTCATACCTTAAAAGGGTGATTCTACACATATAAATTAAAAAATAAGGTCGTTGGGATATTCAAGTAGAATGATATTTTTTATAAAACTTTTAACCTATAAATTAATGATAAGATATTAAGGCATATATATTATGTTTGGGATTATATGACTACCTATAATACTCTAATACAAATTCTATATTATATGATTTTTTGAGAAGATAATTCATATTTAACATTGATGTATAGAATACTTATTTATTACACTATGAAATTAAGAAAAATGAATCTATTTGAATCGTGTAAAGAGGCGTAGATATGATTGATAATGTTAAAAGGAATAATGTAAAAAGCATATGAAAATTTAAAGATTTTAAAGGATTAAAAAATTCTATCAAAGAAATATTATCTTTATAATATATTTTTATATTGGATAAAAAGGTTTTCTCACACAATAATTGGATAATTTTTTTCGTACAAAAGTTTCATTTGAGATTTTATTGTCCTTTTATTATAACCAATAATTTCTATTTTGGTGTCATATTAGATCCAGATCCTAGAAAGGACTCTTGATTCAATACTATGATAAATCACAACATCGTGTTTGGAAAATTAAATATGTAACCATTAGGGAAAAAGATAATATTGTTGGAAGATTAGCAACATTGAATAATAATTTCTTAATCCCAAAATATTGGGTTTTTTGTGGAATAAGTGTGGTGTAATTTTATAATCATTAGGATTGTCAGTATTTTCTTTTCCTATTTATAATATAGGTTTTTAGAGAATGATTTTTGATTTATGGGATGATGATTTTTTTACTCATTTACATAAAGAAATACGCTTGGATATTATATCAATATTAATGTCCAATTGGATAATTCATTATAATATTTTTTTATTAAGAGTTGATACTTTAATAATTATTATGAATAATACCTATTTAATTTCTAAACAGAAGTTATATTTAACATAACATAATATTTATGGATGTTAATGCTATTTTTTACATTTTTATCACTATATTTTACTATGAAATAATTATTAATTAAAATCATTAGTGTATTTTAGTGGTTATAATATAAAATTAAATTATTGTTATTTAGGTTAAAATTTCTATTTTTTTATTATGATTCTTTTTAAATAGATTCTTAATGTTATTTATAATTTTTTTGTAGATCAATTTGAAATTAAATACAATATTCATGTTGAAAAATCAATTGTATAATATGATAGGTTTTTTATTATTTATGAATTGTTTTTATGAATTAGTGATGAAATATATTCATTCTTAGTTGGAAATATTTTTTAACACTTCCATTATAATACATTAATTTGTAAACATTTTTTGGGATTATTTTTTGATGTAGTGATTAACAAGTAAACTTTTGTGCATGATGTGTGTTATTATCATTTTTGAGGAAAATCACTTTTTTTTATTTCTACAAATTATTGTCACTGGTTTTCTAATATATTAAATTTCCAAATCGTTTTTCCTGTAAAAATTATAATTAAAATTTTTCCCCACTATGAAATCAATATTGGTGAGAATTTTTTAATTTTTTATGGGGGAAGGTTGTTTTAATTTAGTAAAATTCAGAAAAATGTTGAAACCCCTAGAAACCCTAGTAACTAATAAATTTTTTCTTAATTTTCATTAGATTATTATTAAATAATTAATTTTCTGTGGTCTTCATTTTTTATTTAATATTGAAAGTTGTTTAGCCATTTTGAAAAGATTATATTTATAATAACTCTCAGGTTTAGTTGGGTAATTTATTTTTAATTACCCTCTCAAAAAGTGGTAAATATTGATTTTTGGAATCTGTGAATGTCAAACAATTCTCATTTCCATTGAATAATTATATATGGTTTTAATGTCATAATGTAAAAATTCAAATGGATTATGAATTTAAAATCCTTAACCAGGTTGAACTTTTTATTTTATTCATTTGGCTCTTGGATAATTTATTTATTCAATATTTTACTATTTGAGATTTTTAATCAAAATATATTATCTAGGTTATTCTTTCCAATTAAATGTCACTATATCCTACTAGATTTAAATAGAAGACTGTGAATTTATTGGATTAATGATAATATTAGGTTTAGTATAAATTTAACATTTTGTGGATAATCGATATTCTGAATTAGGAATTGATTTTCCAGTAAAATTAATTATTTTCCTGAGGGTACATAATTACACTATAAGAAAATAATACAAAGGAAAAATATATTTTAAAACAAATTATTAATGATAATCTATCATTTTAATAATAATATTTTTTTTATTTCCATTGAATTTGAAAAATTGTTAATTTGATGAAATTAAAAGTCCTAGTGTAGTTAATTTTTATGTATTGTTATTCGCTACATTATTACCTAAACAGTTACTTCTATGATATTTGGTTTTGGTGAGTACTATGATTGTAATTGAATATTTATAATTATTTTTAAAATTATTTATAAATTTGTAATTTTATGAAATTATTTTTTAGAATTAACTTTTGATATTAATTTTATGTTTAAATATTTGAATATCTAATTTCATTTTTATAGTTGGTTTTTATTAATGATTTATATATTTAATTAATTAGTTTTTTTCTTTTAATAAATTTTTTATGTTTTAATTTTTATTTTAATATTAAATTATTATGTCTTATTTACTTTGAATATTTATTTTTATTGTTATCATATTATTATTTATATTCATTCATTATTTTAATTTATTAAATTTATAATTGTTAATTTTTATTGTAGTTTTTTAATTTACACATGTTATGTTATGTTATTTTTTTAAAAACTTTTTAATTTTCCTCCTTATTTTACAGAATCAATGATTCCCAAAATATTTATTTATTTTGATTGGAACAATATATTTTAATCTTTAACAAATGATTCATGTAATTCAAATTATTTTGGTCATACTGTAAAATATTTGTATGCCAGGTAAGATATGATATTAATGCCACTTATGATAAGATTTTATTGGTATTTATAGCGAAAAATATTACACTATGTAAAGGTAATATTATAATTTTTCATAAATTAATTAACTCCTCATAATAATATTACATCCCGTGGAATAATATATATTTATGGAGACCTTGGATTGTGTGTATGATAATCATCCTATAGGGAAATTCATGCAACATGATGACTAAATTGTAGATGAAGTAATTTTCTGGGAGAATCTTGAGTCACACCTCCTTCATCATACAATGATAGAACTGAGGATGGTATTATTGATCATGAAGACAGGTATAATCATTGTAAAATAAAACCACCAAAATATAATAAAAACTACGACCAAATTACTTGTCATTATTGAGGAATCCTTTAAAAAATCCAAATTAATTTTATGATTCATTTGGTATAATGTTAACTAAATCAGGGATGGAATAAAAAAGTGAGAACTCATGAAATATATGATCACTTGATAATATCGTGTGATTGAAGTCATTTGGGGAAGAACAAATCCAAAACATATCTAAATGAATATTTGATTTAAATTTTTTTCATCCATTAGAGAAATTAGTGTTGTATAATTAATTAATGGAAAATTAAATATATGAGTTATGGAGTATACATCATCAATATATTGACCAAATACTTTCTGAATAATAATATAACCCCTATTTTGATGTTGGACAATGACTCATCCAATGTGAGTCATAGTGGAAGTCTAACAATGTCACCATGTGATGCCTATGATCTAAAAACATATTTGGGTACGTTTTTTAGATCTATGAACTATGATGAAGATCCCAATTAATAATCTATGGGATGTTTTTTGATGGTGACCCATGTTTGAATATAAAGACGCAAAGAATCTATGAAAAACCAACATATCATATCTTTGTGAACCATTGGTGATCCAGGGATTCCTACACAATATTTACAGTATGACAAGTTTGAAGATGATATTGTGGTTCACAATATTAAATTCTTATTCAAGATTGATTATTTATGATAGATGTATTGAGAAATAAATTATCTCATCTTATTTATCCAAAATAGATGATATTTTTACACAAGAAATACTCAACAAAACTAAATTAGTGACATTTAAAGATATTATTACTTCTGCATTTGTATGGTCTTTCTATGGAAACAAATAAAATGATTTTTCATTGGATGAAGTCTATCGACAAGAATTTTTTATTATTGTGAGTAGAACACCAACATAAAAAAGTTCACTTGATGAATTTTTGGGAAATAATAAATTCTCTTTTACTATGAATGAATATAGGGTTTCATTATGTGAAACAAAATAAAAAAAATCAGAGACATATAAAGGAGAGATGATGTAATAATACTTAAATAATTTTATAGATGGATTATACTACTCTAAATTCATATGAATATGGAAATAGAAGCATGATATATCACCTTTAAAATTTATTGGTAACTTTCTAATAGAAAAAGAAAGTAGATGATCATTGAGGCATCTTCTTGAGTTTACATATTTAATATACTATGAAATTGTAATTCACAATAGAATATTGATATTTTATTTGTTAACGCTAATTGTTTATTTAACATTATATTTTTTCATTATTTTTATTACATTAATAAAACAATTCATTTTTGATTATTGTGAATAAATTTTTAATTTTTTCTTTCGTGATTAAGATGAGTTGGATTTTGATATTGATCCCCTTCATTATAATGTATACATAATCTATCAATGTTTGAGGTTAGGGGTACATTACACTATTTCAATAAACATGATGATAGTTTTTAGGATGATATTCTCTAATGGAAAAGAGGTCCTTCACAAAGATAATTTCTGTATATTTTGATTTAATGATGAAAATTAGATGAAAATATTATAAATTTAATTATTTTCATTGTTTGAGTTACATTTGTGAAATCTATTAAAATTTATAATGAATTAAAAATATATAATAATTACTTACTATCTTATATCTTCTTCATCATGGTGAAAATCACTTATTCAAGATTAAATATTATTTCAATTGTTATAATTATAAATTCAATTTCATGTGATTTTTGACCATAGTATAAGTTCATTTTTATAAATATGAATTGGATTAAAATAAATTTAAAATATAAAATTATAAAATATAATAATTTTATATGGAAATCCATTAATGGGAAGTTTTGTTACCTGAAAAACATGTATTCTTAGATAGTTTAATGTTTTGAGTGTGATTTCAAATTGAAACTAAGAAAAACCATTGATTCAGAGATCCATTTTCCTTTGGGTAGATAAATGTGTGAAATATTTAATGGAATAAAAGAAAAATATAGTCAACAGACATATTCATATGCTACCTTATAGTGGAAAATTGTTTGGGATATATATTTATGAAATATATAATGGATAGGTATGTGTACTCAGGAATAGTGATATGATTATAGGTTATTACTAACGATAATTAGTAGATCATGATAATTATTCCTCAACACATTATTTATAGTTTTCAGTGGTAATTAATTCATAATGATATAGTGGATTTATATTTTATGAAACAATTATGATATATAATGATCATACTGTATTTTCTCACATAGATAGAGTTGAATAGGATGTATGTATGATGGTTGGTGTTGATTAATTATTATGATAACTCAATACATAATCCTACTATTATAGGGAACAAATGTGGTAAATTTTCTATATTGGAAGAATTAGGTTGTCATATCTATGATGAGTATAAAAATAATCCATTATTTATATATTTAAAATGGATAGATCACTAATTCATTATGGAATGTGAGAAATACTATACATAACAAACTAGTTTTTAACCATAAATACATTCTAAGATGATTGTTTCATAAAAATATGTAGAATAGATAAATATGTTTTGCATTATAATTGATTTAAACCGTGATTATTATATAATGAAAAGGATTAAGAACCCTTTATGAGTCCCATTACTAAAATAAATAGATATGTTACTATTGGATAATGATCATAGTTCCTCAATTTCAATCCTAAATGAACAAATATTATATAGATCTGAAATATTATTTTAGATGGGACAACATGAAAAAGGGATATTTATAAGTAAATATTGTAGAGAATGGTAGGTAAACAAGATATTTATTATATAACGGAGTCTTTTAGTATTTTTCAACAATTACCCATGAAATAATCTAAATTGCGAAACATCAGAAGAGATATTTTCTTCACACACCCAAAAATTATAAATGACATAATTCTAATTTTGTGGTAGTTGATTTCCTTACAATTTTATAACACATGGTTATTATTATAGAGAAAATTATGATGATTATATTTTGTTAATTACTTTATGCAATTACTATGAAATGAAATAGTAATAAATTCTATTATATATAGTCACGATTTTAGTTTTGACTTAATGTTATGGGAAAGAATTCTATATGATCTCTATTAAGATATGGATTCTATAAATACCAATTATCATCAAACAAATGTCTATGAAAAGTTTTTGGGATCGACACCTTCATATAGTTGAGATTTACTACAATAATATCTCACACTTGATCAGACAAATGGATCCATATAATGAAATTTACAGATGTATGTGGATGAATCCAACATGATGAAATTAATTTCAGGACATAAATCTTCTAGAAACATATTTATCTAAGGATATGGTAGTGAATGTTAGACCCATTCAGTGTCACATGAACATAGTTGAGAGTCAATATAATAGTTATAATGATAAGAATTATGGAAATTAGGAATTCTATATTGGAATGAATATATGAATGATAATATATATATATATATAATATGGTTATGGGAATTATAAATAATAGAATATTATCTCTATTTATTTTGGACCCATTGGCATTGTTTATCCAATAGAGATGGTAGCTTAAAACATGGCCCTTAAACTAATCCTCTATCATCCTCGTGATGTGGTCCACATATTTCTCATGATAACGTACATACATGATCCATAAAATTTAATAAAATTAATTGATTTTAAATTGGATCATGATCTTATAAATAATTAATGACCAATATAAATCATGGGCTGATGATATAAAGTGATATAGATTAAGACAACTCACCCGGTTGTTGTTCTCTCATGGAATGAGAATTTTAAAAATAATTGGAAAGCTAGTGATTTTATAAAATAACGATATGGTAACTTTTTTTGTGTTATAGAGACATATTTTTAGGTGATAAATTCATTTTAACAAGGGTATAATGTAAAAAAATTACATGTTTTGATATATTTCCATTAAAATAACTTTATTTTCATTGATTTCTTTTGATATGTAGAGAAATAATTCATAATGAACCAAAATATTCTATACAAATATAAACAAGCCATTAAATATTTGGATTTAATATTAATAAAATATTTAAAAATAATTTATACTATTTTTATATAATGATTCTAAGTTAATAAAGAAATACATATTTTCTAAAAAAACCCTTCTCTTCGTAAAAAATTAATATTTCCCTCAAAAATAGTATTTATTGATTCTTGTGGGAAATTATTATAATTAATATTTTTCCAATTTAAGACAATTTATATTTAAATTTTTTTTTTCAGAAATCACCATGTTAAATTATATTTGTAGTGATATTTTCAGAACATTCCGAAAAATATAGATTTTTAAATTATAAATTAAAAAAATACTCATATATATTAAAAAATACCTTTTCATTTTTTATATATTTAAAATATTCAGTTCTTATGAATATTTCAAACATTAATTATTATATTTATATAATTAATAATCCAATTATTGTTATTTGAATAAAATTTATGACTTAGTTTTCTATAATATCCTTTTATACACAATAATATATTTTCATGAAAAATACTTTTCAACCCATTTTTGGGGGAAATTTATAATTATATCATATAAGTTATATGAATTTAACTTGATAAAATATATTATGTTTTTGGAATCATAATAATAAATATTTTAATTAAGCAAAAATAATTTTTTCCCAAACTAATTTGTAAAACCAGTAAATGTATGTTACCCCAGTTATAGTGAGGATGATATTTTTATTGGGTTAAACACATAGATAAGGATATGGTTTTTTTTAAACATTTACAATTTCGTTTATAAGGACATATTTAGACCTCTTAATATCCAACAATTAAATAATAGCCCATATCAAATCACTTGGATATAGTATGATGATATTATATTTTAATCTTTTATGAAATTCAATTTATTTCTTCCACCACGATAATAAATGTACACCCCACTATTCTATTATTTACTCAAATACCATATATCAATCATGGGCATTACCTAAAAATAATATTTTAAAAATTATTAATCATTTATTATAGGTGATTTTTTCCATCACATAAAATATAGAGGGTACTTGAGATTGGATCTAAAATATTCCTACCATATAAGAGGTAATCATCTTACACAAACTCTTTCATTTTTTTATTATTAGAGAACATATACATGTATTTTACAAAAAATAAAATAACAATTTTGGAATCTTAAATATAGTTGTTTCTAATATTATTTTATAACCAACATAATTCACCCTCAATTTTTCAAATGGAGAGTGAATTTGTTTCAAATGCGTATGTGTGGACTACTGCGTCCATGTCCACATATAGTGAATTTTACATCACCATAATCCATGTATGGTTATTATGATGGGTATATTTTATAAATATTAAATGAATTAATTAATTATACCTATATAATTGTAATAACATATCTACCATCTTACCATTTCATCTGTTGGAAAACAATACCTTTACATGTCCACACATGTGGACAATAACATCCCTAATGTGATGTGATTCATTTTTAATTTCATATTTTCATGTTTAGTAATATATATTATTTTAATTATTATATATGATAACTATTAAATAAAATTGATTCTATAAATTCCTGTTTTTATATATCTATTTTCATTCCATCATTTGAAAAGTGTGATCAACGTTCATGTGTGCGCGTTGTATAAATTATGTAGGAAAATGTAATTTAATTTTATATCTCAAATTTTTATGGATTTTTATATTTATAATTAATAGAATTTTTTTTTAAATCATTAAAAAAAATTAATGATATATGTGATTACTATCTAATGTACAAGAACCAGAACTGTAAAACCTAATAGAAAATGAAAATGAAACAATTATCCTGGGAAAACATGGTATTTAATATTGAATTTTTAATAAATGAGTTTTCAAATACTATATTTGGACCAACTATTATATTATAAATATGTAAATTATTCAGGTTAAGTTGATTAAAAAATATAATTTATTATTTCTATGGATAGATTCTTTTTAAATAAATTAAAAAATTAGGTAAGATTTTTACATTAAAAGGCAATGTTTATTAATATTGTGTATGATTAAATTTTTTATGATATAATTTAATTACATACCACTCTTTAATATCAATAATTTTCATCTATAATGGATTTCATTCAATTTTCAAGTAATATTATAGTTTTATACTATATTCTACTAAAAAGTAGAAATTTTTTCTATTAAATGTAGTCATTATTTCTTCTTTAGTTCAGAGTTTTTTTAACCATGTCAATGATTAATTTAAAATAATTTTATGTAGGTATTTAATATTATCCTATTATTTTTTATGAATTTTTATTAAAAAAATACATTTTTCAGAAAATAAATTTAGAAGTATTATTAATTAAATTCTATGAATGATGTACTTTTGACAATTTATAGAGATTATTAATGGAATATGTTTTTTATATGTATTTCAAGAACATTTAGTTTATTTACCATGACAACTCATTATTTTGAGTTTTACATTACATGTTTCAAAGTATATTTTCTATTAAACTATTTTCCTTAATATTTGAATAATTTCTATATTTTAAATATGTGAATTTAAGTGAAATGTGTTTTTTTCATAGGAAATATTATTAGTGATATTTTAATGGTATTTATCATTTATGATAACATATTTTTATGTTACATATTCGTTTATAGAGATATTATCCAATTATATCTTCATTGTTTATTATCTGTATGTTTGGTAATTATAATTTTGTGATGGTTATAATACTCATTTATTTTCCTTGGTTCCTGTTATTAAGGAATTTTGTAAATTTTTATGAAACTCGTTTACTTTCCATGGGTTACAATATATGATTACTGATTTTTTATCTTATTCAACACAACTTATTTTTTTATTGTTATGTGAATATTGGTCCCAAAATTATGTCAACATTAAATTCATTAGGTAAATATAGATATCTATTGAGATAATAATTAATAGAATATGTAGTGAATTTATTTAGTAACAGACTTCTTTAACTATGATAATCGTAGATGTGAACCTTCTAAAATATATAATGGAATGGGGATTAAACCTACAAAAATATGACAGTAATGATAATGAAACATGACTAGTTAAATTATTGTCAATGAACATGTGTGTTCCACAAACCTATATATTATTTCTATGATATTCTCTCATGAATCATGTTATTTTATTCCTTTATGATTAATATCTTACGAACTTCCATGCATTAGTTGACGACTATTTTTTTGTTTTCTATGATATTATCCTAATGGTTTTAAATAATTAATATCATATTCTCACTGCCTTATGCCTCACATAATAACTAATCGATCATGTATATCTCTGTTTTTACACTTTTTGTGCATTTCATCTTACCCTTTCTAGTGTTTCCTCTCCCTAAATTATGAAGATATTTTATTATTATAATATTTTAATAATGGTCATATCTATTTACTGTGGGATGATATATATCTCTTATGATATGAAATTTTATGACTCTATGAATTAAAAAAACTATTGAATGAGATTCTAGAATATATTATATTGTTAATTATCAAATATTCATCTAATATGATATAGCATTTTAATATAAAATTTATAAGTCACTATATTTATCCCCCTCTTAGTATTTATGTTATGAGGTATAGTTCAAGGGTTTGAAAAATAATTGTTTGATTGTGTTATGTTCTGGGAATACCTTAAATTATTGGTAAGAATACTCACTTCCATTGTTTCAGGAAAACCCATGTTTCTATAAACTGTTTCATTATTTTTACTTAGATTTTTTAGTATCTTTCTATTCAATATACAAGATTGATAGTCATTCTTTTCACTAAGGTTTATTAGGTAGAATTAATAAAATTTTCATCATAAATAATTTAATCATTATTTCATGTATATTCATAAAATTATATATCAAGGAATTAATCATTTTTAAATCCATTTGATATATATGTGTATTCTCCTTGGAAGACTTCCAAGTTATCCATTTTTTCTGAAGACATTATTGGGGTTAGAAAATATTTAATGGATGTAGCACTGTATTTTATCATTATATAGTGACATAAAGAAAATATATTCCCATACAAGGAAATAATTCCGATAATGATAGTTTTTTATCACATGGAGGTACGAATGATTGAGTTTATAGCTTCGTGAAATCACTAATAATCTGGGAAAATACCATATTTCATGTTGTGGATGAAAATAATTTCACAAAACCTAATACATAAGACTAATTCGTTTACTCCCAAAATGTTTTTTGATCCATATAATGATTTATTTATTCATGGGGTGGTTGTGGTTTAAAAAACTATTTGATACCTATGTCATAGGGTTTAAAGATATTCACCATAAACATCTTTTTGACCATTGAGGATTTTAGAATACCAATAATGATGGAATCATTAAAAATGTCACTATCCATAAGGGATGGGTTTTTTTGATATCATATATACTATATATTGATATTATATTCTTGATTTGTTACATTTTCAATCGAGCATGAGCCAATGATGGTTCCTTGTTAATGTGTGAGATCATATCCATAGGGAGTCTCCCCTCATCCATGGGATCTAATTATTCCCATTTGATAACCTTTATTGGCCTATATAGAGATATGTCTTAGTATATTATGGTTGTCTCACTATCTCCGATTTCACCATTGTATTCCCTAAGAGATAATAAGGATTTTTTGTAGGGACCCATTTTCATGTCAATTCACCAGGCATTGGACATCAAATATGAAAATCAACTTATAGTATTCTATATTTGAAAGACTCTACAGAACTTGAAACAATTTGAATTTCAATTAAATGTATTTTATCTATCCCAATATATGTATATTAGATCACAATTTACTAATTCAATCATAGAGTTAAACTAACCTGTTGATAGATGTCACCATAGGATTTCACAATAATCGTAGGCCCTAATGTTATGATCAACATAGAAATCCAGATGATCCACATGAATTTATATCTTATTTACATTATTGAGGTGAAAATTATATCATTGCTTATAGTGGTTTGTTGCCTTTCGATGGTGAAGGGTCACTTATGATTTTTAGGTTAATAAATGCATAAATTCCACCATTATGAAACATGGAATTTCATAACGATGAGTGGGAATGACCCATGACATTGTATGGAGGTTGTTCTCAATTAACTTTTTCTATATATCCATGCTATATTCATCTTATATTGAGAAAATATCTTCCCCCAGATATGACTATAATATTTTTATCCTATGATTTTCCTAATATTATTTCATTACAATACTATGATAGATATTTTAGACCTATGTTCGTCATTGAGGTACTGGGATTGATCAACATCAATACTTCACATGTCTTCCAATTTTAAGATTCTCTGAGAGTGGATTCATCTTGGGGTGGACAAACATATCATGATAGAGTATTACATTAGGGGATACCTTCATGGTAACAAGTAAATATAATAGATTGGTGAGGAACACCATTCCTTATTATCTTCTCATTATATGTAGGACATTCATATCAGAAATTACGAATAGAGTCCTCAGGATTGATCGTTATGTGGTCATGAGGAGGACCATCATGACATTGGTTTTGGGGAGGTCATGTAGAACTACTAGTCAATGTATCTAGGGGAGGATCTTCGTGATTGAAATTTATATCACTATTTTAGTATGTGGGGGATTATTACCATGTCTTTGTTGATAGGAATTATTGGTAATATTTAGTATCTATTCAAACAAACATAGGAATTTTGTAATGCTTTTGGGTTGTTTTAACACGTGATGAGTTGTTCCAATAGATAGTATTTTTGTGGTTAAATGATGACCTTGGTATATGGATGTCCAATTAGAAAACTCCTATTAAATTTATGGATTCATTTTATAGGACATCTTTCATGGGTAATAATATGATCATGCCCCTTATGATCTAAAAGAATATATTGATGGATCCATTCGGGCTGATCAAGATTGTTTTCTTACCTTTTATTAGGAAAAGATCTATATCGTAAATTTTTTTAAACATTTATTAATAAATAATGTGTTATTTTATATATGATTATATAAATATATACATATATTAATTTCATATTTATATGAGATCATTAATCCCATATTGTGTTGTCCTTAGTATATACCAACACTCTACATGAATGTGTATATAGATATTGTCCGGATACTTGAAAATTTTTTGCATATACTAATGAGATTATTCAAAATAAATTGTTGCTAGAGTATTGTGTTTAAAATGGTTTATTTCCATTTTAAAATAACCCTTGATTTCTTAAAATATTGTTATAATATAACAAATAATTTAAATGATATGATATGAGATATAAGTATGACCAGATATTTCTAAAATTATATTTTGGAAATATTCCTCACATAGAATTTTAATGTTTACGTGACCTTCAGTGGATGTTGGAATATTATACGCCACATATAATCTATTTTATGTATGTAAATATGGACTATATTTGTTTTTTGGGGGAGTTAATATGTTTCAAGATTCAATTTTTGATTATTATATATATGAATAGATTCTATATGAGAACAGGGATATGAACCTACTATATGGACACCATCACAGTATGTTTCTGGGATTATGTAGTAGAATAAAATATATAATACCAATAAATATGATTCTATTCTCACCATTAATGGGCCTACTGTATAGGAACTATACATTTAGTCCTCATTTGAGTGATCTAGTTGGTGGTGCCCTCCGCCTATAGGTACGTGGCAGTGATTCGATGTCGCTGGCAATAATGATTGTAGGGAACATTCTTGGGTGACAACAATATTGAAGTGAGGTCATGGTTGATTTCATGATCTACCTTCTTAATATATTGATGGTTTTGGTAGTCACATTACATTTATTGTCCCTTGAAATAGTTTTTGTGTGTGATAAGTGTTACAATCTTCATTATAGCTCATTATAGATGAGATTTTCATTCAAGATTAATCTCTCGAATAACCTTTTTTATTCTTTGAGGTCTTGGATAGAACCATGTATATGTTACTTCATTAAAATTGAATTATTCACCATATATAGGAAACACAATGTTTTAATAGTTTCCCTTATCATTACGGGTTCCCCAAATATTTTGGAAGCTAAAAAACAGGAATTCGAGATAGATAATGAGTCTATTTTAATAGATAAAATAGATCTCATTAAAAGGGTACCTGAATGGCTAAATAATATCAATTATACATATTTATAATATATATCAATTTGGAGAAAATTCCACCAATCACAATAAAAAGTTAAAGATCCATCATGGGATCACCATTATTGTTTCAACCTAAAATTGATTGTCATAGAACATGATTGTGATGGATTGAGTATAGATTCACAATCATCATGACAATTTATTATTTTTTATAGCCTCACAGTATGATTATTTATGGAACATAAAATTCCCAATATATGCATCATTCATGATATCAATTTTACTACATATCTTGTTTTAAATAAATATATTCACTTTGGTTTCATATAAATGTCTCTTAAAATATATGTTGGTCGAGGGGATGTGATATTGTTCTCCTGAAAACCTTTTTATAGAAATTATCTCATACTTTATAACACATTTAAATATTTAGTTCACGAAAACGAATTATACCAAAATAACGATTACACTATTAGTAACCCCATGCAAATAAAAAATTATATTATTTATTTATTATTAATATATGTATATATCTATTGTATCCCATTTAATGAAAATATTTATGTATCAAATGTTATGTGTTGACGAAACAATCTGTATGTTTCAATTGTTCAACATATTTGTCTTATTTTTTACTTAGTTATAATGACCTATATTCCACAATATATTAATGAAAAAAACATAGAGATATAGTATTTATCCTATTATTGAATAAGGGTATATATTTTTGGAATTGGGATTGAGCCCGTGAAAATAGATTCCCATGTTTACTTGTGAAAAGAATCAGGACACCTGTTGTTTTGTCCCACATTATAAGAATTTCATTCATTTTAAGTAAAAAAGACGATTGTTGATCCTAATTTTTTTAAATTTTGTAGCATGGATAGCAGATAAGATATTCCTAGTTATAGTTTCCCTTGGACTTATATATATACAACCCATTCTAAGGATGTGTTGGTTTTGAATGAATGTTTTTACATCCAGCATATTTTTGGTCTCATTGAATATATATTGTAGCACCCCGATATTTTATGAAAAATATTCTTTTAATTTCATTGATGTCTTCTATTATACCCCACACCATGTTGAGATTGTACTATATGCAACACCGTATTAGCTTGCAGTATACGCAACGCTATTCTTGGATCGTGTTACACACAATTTCGTGTTTGTTTGATAGTAGTTATTCAACGCAACATTGAGTGTGTGTATATATATATATTCAATGTATAAATGAAATATCGTTGGATTTTGTTAAACTCAACAACAAAGGAGTCTTTCACAACACGCAACCCTAACTTGGCTTAAATTACACACAATCACGACTTTCCTTAATAACGTGTGTTGTACGCAATATCAGGTTTCACTAAACAATGATATATGGTTATAATATTATTATGAACTAGACTTTATGAATAGTATTAACTAAATTTTTAATGTTATTAAATTATTATTTCATCTTACTCATTTTCTATAACATGGAATGTGAACAAAATAAATATTTCGGGTAACTTATGTATTTTTTCAAAAAATGCAGTTTTGCCACCTTTTAATGGCGCACCCACATTAAATCTAGTTTTTGACATGTTTATAAGTTCAATTTTACAAAATAAACTTCTTCTTTTGAATCAGGATATAAAAATTTACATTGAATAAAGTTTTGAAATTTTTTCTGAAAGCTTTCATATTCTAATGAATAGTAAAAACGCTATATATTTTAATTAAAAAAAACTTTTTTCATTGTAATAATTTATATGGTTAAATTATAATATCGATTTTTTTTAAATTTTTAATAGAATATATTTTTACCATTTAATATAATTTATCTCATTAGAATTGATTTTACCTTAAATTTGTAGGTTAAATCAATTCAATCGTTTGCAATGTTTTAACCAAAAAACATTTTCTTTCGACAATGGGATTAATTTTAATTTAATTTCTGCAACTTTTGTGTATAGAATTTGGAAAACAGGATTCCATATTAGGAATTAGTGGGTCCAAATTATGTTAATAAGATACTTTTTATTTTTTTGGGCATTATGAATAGTAACTACTGTAATTTTATTTTCCATAGTTAAAGGTAAATCAGGTAATTAAGGGTAAATATAAGATTATAAAATTACCCTAACACCTGCCAAAATCCTATTGGATGAATACAAGTCAACTCATATCACCTAAGGGTAAGATTAGAGTAATTTAATGAACTTTGTTCGATGAAAATAATTTAATTATTATTAAAACCAAAGAAAGTGACAACATGTCACTTTCTTAAATCTTATAAGTATAATAATTTTAATTTAGTGATAAACATAATGAAACTTCAAACATGAATAGTCTCCAGAGAACTAATACAATTATCTACATCTTAAAAATTTATATAGAAATTTTAGGGATTAAATATTTATCATTAAGTATGACATAATAGTGATGTTGAAATTATTTTATTAATTAAAATATAAATAAATGATTTTAAAAATATTAAAATAAATATTATATGAACTATTTGATGTGCTCCACTAATTTTCTAGATACTTATGAAACATTATGAATCTATTAAAGCTTTTAGTTCGAACATATCTTTAGTATATATTTTATTTAAATTCAAAAAAATAAATAGTGTCAAAATTGACACTATTGTTATTTTATAAAAATAACATATTATATAATTGTTTAAAAACAAAAAAAATTATAAATTATAAATTAAAATTTATATGGCCTAAACTCTGATAAATTGAGAAATTATGGAAAATTCACAAAACATATGTAATTATTTATAATAATTTAAAATTTAGAATATTATTACCACAAATAAAATTAAATTGATAAATAATGATAAATCAAGTTGATAATGATAAAAAAAATTCTTTACATGTATAAATTTTTTTGGTTGATGCGATTAAAACCACATCTCATCTAATATTTGTATATGAGTCATTTTGGATGTTTTTATGTGTGGTTGGGATTTAATATAAACTAATATTTCTTATATTTCCAAAGGTGCCCCTCTCCTCCCTTATAAAAGGGCACCTCCTCCATCTCTGCCTCACACCACATTGAGCCTTCATGCTCAGCCAAACCCTGCCAAATTTACTTCTCCACTTCCGTAGAAACATCCTAGAGGTCTTGGTCTTCTTCAAAGACTAATTTTAGTGCCCTAAGACGAGGTCTCAAAGAGGCGCTTCAAATAAGAGGTAATGTACGTTACTGATTATTTCAACTTTATTTCTTCATCCACTTCTTCTTTTTTAGTGGTTTAATTATGAGGTAATAACTTCAGTATCAATAATATACTGATATGTTATTATAAGTATGAAACAACCATATTTTACCATCTATCCATCCTACAGAAAACGAAATCACCGCGCGTACGTACGTACGGAATACCGTCTCCACGCTGTGGTGTAATCTATTTTCCACCACCACCTTACATGGATGGGTATACTTGTGAAAGTAATGAATATATATGATTATTTTAAAGTTATATTGATTCTGTAATATTATACATACACTTTAATAAAATTCCACAATCTTGGGAATGATATCATCGCTCGTTCGTACGTATGGACTTGCGTCTCCACGACGCGATGAGATTCACTCTCCATATTAACCATTCAAGAATGATTATAAAGAATATATAATAACTAATCATGAAATATATGACATAATAATGATACTGGATTTATGTATATATATATATTTATGTCATCTAGTTAATTTTCAAGGACCCGGTTTTTGCTGTGAAAGACTTTGGAATATTCTTGATGATAATCCAGAGCAACGACTTCAGATGTCATGCGATTCCAAGCCACGGAGTGGCCGGAATTAAATTTTCTGTGCGTTCACACTGGAAACGCCAAATAAATGGGATGACTCCTAAACGGAGTTCCGGATCAGAGATTTCAGTGTACGGATGGGTCTGGAATGGGGTTTTTACTCTAGGAACAACATAAAACTTGTCGGCGCTGGAAGTTTGGACCCCTCGCCCGCTTCTGGAACGTTAAATGAATTAAATAAATTAATTAATTCGTTTAATGTAGAAACATTAGTATCTCTTAAACGGTGGATCGGATTGGAAAACCGAGGGCACCGTTGAGTTTGGAGCGTGTCGTTTACCCTAGAAGGGGTATAAGTTTCACGGGCGCGGGCCGTTTGTGAAAAATGGCCCCAGGGGCGTTTTCGTAATTTGGCGGCCTTGGGCGCTAAGTTTTATAACATTTGAACGGGGTCTCGGAATAAAATTATGTGACTGTCGTTACGCTCAGAGCGTGGTTCTTAGCCTAGTGGAGGTAAAATCCCGACCCCATTGGGAGTTCGGGTACGGGGCCCTAGGGGCGGGGGTTTAAGTATTTTGTTTTTAAACACTTCTCCCCCCCTCTTGGTTTTCCACTCCCTTGCGCAGGCAGTCTCTCCTCCCCCTCTCCTCCTCCTCCTCCGGCGAGGCAACTCCAGCAAGGCGACGGCGCGGCGGCGGATCACCCGTAAAGCTTCGGGCAATGCCCCTGCAGGTAGGAGGTTTTTTTTGTTGCGTTTTTATTCCCAAACCTCCTTTGAATCCAAATTATAGTAGTTGTTTGTTTTAATCTTCTTGTTCTTTCTTTATACACTATTGCATTGAGCGTGCTGCGTGTGTGTGTACAGGTACTCAGGCAATGGCCTCCCTGAGTTGTTGTGCCTTCGGCGCTGGTCGCCAGCCCCTGGCTTATGAAGGCGGGCTTGGGGTAGTTGCGGCTCAAGCCCGGGTAGGGTCGGGACGTGTCAAAGTGGTATCAGAGCTGGTTCATTCCTTGGGCTGTTGTGCTGACGTCCCTAAAAGAGGAATTGGTTGGGATTTAGGGCAACCGTGTTAACGTGTCTCGAGAGCGGCTCTCAGGCTAGGGAGTCCAGTGATGGTGCAGCGGCCGACGTATCCATTCACCAGGACCCTGATAACCCACTTGTCGACTCGGCATGCTGAGAAACTTGTTGCAGGGAAGAATTGGTTTGTGCATCACATAGGACCGAGTCTTTGACTGCCCTTCTTGAGTCAGCTCCCCATCGTTGTTGTTGTGGTATATACATGTATGCTCATCGGACCGCGACACTCCTTGATAATATTCAGGATGTCTTCACGAAGACAGCCAGCCCAGATACCAGCTTTGATGCATAACGATGACCCTGTGAGCTACGAGGCCACATTCCAGGACCCATCATGCGAGCCCCTTTCTCCGGGTGGGCCGGTAGCAGCACCCCCACCTATTGAGCAGCGGGCAGTTTCAGCAGAGCAGGCTGAACTTGAGTGCTGGTTGAGTGTGCTCCGTGAGTTCCAGCGGCAGAGACCGCTGACGTTCTGTGGTGAGCCAGACCCTCAGGCAGCAGAGGTTTGGGCCGAGGTAGTGGTTCACCTCTTCATGCTTTTGCAGACGCCGATAGATCAGAGAGTGGCTTTGGCAGCCAACCTTTTCTGTGGATCAGCTTGGCATTGGTGGAGTATAGTGACTCAACTTCTTGACGAGTCTTCGCTTTCGTGGGATGACTTCCAGTTGTTGTTTCGTGAGGAGTTTTTCCCCTCCTGCTTGCACTCCATTCAGATTTAGGAGCTCCTGCAGTTTCAGCAGGGAGGGATGACGGTGGCCGAGTACACAACTAGTTTGGCAGACCGTGCACGCTTTTACCCGGACATGGTCCATGAAGACAACTTCCGAGCGCGGAAGTTTGAGCAGGGTTTCCGCCGAGAGATTTGTGCTGTCATAGTACCCTTGGGTATTTCCACATATGTCGGGGTGCTAGAGCAGGTGCTGGTGACAGATGGCTTCCTGTCATGTTTTGCGGTTGGTAGTGGCAGTTGGCGCGATGGAGCCGGGACGTCTGTCGTAGCTAGCAGGCACCGGAGGACAGGATCTTGATGCAGGTGGCCTTCCCACTGCCAGTTTTGGAGACGTGGTCGTATACCACTGTGGTGAAAAGGCGCAGTGCCTCAGCCGAGGATTCCCTTCCATGAGTGGATCTCGGGCCATGGTTGTACACCACAGTGGCGCTGGAGGGCACCAAGGCAGCCCAGAGAGTGCCGGTGCTATGTTTGCGACGGGAGAGGTCACATGGCATGATACTGCCCGACCCGAGTTGCTGGGAGCTTCGGGTAGGCATTGGGCGCACCACCATGGCAGATGCAGCGCCGTGATCGCAATAGTACCCAGAGAGGTGGTGCTAGCAGAATAGCAGGAGGAGATGGAGGTAGGGTATGATGGTACGAGATCTACCCATCACCACTAGTCGGTCCACATCAGGCTCTAGGAGCTGACAGTTGGGACTGCGGGTAGCCGCGAGCTTTGGATGTCTACGATCCTGCATAGCATGGGATGGTGAGAGGTACCCCTTGAGACTCTTCTACTTCTTGCAGTAGAATTGTTAGGCTCTGCACGTGAAAGGCTTTTCTCCCTGCTACTTGTTTGAGGTGTTACCAGGGTGACGCAGGGCGTCGGGTGTAACCCAGTGTGGGTAAGGAGAAAGGCGTGAGACCTTTTCCTTTAGTCGATGGTGTGACTCCTTCGCTTCAGAGCGTGTAAGAGAGTTTTGGTTGAGAGACATCGACTGTGAAATCTTGCGTGACCAAATATCCTTGGGTGCTTCACCATATGGATATTCTGAAGGAGGGAATCACCAGGCCTTTTCCCAGGTGCGGTCGGTCATTCCAGTCGCGGTGTGCGACGTAAGGGTTTGACTAGGGAGGTGAGCTACCCCCATGGGCCTTCGGGCCGTTTGAGACTGTGCAAAGGGATGGCAAGGTACCCTACTGCATTGCCCTAGCCCCAAATTCTGGAGTGGGTGCACGACGTCGGCATGGGCCGACCTCACATGAACAGATCAATCCTTTTGTCTCTGTGCGGTGACGCAGGGCTGTGTCTGGGTTCTTCTGGGTATAGGGAAGCCAAGAGTGGGCTTACTACCCTGTGTTGCTCCCTAGATTTTCTTTTCGAGGACGTAAAGCTTGAATAAGGGAATGATTTAAGAACCCGGTTTTTGCTATGAATGACTTTGGAATATTCTTGATGATCTTCTAGAGCAGCGACTTCAGACGGCGTGCGATTCCGAGCCCCAGAGTGGCCGGAATTAAATTTTCAGTGCGTTAACACTGGAAACGCCAAATAAATGGGATAACTCCTAAACGGAGTTCCGGATCAGAGATCTGAGTGTACAGATGGGTCTGGAATGGGGTTTTTAACTTAGGAACGACATAAAACTTGTCGGCGCGGGAAGTTTGGACCCCTCGCCCGCTTCTGGAACTTTTAACGGATTAAATAAATTAATTAATTCGTTTAATGGAGTAACGCTAGTATCTATTAAAAGGTGGCTCGGATTGGAAAACCGAGGGCACCGTTGAGTTCAGAGCGTGTCTTTTACCCTAGGAGGGGTATAAGTTTCGTGGGCGCGTGCTGTTTGTGAAAAATTGCCCTAGGGGCGTTTTTGTAATTTTGCGGCCTCAGGCGCTAAGTTTTATAACTTTTGAACGGGGTCTCGGAATAAAATTCTGAGACCGCTGTTGCGCTCAAAGTGTGGTTCTTAGCCTATGGGGGGCTAAATCCCGACCCCTTCGGGAGTTCGGGTACGGGGCCCTACGGGCGGGGGTTTAAGTGATTTGTTTTTAAACACTTCTCCCCCCCTCTTGGTTGTCCACTCCCTGGCGCAGGCAGCCCCTCCTCCCCATCAACTCCTCCTCCTCCGGCGAGGCGACTCTAGCATGGTGACGGCGTGGCGGCGGATCGCCCGTAAAGCTTTGGGAAACGCCCCTGCCGGTACGAGGTTTCTTTTGTTGCGTTTTTTTTCCTGAACCTCCTTTGAATCCAAATTATAGCAGTTGTTCGTTTTACTCTGCTTGTTCTTTCTTTATGCACTGTTGTATTGAGCGTGCTGCGTGTGTGTGTACAGGTACTTACGCAAAGGCATCCCCGAGTTGTTGTTCCTTCGGCACTGGTCACCAGCCCCTGGCCTATAGAGGCGGGCTTGGGGTAGTTGCGGCTTGAGCCCGGGTAGGGTCCGGTCGTGACATAATTCCATTCAATTCAATAAGGAAACGAAGACAGTGTTCATGCGTACGTATGGCCTACCGTCTCTATGAAGGTTGTATTTCATTCCATTTATCCATCTATTATATATATGTATATTCTGAATATATATTATATATAAATCATGTTTTAAATTCTGTATGTATGTAATCATTATCTATGTAATCATATGAACAATTAAAAGTTAAAACACGAACGACAAATGAAACGATTTTACCCAAAACGCTACTTTAACTTGAATTTACAAAAGAATGGGTAATATGAGGTCATATGTGAACCGTATATGATATAATAACAATGAATATGATTCAGTAATAAGTCATTGTCATTATTTAAATCATTATACAGGAGGTTTGGATACATATGAAGCATATCAGACCTAAGGTAATGGATAATTTGGCAAATCTAATTTTTATCCGACATTTCTATTACGTAAGTATTTACTGGGGTTATTGTTATCATCCATGTACATGTTTTCTAAAAGTGTTTTTATGTATTTTTAATGTCCTTTTTACCCATTTTGACTTCTACTACATGGTATGTATGGAATCCTTCTTTTGTTTATGTTACGAGGTAATTTTTGATTTTTCCGACAAAAGTACAAGGTGAATGTTTTTTAACGTATACGGCATGAAAATATTTTTATAGTTTTATAAAGCCTTATTTTCATTAAGCTTCCTCCAAAAGATTTCAGGACAATTTTAAAAAAAAAATCCATTTCATTGAAAATTGCATGACATTTTTTGAAAAGAAAATGATTTTGAAGAAGAAAGGATATTTTCTTCAAGAATTCATTTCAAGTGTTTTATCAAAACCATTTTTCATATATGATGAAATTATTTCATATGTTTATGGTTCAAGTATAATGTCTCTATGATTTAAATGGTTTCACTTTCATTATTATGAAATGATATCCATTTCTTTTATATGGATTATGTGATGATGGGATGATGTTTATGAAACCCATTTTATTTATTGGGTTATTATGAATGATGTATGTTTATTTTGTGGCACAAGTAAAAATGATTTCATTATGACATGGGTGGGAACTATATCTCCGTCCAATGCATTGGGTAATGATTTATATCTCATGAGATAGACATGGCTGGAATGGTAAGTTAAACTGGTTCAGTATTACAGGACTGGAACGAGGAGTGAACTCAATTCAGAAAGGGGCTTTGTCCATTAAGATGGTCTTGGCAGAAATTCCTTGCCTACTATGGAAAGCATTACATGTTATTAATGGATGCCACAATTACATGTTTTATTCCCATGCTATTTTATCATGATTTATATTCCATTATGATATATGCCTTATGTACTTCCATGTTTTATGTCGTTGCTCCAGATTTGGATGTTTAAACATTATGTTCAGGTTTTTATGTTCAAATGTATATGGTATGTTTTATTTAATCCATTCATACCCTTACTGAGCATTTGAGCTCACCCTTTTTATGTTTTATTTTCCCCGAGGATTAAAAGAAAGGTTTTAGGTAAAGAAACAAAAAGTGGAAGATCTTTATGGGAGATGTTGAAGATCTTTCACCACGATTAGAAGATTACGTTCCAAGTTTCCAAAGACACTAAACCATTACGGTCCATGTGTGTCTGTTTTTGTAATTTATTAAGCATTCCGCAAAAGTAATGTAATGTCCATGAACATATGGATTTGGGTCTCTACAATTGTTATCTGAGGAAAGGTTTAGTTAACCTTTGGAAACTAGGATGTAAAAATGTTAGTGAGATCCCTAGAGATATTTCTAAGGTATGTCTAGGGATGTCCCAAAGGATAAGTATACATATAGGATATAGTCCTAGAACTAAGGTAAGGATATTAGAATTTAACGTAAGATGTTAGATATTGAGGGTACTCCCCCTTTACTATGTTGTTTTCCCTAGCATGTTTTTTGCCTCTCACAGAATTCTTTTTGTGTTTTTGTCAATGGAGGGAACCAGAAGGAATTCGGTTAACATTGAATCGAATGGAAAAATTGGTGACTATGAGCAAAAAAATTGTGTAATTCCTAGAGAGAAAAATATTTTGATTATGTTGAATTAGTCATCGCGATATATAATTAACACGGTGAAATTTAGTGGTGTACCTAATTCATAAAATAAGAGGAAGGTAGACTTTTATGCAAGTTCTCGTTTTAAGGAGCATAATGAAAGGAAGATTGAGATTTTTAAAGAAGGGAAGAAGAACCTTGAAAAATACCACAAAAGGAGTGGAAGATGTTATCTGTGTGGAGAAAACGGTCATAGAGTGACAAACTTTTATGTAGTTCAATGTCTTATTTGTGGAGAACATGGGCATTACCCAACTCAATGCCCTGACCTAAAAAGTTACATCTAAATCAAGGAAGGACTTATTCTAGGATAATCATTGAAGAGGATGGATTGAAGTGTTTATGTATTGGTATTCATGAATATTGTTGTTGAGGTAATTTTATGGTGTATTAGAATATTTTTGTTTTAGTCTATTGTGGTTTTCAATAATTTTATGGTACCGGTAACCATAGGAAGTTATTGAGATATTTATGGAAAAAATGATATGCACATAATGAAAGGATACGGAGACAATAAAATGTTTGACAGTATTCATGAGCTCATGACTGATATAAGGAAATAGTTATATCATTGTTTGAGTATATAGAATTTTGGGGTTTTGGTATGTGGAAAGAGTTAACTTTTGATAGCTCTCATGTTTTCACTAAGATTCAATGGGAATTCATTTTTTCAAGAGAATACATGATTATGGCCTGCGAATGTTTGGAATGTGACCAACAAGTCATATATTATGATATATGGGGATCAATGATGGTATTAACATGATTGTTATATGAAATCTCTGGTAATCGTTTTCACTATAATATGAGAGTGGACTGCAGTATTATGGATAAGCCTAAAGATTGGAATGGATTATATTGGACATAAGTTAATATTGTTTAAGGATAGAAGTTTTTTCGATAGTATTGATGGGTTGTTATAGTAATGTAGTTTTAGAAAAAGGAAAACATGCAGGACAGGCGACAGCCCATCCCATCGGACAAGGCTTTGGGAATAGAACCCACAACTGAAGTGCGACTGGCCTTTATTGCCTGCCACTAGCCTACAGGAAGTCCCCGCTTAGAATAAACTAGTTTTATTTTATTAAGAGGTATTATATATGAAGTAGAAGTTCATTTTTGGAATCGTATACGATTAACCTCACCACAGATGGACTTATGTATATTTGATAACTATTTCTAACCTTTTGATTGAAACAGATGGAATGACCCATCATTCAATCACATGATTTTTTAACACTTCACGAATAACAAATTCAACTTCATTTTTTTAAGAGACGAAGTGGAAATTGTTCAAAGCAAGAACAACAGTGATATTGTACCAAAATCAAGCAATTATTTCTTCTAATTCAAAATTTTCATCTTTAAGGAAATGATATTGAAAACAAAAAATTATGGCCTAGTGCTCTTATATCAGATGATTCATATGTTACCTTAGATCATCACAAATTTATGTCTTTGTTATTGATGGATTTTTCATAGCCATGTTCACTACCACTCTCCATCAGAACATGATGGTTAGATTTCTCTTCCATATCCATATTTTCACCTATGTTATCCTATTTGGAAACCCAGTGATTAGTTAATTTGGGTAACCATTACGTTTCATATATTAGTTTTTAAAGTCAAGTTTTTGTATTCCTTTTTATGATGTGGGTTTCTATTAATGAAACTTTCAAGTAGTAAATCATTTATAACCCCGACAAATTTCGAGGGTGAAATTCATTTTAAGGGGGGTAGAATGTAACACCCTGAGATTTTATGAATAATATTCTTTTAATTTCATTGATGTCTTCTATTATACACCACACCATGTTTAGATTTACTATATACAACACCGTATTAGCTTCCAGTATACGCACTGCTATTCTTGGATCGTGTCACACACAATTTCTTGTTTGTTTGATAGTAGTTATTCTATGCAACATTGAGTGTTTATATATATATATTCAATGTATAAATGTAATATGTTTGGATTTTGTTAAAAGCAACAAAAAAGGAGTCTTGCACTACATGCAACCCTGACTTGTCTTGAATTACACGCAATCGCGACTTTCCTCGATAACGTGTGTTTTACGCAATATCGGGTTTCACTAAACAATGATATATGGTTATAATATTATAATTAACTATATATTATGAGTATTATTAACAAAATTTTGAATGTTATAACATTATTATTTCATCTAACTCATTTTCTAGAACATGGTATGTGGAAAAAATAAATTTTTCGGGTAAAATAAATATTTTTAAAAAAATGCAGTTTTGCCGCCTATTAATGGTGCACCCACATTAAATATAGTCTTTGACATGTTTATAAGTTCAATTTTACAAATTAAACATCTTCTTTTGAATTAGTATATAAAAATCTACATTGGATAATGTTTTGATATTTTTTTTGATAACATTAATATTTAAATGGATAGTAAAAATACGCTATATTTTAATTAAAAACAGATTTTTTCATCGTAATAATTTATATGGTTAAATTATAATATTGAATGGTTTTAAAGTATAAATATAAAATATTTTAAGTATTTAATATAACGTATGTCTTTAGAATTTATTTTACATTGAATTCGTAGGTTAAATCAATTCAATCTTTTGCAATGTTTTAACAAAAACCCGTTTTCTTTCGACAAAGGGATTAATTTTAATTTAATTTCTTAATCTTTTATGTATTTAATTTGGAAAATGGATTCCATATTTGGAATCAGTGGGTCGAAATTATGTTAATAAGCTACTTTTTATTTTTTGGGCATTATGAATAGTAACTACGGTAAATTTTATTTACCATAGTTAAAGGTAAATCGGGTAATTTAGGGTAAATATAAGATTATAAAATTACCCTAACACCTAACAAAATACAATGGGATGACTAAAAGTAGACCCATATCACATAAGGGTCGGATTAGATTCATTTAATGGTCTTTTTTCCATGAAAATAATTTAATTATTATTAAAACCAAAGAAAGTGACAACATGTCACTTTCTTAAATCTTATAAGTATAATAATTTTAATTTATTGATAAACATAATGAAACTTCGAACATTAATAGTATCCAGAAAGATAATACAATTATCTATATCGTATAAATTTATTTATAAATTTTAGGGATTAAATAATTATCATTAAGTATGACAAAATAGTGATGTTGAAATTATTTTATTAATTAAAATATCGAATAAATGATTTTAAAAATATAAAAATAAATATTATATGAACTATTTAATATGCTCCACTAATTTTCTAGATACATATGACATTTTATGAATCTATTAAAACTATTAGTCCAAACATATCTTCTGTATATATTTTATTTAAATTCAAATAAATGAATATTCTCAAAATTGACACTATTGTTATTTTATAAAAATAACATATTATAAATTTTTTTAAAAATAAAAAAAATATTTAAAAATTATAAATTAAATATATATGGTCTCGAATGTCATAATATGTCAAATTATGTAATATTCACAACCCATATGTAATTATTTATAATAATTTAAAATTTAGAATATTATTACCGCAAATAAAATTAAATTGATAAATAAGGATAAATGAAGTTGATAATGATTAAAATAAATTCCTAACATGTCTAAATTTTATTGGTTGATGATATTACAACACTATAGCATATAATATTCGGATATGAGTCGTTTTGGAAGTTTTTAATTGGGGTTGATATTTAATATAAACTAATATTTCTTATATTTCCAAAGGTGCCCCACTCCTCCCATATAAAAGGGCACCTCCTCCATCTCTTCCTCACACCAATTTGAGTCTTCATGCTCAGCCAAACCTGGAAAAATTCTCTTCTAAACTTCCCTATAAACATACTAGAGTTCCTGGTCTTCTTCAAAGGCTAATTGTAGTGCCCTATGAGTAGGTTTCAAAGAGGCGCTTCAAAGAAGAGGTAATGTCAATTACCGATTCTTTCAACTTTATTTCTTCTTCCACTTCTTCTTTTGTAGTTGTTTCATTATGAGGTAATAACGTCAGTATCACTCATATAATGATATGTTATTATAAGTATGAAACAACCATATTTCACCATCTATCCATCCTACGGAAAACAAAATCACCGCGTGTGCGTACGTACGGAATACCGTCTCCACGCCGTGGTGTAATCTATTTTACACCACCACCTTACTTGGATGGGTATAATGGTTAAAGTAATGAATATATATGATTATTGTAAAGTGATATTGATTCTGTAATATTATACAAACAATTTAATACAATTCCACGATCGTGGTAATGATATCATCGCTCGTGCATACGTACAGACTACCGTCTCCACGACGCGATGAGATTCACTCTCCATGTTAACCATTCAGGAATGATTATAAAGTTTATATAATAACTAATCTTGAAATATATGGAATAATAATGCTAATGTATTTATGTATATATATATATATATTTCATCTACTTAATTCCATTCAATTAAATAAGGAAACGAAAACAGCGTTCATGCGTACGTAGGACCTACTTTCTCCATGAATGGTGTATTTCTTTCCATTTATCGATCTAATATATATATGTATATTATGAATATATATTATATATAAATCATGTTTTACATTATGGATTTATGTAATCATGATCTAAGTAATCATATGAATAATTACAAGTTAAAACACGAACGACAAATGAAATGATTTCACCCAAAAGGCTACTTTTATATGAATTTACAAAAGAACAGGTAATATAAAGTAATAAGTGAACCATATATGATATAATAACAATGAATATGATTCTGTAATAAGTCAATGACATTATTTAATTCATTATACAGGAGGTTTGGATACGTAAGAAGCATATCATACCTAAGGTAAGGGATAATTTGGCAAATCTCATTTTTATCTGAGATTGCTTATACGTAAGTATTTACTGGGGTTATTGTTATCATCCATGTACATGTTTTCTAAATGTGTTTTTATGTATGTTTAATGTAATTTTTACCCATTTTGACTTCTATGAAATGGTATGTAAGGAATAATTCTTTTGTTTATGTTACGAGGTACTTTTTGACTTTTCCGACAAAAGTTCAAGGTGAATGTTTTTTAACGTATACGGCATGAAAAGATTTTTAGAGTATTTTAAACCCTTATTTTTGTGAAGCTTACTAAAGAATATTTCATAAATATTTTCAACAAAATCCTTTTCTCTTAAAATTGCATGACATTTTGTGAAAAGAAAATGATTTTGAAGAAGAAAGGATATTTTACCCCAGAATTCTTTTCAAGTGTTTTATCAAAACCATTTTTCATATAAGGTGAAATTATTTCATATGTGTATGTTTCAAGTATAATGTCTCAATGATATACATGGTTTCACTTTCCTTATTATGAAATGAAATCCATTTCTTTTATATGGATTATGTGATGATGGAATGAGGAGTGAACTCGATTCAAGAAGGGACTTTGTCCACTAAGATGGTCTTGGCAGCAATGCCTTGGCTACTATGGAAATCATTACATGTTCTTAATTGATGCCACAATTACATGTTTTATTCCCATGCTATTTTATCATGATTTATGTTCCATTATGATCTATGCCTTATGTACTTCCATGTTTTATTTCGTTGCTCGCGATTTTGATGTTTAAACATTATGTTAATGTTTTTAAGTTCAAATGTATATGGTATGTTTTATTTTATCCATGCATACCCTTACTAAGAATTTGAGCTCACCCTTTTTATGTTTTATTTTCCCCCATGATTAAAATAAAGGTTTTAGCTAAAGAAACAAAAATTGGAAGATTGTTATGGGAGATGTTGAAGATCTTTCACCACGATTATAATAGTACGTTCCATGTTTCCAAAGACACTAAACCATTACGGTCCTAGTGTGTCTGTTTTTGTCATGTATTAAGTATTCTAAAAAAGTAATGTAATGTCCATGTACATCAGGATTTGGGTCTCTACAATTGGTATCATAGGAAACGTTTAGATAACCTTTGGAAACTAGGATGCGAAAACGTTAGTGAGATCCCAAGAGATATTTCTAAGGTATGTTTAGGGATGTCCCTAAGGATAAGTATACGTATAAGATATAGTCCTAAAACTACGGTAACGATCTTAGAATTTAACTTAAGATGTTAGATATTGAGGGTAATCCCCCTTTAATATGTTGTTTTCCCTAGCATGATTTTTTCCTCTCACAGAATTGTTTTTTCGTTTTAGTCAATGGAGGGAAACAGAAGGAATTCGGTTAACATTGAATCCAATGGACAAATTGGTGACTATGAGCAACAAAATTGCGTAATTCCTAGAGAGAAAAATATTGTGATTATGCCGAATCAGTCATCACGATATATGATTAACAAGGTGAAATTTAGTGTTGTGCCTAATTCATCAAATAAGAGGAAGGTAGACTTTTATGCAAGTTCGCATGTTGAGGAGAATATAGAAAGAAAGATTGAGATGTATAAATAAGGGAAGAAGAACCTTGTGGAATACCTCAAATGGAGGGGAAGATGTTATCTGTGTGGAGAAAAGGGTCATAGACTGACCGCCTATTATGGAGTTCAATGTCTTATTTGTGGAGAACATGGGCATTACCCAACTCAATGCCCTGACCTAAAAAGTTACTTCTAAATCATTGTAGGACTTATTCCAGGACAATCATTGAAGATGATTGATTGAAGTGTTTATGTATTGGTATTCAAGAATAATGTTTTTGAGGTAATTTTATGGTGTATTAGAATATTTTTGTATTAGTCTATTGTGGTTTTCAAAAAATTTATTGTACCGGTAACCATGGAAGGTGATTGAGATATTTTTGGAAAAAAGATGATATGCGCATAATGAAGGGATATGGAGAAAATGAAATGTTTGAAAGTATTCATGATGTCATGACTGATATAAGGAAATAGTTATATCATGGTTTGAGTATATAGAATTTTGGGGTTTTGGTATGTGGAAAGAGTTAACTTTTTACAGCACTCATGTTTTCACTAAGATTTAATGGGGATTCATTTTTTCAAAGGAATACATGATTTCGGCCTTCGAATTTTTGGAATGAGACTAACAAGAAATATCTTATGATATATGGGAATCAATGATGGTATTAACATGCTTGTTATATGAAATTTCTAGTAATCGTTTTCACTATAATATGAGAGTGGACTGCAGTATTATAGGTAAGCCTAAAGATTGGAATGGATTATGTTGGACATAAGTTAGTATTATTTATGGACAGAAGTTTTTTCGATAGTATTGATGGAATTTTATAGTAATGCAGTATTAGAAGAAGGACAACCTGCAGGATGGGCGACAACCCATCGCGTCGGACAAGGCTTTGGGAATGGAACCCACAACTGAAGTGCGATTGGCCTTTATCGCCTGCAACTAGCCTACAGGAAGTCCCTGGTTAGTAGAAACTAATTTTATTTTATTAAGCGGTATGATATATGAAGTATAAGTTCATTTTTGGAATCGTATACTATTAACCTCACCATAGATGGACGTATGTATATTTGATAACTTTTTCTAACATTTTGTTTGAAAGAGATGGAATGATCCATCATTCTATCACATGATCTGTTAACACTTCATGAATAACAAATTCAACTTCATTTCTTTAAGAGATGCGGTGTAAATTGTTCAAAGCACGAACAACAATGAGATTGTTCCACAATTAAGCAAGTATTTCTTCTAATTCAAAATTTTTACCTTTAGGGAAAGGATATTGAAAATCAAAAATGTTGTCATAGTGCTCTTATATCCGATGAATCAAATGGTACCTTAGATTATCACAAATTTATGGCTTTGTGATTGATGGCTTTTTCATAGCCATGTTCTCTACCACTCTCCATCAGATCATGATGGTTAGATTTCTCTTCTATATCCATATTTTCACCTATGTTCTCCTATGTGGAATCCCAGTGATTAGTTAATTTGGGTAACCATTACGTTTCATACATTAGTTTTTAAAGTCATGTTTTTTTATTACTTTTTATGATGTGGGTTTCTATTAAGGAATCTTTCAAGTAGTAAATCATTCATAACCCTGATGAATTTCGAAGGAAAAATACATTTTAATGGGGCTAGAATGTAACACCCCGAGATTTTATGAAAAAATTTCTTTTAATTTCATTGATGTCTTCTATTATACACCACACCAAGTTTAGATTGTACTATAAGCAACACTGTATTAGCTTGCAGTATACACAACACTATTCTTGGATCATGTTACACATAATTTCAAGTTTGTTTGATAGTAGTTAGTCTACGAAACATTGAGTGTATATATATATATATATTCAATATATAAATGAAATATGGTTGGATTTTGTTAAATGCAACATCAAAGGAGTCTTTCACAACACACAACCCTAACATGGCTTGAATTACACGCAATCGAGACTTTCCTTGATAAAGTGTGTTGTACCCAATATCAGGCTTCACTAAACAATGGTATATAGTTATAATATTATTATGAACTAGCCGTTATGAATATTATTAAAAAAAATTGAATGCTATAACATTATTATTTCATCTTACTCATTTTCTAGAACATGGTATGTGACCAAAATAAATTTTTCGGGTAAATTAATTATTTATCAAAAAATGCACTTTTGCCGCCTTTTAATGGAACATCCACATTAAATCTAGTTTTTGACATGTTTATAAGTTCAATTTTACAAAATAAACTTAATCTATTGAATCATGATATAGAATTTACATTGGATAAAGTTTTGATATTTTTTCTGATAACTTTCATATTTTAATGAATAGTAAAAACACGCTATATTTTAATTATAAACAACTTTTTTCATCGTAATAACTTATATTGTTAAATTATAATATTTAATGGTTTTAAAGTATAAATAGAGAATATTTTTACCATTTAATATAATATATTTCATTAGAATTTATTTTACTTTGATTTCGTAGGTTAAATCAATTCAATCTTTTGCAATGTTTTTACCAAAAACCCGTTTTCTTTCGACAACAGGATTAATTTTAATTTAATTTCTGCAACTTTTGTATATTTAATTTGGAACAATTTCTTCCATATTTGGAATTAGTGGGTCCAAATAATGTTAATAAGCTAATTTTTATTTTTTTGGTCATTATGAATAGTTACTACGTTAAATTTTATTTACCATAGTTAAAGGTAAATCGGGTAATTAAGGGTAAATATAAGATTATAAAATTACCCTAACACCTGCCAAAATACTATGGGATGACTAAAAGTAGACTCATATCACCTAAGGGACCGATTAGATTCATTTAATGGACTTTTAGCCACGAAAATAATTTAATTATTATTAAAACAAAAGAAAGTGACAACAAGTAACTTTCTTAAATATTATAAGTATAATAATTTTATTTTAGAGATTTCCTTAATAAAACTTAGAACATGAATAGTCTCCATGAAGATAATACAATTATCTAAATCATAGAAATTTATTTAAAAAATTTAGGCATTAAATAATTATCATTAAGTATGACACAATAGTGATGTTGAAATTATTTTATTAATTAAAATATCAAATAAATCATTTTAAAAATATTAAAATAAAAATTATCTGAACTATTTAATGTTCTAAACTAATTTTCAAGATACATAGGACATTTTATGAATCTATTAAAGCTTTTATTTCGAACATATCTTCTGTATATATTATATTTAAATTCAAATAAATGAATAGTGTCAAAATTGACACTATTGTTATTTTATAAAAATAACATATTATAAAATTGTTTAAAAATAACAAAAATATTTATAAATTACAAATTTAAATTTATATGGTCTAAAATTTTATAAAGTGTCAAATTATAGAAAATTCACAACACATATGTAATTATTTATAATAATTTAAAATTTAGAATTATATTACCACAAATAAAATTAAATTGATAAATAAGGATAAATCAAGTTGATAATGATTAATATAAATTCCTAACATGTCTCAATTTTTTTTTGATGTGATTACAACTCTATATCATCTAATATTCGGATATGAGTCGTTTAGGAAGTTTTTAGGTGGGGTTGGGATTTAATATAATCTAATATTTCTTATATTTCCAAAGGTTCCCCTCTCCTCCCATATAAATGGGAACCTCCTCCCTCTCTTCCTCACACCACATTGAGACTTCAAGCTCGGCCAAAACCTGCAAAATTCTCTTCTATACTTCCCTAGAAACATACTAGAGGTCCTGGTCTTCTTAAAAGAACAATTTTAGTGCCCTAATAGAAGGTCTTAAAGAGCCGCTTCAAAGAAGTGGTAATGTCCGTTACCGATTCATTCAAAATTATTTCTTCTTCCAATTCTTATTTTTTAGTTGTTTCAATATGAGGTAATAACATCAGTATCACTTATATACTGATATGTTTTTATAAGTAAAAAATAACCATATTTCACCATCTATCCATCCTCATGAAAACGAAATCACCGCGCATGCCTACGTACGGAATACCGTCTCCACGCCGCGGTGTAATCTATTTTCCACCACCACCTTACTTGAATGGGTATAATGGAGAACGTAATGAATATATATGATTATTGTAAAGTGATATTGATTCTTTAATATTATACATACACTTTAATACAATTCCACGATCTTGGGAATGATATCATTGCTCGTCCGTACGTACGGACTACCGTCTCCACGACGTGATGAGATTCACTTTCCATGTTAACCATTCAAGAATGATTATAATGTATATATAATAACTAATCATGAAATATATGAAATAATAATGATACTGGATTTATTTCTATATATATATTTATTTCATCTACTTAATTCCATTCAATTCAATATGGAAATGAAAACAGTGTTCATGCGTACGTACGTCCTACCGTCTACTTGAATGGTGTATTTCATTCTAATTATCGATCTATTATATATATAGGTATATTATGAATATATATTATATATAAATCATGTTTTACATTATGTATGTAAGTAATCATGATCTAAGTAATCATATGAATAATTACAAGTTAAAACACGAATGTCAAATGAAACGATTTTACCCAAAACACTACTTTAACATGAATTTACAAATGAACGGGTAATATAAAGTCACAAGTAAACCATATATGATATAATAACAATGAATATGATTTTTTAATAAGTCAATGACATTATTTAAATCATTATACAGGAGGTTTGGATACGTACGATGCATATTAAACCTATGGTAAGGGATAATTTGGCAAATCTCATTTTGATCCGAGATTGCTTATACGTAAGTATTTACTGGGTTATTGTTATCATCCATGTACATGTTTTCTAAAAGAGTTTTTATGTATGTTTAATTTCCTTTTTACCCATTTTGACTTCTACTACATGGTATGTATGGAATCATTCTTTTTTTATGTTACGAGGTACTTTTTGACTTTTCCGACAAAAGTACAAGGTGAATGTTTTTTAACGTATATGGCATGAAAATATTTTTACAGTTTTATTAAGCCTTATTTTCATTATGTTTCCTCCAAAAGATTTCAGGACTATTTTCAAAAAAATCATTTTCTTTTAAAATTGCATGACATTTTGTGAAAAGAAAATGATTTTGAAGAAGAAAGGATATTTTCCTCAAGAATTCATTTCAAGTGTTTTTTCAGAACCATTTTTCATATAAGATGAAATTATTTCATATGTGTATGTTTCAAGTATAATGTCTCTATGATTTACATGGTTTCACTTTCCTTATTATGAAATTATATCCATTTCTTTTATATGGATTATGTGATGATGGGATGATTTTTATGAAACCCGTTTTATTTATTGGGTTATTATGAATGATGTATGTTTATTTTGTGGAACAAGTAAGAATGATTTCATTATGACATGGGTGGGACCTATATCTCCCTCCAATTCATTAGGTAAAGATTTATATCTCATGAGAGAGACATGGCTGGAACGGTAAGTTAAACTGGTTCAGTATTACAGGACTGGAACGAGGAGTGAACTCAATTCAGAAAGGGACTTTGTCCATTAAGATGGTCTTGGAAGCAATGCCTTGGCTACTATGGAAATCATTACATGTTCTTAATAGATGCCACAATTACATGTTTTATTAACATGCTATTTTATCATGATTTATGTTCCATTATGATCTATGCCTTATGTACTTCCATGTTTTATGTCGTTGCACAAGATTTTGATGATTAAACATTATTTTCATGTTTTTAAGTTCAAATGTATATGGTATGTTTTCTTTTATCCCTGATTACCCTTGAAGAGCATTTGCGCTCACCCTTTTTATGTTTTATTTTCCCCCAGGATTAAAAGAAAGGTTTTAGGTAAAGAAACAAAAAGTGGAAGAACTTTATGGGAGATGTTGAAGATCTTTCACCACAATTAGAAGATTACGTTCTATGTTTCCAAAGACACTAAACCATTACGGTCCTTGTGTGTCTGTTTTTGTTATGTATTAAGTATTCCGCAAAAGTAATGAAATGTCCTAGTACATCAGGCTTTGGGTCTCTACAATTGGTATCAGAGGAAAGGTTTAGTTAACCTTTGGAAACTAGGATGAGAAAACATTAGTGAGATCCCTAGTGATATTTCTAAGATATGTCTAGGGATGTCCCTAAGGATACGTATACATATAGGATATAGTCCTAGAACTATGGTAACAATATTAGAATTTAACCAAAGATGTTAGATATTGAGTGTACTCCCCCTTTACTATGTTGTTTTCCCTAGCATGATTTTTGCCTCTCACAGAATTATTTTGGTGTTTTAGTCAATGGAGGGAACCAGAAGAAATTTAGTTAACATTGAATCCAATGGAAAAATTGGTGACTATGAGAAAAAAAATTGCGTAATTCCTAGAGAGAAAAATATTGTGATTATGCCGAATCAGTCATCGCAGTATATGATTAACAAGGTGAAATTTAGTGGTGTGCCTAATTCATCAAATTAGAGGAAGGTAGACATTTATGCAAGTTCTCATGTTGAGGAGAATAATGAAAATATTATTGAGATTTCTAAAGAAGGGAAGAAGAACCTTGAGGAATACCTCAAATGGATGGGAAGATGTTATCTGTGTGTAGAAAAGGGTTATAGAGTGACAGACTGTTATGGAGTTCAATGTCTTATTTGTGGAGAACATGGGCATTACCCAACTCAATGCCCTGACCTAAAAAGTTACTTCTAAATCAAGGAATGACTTATTTCAGGACAATCATTGAAGAGGATGGACTGAAGTGTTTATGTATTGGTATTCAATAATAACGTTGTTGAGGAAATTTTATGGAGTATTAGAATATTTCTGTATTAGTCTATTGTGGTTTTCAATAATATTATGGTACCAGTAACCATGGAAAGTGATTGAGATATTTTTGGAAAAAACATGATATGCGCATAAAGAAGTGATAAGGAGAAAATGAAATGTTTGACAGTATTCATGAGCTCATGACTGATATAAGGAAATATTTATATAATGGTTTGAGTATATAGAATTTTGGGGTTTTGGAATGTGGAAAGAGTTAACTTTTGACAGCACTCATGTTTTCACTAAGATTCAATGGGTATTAAATTTTTCAATAGAATACATGATTATGGCCTTCAAATGTTTTGGAATGTGACCAACCAAACATATCTTATGATATATGGGGATCAATGATGGTATTAACATGCTTGTTATATGAAATCTCTTTTAATTATTTTCACTATAATGTGAGAGTGGACTGGAGTATTATGTATAAGCCTAAAGATTTGAATGGATTATGTTGTACATAAGTTAGTATTGTTTAAGGATAGAAGTGTTTTTGATAGTATTGATGGGATGTTATAGTAATGTAGTTTTAGAAAAAGAAAAACCTGCAGGATGGGCAACATTCCATCGCGTCGAACAAGGTTGTGGGAATTGAACCAACAAATGAAGTGTGACTGGCCTTTATCGCCTTCCAATAGCCTATAATAAGTCCCTGGTTAGTAGAAACTAGTTTTATTTTATTAAGCGGTATGATATATGAAGTATAAGTTCATTTTTTGAATCCTATATGATTAACCTCACCATATATGGACTTATGTATATTTGATAACTTTTTCTAACCTTTTGTTTGAAACAGATGGAATGACCCATCATTCTATCACATGATCTGCTAACAATTCATGAATAAAAAATTCAACTTCATTTATTTAAGAGATGATGTGGAAATTGTTCAAAGCACGAACAACAGTGAGATTGTACCAAAATCAAGTAATTATTTCATGTAATAAAAAAAATTTAACTTTAGGGAAATGATATTGAAAACCAAAAATGTTGTCCTAGTGCTCTTATATCCGATGAATCATATGGTACCTTAGATCATCACAAATTTATGTCTTTGTGATTGATGTCTTTTTCATAGCCATGTTCTCTACCACTCTCCATCAGAACATGATGGTCAGATTTCTCTTCCATATCCATTTTTTCACCTATGTTCTCTTATTAGGAAACCCAGCGATTAGTTAATTTGGGTAACCATTAAGTTTCATACATTAGTTTTTAAAGTCATGTTTTTGTATTCCTTTTTATGATGTGGGTTTCTGTTAATGAAACTTTCAAGTAGTAAATCATTTATAACCCCGACGAATTTCGATGGCGAAATTCCTTTTAAGGGGGGTAGAATGTAACACCCAGATATTTTATGAAAAATATTCTTTTAATTTTATTGATGTCTTCTATTATACACCACACCATGTTTAGATTTTACTATACGCAACACCGTATTAGCTTGCAGTATACGCACCACTATTCTTGGATCGTGTTACACACAATTTCAAGTTTGTTTGATAGTAGTTATTCTACGCAACATTGAGTGTATATATATATATATTCAATATATAAATTAAATATGGTTGAAATTTGTTAAACTCAACAACAAAGCAGTCTTGCACTACACGCAACCCTGACTTGGATTGAATAACATGCAATCACGACTTTCCTCGATAACGTGCGTTGTACGCAATATCAGGTTTCATTAAAAAATGATATATGGTTATAATATTATTATGATCTAGCTGTTATGACCATTATTAACTAAATTTTGAATGTTATAAAATTATTATTTCATCTAACTCATTTTCTAGAACATGTTATGTGGAAAAAAAAAATTTGGGTAAAATAAGTATTTTTCAAAAAATGCATTTTTTCCGCCTTTTAATGGTGCAGCCACATTAAATCTAGTATTTGAAATGTTTATAAGTTCAATATTACAAAATAAACTTCTTCTTTTGAATCGGGATATAAAAATTTAGTTTGGATAAACTTTTGATATTTTTTTTGATAACTTTCATATTTTAATGAATAGTAAAAACACGCTATATTTTAATTAAAAACAGATTTTTTCATCATAATAATTTATATGGTTAAATTATCATATTGAATCGTTTTAAAATATAAATATAATATATTTTTAGAATGTAATATAATGTATGTCTTTAGAATTTATTTTATATTGAATTCGTAGGTTAAATCAATTCAATCTTTTGCAATGTTTTAACCAAAAACCTGTTTTCTTTCGACAAAGGGATTAATTTTAATTGAATTTCTGCATCTATTGTGTATTGAATTTGGAAAAATGGATTCCATATTTGGAATCACAGGGTCCAAATTTTGTTAATAAACTACTTTTTATTTTTTAGGCATTATGAATAGTAATTACGGTAAATTTTATTTACCATAGTTAAAGGTAAATCGGGTAATTAAGGGTAAATATGTGATTATAAAATTACCCTAACACCTAACAAAATCCAATGAGATGACTAAAAGTCGACCCATATCACCTAAGGGTCGGATTAGATTCATTTAATGGACTTTTTTCCATGAAAATAATTTAATTATTATTAAAACCAAAGAAAGTGACAACATGTCACTTTCTTAAATCTTATAAGTATAATAATTTTAATTTTTTGATAAACTTAATGAAACATCGAACATTCATAGTCTCTATAAATAAATACAATTATCTATATCATATAAATTTATTTAGAAATTTTAGGGATTAAATATGTATCATTAAGTATGACAAAATAGTGATGTTGAAATTATTTTATTAATTAAAATAACAAATAAATGATTTTAAAAATATAAAAATAAATATTATATGAACTATTTAATCTGCTCCACTAATTTTCTAGATACATATGACAATTTATGAATCTACTAAATCTATTAGTCTGAACATATCTTCTTTATATATTTTATTTAAATTCAAATAATTGAATAGTGTCAAAATTGACACTATTGTTATTTTATAAAAATAACATATTATAAAAAATTTTAAAAATAACAAAAAAATTTAAAAAATTTAAATTAAATTTATATTGTCTAAAATGTCATAAAGTGTCAAATTATGGAAAATTCACAACACATATGTAATTATTTATAATAATTTAAAATTTAGAATATTATTAATACAAATAAAATTAAATTGATAAATAAGGATAAATCAAGTTGATAATGATTAAAATAAATTCCTAACATGCCTAAATTTTATTGGTTGATGATATTACAACCCTATATCATCTAATATTCGGATACGAGTCATTTTGGAAGCCTTTTAATTGTGGTTGAGATTTAATATAAACTAATATTTCTTATATTTCCAAAGGAGCCCCTCTCCTCCCTTATAAAAGGGCACCTCCTCCATCTCTTCCTCACACCACTTTGAGCCTTCATGCTCGTCCAACCCCGGACAAATTCTCTTCTACACTTCCCTAGATACATCCTAGAGGTCATGGTCTTCTTCAAAGGCCAATTGTAGTTCCCTAAGAGTAGTTTTCAAAGAGGCGCTTCCAAGAAGTGGTAATGTCCGTTACCAATTCTTTCAACTTTATTTCTTCTTCCACTTCTTCTTTTTTAGTTGTTTCATTATGAGGTAATAACATCAGTATCACTCATATACGTATATGATATTATAAGTATGAAACAACCATATTTCACCATCTATCCATCCTATGGAAAACAAAATCACCGCACGTGCGTACGTACGGAATACTGTCTCCACGCCGTGGTGTAATATATTTTCCACCACCACCTTACTTGGATGGGTATAATGGTGAAACTAATGAATATATATGATTATTATAAAGTGATATTGATTCTTTAATATTATACAAAAAATTTAATACAATTCCATGATCTTGGGAATGATATAATCGCTCGTGCGTATGTACGGACTACCGTCTCCACGACGCGATGAGATTCACTCTCCATGTTAACCATTCAGGAATGATTATAAAGTATATATAATAACTAATCATGAAATCTATGACATAATAATGCTACTGGATTTATGTATATATATATATATATATTTCATCTACTTAATTCCATTCAATTAAATAAGGAAACGAAAACAACGTTCATGCGTACGTACGACCTACTATCTCCATGAATGGTGTATTTCTTTCCATTTATCGATCTATTATATATATGTATATTCTGAATATATATTATATATAATTCATGTTTTACATTCTGGATTTAAGTAATCATGATCTACGTAATCATATGAATAATTACAAGTTAAAACACGAACGACAAATGAAACGATATCACCCAAAACGCTACTTTAACATGAATTTACAAAAGAATAGGTAATATAAAGTCATAAGTGAACCACATATGAAATAATAACAATGAATATGATTCTGTAATAAGTCAATGACATTATTTAAATCATTATACATGAGGTTTGGATACATAAAAATCATATCATACCTAAGGTAAGTTATAATTTGGCAAATCTCATGTTTATCTGAGATAGCTTATAAGTAAGTATTTACTGGGGTTATTGTTATCATCCATGTACATGTTTTCTAAATGTGTATTTATTTATGTTTAATGTCCTTTTAACCATTTTTACTTCTACAACATGGTATGTAAGGAATCATTCTTTTTTTTATGTTACGAGGTACTTTTTGACTTTTCCGACAAAAGTACAAGGTGAATGTTTTTTAACGTATACGACATGAAAAGATTTTTACAGTTTTTTAAAGCCTTACTTTCATGAAGCTTCCTACAAATGATTTCATGAATATTTTCAACAAAATCCTTTTCTTTTAATATTGCATGACATTTTGTGAAAAGAAAAAGATTTTGAAGAAGAAAGGATATTTTCCCAAGAATTCATTTCAAGTGTTTTATCAAAACCATTTTTCATATAAGGTGAAATTAGTTCATATGTGTATGTTTCAAGTATAATGTCTCTATGATTTACATGGCTTCACTTTCCTTATTATGAAATGAAATCCATTTCATTTATATGGATTATGTGATGATGGGATAATGTTTATGAAACCCATTTTATTTATTGGGTTATTATGAATGATGTATGTTTATTTTGTGGCACAAGTAAGAATGATTTTATTATGAGATGTGTGGGACCTATATCTCCCTCCAATGCATTGGGTAAATATTTATATATCATGAGATAGTCATGGCTAGAATGGTAAGTTAATCTGGTTCAGTATTATAGGACTGGAACGAGGAGTGAACTCGATTCAGAAAGGGACTTTGTCCACTAAGATGGTCTTGGAAGCAATGCCTTGGCTACTATGGAAATCATTACATGTTCTTAATTGATGACAAAATGACATGTTTTATTCCCATGCTATTTTATCTTGATTTATGTTCCATTATGATCTATGCCTTATGTAATTCCATGTTTTATGTCGTTGCTCATGATTTTGATGTTTAAACATTATGTTAATGTTTTTAAGTTCAAATGTATATGGTATGTTTTATTTTATCCTTGCTTACCCTTACTGAGCATTTGAGCTCACCCTTTTTATGTTTTTCCCCCAGGATTAAAAGAACGGTTTTAGGTAAAGAAACAAAAAGTGGAAGATCTTTATGGGAGATGTTAAAGATCTTTCACCACGATTAGAATATTACGTTCCATGTTTCCAAAGACACTAAACCATTATGGTCCTTGTGTGTATGTTTTTGCCATGTATTAAGTATTCTGAAAATTTAATGTAACGTCCATGTACATCAGGATTTGGGTCTCTACAATTGGAATCATAGGAATGGTTTAGTTAACCTTTGGAAACTAGGATGCGAAAACGTTAGTGAGATCCCTAGAGATATTTATAAGGTATGTATAGGGATATCCCTAAGGATAAGTATACATATAAGATATAGTCCTAAAACTTTGGTAACGATCATAGAATTTAACCTAAGATGTTAGATATTGAGGGTACTCCCCCTTTACTATGTTGTTTTCCCTAGCATGATTTTTTCCACTCACAGAATTCTTTTTGTGTTTTAGTCAATGGAGGGAACCAGAAGGAATTTAGTTTACACTGAATCCAATGGAAAAATTGGTGACTATGATCAACAAAATTGCATTATTCCTAGAGATAAAAATATTGTGTTTATGTCGAATCAGTCATCGCGATATATAATTAACAAGGTGAAATTTAGTGGTGTTCCTAATTCATCAAATAATAGGAAGGTAGACTTTTATGCAAGTTCGCATGTTGAGGAGAATATAGAAAGAAAGATTGATAATTCTAAAGAAGGGAAGAAGAACCTTGAGGAATACCTCAAATGGAGGGGAAGATGTTATCTATGTGGAGAAAGGGGTCATAGATTGACAGCCTGTTATGGAGTTCAATGTCTTATTTGTGGAGAACATGGTCATTACCCAACTCAATGCCCTGACCTAAAAAGTTACTTCTAAATCATGGTAGGACTTATTCCAGGACAATCATTGAAGAGGATGGATTGAAGTGTTTATGTATTGGTATTCAAGAATAATGTTTTTGAGGTAATTTTATGGTGTATTAGAATATTTTTGTATTAGTCTATTGTGGTTTTCAATAATTTTATGGTACCGGTAACCATGGAAAGTGATTGAGATATTTTTGGAAAAAAGATGATATGCGCATAATGAACGGATATGGAGAAAATGAAATGTTTGACAGTATTAATGATCTCATGATTGATTTAAGTAAATAGTTATATCCTGGTTTGAGTATATAGAATTTTGGGGTTTTGGTATGTGGAAAGAGTTAACTTTTTACCGCACTCATTTTTTCACTAAGAATTAATGGGGATTCATTTTTTCAATGGAATACATGATTACGACCTTCGAATTTTTAGAATGTGACTAAAAATACATATCTTATGATATATGGGGATCAATGATAGTATTAACATGCTTGTTATATGGAATCTCTAGTAATCGTTTTCACTATAATATGAGAGTGGACTGCAGTATTATGGATAATCCTAAAGATTGGAATGGATTATGTTGGACATAAGTTAGTATTGTTTAAGGATAGAAGGTTTTTCGATAGTATTGATGGGATGTTATAGTAATGTAGTTTTAGAAAAAGGTCAACCTGCATGATGGGCGACAACCCATCGCATCGGACAAGGCTGTGGGAATCGAACCCACAACTGAAGTGTGACTGGCCTTTATCGCCTGCCACTAGCCTACAGGAAGTCCCTGGTTAGTAGAAACTAGTTTTATTTTACTAAGCAGTATGATATATGAAGTATAAGTTCATTTTTGGAATCGTATACAATTAACCTCACCATAGATGGACGTATGTATATTTGATAACTTTTTATAACCTTTTGTTTGAAAGACATGGAATGACCCATCATTCTATCACATGATCTGTTAACACTTCACGAATAAAGAATTCAAATTCATTTCTTTAAGAGATGAAGTGAAAATTGTTCAAAGCACGAACAACAGTGAGATTGTACCACAATCAAGAAATTATTTCTTCTAATTCCAAATTTTTAACTTTAGGGAAATGATATTGAAAACCAAAAATGTTGTCCTAGTGCTCTTATATCCGATGAATCAGATGGTACCTTAGATCATCACAAATTTATGGCTTTTTTATTGATGGCTTTTTCATAGACCTGTTCTCTACCACTCTCCATCAGAACATGATGGTTAGATTTCTCTTCCATATCCATATTTTCACCTATGTTCTCCTATGTGGAAACCCAGTGATTAGTTAATCTGGGTAACCATTACGTTTCATACATTAGTTTTTAATGTCATGTTTTTGTATTCCTTTTTATGATGTGGGTTTCTATTAAGGAATCTTTCAAGTAGTAAATCATTAATAACCCCGATGAATTTCGATGGCGAAATTCATTTTAAGGGGGGTAGAATGTAACACCCCGAGATTTTATGAAAAATTTTCTTTTAATTTCATTGATGTCTTCTATTATACACCACACCAAGTTTAGATTGTACTATATGCAACACCGTATTAGCTTGCAGTATACGCAACACTATTATTGGATCATGTTACACACAATTTCATGTTTGTTTAATAGTAGTTATTCTACGCAACATTGAGTGTATATATATATATATATATTCAATATATAAATGAAATATGGTTGGATTTTGTTAAACGTAACATCAAATGAGTCTTTCACAACACACAACCCTGACTTGGCTTGAATTACACGCAATCGAGACTTTCCTCGATAAAGTGTGTTGTACGCAATATCAGGTTTCACTAAACAATGATATATGGTTATAATATTTTTATGAACTAGACGTTATGAATATTATTAACTAAATTTTGAATTTTATAACATTATTATTTCATCTTACTCATTTTCTAAAACATGGTATGTGAACAAAATAAATGTTTCGGGTAAAATAAGTATTTTTTAAAAAATGCAGTTTTGCCGCCTTTTAATGACGCACCCACATTAAATCTAGTTTTTGACATGTTTATAAGTTCAATTTTACAAAATAAACTTCTTCTTTTGAATCATGATATAAAATTTACATTGGATAAAGTTTTGATATTTTTTCTGATAACATTCATATTTTAATGAATAGTTAAAACACGCTATATTTTAATCATAAACAACTTTTTTCATCGTAATAATTTATATGGTTAAATTATAATATTTAATGGTTTTAAAGTATAAATAGAATATATTTTTACCATTTAATATAATATATTTCATTAGAACTTATTTTACTTTGAATTCGTAGGTTAAATCAATTCAATCTTTTGCAATGTTTTAACCAAAAACCCGTTTCTTTCGACAACATGATTATTTTTAATTTAATTTCATAAACTTTTGTATATTTAATTTGGAAAAATTTATTCCATATTTGGAATCAGTGGGTCCAAATAATGTTAATAATATACTTTTTATTTTTTGGGCATTATGAATAGTTACTACGGTAATTTTATTTACCATAGTTAAAGGTAAATCGGGTAATTAAGGGTTAATATAAGATTATAAAATTACCCTATCACCTGCCAAATCCTATGGGATGACTAAAAGTCTACCCATATCACCTATGGGTCTTATTAGATTCATTTAATGGACTTTTGGCCATGAAAATAATTTAATTATTATTAAAACAAAAGAAAGTGACAACATGTCACTTTCTTAAATATTATAAGTATAATAATTTTAATTTAGAGATTAAATTAATTAAACATAGAAAATGAATAGTCTCCATGAAGATAATACAATTATCTACATCATAGAAATTTATTTAAATAATTTAGGCATTAAATAATTTTCATTAAGTATGACACAATGGTGATGTTGAAATTATTTTATTAATTAAAATATCAAATAAATGATTTTAAAAATATTAAAATAAATACTATATGAACTATTTAATGTCCTCCACTAATTTTCTAGATACATAGGACATTTTATGAATATATTAAATCATTTATTTTGAACATATATTATGTATATATTTTATTTAAATTCAAATAAATGAATTGTGTCAAAATTGACACTATAGTTATTTTATAAAAATAACATATTATAAATTTTTTAAAAAATAACAAAAATAATTAAAATTTATAAATTAAAATTTATATGGTCCAAAATTTCATAAAGTGTCAAATGATGGAAATTTCACAACACATATGTAATTATCTATAATAATTTAAAATTTAGAATGTTATTACCACAAATAAAATTAAATTGATAAATAAGGATAAATCAAGTTGATAATGATTAAAATAAATTCCTAACATGTCTCAATTTTATTTGATGATGATATTACCACTCTATCTCATCTAATATTTGTATATGAGTCGTTTTGGTAGTTTTTATGTGGGGTTGGGATTTAATATAATCAAATATTTCTTATATTTCCAAAGGTGCCCCTCTCCTCCCATATAAAAGGGAACCTCCTCCCTCTCTTCCTCACACCACTTTGAGACATCAAGCATGGCCAAACCCTGAAAAATTCTTTTCTCCGAATCCCTAGAAACATCCTAGAGGTCCTGGTATTCTTCAAAGAACAATTTTATAGACCTAATAGGAGGTCTCAAAGAGGCGCTTCAAAGAGAGGTAATGTCCGTTACCGATTCTTTCAACATTATTTATTCTTCCAATTCTTCTTTTTTAGTTGTTTCAATATGACGTAATAACATCAGTATCACTAATATACTGATATGATATTATAAGTAAGAAACAACCATATTTCACCATCTATCCATCCGACGGAAAACGAAATTACCGCGCATGCATACGTACGAAATACTGTCTCCACGCCGTGGTGTAATCTATTTTCCACCACCACCTTACTTGGATGGGTATAATGGTGAAATTAATGAATATATATGATTATTGTAAAGTGATATTTATTATTTAATATTATACATAAACTTTAATACAATTCCATGATCTTGGTAATGATATCATCGCTCATGCGTACGTACGGACTACCGTCTCCACGACGTGATGATAATCACTCTCCATGTTAACCATTCAAGAATGATTATAAAGTATATATAATAACTAATCATGAAATATATGACATAATAATGATACTGGATTTATTTATATATATATATATCTATGTCATCTACTTAATTCCATTCAATTCAATAAGGAAACGAAAACAGCGTTCATGCGTACGTACGGCCTACCGTTTCCATGAATGGTGTATTTCTTTCCATTTATCAATCTATTATATATATGTATATTCTGAATATATATTATATATAAATAATTTTTTACATTATGGAAGTAAGTAATCATGATCTAATAAATAATATGAATAATTACAAGTTAAAAGCGATTTTATCCAAAACGCTACTTTAACATGAATTTACAAATGAACGGGTAATATAAAGTCATAAGTGAACCATATATGATATAATAACAATGAATATGATTCATTAATAAGTCAATGACATTATTTAAATAATTATACAGGAGTTTTGGATACGTACGAAGCATATCAAACCTAATGTAAGACATATCTGGGCAAATCTCATTTTTATCCGAGATTGCTTATATGTAAGTATTTACTGTGGTTATTGTTATCATCAATGTACATGTTTTGTAAAAGTGTTTTTATGTATGTTTAATTACCTTTTTACCCATTTTGACTTCTACTACATGATATGTATGGAATCCTTCTTTTTTTTGTTACAAGGTACTTTTTGAGTTTTCCGACAAAAGTACAAGGTGAATGTTTTTTAACGAATACGGCATGAAAATATTTTTACAGTTTTATTAAGCCTTATTTTCATTAAGCTTCATCCAAAATATTTCAGGACTATTTTCAAAAAAATATGTTTCTTTTAAAATTGCATGACATTTTGTGAAAAGAAAATGATTTTGAAGAAGAAAGGATATTTTCCTCATAAATTCACTTCAAGTGTTTGATCAGAACGATTTTCCATATAAGATGAAACTATTTCATATGTGTATATTTCAAGTATAATGTCTCTATGATTTACATGGTTTCACTTTCCTTATTATGAAATGATATCCATTTCTTTTATATGGATTATGTGATGATGGGATGATGTTTATGAAACCCATTTTATTTAGTGGGTTATTATGAATGATGTATGTTTATTTTGTGGCACAAGTACGAATGATTTCATTATGACATGGGTGGGACCTATATCTCCCTCCAATGCATTAGGTAACGATTTATATCTCATGAGATAGACATGGCTGGAATAGTAAGTTAAACTGGTCCAGTATTACAGGACTGGAACGAGGAGTGAACTCAATTCAGAAAGGGAATCTGTCCATTAAGATGGTCTTGGTAGCAATGCCTTGGCTACTATGAAAAATCATTACATGTTCTTAATGGATGCCACAATTACATGTTTTATTCACATGCTATTTTATAATGATTTATGTCCCATTATGATCTTTGCCTTATATACTTCCATGTTTTATGTCATTGCACAAGATTTTGATGATTAAACATTATGTTCATGTTTTTATGTTCAAATGTATATGGTATGTTTTATTTAATCCGTGATTACCCTTATTAAGCATTTGAGCTCACCCTTTTTATGTTTTATTTTCCCCCAGGATTAAAATAAAGGTTTTAGGTAAAGAAACAAAAAGTGGAAGATCTTTATGGGAGATGTTTAAGATCTATCACCACAATTAGAAGTTTACGTTCCAGGTTTCCAAAGACACTAAACCATTACGGTCCTTCTGTGTCTGTTTTTGTTATGTATTAAGTATTCCGAAAAAGTAATGCAATGTCCTTTTACATCAGTCTTTGGGTCTCTACAATTGGTATCAGAGGAAAGGTTTAGTTAACCTTTGGAAACTAGGATGCAAAAACTTTAGTGACATCCCTACAGATATTTCTAAGGTATGTCTAGGGATGTCCCTAAGGATAAGTGTACATATAGGATATAGTCCTAAAACTACGGTAACGATCTTAGAATTTAACCTAAGATGTTAGATATTGAGTGTACTCCCCCTTTACTATGTTGTTTTCCCTAGCATGATTTTTTCCTCTCACAGAATTCTTTTTTTGTTTTAGTCAATGGAGGGAACCAGAAGGAATTCAGTTAACATTGAATCCAATGGAAAAATTGGTGACTATGAGCAACAAAATTGCGTAATGCCTAGAGAGAAAAATATTGTGATTATGCCGAATCAGTCATCGCGATATATGATTAACAAGGTGAAATTTAGTGGTGTGCCTAATTCATCAAATAAGAGGAAGGTAGAAATTTATGCAAGTTCACATGTTGAGGATCATATAGAAAATATTATTGATATTTATAAAGAAGGGAAGAAGAACCTTGAGGAATACCTCAAGTGGAGGGGAGTATGTTATCTGTCTGGAGAAAAGGGTCATAGAGTGACAGACTGTTATGGAGTTCAATGTCTTATTTGTGGAGAACATGGGCATTACCCAACTCAATTCCCTGACCTAAAAAGTTACTTCTAAATCAAGGAAGGCATTATTCCAATACAATCATTGAAGAGGATGGATTGAAGTGTTTATGTATTGGTATTCAATAATAATGTTGTTGAGGTACTTTTATGGTGTATTAGAATATTTTTGTATTAGTCTATTGTGGTTTTCAATAATATTATGGTACCAGTAACCATGGAAAGTGATTGAGATATTTTTGGAAAAACCATGATATGCGCATAAAGAAGGGATAATGAGAAAATGAAATGTTTTACAGCATTCATGAGCTCATGACTGATATAACGAAATAGTTATATCATGGTTTGAGTATATAGAATTTTGGGGTTTTGGAATGTGGAAAGAGTTAACTTTTGACAGCACTCATGCTTTCACTAAGATTCAGTGGGTATTCATTTTTTCAATAGAATACATGATTAAGGCCTTAAAATGTTTAGAATGTGACCAACTAGACATATCTTATGATATATGGTGATCAATAATGGTATTAACATGCTTGTTATATGAAATATCTGTTAATTGTTTTCACTATAATGTGAGAGTGGACTGCAGTATTATGGATAAGCCTAAAGATTGGAATGGATTATGTTGGAAATAAGTTAGTATTGTTTAAGGATAGATGTTTTTTCGATAGTATTGATGGGATGCTATAGTAATGTTGTTTTAGAAAAAGGAAAACCTGTAGGACGGGCGACATTCCATCGCGTCAGACAAGGTTGTGGGAATTGAACCAACAACTGATGTTCGACAGGCCTTTACCGCCTGCTAATAGCCTACAAGAAGTCCCTGGTTAGTAGAAACTTGTTTTATTTTATTAAGCGGTATGATATATGAAGTATAAGTTCATCTTTGGAATCCTATATGATTATCCTCACCATAGATGGAGTTATGTATATTTGATAACTTTTTCTAACATTTTTTTTGAAACAGATGGAATGACCCATCATTCTATCACATGATCTGTTAACACTTCATGAATAAAAAATTCAACTTCATTTATTTAAGAGATGATGTTGAAATTGTTCAAAGCACGAAGAATAGTGAGATTGTACCAAAATGAAGTAATTAGTTCTTCTAATTCAAAATTTTTAACTATAGGGAAATGATATTGAAAACCAAAAATGTTGTCCTAGTGCTCTTATATCCGATGAATCATATCGTACCTTATATCATCACAAATTAATGGCTTTGTGATTGATGGCTTTTTCATAGCCATGTTCTCTACCACTCTCCATCAGAATATGATGGTTAGATTTCTCTTCCATATCCATTTTTGACCTATGTTCTCCTATTACGAAACCCAGTGAATAGTTAATTTGGGTAACCATTACATTTCATACATTAGTTTTTAATGTCATGTATTTGTATTCCTTTTTATGATGTGGGTTTCTATTAAAGAAACTTTCAAGTAGTAAATCATTTATAACCCCGACGAATTTCGAGGGTGAAATACATTTTACGGGGGGTAGAATGTAACACCCTGATTTTTTATGAAAAATAATCTTTTAATTTCATTGATGTCTTCTATTATACACCACACCATTTTTATATTTTACTATATGCAACACCGTATTAGCTTGCAGTATACGTAACGCTATCCTTGGATCGTGTTACACACAATTTCATGTTTGTTTGATAGTAGTTATTCTACGCAACATTGAGTGTATATATATATATATTCAATATATAAATGAATTATGGTTGGATTTTGTTAATCTCATCTACAAAAGAGTCTTGCACTACACGCAACCCTGACTTGGCTTGAATTACACGCAATCGCGACTTTCCTCGATAACGTGTGTTGTACGCAATATCAGGTTTCACTAAATAATGATATATGGTTATAATATTATTATGAACTAGCCGTTATGAATAGTATTAACTAAATTTTTAATGTTATAACATTATTATTTCATCTTACTCATTTTCTAGAACATGGTATGTGAAAGAAATAATTTTTTCGGGTAAAATAAGTATGTTTAAAAAAATGCAGTTTTGCCGCCATTTAATGGAGCACCCACATTAAATCTAGTTTTTATATTTTTATATGTTCAATTTTACAAAATAAACTTTATCTTTTGAATCATGATATAAAAATTTACATTGGATAATGTTGTGATATTTTTTCTGATAACTTTCATATTTTAATGAATAGTAAAAACATGCTATATTTTAATTAAAAACAACATTTTTCATCGTAATAATTTATATGGTTAAATTATAATATTTAATTGTTTTAAAGTATAAATAGAATATATTTTTACCATTTAATATAAATTATTTCATTAGAATTTATTTTACCTTGAATTCGTAGGTTAAATCAATTCAATCTTTTGCAATGTTTTAACCAAAAACCCATTTTCCTTCGACAACGAGATTAATTTTAATTTAATTTCTGAAACTTTTGTGTATTGACTTTGGAAAAATGGATTCCATATTTTGAATCAGTGGGTCCAAATTATGTTAATAAGCTACTTTTTTGGGCATTATGAATAGTAACTACGGTAAATTTTATTTATCATAGTTCAAGATAAATCGGGTAATTAAGGATCAATATAAGATTATAAAATTACCGTGACACCTTCCAAAATCCTATGGGATGACTTAAAGTCGACCCATATTACATAAGGGTAGGATTAGATTCATTTAATGGACTTTTTTCCATGAAAATAATTTAATTATTATTAAAACCAAAGAAAGTGACAACATGTCACTTTCCTAAATCTTATAAGTATAATAATTTTAATTTAGTGATAAACATAATGAAACTTAGAAAATGAATAGTATCCAGAAATCTAATACAATTAAATACATCATAAAAATTTATTTAGAAATTTTAGGGATTAAATAATTATCATTAAGTATGACACAATAGTGATGTTGAAATTATTTTATTAATTAAAATATCAAATAAATGATTTTTAAAATATTAAAATAAATATTATATGAACTATTTAATGTGATCCACTAATTTAATAGACACATATGACATTTTATGAATCTATTAAATATTTTATATTGAACATATATTCTGTATATATTTTATTTAAATTCAAATAAATGAATAGTGTCATAATTGACACTATTGTTATTTTATAAAAATAACATTTTATAAAATTGTTTAAAAATAACAAAAATATTTAAAAATTATAAATTAAAATTTATATGGTCTAAAATTTTATAAAGTATCAAATTATGGAAAAGTCACAACAGATATGTAATTATTTATAATAATTTAAAATTTAGAATATTATTACAACAAATAAAATGAAATTTATAAATACGGATAAATCAAGTTGATAATGATTAAAATAAATTACTAACATGTATAAATTTTATTGGTTGATTATATAACAACCCTATCTCATATTATATTTGGATATGAGTCGTTTTGTATGTTTTTATGTGGGGTTTGGATTTAATATAAACTAATATTTCTTATATTTCAAAAGGTGCCCCTCTCCACCCTTATAAAAGGACACCTCCTCCCTCTCTTCCTCACAACACTTTGAGCCTTCAAGAATGGCCAACCCCTGAAAAATTATCTTCTCCACTTCCCTAGAAACATCCTAGAGGTCCTGGTCTTCTTCAAAGACCAATTTTAGTGCCCTAAGAGGAGGTCTCAAAGAGGCGCTTCAAAGAAGAGGTAATGTCCGTTACCGATTCTTTCAACTTTATTTCTTCTTCCACCTCTTCTTTTTTAGTTGTTTCATTATGAGGTAATAAAATCAGTATCACTCATATACTTATATGTTATTATAAGTATTAAACAACAATATTTCACCATCTATCAATCTTACGGAAAACGAAATCACCGCGCGTGCGTACGTAGGGAATATCGTCTCCACGCCGTGGTGTAATCTATTTTACACCACCACCTTACTTGGATGGGTATAATGGTGAATGTAATGAATATATATGATTATTTTAAAGTGATATTGATTCTGTAATATTATAAATACACTTTAATACAATTCCACGATCTTGGGAATGATATCATTGCTCGTGCGTACGTACGGACTACCGTCTCCACGATGCGATGAGATTCACTCTCCATGTTAACAATTCAAGAATGATTATAAAGTATATATAATAACTAATAATGAAATATATGACATAATAATGCTACTGGATTTATGTATATATATATATTTATGTCATCTCCTTAATTCCATTCAATTCAATAAGGAAACTAAAACAGCGTTCATGCGTACGTATGGCCTACCGTCTCAATGAATGGTGTATTTCATTCCATTTATCGATCTATTTTATATATGTATATTCTGAATATATATTATATATAACTCATGTTTTACATTCTGGATGTATGTAATAATGATCTATGTAATCATATGAATAATTACAAGTTAAAACACGAACGACAAATGAAACGATTTTATCCAAAATGCTATTTTAACATGAATTTACAAAAGAACGGGTAATAAAAAGTCATAAGTGAACCATATATGATATAATAACAATGAATATGATTCTGTAATAAGTCAATTAAATTATTTAAATCATTATTCAAGAGGTTTGGATACGTACGAATCATATCAGACCTAAGGTAAGGGATAATTTGGGAAATCACATTTTTATCTGAGATTGCTTATACGTAAGTATTTACTAGGGTTATTGTTATCATCCATGTACATCTTTTTCTAAAAGTGTTTTTATGTATGTTTAATGTCATTTTTAACCATTTTGACTTTTACTAAATGGTATGTAAGAAATCTTTCTTTTGTTTTTGTTACGAGGTACTTTTTGACTTTTCCAACAAAAGTACAAGGTGAATGTTTTTTAACGTATACAGAATGAAAAGATTTTTACAGTTTTATAAAGCCTTATTTTCATGAAGCTTCCTCCAATAGATTCCATGACTATTTTAAACAAAATCCTTTTCTTTTAAAATTCCATGACATGTTGTGAAAAGAAAATTATTTTTAAGAAGAAAGGATATTTACCTCAAGAATTCATTTCAAGTATTTTATCAATACCATTTTTCATATAAGATGAAATTATTTCATATATGTATGTTTCAAGTATAATGTCTCTATGATTTACATGGTTTCACATTCCTTATTATGAAATGATATCCATTTATTTTATATGAATTATGTGATGATGGGATGATGTTTATGAAACCCATTTTATTTATTAGGTTATTATGAGTGATGTATGTTTATTTTGTGGAACAACTAAGAATGATTTCATTATGAGATGGGTGGGACCTATATCACCCTCCAATGCATTGGGTAAAGATTTATATCTCATGAGATATACATGGCTGGAATGGTAAGTTAAACCGGTACAGTATTACAGGACTGGAACGAGGAGTGAACTCGATTCAAAAAGGGACTTTGTCCACTTAGATGGTCTTGGCAGCAATGCCTTGGCTACTATGGAAATCATTACATGTTTTTAATGGATTCCACAGTTACATGTTTTATTCACATGCTATTTTATCATGATTTTTGTCCCATTATGATTTATTCCTTATGTACTTCCATGTGTTATGTCATTTCTCAAGATTTTGATGTTTAAACATTATGTTCATGTTTTTAAGTTCAAATGTATATTGTATGTTTTATTTTATCCGTGCTTACCCTTACTAAGCATTTGAGCTCACTGTTTTTATATTTTATTTTCCCCTAGGATTAAAAGAAAGGTTTTAGGTAAACAAATAAAAATTGGAATATCTTTATGGGATATGTTGAAGAGCTTTCACCACGATTAGAAGATTACGTTCCAAGTTTCCAAAGACACTAAAACATTATGTTCCATGTGTTTCTATTTTTGTTATGTATTAAGTATTCCGCAAAAGTAATGTAATGTCCATGTACACCAGGCTTTGGGTCTCTACATATATCTTTGATAATGATGATATAAATATCAACTTAATTTATTATCTTCCTCTAGGTGGGGGTATGATACTATCAGATGTAACAATGGAGATTAAATTATAGCAAGTAAGGTTTTCTTTTTTAGCCACTAAAATATAGTGAAAAAATATTTATCTAAGAATATCATTATTAAATGAATTCAAATATTTTAGAAAATTAATTTTATAATGTAAATTTCATTATTACTACATATTTTCATAATTATCTTTAAATGGGTTTTTAAAATTTTCTACATATATTATATTTCGAGATGAATAGTTAAAAAGTAGATATTAAAAAACTATAACATTTATATCATTCTAATTATGTATGAATAAATATAATTTAATGAGAAATATTTTATAGAAAAAAAATAAATATTTTAAATTTAATATAATTAATATGATAATATTATAATGAACCAACTAATATATTCAATAAAAATTGGAAATATATAAAATGTTATTGTCTAAATAAAAACAATTTATTTTAATTTATGTGAAATGTAAACAAGGTTTCACTATATTTCGGTTTCGATTTAAAAGAAAATAAGACAAAATTTAAATAAAGTAATATAATTAATCCAATTGGGATAAAAAAATTCATAATTTTCATGAAATTATTTTTATGATTAATATAAGAATTTTTTAATAACCAATTTTCCTATGGTTTATTCTATCCAATATTAATATAAATATATTACAATTATATTAGTTGGATAAGAGTAATATATTTTACATATTTTAAATTTTAATAAATACTATTATTTAATAATTTAAAAATATCTCTTCGTATTAATGAATAAAAACCATAGTAAATATTTATCACCTCACTTATGGGTATAATTGGTTAAATTGTTAAATTTTTTTCCCCAGATAAATAAAATCTTCCTATACTCCATTATTAAAAGGATCCTCAAATATAATATAGTTGAAAATTTTTCCAATGAATGTATTTAATAAATATTAATTCGTAACAAGAAAGTATGAAACAATATAGCTAATAAGAGTCCAATGTTAATCGATTCATATTACAAATATCATTTTATTTCACGAATATTTATGTTCCTCATTCCTTTGGAAATTTTATACTATATAAATCTATAAAATAAAATTAATTTTATTCTCCTCTATTTATTTTGGAATTTATATATATATATATATATTTGTATTTTATATTTTTTTGGATCAGTAATCAATCCGTAATTTATACATATGGGACATTCATTTAAAATTCATGCATTCATGTTTTCATTCAAAATATATTTCTTCAATTTCCAAGTTTTTTTAGAAATGATTGAAAGAAAATCTTCAATTTTCACTGATTCTTTTATAATCAAATTTTTACAAGAATTTTATATTTAATAAATTGGTTTAGACAACATCTGCATTTCATTTACCGAATAATTTATTTTTTCTAATGGTGTGAAATTTTTTTATTGTAAAACAAAATAAAAAGAAATTTCCCACAATAATTTATATTCTATTCTATGAATCATCCATTATAAGTTTATATGTTTATTTTCAAAGAAATTATTTTTTCATAAAATTCGGGAAATGAAATTTTAAACCAATTCAAATGAAATTGGTATTACACACTTACCCAAATTTAATTTTTTTAAAGTTACTTTAACACTGTTCATATATGATGAAACATGGGAGTTAATTAAAATTTAATGACTATATTTTATTTTATAAATACTATGCTTTACTAAAAAAAGATCAGTTATATGAATATATTTCATTTTATTGTACCTTATATTAAGATGATTCATTTTTATCATGTTTTTTTTATCACTCTCTATTATTCATTGGACATTATGTGTTGCCATTATGACCATATTTTTAATATCATAGATCAATTCAAAAAAACATGTATTACATTGGTGATATCGTAACTACATATTATTTCTATATATGGTATCAATGATGGGTACTTATTATTTAATTAATTTCATTTTTTTGGAAATACTGATGTTACATATTCATCATTTAATAAATATATTTGTTTACCTATAAAATGTTTTATAATGATTTGTATTTGTAATTAAAATATAAGTAATGAATATGATGTGACAACAATGTGAGGGGAATTATTATTGATATTACCTCCTTGAATTGGAACGTATCCTGAGACAAAATAACATGCCTCCCATATTAGATGTCATCAATTTTACATATACCCATTTATTAGTAATGATATCCGGGTTGATAGTACTTGATTGTATTAATCATTATATCTTCATTGAGAATCCATGATCATGATTTTCTATAATTTTTTATTTATTTTATTAATAATAATTTTTCAATTATCAATCTGATTTCTATTTTGATATTATATATAAAATAGAAATGATGAAAATTTATTATTCAATTAAATTTTTTTAAATATTTATGCTCCAATATAATATATACCTCATTTCTTATTCCACTTTTTTATATTTTAAATGTGATATGGGAAACATAAGAGTATTCATATTTGCATGAGTACTAAACTAATTATTACAATTTGGGGAGATCATTTATTTGGTGTACCAATAAATTGATATAAACACTGAATATAGTATTATGGATATAGGGTTTCATAGTACGTATTATAGAATGATTAGTATGATCCAATAAATGACGAGTCTGAATAGAAATTGGAATATCAAGATTACAATAATCACATAGGGTATTTGGAAACGTTTATCATTATAGGTTTTTTAGGTTATTTCTCATTATTCATGATTATATTGATCTAACACCATGTGTGCCAATATTTAGAGAAAATCACTATTGAAAATTTAGGACGTCAAACCTATAATAAGTATAGGGATTTCTTACTGTTTATACCAATACATCGAGGGTGGTACTATCAATATCACATGAATATCAGGATTATTGATATAGGTTATGGTGAATATCCTTTCCAATATGGAAAAACTAGTTTTTCTAAAATAGAACTCACATATTAAAGATAAATATAAATAATATATTACATCATCGTGTAATGAAAATACAAATACATTGGTGGAAGAAATTTTTTTACATCCAATGAAGTATTATTTAAATCCTTGATAAGAAGTAGATAAGAAATCTCTATTCATAAATAATATTTTTAAGGATATTTCATTCAATTAAAGACATTGTTTAGAACAACATGAATGTTTATGAGATATAACATATAGAATAGATACATTTTAAAGTGATATTCTTCAAGATAAAATTTCATCAAGAATATCTTGATGTTATAGAGGATAATTTAATCAACTAATAGTATGAGTATGGATAATGTGATATTAATTTTGAGGGTAGTGTTACAAGTCAAAACTAACATGATGTTGACTAATTATGTTATCTAAAAGGAAACACTAATAGTTTCTATGAATGTATTCATCCGAGTCTCTATATGGTAATAGTTTTAAATAAGTTAAACCATTTGATGATATAGTATCACTTTCCATCAAAAAATAGAATGAATTGACTGGGTATTATATCCTAAATATAAATTTTTTAAATAAGAGGTTTAATAAGTACCAAGTAAAATTGAAATGTGTCAATGAAGAATAAAGGGATGATGAAATTTACAACATTTGAAAATTTTGGAATGAAACACCCATATATATGTTTTTATAGAGCATGATTCAATTTCATGTATGGAGAATGGTCCTTAAAGGCTCTTGAATTCATTGAAAAGAAACGACCTATTATAATCTTGTTCTTAATCTATATATAGAATAATAATTATTTATACCAATATCAGAAGCATCTTTGGATTATCCCTTGAAATATGTAAACTGGATAGTACCAAGATTATATAGTTAATATATTTTCTTTTAAAGTTAAAAATGGTTTACTATGTAATTTTATCATATCCTCTAATTCACCATGGACTAATTTGAGTCTTTATCATCATAATATTTGATATATTCCATGTTTTCCATGAAAATAAGATATCTAACTACCAATGAAAGAAGGATATCTTCAAACAAAGAGTCATAGTGGAACTATTATTGATACGAGGATGTGTTAGTATAATATGAATATAACACATAGACATACACTATTTGAAAATACGATTACCATTCTTATGTTTGATTTTTATATAATCCATTTTTTTATTATGATAAATATTATAATGAAAAAATTTAATAATAATAAAAATAGTTTATAAATCATCATTAAAATTTTGCATCTCATTTCTTCATATTAGTGGTTATATATTCAAAATAAATTATTTATCCCATTATAGTAGCTATCCTTTGTGAAATTATTATATAAAAATTTATATAGAAACCTTTGAATTAGAATTGTATCCTAAAAAATTGATGTACCTATTGTAAATGAATATATTGTTTTGATTGTGCAAGAACAACAAATAAACCAACCTAATATTGATGTTTTATTCTCTATTGTGATTATCACAAATAAAAAACTATATCTATGACACACTATTGGATAAACTATGTGGAGATACAAAAATTGAAAATGAACTACATGTGTGTTTTTGTAAGGAATTTATATGCTCTAGTACTTGACTGTGGGGAACCCCTATCCATTTAGTTATGAATAAATTTGTGTCGATGTACAATTCATTCATTTTAGGGAAATAAATTATATTTCTATAATGAACAAGTGTGATTTACAATTCATTATTTTCTTGTTTTATCAATAGTTACATTTTAAATTATTTCTTGAGATTGATCTTCAATCAAGGAATCATCATCTATGAGTACAGAATGAAGATATTTGAAAGAATACATTTTTAAAGAGGTTTGGAAATTTAAAAACAATGACATTTCCTTTGGATTTTCCAATGAACCAATAGTTTTAACAACCCATATGAATATATAAAGATATAATTTTCTAGAAGGCTTGTTTTATATTTATTAATAATTTCTTACTGTAATGAAATTATATGATGAGAATACTAATTATTTTTGAATATTGATTATGTTACATTGAAAAAATAAGTTTATTGAAAATTTATAATATGATAATTCTAGGTTTTGTATGTTTCATTTAATTTTTATATAATATCCAATAATGGAATATCAGATAATCTAATAAAATAATGTCATTGATAGAATTTCCATCACCAACGAATATAACAGATGATTGTAGTTTTCTTGCATTAGCTAGTTATTGTTGACAATTATTTCAAATGATGCAAAATTAGCATACATTATAACCATGTAAATCCATAATGAGGTAATGTTTATATGGTCAAATGAATGAAAATAATGTTTCTGAAAAATTAAAGAGGGTACTATTTAATAGATATATATATAATTTACCACTAGGTAGTAATGGATTTATGATATATTGTGATTAATCAAATAAAAAAATTGATTGTTCTGATATATAGAATGATAGAATCATTCCAATTTTATCATGGTAGATAAATATCCCTAATCAAAATAATCAAACCAATTATACAGTGTTGGAATCCATAATATTTTAATTGAGGATATATAGTAATTACCATTATGGTTAATATGTGGAATATATAATGATAAAAAAGTTATTGAAATAAATATTCTTAAAGAATGAGATCAACATGATGTAGTGGTAACATATATAAGAACTCATTGGTTATTTTTTCTTAATAAACTACAATCCTAGGAAGAAATATAAAAAGAAAAATGAGTTTAGAATTAAATATGATGGTTTTTTACTAAAATAAATATTTATAAAGATCACATATTATTATATTTTGAAATGTTGGATATGGGAATCATTATGAAAGAGGAGATCATAGATTTGTTTCAATGTACTTCCAAAAAATCCTTATTTAAATATATTAAAAGGTCAATGATATATGATTAGAATATTAAAAAGAAAATAAAATATGTGAATGATAAGAAGTTGTTCGACTTAACAAATGAACATGATGTATTAATATTTTGAAAGAGTATATGTGCTCCCATCATTTCTGAGCAATATATTTGATTATTAGATGATTCTCATAGATTATATTTCTCAATAAACATATATAAATAAAAACTTTATCATGAAATGAAGGATCATTTAAATTGGAAAATGTGAATCGTGAAATAATAAACTATATATCTATATGTTTGTCTTGATAATAGGTAAAGGCTAAGAGGAAACATCCAAAATAATTAATTCAACCAATATATATTTCTATTTATAAATTACATGATATAAAAAAGTGAATCACTTGATTTACAATGATTCATAGAAATAATGATTCCATATGAGAAATTTTTTACCATCTTACCTTGTTCTCATATTTACTCACTTCAGAAAAATATCATTCACATTAGTGTCTTGTACAATGATTTACTAAGGAAGCAGTTGGAAAATATAATCCACCTCATTTGAGTGTATATAATCATGACATATAGTTCATATCAAAATACTAGAATATTATTCAAATATTCCCCAATAATTAGAAACATTTGATCATAGGATAGTGTGTCACGATTGATAGACAATATAAAAGGATTGTTTTGATATTATAAAAAATTTTGTGGTCATGAAACCAAAAACTAAATGTACGCGGGAATAATATTTTCATTTAGTTAAATTTTCATATAATAATTTCATTCATTTGAAAATTATAATATATAAATATAATTAAATATTTAGGAAAAAATGGTATACACTAACAAGTTGTGATGATGTTAGTGAAAGGAATATTTTAAACTTATAAATTTATGAGGAGAAAATATTGATATTGGGAACTATTTATATTAATATAAAGGACAATGTAGGGGAAAGATATTTAGAGATCAAATGGATGGATTCATAAATCCAATGGGGATATCATGTTATCATGAAGGAGCCTCCATTGAATGGTGTTGTAAGGTTCATCATGATTGGGAAATTAAAACTACGTTCAACGTCCCTTTCATATTTATATAAACAAATAGAGTCGTGGATAAACATTTGGAAATAAAACCTCATATCATTAATGTTTAGGGTGCCTTCCATATATAATAATTGGGGAAGTAATTTCTAGAACCCACACAGGTGTCCAAATAAGAGTAAATGGAGTTGTAATATGATTTATCAAAGTATAACAGAATTTAAATATTCATTAATTTTGAGAATAAGTGTTTCAGAATCAGATGACACCATTGGTGTTGGTACATTGTTGAAATAAAAAAATATTACATGTAACGCCCCAACCCCAGAAGCCTAGAGCCAATGCATTATTTTAAAACATTGGCATGGTTAAAATGAATCATGTACCAAAGGACCGATCAGTTTAGTAGTCTTTGAAAATAGAATGCATAAATGAACATTACATTACACATTCAAACATAAAAACAAAATAAATAATCTATTGAGAATGCCATTATTCACATAGATTATCCCTACATATCTAATATAATACACTTCTTTGAATCTTGGGAAAACAAAACATAAGAAAGGGGTGAGATCAAATTCATAGTAAGGTTAAATAATTTAGAGGAATATATAATCATTTAATGAATGATGGGTAATAAAAAAGATAAACTTATTATACATAAAAATAAAAATAATATTTCAAAATTAAATCAAACATCACCATATAAACATGAACATGGATATTCTATTAGTTGAATAATCACATGTAATAACTAATTTAATATTGATGGAATACCTAAAGCTGAACATCATTAACACAATGTCAAGGCATCATGCTAAGAATTAAAATAAAATAATTTGTCAAGGTCTTGTTCCAAAACAATAATTTGTCTTATGAGACCTACTAATGCATTGAGGGGCTATAGTGGGCCCAACCCATTACTTACAAAGTTCACTGTGTTCTTCATAAGAAAATGTTGAAACATAACATAAAAATTAATATTAAAACTAGCATACAAAATGTCAATAAGTATACCATGAACTATGATGTGTGTAGAAATAGAAAATCCATAGTCAAACATATCATAACTCACTCGATACAATATGGATGATTTTATTATAAGAAATAAACCTTAATCAAGAATACTCTCTAGTAAATGATGTTGACATAGTTGAAAATGATAAGTAAATTTTCTTGAGAGAAATAGTTTTTTGTGATATCAATTAAAAGTCACACATTTATAAAGAAATTCACTTAAAATATATTTTTGAATCAAAGTATCCCATAACACTTGGAGACATATTAAAGGAATTTACATTTTAATATTATGAAGTCTCTTTAAATAAATTCTTAAAACTATATTGAAAATATCGACATTAATGAGAAATATATAAAATAATAAATATTTAAAACTTATAAAATGATGTTTTATTTAAAAATTTCCATAAAAAATATTTTTTATAAATTATTTAATGAAATAGGGACATGAATAATATATATGTCTGAGAAAATACATACATATACAATCTCAGATAATAATGAGATTGAGGAATTAACCCTAACCTTGTACCTACCTTTGTCGATGGTACGTTTAACCTTCTGTATAAATACCATAGTATGTTATTAAATTATAACATAACCATGTCAATATTTATGATATCATACAAGATTCATTTATTACTATACACTACCCATTTAATAATAATTTACATGTTAAATTTACATTTTGTGTAATAATCACTTTCTTTATCTTGCGTGTTTCATCTTGTTATTCTTGATTTATAATTTAAATCATGACTTAAATTGTAACATCACAAGTAAGTAATGAATAATAGATATTTTTATCTATGTCTATTAATGATTAAGATAGTGTTTTAGAGGCTTAAAATGAAAATAAATACAATCTTAAGCATGGAATACACTAATATTCTTAAAAGATTGTTTTACTGCCTTATGATGGAAAACCCTTTTTAAATCTATCTTTTGAGAATTTTATAATCTATTTTTGTCAAAATAAACTTATTCTTTATGTTTGGGACATCAAAATTTACTTTGTGTGAATTTTTGGTATTTTTCTGACAATGTTCATTTTTTAATGAATAGTGAAAAATACTGCATTTTACATCAAAACTGCTTTTTAATCTAATTTATTTATATGATTATATTATCTTTTGAATTGGTTTTGAAGTCAAATTAGAATATATTTTTACCATTTTATCCAATAATGGTCATTGGAATCAATTTCACTTTGAAATTGGACTTAAACTCGTGTCAATCTTTTGATACTTATTGTTTTATAAAAACACGCTATTTGCTCTGACAACGGGAATTAATTATTAAATTAATTAATGTTACTTATATGTTTTAAATTTTGTAAAATAGACTTCATTTTTGAATTTTTAATATCAAATATAGATTAGGGTGAATTTTTGGTAATTTTCTGAAAAACTTCAATTTTTGATGAATAGTGAAACCACTAAGTGGTAATCAAGCAAACTGATTTTTTAGTTAAATGAAAGTTTACCACTAATGTGTATTGAATTTTGAAAATCCGACATACATGTTTTTCATTAAGAAGTAAAATGTGGTTCAATAGGATTAAAATAATTTTTTGGTGAATAGTAACTTATTAAGTTTTTAATCGCGATTAGTGGTAATTAGTGTAGTTTAAGGTAAAAATAAAGCTTTAATAAAATAAGATGAGCTTGAAACATGTCCTACCCTCATTGGTTGTGTCATGGCCGACCAAGAAAATCCATGGGTCAACTTGGGGACCCCATGGATCCACTTTGGTTGGGAAATGACATAAATAACTTTTTATTTAATGTAAAAGTAAAAATGACACAAACATAATATGTTTTACGAAAACAATTTTTACATGGGGTTATAAAGATCCGATTTTTGATTATAAATCGTCATTGGAAAGATAAAATGATTTCCTACATCATAGTATTTTTGTTATAATTTTTAGACATTAAATAAATTAAATTATTTATGACATAATAATGATGCAGCGATGATATCATTATTTGACGATTTAAATAAAATGGAAAGATAATGTAAACTCTATGAACTACACATGTCCAAAACCAATTGGATGAGTGGATTTCGAACCCTTATCACCTTACACACGAATTATATCAATGTGGGACCTTTTAAAACCGAAACACATTTTCAAATAAAGTAATATTTCTTTACTTTCCAAAAGTGCCTCTCCTCTCCTCTTATAAAAGGCCCCCACCTCTACCTCATTTCACACACTCCTCAAGCCTTTGGCTCGGCCAACCCCTGCCAATTTACTCTCTCCACATCCCTCTACTCATCCTAGAGGATTCCTTTTGGGAATAATTATTTCCAAGGAAGCCTTTATTCTCAAATCAAAAGGAGTTACACTTTTAAAGGTAATTCATTCTCTCATGTTCATTTCTTTTATTTTGCTTCTCCAACCCCATAAACTCTTTTTATTTACTTCTTTTGTAACAACAACAGTATCCTAAATATACTAGGATGTTGTTATAAGATTTATTTGAGCTACACTCTCACACAACTACATCAAATGGTTAATGAACATACGGTTTCCGTGGATGGCAAAATTCTGCCTCCCGAAACAATGATTGTTCAATACTCATTTAACACCTTCAAAGGTGGCCATTATGATGTCAATATTTTTATATATGATATATAATATGTTTATGTTTTCTTTAATCTTCTGTTTTTTTCATTTTGGGCATACCTTTATGGTTTCCATTATGGGTAAACACGATATCTTCATTTTAGGAAGTGCGGACTACCGCCCCCTGAAAGGGATTTGATTCGTTAATACCATATGTGGGATTTGTAAAGGATAAAGTTAATGATATTATATATGTTATTATACTGGAATTATAATATACTCTTATATAATTATGATTCCATTCCATAAAAATGAAATAGAAATGGAAGTAGCGTTCATGCGTACGTACGGCTTACCGTCTCCATGAACGGTGCATTTCATTTCATACCTCTAAATGTGATGTAATATTATAAATGCATGTATATGCTGAATATATATTATATATATGTTATCCAAATCATTAATATCATTCTGGATATAACTAACCTTTGACCAAATTAACAACATGTAATTGTAAGATGTCTATTTTTGACTTAAGAACCAAATACCGACAAAATGAACATTATTAACTTAAATGATTATATGATGTTCATAACATGGTATAAAAGGAATAATGAACTTGAAAAAGGTTCTTAAGCAAGTAGATATTAACTCAAGTTTATTATTCAGGAGATTAATGAACGGTCGAGTCAAGTCGGACCCGAGGTATGGGACTTCGTCTCAATCTCCTTTCATTGAGGCATATTTTATTTTATACACAACATTCTTTTATACGATGTATAAACCCCTTTGACTTTTATGTTTATTCAAAAGGAATCTTTTTTATACGAAGCATTTACTAAACGAAAAAAGGGAATGTTTTTGTCGTACGTATGCGGCGACAACGACTTCTCCGCCGTCGTGACCGTTATTTAAGTTTCGGCTTCCTCTACAAGCCATACCTTCTTTTTAAAAGAAAAATAAATACCATGTTTTACTTTTCTTTTATTTTGGTATTGAAAATGGTTTTCACAATGTTTTTTGTGTTGTATTGATATCTTGTGATTGAAATGTGGAAACATTATGTTTCCTTTATGCATGTTTTATGTGATACGATTATGTTATGGTTCATGGGCATTATTATGAAGACGGGTGGTTCCGTGATAAACTAAGGGCGGGTGAGCCCGATATAGCTCTCCAATGCATTGGGTAATGCGAAGGAGTGAAACGTTAAGGTTTCTCCGAAGAGATATTAGGGAATATACTGTGATGGGTATTCCAAACATAACCAAGAGGGTTACTCCCTACGTAAGAATGTTATGAATGCCTCAAGTTACCTTTATGTCTTATGATTTCTATGATTTATTCATGATTTCATGAGGTATGTTAAAGTGCTTATGTTTTATGTGTAAATTATGATCTCATCCTTATGTATATATGTACCCATGTTTCCTTTCCATATTTTTATATCCCTTACTGAGCTTTTTATGCTCATCCCATGTTTTTTTGAAATGTTTTTCACAGGTCAAGGGAAAGGTACATGATATGATGATAGTGTCAAGGAAGTGTCAAGAAAGAATCCATGTTTTTTTAATATGTTTCCATTGATGGGAATGAAGAATACTATCTTTATGTAACCACTTTGTTTATATGTGGAATGTAATGCATGTTTTATGATCTAATTCTCTAAAACTCTAAACCCGAAAAGATCCTCAATGTGTAATCTTATAATAACTCAAGATTAAGTAAGGTTTAAGGCTGGGGCCATATAGTTGGTATCAAAGGTCAGTTTAGATAACTTTAAGAGTTATAATTCTATTAAATGATTATCCAAAAATATTTTTTTGAAATGATATAGCATTTAAAGATTACCATGTTGCTTCATCTATGACCTGTTTGTTCAGAATGGTTTTCCACAGAGGAAACAGGGAAGCAGTGCTAGGAAGGCATACAGAAGGAAATAACCTTCCGAATCAGCATCCAGAAATGGTCGGAATTGGAACTAAACAGTTTGTTTCAGTAATGGCGCAGTTGACTCAAGCGATAAATGGCGGTGGTATCCATACACGAGATCAGACAGATCAACCGCAGAGGAACATGTCAGTGGTGGAACATTTCATGAGGCAACATCCACCATCATTCAGAGGATCATCTGACCCTGTGCTAGCTGAAGGGTGGATTAAAGCACTGGAGAAGATTTTTGATGTCATGGGGTGTTCAGACAATCAAAAGGTTAGTCTTGTTATTTACCGTTTGGAGAGTGAAGCAGATCAGTGGTGGTCTATGGTTAAAAATATCAGGGATGCTGATGAGAATGATGCTCTTGACTGGGATGAATTCAAAGGTATGTTTCTTGAGTAGTATTTTCCTAAGGCTGTTCGACTTTGGATGGAAAAAAAATTCTTGGAATTGAGGCAAGAGGAAGACTCAGTGGCTACCTATGAAGAAAGGTTCACTCGATTAGCAAGGTATGCTCCAAATTTTATCCGAGACCTTGATATTAAAATCAATCGTTTTTACTCAGGATTAAAGCCAAAATATCGAAGGGCATTAGCTTCTCGTGAGTTTAAAAGTTATGAAAAGCTTGTTCGATGTGCTGAGAAGGTGGAAATGGAGTTTTCCGATGACCAAGTGTTCTATAACAACCAGTAGAAGAAGAGACCGATGTGGAAGGAGAAAGGTAAGAATTCTTCAAAAAAGTCTAATGGTAAGAAAAATAAGTTTCTAGTTTGTGATAAATGTGGCAAAATTCATGCTGGGGAATGTCTTCTGAATTCTGGAAAGTGCTACGGATGTGGTAAGATAGGACATAAGGCTCGTGATTGCACTGAAAAGGATCAAGGTGAAGGTAAGATCAAATTTGATTTATAGTTAGTGAAATGTTATAAGTGCAATGAGATGGGTCACTCTGAAAACGAGTGTACGACAAAGAGCTTGAGTGATGGGATGCAGTTAGACTACAAGCAGAAAGGGGTGGTGAAATCCTTTGCAACTACTTCAGCAGATGTCGGGCCATCAAATGAAGTTGTATCAGGTACTTTGTTTGTTTTTTCAGATTATTCCAGTGTGTTGTTTGATTCGGGGTCTACACATTCTTTCATCTCTGAAACCTTTTCTAGTAAAATGGGAATACCATCTCAAGAAATGACTCCTGAACTTTTGGTAAAAACACCTGGGGGAAATGTTGAGGCAAAAAGAATTTATAAGAATCTTCCAATCCTTATCTGTGGAAAGAACCTACTTGCAAACCTTATTGTTCTACCTCTAGTAGAGTTTGATGTTATCCTGGGTATGGATTGGCTCTCTATTTAATATGCTAAGATTGAATGTAGAGCTAAAGAAGTTTCTTTTCAGAAAGACTTTCAGTTTGTTTAAAAGAATGAACCCTTACTTTTGATAACATATCAAGAGGCCGAGAAACTTGTAAAAGATGGAAATGAATGTTACTTCGCACACGTCGTTGAAAATAAAGGAACTGTTCAGATTAATGATGTGCCAGTGGTAAATGAGTATCCTGATTTTTTCCAGATGAGTTGCCTGGAATAATACCAGATCGGGAAGTTGAGTTTACTTTTGAATTAGTTCCTGATGCTAAGCCAATTTCAAAACCCCTTATCGAATGGCACAAATTGAACTTTTAGAGTTGAAGGATCAATTGCAAGATTTATTAGAGAAAGGTTTCATTAGACCTAGCACATCACCATGGGGTGCTCCTGTTTTATTTGTTAAAAAGAAAGATGGTTCTATGAGACTTTTCATTGATTATAGATCCTTGAATAACATCACTGTTAAGAACAAATATCCTTTGCCTCATATCGATGATTTGATTGATCAGCTCCAAGGAGCTCAGTTTTTTTCAAAGATTGACCTGAGATCGGGGTACCATCAGCTGAAGGTAAAGGAGGCAGATATTCCGAAGACCGCGTTCCGTACGAGATATGGCCATTATGAATTTGTAGTAATGCCTTTTGGGCTAACCAATGCACCTGCTGTATTCATGGACATAATGAATAGAATTTTTCATCAGTTCTTGGATAAGTTTGTGGTGGTTTTCATTGATGATATTTTGGTGTTTTCTAAAAGTAAAGAGGGGCATGAAAGACATTTAAGGGTTATCTTGAAAACCTTAAAAGAAAAGAAACTGTATGGAAATTTCAGCAAGTGTGAGTTTTGGTTGCAACAAATTTCATTCCTTGGTCACATTGTTTCTAATGATGGAATAACTATTTATCCTGCAAAAACAAAAGTTGTGGAAGAATGGACAAGACCCACAAATATAACCGAGATTCGTAGCTTTCTTGGTTTGGCGGGCTATTACCGAAGACTTGTTAGATATTTTTCACGGTTATCTAGTCCAATGACTAAGCTAACTCGGAAGGTTGTTAAGTTTATCTGGACAAAGGAATGTGATGATAGTTTTCAGGAATTGAAAAGAAGATTGGTGAATGCTCCAGTTTTGGCACTACCTTCCAGGAATGGTGAGTTTGTTATATACAGTGATGCTTCATTGAAAGGACTTGGTTGCGTCCTAATGCAGAATGATCAGGTAATTGCTTATGCTTCACGACAGTTGAAAACTCATGAGGTAAATTACCCTACACATGATTTGGAATTAGCTGTTGTTGTTTTTGCTTTAAAAATTTGGAGGAATCATTTGTATGGAGTAAAGTGTGAAATATATACCGATCACAAAAGTTTAAAGTATATATTCACTCAGAAAGAGTTAAACATGAGACAGAGGAGAAGGCTAGAATTAATCAAGGATTATGATTGTACAATTCATTATCATCCGGGAAAAGCAAATAAAGTGGATGATGCTTTGAGTCGAAAAAGTAATGCTTCATTAACAATGTTGCATTTGGAACATGATCCTTTGGTTAAGGATTTGATGAACTTTGGAATAGAAGTTGTTGGTGCAGGAAGTCCTTCTGTTTTGTTTCAGGTATCAGTGAGATCTTCTCTATCAGATAGAATCAAGAAAGCATAGAAGCAAGTCATTGAGTTGCAGAAAAAGGTAGAGCTGGTTCAGAAAGGTAAGTTGCCTGAATTCAACATTGATAATGATTGTGTTTTGAGATTTGGGAAGAGATTGTGTGTGCCATGTGATTCACAGTTGAAGAGAGAGTTGTTATGTGAAGCTAATAGTTCTCCGTTTTCAGTTCATCCGGGCAGTACTAAGATGTATAGAGATCTGCGGGAGTATTACTGGTGGGATGGAATGAAAAGAGACATTGCTGATTTTACTCTGAAGTGTTTGACATGTCAATAGGTTAAAGCAGAGCGGCAGTTACCGAAAGGGATGCTTCAGCCTTTACCAGTGCCAGAGTGGAAATGGGAGAATATATCCATGGACTTTGTTGTTAGATTACCGAAGACATCTCGAGGTAATAATGCAATCTGGGTTATTGTTGATCGCTTGACCAAATCTGCTCATTTCCTTGCTATACGAGATACATTATCTCTTGATCAGCTTTCCCGTTTGTATCATAAAGAAATAGTCAGGTTACATAGTGTTCCTCTCTCCATTGTATCGGATCGTGATCACAGGTTTACTTCTAACTTTTGGAAAGGCCTTCAGAAGTCGTTGGGTACTGAATTAAATTTTAGTACAGTTTTTCCTCCTCAATCAGATGGGCAGTCAGAACAAACAATTCAGACATTGGAGGATATGCTACGAACTTGTTCTATGGATTATCAGGGAAGTTGGGACAAACATCTTTCTTTGGTTGAATTTTCATATAATAACAGTTTTCATTCCAGTATACAGATGGAACCATTTCAGGCATTATATGGGAAGCGGTGTCGAACTCCAGCATTCTGGGATGAAGTGGGTGAAAGGAAGTTGATGGGACCAGAATTGGTAGAAGAGATGGCAGAAAAAGTTCAGCTGATTCAGAAACACATGAGAACAGCTCAGAGCAGGCAGAAGAGTTATGCGGATAACCGGAGGAAGGATCTATCTTTTGAGGTAGGTGATCATGTTTTTCTCAAGGTTTCTACTTGGAAAAGTGTGATGAGATTTGGTAAGAAAGGAAAGATGAGTCCAAGGTTCATTGGACCATACGAAATTCTGGAGAGAGTTGGATCAGTTGCATACCGAGTGTCTTTACCTTCGAGTTTATCTCAGGTACACAATTTTTTTCATGTTTTGATGTTGAGAAAGTACATGCCAGATCCATCTCATGTTTTGAGTCCAGAGGTAGCTCAGCTGGAAGAGAACCTATCTTATGAGGAACAACCGGTCCAGATTCTTGACCACAGGGAGAAAGTGTTACGGAATAAGGTGATTCATCAGGAAAAGGTTTTGTGAAAAAACCACATGATTGAAGAGGCAACATGGGAATCTGAAAATGCAATGAGGGATAAGTATCCCCATTTATTCAATAAGTAAATAAATTGTGGGGACGCAATTTTATAAAGGGGGGAAGGATGTAACATCCCAAGTAAGTAATGAATAATAGATATTTTTGTCTATGTCTATTAATGATTAAGATAGTGTTTTAGAGGCTTAAAATGAAAATAAATACAATCTTAAGCATGGAATACACTAATATTCTTAAAAGATTGTTTTACTACCTTATGATGGAAAACCCTTTTTAAATCTATCTTTTGAGAATTTTATAAGCTATTTTTGTCAAAATAAACTTATTCTTTATGTTTTGGGACATCAAAATTTACTTTGTGTGAATTTTTGGTATTTTTCTGACAATGTTCATTTTTTAATGAATAGTGCAAAATACTGCATTTTACATCAAAACTGCTTTTTAATCTAATTTATTTATATGATTAGATTATCTTTTGAATAGGTTTTGAAGTGAAATTAGAATATATTTTTACCATTTTATCCAATAATGGTAATTGGAATCAATTTCACTTTGAAATTGGACTTACACTGGTGTCAATCTTTTGATACTTATTGTTTTATAAAAACACGCTATTTTCTCTGACAACAGGAATTAATTATTAAATTAATTAATGTGACTTATATGTCTTATATTTTGTAAAATATACTTCATTTTTGAATTTGTAATATCAAATATAGCTTAGGGTGAATTTTTGGTAATTTTCTGAAAAACTTCAATTTTTGATGAATAGTGAAACCACTAAGTGGTAATCAAGCAAACTGGTTTTTTAGTTAATTGAAAGTTTACCACTAATGTGTATTGAATTTTGAAAATCCGACATACATGTTTGTCATTAAGAAGTAAAATGTGGTTCAATGAGATTAAAATAATTTTTTGGTGAATAGTAACTTATTATGTTTTTAATCGCGATTAGTGGTAATTAGTGTAGTTTAAGGGAAAAATAATGCTTTAATAAAATAAGATGAGCTTGACACATGTCTTACCCTCATTGGTTGTGTCATGGCCGACCAAGACAAGCCATGGGTCAACTTGGGGACCCCATGGATCCACTTTGGTTGGGAAATGACATAAATAACTTTTTATTTAATGTAAAAGTTAAAATGACACAAACATAATATGTTTTACGAAAAAAATTTTTACATGGGGTTATAAAGATCTGATTTTTGATTATAAATAGTCATTGGAAAGATAAAACGATTTCCTACATCATAGTATTTTTTTTTATAATTTTTAGACATTAAATAAATTAAATTATTTATGACATAATAATGATTCAGCGATGACATCATTATTTGACGATTTAAATAAAATGGAATGATAATGTAAAATCTATGAACTACACATGTCCAAAACCAATGGGATGAGTGTATTTCAAACCCTTATCAACTTATCCACTAATTACATCAATGTGGGACCTTTTAAAACCGAAACACATTTTCAAATAAAGTAATATTTCTTTACTTTCCAAAAGTACCCCTCCTCTCCTCTTATAAAAGGCCCCCACCTCTACCTCATTTCACACACTCCTCAATCCTTTGGCTCGGCCAACCCCTGCCCATTTACTCTCTAAAAATCCTTATCCTAATTATAGAGGATTCCTTTTGGGCAGAATCCTTTTAAAGGAAGCCTTTAGGCTCAAATCAAAAGGAGTTACACTTTTAAAGATAATTCATTCTCTCATGTTCATTTGTTTTATTTTTCTTTTCCAACCCCCTAAACTCTTTTTATTTACATCTTTTGTAACAAAACCAGTATCCTAAATATACTAGGATGTTGTTATAAGATTTATTTGAGCTACACTCTAACACAACTACATCAAATTGTTAAAGAACATACGGTTTCCGTGGATGGCGAAATTCTGCCTCCCGAAACGATGATTGTTCAATACTCATTTAACACCTTCAAAGGTGGCCATTATGATGTCACTATTTTTATATATGATATATAATATGTTTATGTTTTCTTTAAGATTCTGTTTTTTTTCATTTTTGGCATACCTTTATGGTTTCTATTATGGGTAAACATGATATCTTCATTTTAGGAAGTGCGGACTACCGCCCCCTGATAGTGATTTGATTCGTTAATACCATATGTGGGATGTGTAAAGGATAAAGTTAATGATATTATATATGTTATTATACTGTAATTATAATATACTCTTATATAATTATGATTCCATTCCATAAATATGAAATAGAAATGGAAGTAGCGTTCATGCGTACGTACGACTTACCGTCTCCATGAAAGGTGCATTTCATTTCTTACCTCTAAATGTGATGTAATATTATAAGTACATGTATATGCTGAATATATATGATATATATGTTATCCAAATAATTAATATCATTCTGGATATAACGAACCTTTGACCAAATTAACAACATGTAAGTGTAAGAAGTCTATTTTTGACTAAGAACAAAATACCGACAAAATGAACATTATTAACATAAATGATTATATGATGTTCATAACATGGTATAAAAGGAATAATGAACTTGAAAAAGGTTCTTAAGCAAGTAGATATTAACTCAAGTTTATTATTCAGGAGATTAAAGAACGGTCGAGTCAAGTCGGACCCGAGGTATGGGACTTCGTCTCAATCTCCTTTCATTGAGGCATATTTTATTTTATACATATCTTTCTTTTATACGGTGTATAAACCCCTTTGACTTTTACGTTTATTCAAAAGGAATATTTTTTATACTAAGCATTTACTAAATGACAAAAGGGAATGTTTTTGTCATACATATGCGGCGACAACAACTTCTCCGCTGTCGTGGTCGTTATTTGAGTCTCGGCTTCCTCTACAAGCCATACCTTCTTTTTAAAAGAAAAATAAATACCATGTTTTACTTTTCTTTTATTTTGGTATTGAAAATGGTTTTCACAATGTTTTTTGTGTTGTATTGATATCTTGTGATTGAAATGTGGAAACATTATGTTTCCTTTATGCATGTTTTATGTGATACGATTATGTTATGGTTCTTGGGCATTATTATGAAGACGGGTGGTTCCGTGATAAACTAAGGGCGGGTGAGCCCGATATAGCTCTCCAATGCATTGGGTAATGCGAAGGAGTGAAACGTTAAGGTTTCTCCGAAGAGATATTAGGGAATATACTGTGATGGGTATTCCAAACATAACCAAGAGGGTTACTCCCTACGTAAGAATGTTATGAATGCCTCAAGTTACCTTTATGTCTTATGATTTCTATGATTTATTCATGATTTGATGAGGTATGTTAAAGTGCTTATGTTTTATGGGTAAAGTATGATCTCATCCTTATGTATATATGTACCCATGTTTCCTTTCCGTATTTTTATATCCCTTACTGAGCTTTTTATGCTCATCCCAAGTTTTTTTGAAATGTTTTTCACAGGTCAAAGGAAAGGTACATGATATGATGATAGTGTCAAGTAAGTGTCAAGAAAGAATCCAGGTTTTTTTTAATATGTTTCCATTGATGGGAATGAAGAATACTATCTTTATGTAACCACTTTGTTTATATGTGGAATGTAATGCAAGTTTTATGATCTAATTCTATAAAACTCTAAACCCGAAAAGATCCTCAATGTGTAATCTTGTAATAACTCAAGATTAAGTAAGGTTTAAGGCTGGGGCCTTATATAAATAATTCCAGAATATAAAATATTATTTATATATCATATATATTTACAATATAAATATTTATAATAGATATATATATGAAACAAAAAACGCCGATTATAGAGATAGTAGGACGTACGTACGCATTAACGTTGTTTCCATTTCCATATCGTTTTGAACGAAACTATGTGAATAATATATTTGTAAATATATAAATATATATATATATATAGAACCATTATTATGTAAAATATTACATATATATTAATAATATATATTTTTATAATTATCATTGAATGGTTAATGTGGAAATTAATCCCATTGCGTCGTGGAGACAGTAGTCCGTACGTACAAACGAGCAACGATATCATTTCATTAATGATTAAAAGGTGTGTAATATCATGGTATATTAATTGGACAGAAACATTAGAAATTTATTTTCAGTATTTACATACATATTACTCATCATTATATCTATTTAAAAAATATAGTGTTGAATAAAAAAATTATAGCACGACGTGGAGACGATAAGCCGTACGTAAGAACACATGGTGACAATATCATTAATATGATGGATAGAATAATGAATAAGTTTGTACAATATTTATAATAATATCTCAATATGTATAAGGTAAGAGAGTTGTTATATTGGTATATAAATAAAAAAATGAATGTGGAAGAAGAATAGATCATTGAAAGAGGTGATAAAATTATTACAACTTCTTCAGGTGTTTTATTTTTGATTTGAAAAAAAGGGATCCTTAGGTTGGATTTATAATCAAGGTAAGGACACTAAGATTAAGTGAGGGATATTGGGAGAAGCTTTTGTCAGGGTTTGGCTAAGCCAAATGGAATTGGAGGTGTGAATTAAAGAGAACGTTAAGTGTCCTTTTATAAGAGAGGTGAAGGGCATTTTCAGAAATGATTGAAATAATTTTTTATTATAAAATTATTTTCAGATTATAATAGCTCAAAATAGATTTATTTTAAATATAAGGGGTTTATGCATCGAAATAATTTCAACCAATATGTTTTGTTCAAGATTATTTCACTATATTAACCTTATCTTTTAGATTTAACACTTTGTTAAATTATTTATTTTTTCCATTTCTTCTTGTATTTTTATGTTACATAGTTAATAAACATGAAATAAAATTCCAAGTGGACCTAAAAGAAACCATTAATTACATATCTAGGCTTATTTATGTTATTTGGAAGATATATATATTTTTAGAGATATTATATAATTAAATAATATAATATTTGTTTTAAAAAATCATTTATGTCTATTTTGAAACTATTTAGTATTCCATTTTTGTGAATGTCATAACATGATTATACATTATAAAAAAATATATTGAGTCAACCATAAATTGTCATATTCATCTATGAAAATATTTTATGGCATTATATGTTTTAATTTTCATTTATATTAATATTTATAATAAAAATTATTTTAATCATTTATTGATAAGTTAATTACTACATCAACATTGTATCATATATAAATTTAAATATTAAATGTTAAAAGAAATAAAAATAAAATACCATTATATAGAAAATCCTTTTATATTTATAATTAATATTTATTGTAGAATTCATCTTTTGTTTAACGTTATATTAAAAATGGTTTAGTTATTGAACGTTGAATATAGCACTTTTAACTATTCTTTTTGTAAAATAATAATAAATTTCCTGATATAATTCATGTGGACCAAAAGGATCATATTTCACTCCTATGGTTGGTTTTGGTCAAAATAAACTTATCCAATAGAATTTGTTCATGTGTTAGGGTAAATATAATATCAATTTTACCATTATTTATCCTGTTTACATTGAACCGTGGTAAATATCTATCAATAGTTACTATTCAAAAAAATTATTTTCATCATATTGAACCATATTTTACTTACTAATGTCAAACATGTATCTAATATTTTTAAAATTCAATTAACAGAAGTGTTAAAATTACGTTTTATGAAAATTCACAATTGTGCCTAGAAGGTGGGTAAAAGTCTTTAAAATGTTCAATACAATTTTATATATTTAATCATATTATAAAATGACTCAAAAAAATTACATTTGACTAATATAGGTATTTGGTATCTATTTTTACATTAAAATAAATTAAATAAATAATTAGTATTATTTAAATAAAAGTCGGTTTTAAACAACAACACATTGTTTTAACAGTTCGTCAAAAATTGAAAATTTTCAAAAAAAATAACAAAAATTCACCATAATATAATTTTGATAATAATAATTCAAAATTTTATTCCATATTATCAAATTCAAAACATAGTCATTTCATTAATTAATTTGAAAATAATTCTCGTTGTCAAAACCAAAATGCGGGCTTTTAAATAAATAAAAACTATTAAATGATTGATATGGTCTTTGTCCAATTTAAATGTTAAATTAATTATAATTTCCTAAATTATATTAAATGATAAAAATATAATCTAATTATTCATTAAAACAACTCGAATGAATTAATTAACACTATAAATTATTTCAATTAAAAATGTTATTTTCAATTAAAATTTTGTATTTTTACAATTTATCAAAATATGAATGTTACTTGAAGAGTACTAAAAATTTATCCAAACTAAATTTTTATGTCCTACATCTACATGAAAAAATTTATTTTGTCAAATTGAATATTTTAATTGGTAAAATATTGGAATTAAAAAGTGTTCTCCATTAAAAGGTGATAAAATTGCATTTTTTAAAATATACATCTTTTATCTGAAAAATTGAATTGGTCCTTGTATTATGTTTAAGAAACATAAAAGATGAATTTTAAAATTATTTAGGATATATATATAATTCAAAATGTTGTTAATTTTATTCATACCCGCCTTTAGAATGAATAGTTTGGTAAGTCGTGTTACGCTCGAACTCGTTGTTCCATATAGCACAAGCTATTAAATTACATTAAAGCGATAACATACTATTAAATCCTAGGGTGTTACATTCTCACCACCTTCTATAAAATAAATCCTCGCTATGTAAAATGTTTCTATAAAAATAAAATGTTAAAATTAGAATATAATTTAGTGGAAAACCCACATCAGAAATAGGGTTAATAAAATTTAGTCTTAATAAAAGGGAGAGGATAATTTAAAAGTCACCACCAAATTATGATCTTGATTAAGAGGAAATTAGTGGAAATTTGAGACACATTATTAGAGTCCAAAAGGAAATATTTATAAGGAGATATGGAGGGAATCAATCACAAATAAGTGTACAATTGAGGGCGTAAAATCCATCATTATATGATGATTTAAAATATCATTGATTCAACAAAACATAAGTTATTAGGATAACATATTTTTTGTTTTAAGATCCCTTGTCTAAATTTAAGAACTATTTTATTCATCAAATACGAGGAAAAAAATATACATGACAAATAGAGTTTCATCATTCAACTAATTATTACCTCAAACTCATCTTTCCTTCCAAAATATAATAAAATTAAATAATATTCTATTTATCCTTATCATATAGGGTTCTTAAAATTATGAATTTATAATGACTCTGTTATACTATTTAACAAAAATAACATTATACAATCAAGGACATCATGTAGGACAGTGTTATATTATTCACACTTGTCGCCCTTCAGTTGTGGGTTCATGTCTCGTAGCCTTGGTGGACGCAGCGGATTGTCACCCGACTTCCGGGTTGACATGTTTATAACAATCCAAAAATAATCATAATATTTTATTTAACCATAACAATAGTATCTAATGTCAAATATAATCAATTCCATCCTTTATTATTATCCAAAATACTTCTGTCCAAACTCATAGTCAGAAATTTACAAGGAAGGTAAACATAATGAAGATCATTCTTTCCATGTAACAACATTTGAATACATTCATCATGTATTTTTTTTAAAATACGTTAACACAATGAATTACCATAGAACCTTATTGAATACTTTAATGCTTACATATTCCATAGAAAATACTAGATATACACTTTCTGTAAAATAATGTTGTAAACTCGATCAATAAGGGAATAAACAAATAATTAATTAGATTCAAAGTAGTCAAGAATATCGAATATAATTTATCCAAATCAATCATATCTTATTCCAAAATCACTAACTCAACATCAGAACCATATTAATTTTTACCTTTCCTTCAACCATGTATCTTTTAAATATTGTAACATGATATTGAGTCACATTTGAAGAACCATATACTCTCATAATTTCAATGAAATAATTCTCCACTAAAATCCTTATTTATTTCCATAATTCATATAACCAGTATATCATTGATACAACACTCAAATGAAATAATTATATAATGACAACATAAGAACACTAGTCATTCCTCTTCATATATGGTAGTATCATAAGTTGGTTATTATCCAATAAAATCATTTGGGTCATAGTCAAATTATTTTGACATTGATTCCCATAGTGTCCAAACTAATTGCAGATGATGCATTGTACATTGGAAACCTTTTTCATACATTTTCAATATCATACTTGGTGTCCATTTTCAAAACACATATTACCAACTCACAATCCCTTCAAACATTTACCAAGGTAATTCTTTCCACAGTTATCACATTTGGGAAAATTCTTCTTTACCTTCTTCCCATTGTCTATCTTTCTCTCTACCATCCTCTTCCTCTGTTTCTTCCCATTGAATCCATATTAATCATAGAATTCATTGCTTATCATAGAAACACAAGATTCTATTTCATCATATGATGAGAATATGTGGTATAATATTTCGTTTCTAAATGATGGGTTAAGGCTATGAATGATATGATCCTTCTTACTCTTTGGATCAGGCGTATTGTTGGAGTTTTCATTCTTTCAATTGGGAACCATTTTTAAATGGTCAAAATATAATACGTTCGGTCATAACATAACGTATAATCCAAAAACTAAAAAAAATCTCAACATTAATTGAATATTTACACACATCTAATCTTATAATCATAAAAATGGTTTCGCTACTGACATATTTACCCATAAATAATTCATAATGGATAATATAATATGTGAATTGGTTTAAGCATATTCCACAAGAGTGACATAACCAAGAGTGAAGCAAGGTCAGTTTTCGTTTTCCAGGATACCCTTGATCATGCGTGATACTCCTTGTCAGTGTTTTCACTCCTTGGTACATCTATTCCATAGACACCTCTACATGATCATTTCTAGCCAGAGATGTATTTCATGGAAAATACACATAATCTCTACATTAATAAAATTCTAGGAAGTTCTTATATACTTATCCTCATAGACTATCTTAGGGTAATGTTCTCTATTAAGAGTTTTTCTAAATATAGTTTCCATGATGCGTACTAAATTTCCACCGATACCAACTGTAATGCCCCAACCCCATAATCCTGGAGCAAGTGCATTATATTAATACATTTTCCTGATTACAAGTAATTATGTCCTAAAGGATAGATCAATTTTGTGATCTTTAAAAATAGATTACATACATGAATGTTACATTACATATTCAAACATAAAACAAAACATAAATAATCTCTTGAGAACACAATTATTCACTAAGATTAACCCTTCATATCAAACATAATACACTTCATGGAATCTTGGGAAAAAAACATAATAAAGGGGTGATCTTTGATTTTTAGTAAGGGTAAATAATTTAGCAAATGATAAAAACATATAATGAAAGATGTGTAATAACAAAACATCAACCTTTTAAGCATAAAAATGAACATAATAATGAAAACATAAATCAAAAATCACCGTATGAACAGGCACATGGATATTCTACTAGTTGAATAATCACATGTAATAACTTATTAAATATTGATGAAGTGCCTAACACCGGACATCATTACCACATAGTCAAGGCCTCGTGCGAATACTACAAATAAAAAATATTGTCAAGGCCATGTGCTAATACAATAATTTGTCTAAAAATAAATACCGATGAATCATGGGGCTATAGCTAGAACCACCTGTCACTTATTATGTCAACTGCATTCCTCATAGGAAAAGATTGAAACATAACATAAACATTCCTATTAAAACTAGCATACGAAATGTAAATACTTCAATAATAGACAATGAAGGGTATAAAAACAGCACATACACATTTAAAAATATCACAACTCATTTGAAACAATATGGATGATTGTATTAAAATAAATATACCTCAATCGAGAATAATATCTTGTAAAGGATGTTGACATTGTTGAAAATGATATACAAAACTTTTATAGAGAAATATCCTTTTTTTCTGATGTTATTTAAAAGTCACACATTTATAAAGGAAGTCATTTAAAATAGATATTTAATTCAAACTGTACCATACAACATAGAAACTTTTTAAAGGATTTAACATTTAAAAAACTCATTTCCATATAAGTAAATCCTTAAAACTATTTTGAAAACATAAACATTAATGAGAAATATTTAGATGAATAAATATTTATGACATTTAAAATGATTTCATAGTTAAAGTGTACCTTAAAAATTTCACTTTTGAAAATGCACTTTACGAAACATGGTCATTGATAACCAATATGTCCCAAAAAAATACATACACATAAACCATCTCAGATAATAATGAGATTGAAAAATTAACCCTTGACTTGTACTTACCATTGGTTGAGGTTACGTTTAACCTCATGTATAATGACCACATTATTTTATTAAATTATAAAATAACCATATTAATATGTATGATATCATATATGATTCATTTACTACTTTATACTACCAATTTAATAATAATATCTATGTTGAATTTACATTTCATTTAATAATCATTTTCTTAATCGTACGTGTTTTAACTTGTTATTTTTGATTGTATCAAATAGAACATGATGTTAATACTTTCATAATATAAAAAATTATATATATATATATAATATATTTATATTATAAATTTTTATAATAGATATATATATAAAATTTAAAACACCATTTATGGAAATGGAAGGTTGTACGAAGGCATAAACATTATGTCCGTTTTCATATCGTATTGAACAGAACTAAGTAAATTAGATAAATATAAAAATACACACACACACACATATATATATATATTACAATTTAAATTATTATTTCATTGATTACATACCTATTAATAATATATATTTTTATAATTATTAGTGAAGGGTGAACATTGAAATGAATCTATTCATGTCGTGTTGGTGGTAAGCCGGACGTACACACGATTGGTGATATCATTTCCATAATAATTAAAAGGTGTGGAATTGAGTGGTATAGTAATTATATAGAAAAATTATATTTCTATTTTTATTATTTATATACATATTTCTCAACATTATATCTATCCCAATAAAGTTTTTTTGTATAACAAATTACAACACGACGTGGAGACTGTCAGTCATACGTACGCCTTCATGGTGACATTTTAATTCATAAGATGAATATAATAATTAATATGGTTCTACCATAATTATAATAAAATCACAATATGTTTATGTAACTGGAGTTGTTATATTGGTATTTAAATAACAATGAAATATAATGTCGAAGAGGAATAGAACATTGAAAGAGGTGATAAAATAATTACTTCTTTTTCGGGTGTTTTCTTTTGATATGAACAAAAGGGAACCATAGGTTGGTTGACAGCTCAATGTAAGGTATATAGGCTGATGTGAGAGAATTTGATAGAGTTTTTTGGTAGGGTTTGTGTGAGCCAAAAGTCTTTGTAGGTGTGAATTTAAGATAAGGGTATGTTTCCTTTTATTAGAGATTTGGTGGGCACTTTAGGAAAATCGTGATATATTTTTTTATTATAAAAATATTTTCTTTTTATTATAGATTTAAATGGATTTATTATGAATATAATGTGGTGATGGGTCTAAATTATTTCAACCTTTAGGTTTTAGAAAATCATAGGTCACTATATTAACCTTATATTTCAGATTTAACCCTAAGTTAAATAGTTTACCTTTTACCATGTCTTCTTGTGTTTTTATATTACATGCTTAATAAAAAGACTACAAAATTACAAGAGAACCAAAACTGGGCCATTAATTTCATATATAGTCTAATATATGTAATTTTTCCAATCTATATATTTTTAGGGACATTATATAATTTAGTAATATAGTATTTGTTTTAAAAACGAATTTATGTCAATTTTAACACTATTTAGTATTTGGTTTTTTTGAAAGTCATTACATCATGATTTCGTAGAAAAAAAAATATTTCATCAACCCTATAATGTCATATTAACCTAGAAAATTAGTGTGTGGCATAAAAAGTTTAAATTTAAATTTATTTTAATATTTATTATATCTATTAATTTAATCATTAATTAATACGTTAATTACGACATCATTATTGTGTCATATATAAATTTTATTATTAAATGTATAAAAATTATAAATAAAAAACTATTATGTATATAATTCTTTTATATTTATAATGATTATTTATAGTCGAATTTATCTTATGTATATCCTTATATTAAAAATGTTTTAGTTATTAAACATTGAATTGAACAGTTTTTACTCTTAGTTAAATTAAATAATAATAAATATCCTAATCAAATCCAAGTGGCCCAAAAGGATCATATTTATATTCCAAAGGTTGTTTTTGGATGAAATACACATATCCAATAGAATTAGGAAATGAGTTAATGTAATTATAATATCATTTTTACCATTATTTATCATATTTACTTTCAACCTTGGTAATAAAAGTCCAAAGTTACTATTCACCAAAATTATTTTCATCATATTGAACCAATTTTTACTTTTTGATGTCAACTGTGGCTCTCATATTTTTTGAAACCAATTCACGAATGCTGTAAAATTATGTTTTATGCAAATTTTTAAATGTGCCGAAAATGTGGGTGAAATACGTCAAAAAGTTAAATACAATTTTATATATCTAATATTAATATAAAATGACTCCAATGGATTAAATTTGACTAAAATAATTATTATGTATCTATTTTTACTTGAAAATAAATTTTAATTAAAAACAATAATTATTTAAATAAAAGTCGGTTTTCAATAATAAGAAAGTGTTTTTTACTATTCATAAAAATTGAATGTTTTCATAAAAATACAAAGAATTCACCCTATGATAGTTTTGATAATCAGTATTGAAAACTAATATATTTTACCAAACTCAAAACATATAAGTTTCATTAATTAATTTAAAATAAATTGTCATTGTCAAAAATAAAAAGTGGTTTTTTAAAAAAAAGTAAAAACTATCAAAACGATGACATGTGTTTATGTCTAATTTAAATTTTATATTACTTATAATGAGCTAAATTATACTAAATGATAAAATTATGTTATAAAAATAATTTAAAACCACTCAAATGCATAATTTAACACTATAAATTATTTCAATTAAATTTTTTTTTCAATTCAAATTTAGTATTTTTTACTATTTATGAAAATATGAATTTTATCAAAAATATACCAAATATTTATCCGAACTAAATTTATATGTCCTTCTTAAAAAGAAAAATATTATTTTGTTAAATAATTTATAAAAATTATGAAATATTATATTTAAAAAGATTTCCCCATTAAAAAGTGGAAAAATGCATTTTCTGAAAAATTCATATTTTATCAGAAAAATAGAATTTGAACTTATATTATGTTTCTAGAAACAAAAAATATTAATTTTAAATCTATACAGTACATATATAAAATTAAAAATATCGTTAAAATGATTCATCACCTCTTTTTCAATGGCTAGTTTGGTAAGTCTTGATGCGCTCAAACTCTGTGTTTTGTTTAGCGCAATCTATTGAATTACCATAAAGAGATAACGTACTATGAAATCCTGGGGTGTTACATAAAATGTTCCACTGTAACATGATGAATTTACAGAAAATAAAATACCACCTATGTTCATGAGGTGAAATTATAGTATTTTTAGGAATACATTTTTGATTATGGGAAGGATGAAAGATCCACGATTCATTTATTAGAAGTAAAATATTCTTTATAGTAAAACTATAACATAATAAACATAAAATTATTTTAAAATATAATTATAATAAAAATTAATAAACTCTTTAAATTTTTATGTTAAGAAAATAATTTCTTTTTTTTAAATTAAATATGTAAATATTACCCTTTGCTATTGTTTTGAGATTTATTTAAAAAAATATTTGTTTTTTTATAATGAAAATATGTCATTTAAAAAATAATCAAATTTTATGAAATTATAATTTTATTAGAATAAACTCAATGTATATGATAAAAATTTCAATTATAAAATATATAATTAGTAATTAATATAATGTATATAAAATTAAAAATTTGAACATTGAAATATATTGTTAACAAATTTTATATCTATGTAATGTTGTTATTAAAAAAACTAATTTTACTTCATTATTTTGAATCCTGATTTACAATGGTATGTTAGGTTTAAGTTATATTTAAAAGAAAAATAGTCAACCATTTATCTTAAATAATTCAATTATTCCCAATGTGATCATCATTATTCTTGATTATTCTTTAAAATCATTTCCAATCATAAAACAAACCATTTTTTCTACAAACAGATTTTATTGGTTTTATAAAATTATGTTAAATGAAATTTCAAACAATTATATGATTTTAATACAGAAATTATTATTCCACATTTGGAATCATAAAACAAAATATTATGTAGTATATTACCAATACTTTTTCCTCACAATGAATAGTTTACATGGTAAATATTTTCTCCAAGGAAAAGGGTAATATGGGTAAAAACTGTTAAAAATAAATGTATATGGATTCATAATCTCCCCTAACAACTGATTAAACCCCTTTTGTAGGTTTTATATTGACCATACCCTTGTCATATTAATATATATTACAATTTTGATCCACATAAAAAGAAAAAGAATTTTTATTTTTAAAATCTTTTTTTAATTACATTCGTATTCCTCCCCTCACTTATATGAGGACACAAATTATCTCCAATTATTCCCAAAAATTTAATTCTCTATATATATAAAAACTACATTAAACCCTTTCTATATCCATTAACATAATACAAGATCTCTTGGTCTTACCACAAGACCATCATATTAAGTCTATTTATATAATATAATGTATGACTCTAAATATATTAATTTGAGAAATTAATAATATTTCTCAAATAATTAAAACTATATTCTATATTATACCTACTCTAAATTTTTTTCCCATACAAAAATAAATAATTAGGTGTCTCAAATATATTTATATGTTATTATTATTTTGTTATGATTATTTTATACCTCCTCTCAATCTTGTTGAAAATGAAAACCTTTCATTTATGTACATATGGGCTACCATACCCACATATCCATGTACTTAATTTTCCATTATTGTATTACATTTGTGGTTATAAAGATGGATTTAATGAAATATATATGTTATTTATGACATAATTATCATTATTGTAATAAAAATATTATATACCTTCTTAATATTCAATCCATTAGAAAATGAAAACATCTCTCATGTGTTTTTATGAACCAAAACCACCACATAGAAATGATTTTTTATTTTCTATAATTAATATTAATTATGATTATAAAATTTAATATTTTAAATAAAATTGATATTCATGAGATTAAAAAAATTTGGGAATTTGAAACCATATTATTACTCATTTATCATCATCAAATATAGTGAAATAATGTTTGATAAACTCAGTGACCAACCATAATATGTTTAAAGTAAGTAAAGATCTATTCTATGAATGGTTTTAATATTATTATAAAAGAACCATTAAAATTTACTATTGATGAAAAATATTATTATTAATGTGTTTAAGTAAATTTAATTAATTATTAATGGGAATCAAACATGTGGGCTTAAATAGAGGTCTAATGTATGTGGTTTATGTTATAATATCTATTAATATCATTATTATTAACGTCGACCATTTTTGGGGGCAATATATGTTAATAATATTATTAAACACATCTAATTTATACTCCTTTAATGTTTTGTGCGTGTTTATCGTACATTTCTTCTCTTATAGGATAATGAATCAATAATTAAGTTATATTTCATGGACATTATTTTAAAAAAATGATTTAACATTTTTCATTCCTTTTATTTTTTACACATCAATATATTCATTCAAAAATATTCAATATTTTGTTATTATTATAAAAATATTTTTTAATTTAATTTTTACAAATGTTTTTACTTTTTATTGAAACTAATTATCCATTTTTTTTTCCAAATGATAAATTTTTTTACTATAGGTGTGAAATAATTATTTATTTTATAATACACTTGATAATTTAATTTCCAAGAAAAATTTATTCTATTTTATTTTAATCATCATTTACCTATTATATACCCATTTATATTTTAAAATAAAATAATTGTCTCAAATAGCGTGTTGACAACAAAACACTATGCTAAACAGACTCATGAAATATTTTATTTATATATGACTATCGTAACCAAACCATTTAATTGGAGAGTGAAAATTATATTATCTAAATTAATATATATATATATATATATATCCTAATTAGATGATATTTTTTGCTTATTATTTTTAAATAAGAAAATATTTTTTTTGTGAAATATTTTTTTGATTGAAAACTATTTTCCTCCAAAGTGATTTATTATTTTCTATTAGGGATAATATAGATATATATTTAAAATTTTTGAAATTAAATATTATAAAAATTATAAAAAATTTCAATGAAACATATCAAATTCCATTTCTATGAATATTATCAGAAATTTTTTAAAAAATTATTTTTAATTATTATAGAGGAAAATTGAATTTTTAAAAAAATATAATTTATTATCATTAAATCATGAAATTTATCATACAATTACAATTTTCTATTTGGTAAATAAATTAAATATTATCATGTTTATTAAGAATAATATATTTAATTTAATTTAAATAAAAAATCATCATTATTGTTAAAATATACTCTTATGGATAAAATGTAATTTTCTAAAAACATATTTTATATGCATAATATTTTACTATATTAATTTATTAAAATATACTATATTGATAAAAAATTATATTCATAGAGTTTATATCTATATATTTTGAATTTAAAGTCATAAACGATGATTAATTGTTTTATAATTAAGGAAAAAACATATTATCCTGGAAAAATGTTTTTCCGGTGAAACATGCTTTTAGTCACAATTTGTGAGTTAAAATTTAAATTAAATTATACTTTATATGTGAATTAAATATTGAAGAATATATTTAATATTTTTAATCGTGAATTATATATTTTTTAAATTGGGAATAATTATTTTTATTATTTAGAAAATGTTTGAATAGTAAACAATTATCACCAAGGTATAGTTTAACCAGGTTTCTATGATTACAAATATTATGAAAAAACTGAAAATTACTATAACACCAGCACGAATTTTATTTATTGAGTTTATTTCTACACCAACCCGGCATATTTTTATTATATTACATTTTTTGTTTAATCTTAATTTTAACCCTTATATAGTTTTATATAATGAAAAGAAACAAATTTATCTTTCTTATATGTAATTTATATAGATATTTTTATAGTGATATATAAATCTTATATAAAAAATAAACACATAACTATAATATTAATTATATTATATTATGATAATATATATTTTATTTTCAGTCCTTAAATAATTACCTTAAATTCTTAGGCAACATAGACATATTATTTATCCATTTAATTAGAAAATTTATTAGTGAATTAATTATATTCAAAATAATATAAATTTAAATAATTAGTGTATTAAATTATTTAATATGATATATATATTATTTTAGATAATTTTAAATTGAAAATATTTGAATTCATATGTTTTCATACTAATTTAAGAGTAAAAATAAATTAATCATTAAAAATATTACATTATAATAATTTTATAATAAATATTATTTAATAGATGATTTGGAATTCAAAAAAATTGAATTTTCAACTATGTAATTTTTTTATGGTTAAAAATAAAATCCATGGTCCATTTATTATCAATTAATAATTCTATAGTAACTATCTTTTACCATATATTGTAGAAACATTGTAATCACTAAAATTGTCAAAAATAATTAAGACAATTAAAAAATAGATAATTGTAAATAACTAATCCACAAATGAATAAATTTTATTTGATGATATTGTTTTTCTCCTCCGGTAACTTTTTTTAAAACTATATAATTTTCATATTATTTTAAATGAGATGACATTCGTAACAAATTTATACTTTCAAAAATTCCAAAAATTGCCCTCCCCTCGACTATGAAAGAGAAAATCATCCCCTCTTTTCTCCTCACAGAAAAAGACTATTTTATTAGAGAATAACTACTAAAATTACATTCATAATTCCCATAAAACATCATATATTAATTGTATTGACTAGGAACCCGTCCTATAGTTGCGGTGAAGATGAATCTCTCAGCTTGTCTTCAATTGGCATCAGAAACTTGTGTCAAACAAAAGGAGGCGTCAAAAAGATCTATTATGGCCTTGGATATTGACACTAGGTGTGGAGACTTGTAGAGGAAATCTAGTCTAGAATATTTTATTATGGATACGACTCTTATTTATGTTTCATTGTGGGAACATAGGATTCTTATTTCTTTATGCGGTGATACTTTTCAAAGATCTCAATCCAAATTTGATGTGATGAAGGGATCATTTTCATCACCAATGAAGGAGAGAGCCTATTTATTTTCATTGTTCAAGTAATCATTTCCTAGTTGATTTCTTTGTAAGTCTTCATTATCTCACATTGAATTCAAATTCACAGTGCTTTTTTAGAGAATTTCTATTGGATAATATTTCTTGATTGCATGCATAGTTCTTCTTAAAGGTTCTCAATTGTGGAAAAATGCCAATTTGGTCTGAAGAACCTTACAGTTGTGGGGTCTCTAACTAAAAATGTTTTTTTCTTGGTCAACGATTTTTTCAATTCCTTTTTTTGTCAAATGAATTGATGCATCAATCTTGGAGAACTGGAACCCAGTTTATGAAACTTGGACGGCTTAATTTATATGAATGGTCATTGTATTAAATTGTATCACATGAATGAAATAAATTTTATCAACTATGGATTCATATTTTTATACACAATTGGGTCCTCTAGAATCCTAAAATTTTTCATGACATTGGAAAGGCAATTGGGACTCCAATTTATCATGATAATGATACTGGGGATGTCTGCACTGGTGTAACACCCCAAGATTTCATAGTGTGTTATTACTTCAAAATAATTCAATAACTTGCACTACACGCAACACCGAGTTCAAGCGCACCATGACATACCAAACAAGACGTTAAAAAGAGGTTATGAATAGTATTAACTAAATTTTAAACTTTATATAATCCATATAATTTTAGAATCCATATTATGAGTTTCTTAGACATAATGTAAGAACAAATTCATTTTCTGTATTGCACTTTTACCATCTTTTAATAGTGAACCCTTTTTAAATACAATATTTTAAACTTTTTGACATAATGGGGACATCAAAAATTTAAAATGAAATATCCCAAGATTCCACGGTACGCTTTCCTTTGAATAATACAGTAGCATGTGTTGTACGCAACTTCGAGTTCTAACACACACTACAACCAATCAAACTAGCCGTTATGAATAGTAATACCTACTTTTTGAAATTATATATATATTATATTTCAAAATGGACTTCATTTTTGGATTCGGAATATCGAATTTATCCTAAGGTGAAATTTTGGTACTTTTCAGATAACTTTAATATTTTGATGAATAGTGAAAATTACTAAATTTTAATTAAAAACAACATTTTTAATCAAAATAATTAATAGTGATAAATTATGAATTTGAGTGGTTTTAAAGTAAATTTAGAATATATTTTTACCATTTAATATAATTTTGGTAATTGGACATAATTTTACAATTAAACAAAACATAAACAAGTGTCAACCTTTTGATAGTTATTATCTCATAAAAACACGCTTTTTGTTTTGACAACGGGAATTAATTTTAATTTAATTTCTGCCACTTCTGTGTTTTGAATTTAGAAAAACGGATTCCATATTTGGAATCAGGATGTTCAAATTGTGTAAATAGGTAACTTTTATATTTAGACATTTTGAATAATTACTGCGGTAAATATTTTATGGTTAAGGGTAAATCCGGTAAAAAGGGGTTAAAAATAATATTATAATAATACTAAATTACCCTAAAACGTGTCCTAGCCTTATTGGTTGATACATGTTCGGACATAGGCACATTTGGGTCGATTTTGGGACCCCATGGTGCCACTTGTAGGTGATAGGGACACTTTATTTTAATTAAGTTAAAATGAATACAAAAATGACACAAGCATATATCTTTTAGAAAAACAATTTGTACATATGGTTATATATTTTGGATTTTATATCATTAATATTAATTAGAAATATAAAAATATTTCATACATAATGATATTTTATTTATAATTTTTAGACATTAAATAATCTAATTTATTTATGACATAATGATGATGCAGTAATTACTATAATAGTGAAAAATCAAAATATTTGATATTATAAATACCCAAATAAATATAATATGAAACTTTTAATGAATTAAAATAATTTTCTAGGATAATATGACATATTAGGATTGATTTAATTACCTTTTTTGAAGTAATCATTCTGTTATGAGTTTCACAAAAATCAACTATTGAATAGTGTCAAAATTGATATAAAAGAGTTTTTAAAACAAATATTATATTATTAATTGATATTAAATTACTAAAAATCTAAGGATCGTCCAAGAGACTTATATCATGATAGGGGTATCATTAATGGACCACTTGGGGGTCTCTTGGATGTATATGGTATGTTTATTAACCATATATTATAAAAATACAAAGAGACATTGTAAAATTGAAACTAATTAACTTAGAGTTAATAATTAAAGATAAGGTTAATATAAGTACCCAAACCTGTCTAAATTCTATTGGTTGAGTTGTTTTCGACCTATCCCCACCTTAAACTTTGAATAATCAACTTTGGAGCCATTAGAAACCGAATATGAATTTAATATAAACTAATATTTCTAGCTTTTCCAGAGGTGCCCCTCACCCCTCTTATAAAAGGGCACTCTTCCTTCCCATTTCTTCACACCATCAAAGCCTTTGGGTTCGGCCAAACTCTGCCAAAATACTCTCCCAACATCCCTCACTACAACCTAGAGGCCTTAGTTTGATCAGAAATCCAACCTAATGAGCCCTTTTGTTCAAATCAAAAGGAAGAACCTGAAGAAGAGGTAATGTTTTCACCACCCCTTTTCAAGTTCCTTTCTTCTTCCACTTCTTCTTTCTTTGTTCTTACCATTATAAAATAATAACTACAGTATCTCACATATACTGTGATGATATTATAAATATGGTACAACCATATTCAATATTCTATCCACCCTTTGAATAACATGTCACCATACATGCGTACGTACGACTTACCGTCTCCACGTCGTGGTGTAATTGTTATTCAGTATATTATTATTTGGATGGATATAATAATGATGTGTAACTCATGTAAATAATAAATATAACATGTTAATGATTCTGTATATATGATATACCATCCATTTATATATTATTTTAATATCAAAAGAATGATATTGTCGCTCGTGCGTACGTACGGACTACCGTCTCCACGAACGCGATGTGATTCATTCTCCATCGTATCCATTCAAGTATAATTATCATTTGATGATTTAAAAATGATTTTTAAGGACTTGATATCATTATGGATATGAATAAGATACAACAAACATGGCTTATGTAACAAAACATATAAAAGAAAATGAGTAAGTTAACACCTGAAACGACGATAATTGTAAGATATTATTAACAAATCAATGTTAAAAGATCATATATGATATCATAATAATATATATGATTCTTGTATAATTTAATAACAATTATTTCACCATTATAAAGGAGGTTAAACTACCCCAACCAAGGAAAAGTACAAGGTAAGGTTTATTTCACAATCTCTTCATTATCCGAGGTTGTTTATACGTAATAATCTATTGGGATCTCTTTATCATCCACATCCATGTTTCTTCAAAATGTATTTCAAAACATTTTTACTATTTACAAGAATATGGGTTAAAGTCATTTATACCCTTATTTGACTTTTTATAAGTGGTTTATAAAGGAATCTTTCCGTCGTTTTCCAAACAAGGTGTTTTTTAACCTTTTCGACAGAATTAAGGTAAGAATGTTTTTTTTAACTTATACGGCGGGTGTGGTTATTTTCCGCCATTATAAAATCGTCGAAGCTTCCCTTAAAAGCTTATAAGAATATTTTCAAATTGAATGTATTATTTTATAATTATGTTACTTTTAAAATGATTTCAAAAAAAAAGAGAGATATTTCTCTAAAATAGTTTTGATTTCATCTATGTAAACATCCTTTGATGGATTTTAAGCTTAATTGAAGTTGATTTATTATGTTACAAAACATCCCAATTTTATTGAAGGTTTTGTTGTATTTTTGACTGTGGATAAGTTATTCTTATGTCACTCATGGTTTTTGTTTAAAGTATTGACATTTTATAAGTTATTTTTAATCTGAATGTTTATGTTATATTTCAACCTTTCATTCAGATGATTGTGTTAGAAAAGTATGTTCCGGGTTGGGGACCGGTAAAAGTAATCCCTCCGGTTTGGTCTCCGATTATTAGAGGAACTCTGGTTTGGTCTCCGGTTATTAGAGGAACTCTGGGTTGGTGTTCGGTTATTAGAGGCACTCCGGGTTGGTGTCCGGTTATTAGAGGCACTCCGGGTTGGGTTCCGGTTACAGTTATCCCCAAGGTCTTGGGACGAGGCCTTGACAAAGAAATTAAAGTTCATCATTATGCATTCCAACATTATGAAAGTGGTTATTGATATTGCATGTGATTATTCGATTAGTAGAATATCCATGTGAATAAGTAAATGGCATTATTTCATTTTACTTTTGCCATACTATGTTGAAGTACAATTTTAAAAGGCTTTTGTTTTAGTAATGCATTGCCTTAAATGTTTATGCTTATTATGAAAGTTTCCGCTATATTGTTATCCTTACTGGGCATTTGAGCTCACCCCTTTTCTATGTTTTATTTTTCCCAGGAAGTGAAGAAGTAAATTATGAATGACCTGCAGGGATATTATGTGGGGATATGAGTGTGGATTATGGAGACAATATGTTGTTGTAGTAGTTTTTCATTTTATGATGTAATGTAAGACTTATGAATATATCTAGTGTTTCCAAGGCTACTAAACCAATTGGTCTTTCGAGATTTGATCTTTCTTGTGATCATGCCAATGTTATGTAATAATGCACCGACTCTGGGAAACTAGGGTCGGGGCATTACAGTTGGTATCAGAGGAAGTTTAGTACAAACCTTGGAAGCTAGATTTAGATAAACTCTGATTAGAGCATGTAGACCTAAGATGAACTTTGAGGATTAGTATAGAAGAACTTACTAGAATTTTGGTATTGTAGAGATTTTTTGAGTTTTCCGAGCAAAACATCCCTGTCTGGATACGAGCAGGTAGAGGCGGCTCTGGCACAGATGTACTTAGGGGTAAAACCCGAAAACACCGCTTTGAGCTAGACTCGAACGGGAACTGGTGCATGACAACGGTCCTTGCTGCACTCTTGGTTATGACACTCCCGGGGGATATGCTTAGTATAACTCTCATTTTCTTTAAAATCATTATGAATTGTTTATGAGTATATAATTCCTCAAAGAAAACATTCTTATGATTATGGATTATATCCATAAATAGTTCAATTTATGTTAAGTGTTTTATAAGTATGAGATTATGTATTTTGATTCATAAACTGATCTAGTTTATGCCATTGTTTAGAAATGGCGCCCAGTAGAAGGAATGTGAACTCTAGCAGTGCAAATGATACAAAGAAAAAGAAGGATCATATATTTCATGCTCTTAAGGCAGAATTTATAAGAGAAATAGTTTCGCATGTATTATCATCATATTAAGAAATAATATCATGTGTTGATAAGATAAGTAAAGAGTTTACTGAGTCCTATGGCTTTGAAGGGAAGGAAGAGAAGAAAAGGATGGAAGAGAGAAAGATGGATAAAGGGAAGAGGAAAAAGATGAATTTTTTTTAATATGTGATAACTGTGGGAAGAAACACCCTGGAACTTGCCGGAAAGGAATTGGAGTTTTTTATAAGTGTGGGGGAAAAGGGCACAAAGTACGTGACTGCAAGGGTAAGAAAATGGTTTCAAATGTACAATGCTTCATTTCCAAGGAGTTTGGACACTACAAGAACCTATGTCCCAGTCATTAGACTGTGCCGCAAATGATGCTATTGGATAATAATCAAGTTATGATACTACCACAGATGAAGAGGAATGATTAGAGTTCTTATGTTGATTATGTCATTTGAGTGTTGTATCAACAATGTACATGTTATAATAATAATGGAGTATATAGGGATTGTACTACAGTACTGTTTCATTAAGGACTTGAGATTGTGTGGAACAAAGAAATGTGACTCAATAGCAGGATAAATTTTTGGAAAATATATGGTTGAGAGAATGATAAACCATAATATAGTTCTGATACCGAGGTAGTGATTTTGGAATAATACATGATTGATTTGGATAAATTATATTCGATATTATTGACTACCTTGAAACTGATTAATGATTTGTATATTCCATCATTGTTGGGGTTTAAAAAAAATTTGGATTGAAAGAGTATATCTATTATTCTTTAAGGAATAAGGGATCATGAATGTAATCAATAAGGTTTTATGGTAATTCAGGATGTTGCAGTTTATTAAAAGAATACATCATAAAGGTGTTCACATGTTATTACGTGGAAAAAGGATCTTTATTATGTTTACCTTCCTTATAAATTTTGGACTGAAGTATTTTGGATAGTTCTAGTTTGGATTATTTTGGATTTCCATAAAAGGACATCCCAGAGGTCGGGCGGCAACCCATCGCGTCCGGCAAGGCCGCAAGACTTGAACCCACAACCGAAGGGCGACAAGGGTGTATCACCTACCACTGACCCACGTGATGTCTGAGAATAAATAATGTAGTTTTTTTAAATGATCTGGTAGATGAATTATAAATTCATTTTTTAACCCTATAGGAATAGGATAAATAGAATATATTTTTTTACGTTCTATTATCTTTTATAGTGAAAGATAAGTTTGTGGTAGAAATTTATTAATGGATAAAACTCTAATTATAAAGTAATTATATCTTCTTATGATCTTAGCCAATCTCATAAATAAATTCCTCAACATTAAGAAAAGGAACTTAGAACAAAAATGTTGTCCTAGATGGTACCTTAAATCATCACTAGTTTATGGATTTGGGATTATTGGCCTTTTCATAGCCATGTTCTCTACCACTCTCCATCAGAAAATTGATTGTTATATTTCTCTTCCATATCCATATTTTCCAATATGGAACCCTAGTATGTGTTATTTTCGGTAATCTTCATAATTTCCACTCTTTATTTTAAATAGAGGCCTCATTAATTCATTTTTCGATGTGGGATTTCAACTAAGATATTTTGAAACGTCAAAAATGGGTTATCCCAATACCCTATGTTTTGTTGAACTGATGGTATTTCAAATCATCATAGATTGATGAATTTAAGGACCTCAATTTTATAATTGTTTGTGATTGATGACCTCAATCACTACCTTTAAATATTTACGTTTTCCCTCCAATTATATGTCTCTATTTACCACCAATGTTATCCTAACCGAGATCATAATTTGGTGGTGACCATTTCATTTCTCTTTTCCTCATATTAAGACTAGATTTTAGTAACCTAATTTCCGATGTGGGTTTTGCCACAAAGATATTTTCTATTTTAAACCTTTTATTTTCGAAGAACAATTTCAAATAGTGAGGATGAAATTTATTGAAGGAGGGGATATTGTAACACCCCAAGATTTCATACTGTGTTATTTCTTCAAAATAATTCAATAACATGCACTACACGCAACACCGAGTTCAGGCACACCATGACTTACCAAACAAGGCGTTCAAAAGAGGTTATGAATAGTATTAACTAAATTTTAAACTTTATATAATCCCTATAATTTTAGAATCCATATTATGAGTTTCTTAGACATAATGTAAGAACAAATTCATTTTCAGTATTTCACTTTTACCAACTTTTAATAGTGAAACCTTTTTAAATACAATATTTTAAACTTTTTGACTAAATGGGGACATCAAAAATTTAAAATGAAACATCCCAAGCTTCCACGGTACGCTTTCCTTTGAATAATATAGTAGCGTGTGTTATACGCAACTTCGAGTTCTAACACACACTACAACCAATCAAACTAGCCGTTATGAATAGTAATACCTACTTTTTGAAATTATATATATTTTATATTTCAAAATGGACTTCATTTTTGGATTCGGAATATCGTATTTATCCTAAGGTGAACTTTTGGTACTTTTCGGATAACTTTAATATTTTGATAAATAGTGAAAATTACTAAATTTTAATTAAAAAAATTTTTAATCAGAATAATTAATAGTGATAAATTATGAATTTGAGTGGTTTTAAAGTATATTTAGAATATATTTTTACCATTTAATATAATTTCTGTCATTGGACATAATTTTACAATTAAACCGAACATAAACAAGTGTCAACCTTTTGATAGTTATTATCTCTTAAAAACACGCTTTTTGTTTTGATAGCGGGAATTAATTTTAAATTAATTTCTGCCACTTCTGTGTTTTTAATTTAGAAAAATGAATTCCATATTTGGAATCAGGATGTTCAAATTGTGTAAATAGTTAACTTTTATTTTTATACATTTTGAATAATTACTGCGGTAAATATTTTATGGTTAAGGGTAAATCCGGTAAAAAGGGGTTAAAAATAATATTATAATAATACTAAATTACCCTAAAACGTGTCCTAGCCTTATTGGTTGATACATGTTCGGACATAGGCACATTTGGGTCGATTTTGGGACCCCATGGTGCCACATGTAGGTGATAGGGACACTTTATTTTAATTAAGTTAAAATGAATAAAAAATGACACAAACATATATCATTTAGAAAAACAATTTGTACATAGGGATATATATATGTTGGATTTTAGATCATAAATATTCATTAGAAAGATAAAAATATTTCCTACATAATGATATTTTATTTAAAATTTTTAGACATTAAATGATTTAATTTATTTATGACACAATGATGATGCAGTAATTACTATAATAGTGAAAAATCAAAATAATTGATATTATAAATACCCAAATAAATATAATATGAAACTTTTAATAAATTAAACTATTTTTCTAGGATAATATGACATATTAGGATTGATTTAATTAACTTTTTTTGAAGTAATCATTCTGTTATGAGTTTCAAAAAAATCAACTATTGAATAGTGTCAAAATTGACATAAAAGAGTTTTTAAAAAAAATATTATATTATTAATTGATATTAAATTCCTAAAAATCTATGGTTCGGCCAAGAGACTTATATCATGATAGGTATATCATTAATGGACCACTTGGGGGTCTCTTGGATGTATATGGAAAGTTTAGTAACCATATAATATAAAAATACAAAGAGACATTGTAAAAATGAAACTAATTAACTTAGAGTTAATACTTAAAGATAAGGTTAATATAAGTACCCAAACCTGTCTAAATTCTATTGGTTGAGTTTTTTTAGACCTATCCCCACCTTAACCTTTGAATAATCAACATTGGAGCCATTAGAAACCGAATATGAATTTAATATAAACTAATATTTCTAGCTTTTCCAAAGGTGCCCCTCACCCCTCTTATAAAAGGGCACTCTTCCTTCCCATTTCTTCACACCTTCAAATCCGTTTGGTTTGGCCAAACTCGGACGAAATACTCTCCCAACATCCCTCACTACAACCTAGAGGCCTTAGTTTGATCAGAAATCCATCCTAAGGATCCCTTTTGATCAAATCAAAAGGAAGAACCCGAAGAAGAGGTAATGTTTTCACCACCCCTTTTCAAGTTCCTTTCTTCTTCCACTTCTTCTTTCTTTGTTCATACCATTCTAAAAAATTAACTCCAGTATCTCACATATACTATGATGTTATTATAAATATGGTACAACCATATACAGTATTCTATCCACCCTTTGAATAACATGTCACCATACGTGCGTACGTACGGCTTACCCTCTCCACGTCGTGGTGTAATTGTTATTCAATATATTATTATTTGGATGGGTATAATAATGACGTGTAACTCATGTAAATAATAAATATAACATGTTAATGATTCTTTATATATGATATACCATCTATTTATATATTATTTTAATATCAAAAGAATGATATTGTCGCTCGTGCGTACGTACGGACAACCGTCTCCACGAACGCGATGAGATTCATTCTCCATCGTATCCATTCATGTATAATTATCATTTGATGATTTAAAAATGATGTTTAATGACTTGATATCATTCTGGATATGAATAAGATACAACCACCATGGCTTATGTAACAAAACATATAAAAGAAAATGAGTAAGTTAACACCCGAAACGACGATAATTCTAAGATATTATTAACAAATCAATGTTAAAAGATCATATATGATATCATATTAATATATATGATTCTTGTATAATTTAATAACAATTATTTCACCATTATAAAGGAGGTTAAACTACCCCAACCAAGGAAATGTACAAGGTAAGGGTTATTTCACAATCACTTCATTATCCGAGGTTGTTTATACGTAATAATCTACTGGGATCTCTTTATCATCCATATCCATGTTTCTTTAAAATGTATTTCAAAACATTTTTAATAATTACAAGAATATGGGTTGAAGACATTTATACCCTTATTTGACTTTTTATAAGTGGTTTATAAAGGAATCTTTCCGTCATTTTCCAAACAAGGTGCTTTTTATCCTTTTCGACAGAATTAAGGTAAGAATGTTTTTTTAACTTATACGGCGGGTGCGGTTATTTTCTGCCGTTATAAAATCGTCGAAGCTTCCCTTAAAAGATTATAATAATATTTTCAAATTGAATGTATTATTTTATAATTATGTTACTTTTAAAATGATTTAAAAAAAGTGATATTTCTCTAAAATAGTTTTGATTTCATCTATGTCAACATCCTTTGATGGATTTTAAGCTTATTTGAAGTTGATTTATTATGTTACAAAACATCCCTATTTTATTGAAGGTTTTGTGATATTTTTGACTGTGGATAAGTTATTCTTATGTCACTCATTGTTTTTGTTTAATGTATTGACAATTTATAAGTTATTTTTAATCCGAATGTTTATGTTATATTTCAACCTTTCATTCAGATGAATGTGTTAGACAAGAATGTTCCGGGTTGGGGACCGGTAAAAGTAATCCCTCTGGTTTGGTTTCCGGTTATTAGAGGAACTCTGGTTTGGTCTCCAGTTATTAGAGGAACTCCGGGTTGGTGTACGGTTATTATAGGCACTCCGGGTTGGTGTCCGGTTGTTAGAGGCACTCCGGGTTGGGTTCCGGTTACAGTTAGCCCCAAGGTCTTGGGACGAGGCCTTAACAAAGAAATTAAAGTTCAGCATTATGCATTCCAACATTATGAAAGTGGTTATTGATATTGCATGTGATTATTCGATTAGTAGAATATCCATGTGAATAAGTAAATGGCATTATTTCATTTTACTTTTGCCATACTATGTTGAAGTACAAGTTTAAAAGGATTTTGTTTTAGTAATGAATTGCCTTAAATGTTTATGCTTATTATGAAAGTTTCCGCTATATTGTTATCCTTACTGGGCATTTGAGCTCACCCCTTTTCTATGTTTTATTTTTCCCAGGAAGTGAAGATGTAAATTATGAATGACATGCAGGGATATTATGTGGGGATATGAGGGTGGATTATGGAGACAATATGTTGTTGTAGTAGTTTTTCATTTTATGATGTAATGTAAGACTTATGAATATATCTAGTGTTTCCAAGGCTACTAAACCAATCGGTCTTTTGAGATTTGATCTTTCTTGTGATCATGCCAATGTTATGTAATAATGCACCGACTCTGGGAAACTAGGGTCAGGGCGTTACAACTGGTCAATTTTCTAGAATATTGGTGGAGGATTATATTATCTCCTCTATTGATGATAAGGTAACCTATTCCAGACCTTTTTATATCATTCAAATTGATGTTCAATATGATAAAAACCTCTTTTATGCAATAAATTTATGGTTTTTAGACATAATTTTGAGTTATGTCATAATAATGATTCAATTGAGGAATGTGGGGTGAGAGTTAATTCAGAAGCTCTATGTCATAGGAAGTCAAATGTGAAGGATTCAGGATTCTCATTTTCTACTACTCATGATGGTGATTCACATTACCACCCAGTTTAAAATATTTTTTATGTTTTGATTCCTAAAAATATTATACTTTCAAATGGTTTATAAATGATGTATATTTGGAAAAGGCTCATAGGGGACCAAATAATAATCAGTCAGATTTGGATAAAGTGTTTAATCCAGTTATATACTCCCATATACTGTCATCGAGATTGATAACCAATTATACCTCCAAGGTTGAAATCCCAAATAAGAATTATGTGCAACAATATATAGATTTTCAGTATTAAATCCAAAACCTCATTCATCTATCTAAATTATCACTGAAATGGGATAACGTTTTTAATGATGAACAAGAGAATGTGGGAACACCGATTAGGGTCTCGAGAAGTGGTGGGCATGCCTCCAACAAGGATGATGTATAAAGAGGCTAGAAAATGATGACTAATAGTAAGGGTTTAACCTCTATCCCCTCAATGAAGAGTCCCCACAATTATTACTATATTGTTACTAGAAACATGTATACCAGATATTCATCTAATGGGTCATGGAAGATGGGTACAGATATCTTGAAAATATTTAATCAAGATAAGTCTCAATGTCTGTGGGAGACTACTAGTGACTCTAATTATTGGAATAATATGATTTAATATGATCTCTATACCTATTTTTAGTCGTTTACGGATTTTAAGTTGGTTTTATATCATAAACCACTCTTATGTTCTTTTTTATTTCTTCTTAATAAATGGTCAGAAGTTATTCTTCTAGATGGACTAGTCTGGTAAAAATGATAAGATTGATTGTGCATACATGTTGATTACCACCTCCGTGATGTGATGCTATTTTTTTTAATAAAAAAATCACTATAATACAATATGTAAGTTTGTTTTTTGAAATAATATATTATCTATGTTATAAAGATCATTCTATCAATTTAAAAAAATACTCATGTTCATTGAATCGTGATTTTTGAAAAACATAAATGTTACTCATGTTTACGTATAGATTACCCACAATAATATTGTAATGTTTTCGGTTTTTCATAAATATAAATCATGGTTTGCTTAATAAGTAAAAATATTATAAACAAATTATATTCATTTCATTATTATTATCCTTAAGAAGAAGTAATAATTTAATTTTCTTACAATTTTCAAAATAATAACGTCATTTTTCACATTCGGCCTGAATATCATCAAAATGTGCGACATTAACATAGTTTGTTATGTAATTAAATATAAAATAATATTAAATAAATTAATGTTAATAATAAAAGTTAAAATGTTATCAAAGAAATAAATAATTAACATGAATTGATTATTCATGAAGATAATGAATGTATGTGTTGAGTTAGACATTAAAATGGATTTCGTCCCAAATTATCCACAATGATACATATTTTATTATAATGAATAATTTTATTTATATACTTCTCACATTACATATAATATACCTATTCCTTCAGAAATAATTTTTTTTGTTTAATATTTTATTTATTTCTCCGGGGTTTTAATACATAAATGATACCATGTTGTAAGATATTCTGTAACTCTCTTTATTTTCATTACATTAAATTAATTCAAAATTATCATTAATGTTTTAAGATAATTTGTAATGAAGTATTATTATTTTACATTTTATATCTATTTAATTTATATATAATTAAATTAGAAACAAAAAATTAATTTATATAGTAATTATCATATCAATGGTATTATATTTTTCTGGGATTTCATTTAAATTTCCATTCCATTGAGATGTATTTAATATAATGATCATATTTATTTTTTGTGTGGTTTATATAGATACCCATTGATATATTTAATATTACTAATGATTTATTCAAGATGATTACTATTTTAATTATTATGTATTCAACAAAGGGAATAAAATTTAAAAGTGACCAAAAATGTATGTATTTATTATAACATTTAATCTACAAGGGATTTCCTTCATTTTCATTCAATATATTTGTAATACATCCTTCATTAAATCCATCTCATTTATTATTCTCTAGATATTTTTGAATTTCCATATTTTTGACAACTTTTAATCATATTATAACTTGAATAAATGAAATAAATTATTATAAGGGAAACATATTTTATTTCATTTCTTAAAGAGGTTGTGCCTGCCACAATTGAGGAATGATTTATTTAGTATGAAAATGAGATGAAGGAATTGATAAAACTCAATCCATAATTAATCAAAGGAATCATCTCTTATGATGATATTATTCAATAATAGCCTCCTCTCGTTATCCCAACTAATATACCTCATCATGGGGGGTTATTAACAACAAAGAACATAGATCCATAACATCCACAAAATGGGGGATATCGAAAAATAATATTCATGGATTTAATGATAGAAGTATATAAAGAGTTTAATACATTAGGTAAATAACTAAATTTATTCCATAAAAGTAAGTATAGTTCAGCCTATGCAGGTTATCAACTACAAGTATTGGAGGAGATTCCACAACATGCCAAAATGTTATTCCCCTTGTTCAAACTCTTTCTCAGATAACCATTCCACTCTAGCTCATAAAAACCATTGAGTCATTATTGTATTGATTGGATGTAATTTATGGTTGACCTGAACTAGAAAAAATCGAGTGGAAGCCTTAACTTGAATGGGTGGACGAAACTCTTCCCTCATCAAACTTTGGGAATCCAATATTTCCAAAATTCAATAGATCTGGGGATCTGAGGAAACCCTCGAGTAGTACGTTTTATCCATGATCAAGTGTTTTTTGACGAACATAGAGGGACAAACCATCATCTGGTATACTAGTTCACTAGCTGTGTCGATTAAGGGGTGAGAATATCTTTTAAAAAAATTCCTCTGGCAGTTCAACTCTACACTATAGAAAAATATATTCCTAGATCTCTTAATTTATAATTAGGGAATAAAAGAGAGGCCTCAAATTTCTTCACCACATGGAAGGGATTAATATACTCCCCGAACCAACAACTTCCTCAAGAGGATTTATTGGGTATTTTTATTGAAAATATTTGTGATAAGATACTAAAAAATATTATCCTAGTAAATTATCTGGGTAGCTTCCATTATATTACGATAGTTTCATAAAGGTTGGAAGATTCCATTTTTTGAACTATATCCATGCCTACATTATCACAAATATCTCAAGGAGAGATGAAAGGACGAGAAGAAACTACAAAAATCACTTTAAAACTAGACTATATACCAGCTCTAGCTCTAAAGAATGCAACGACCCATGTTACACTTCCTCTTGAATGGAAAATTAAAAAAAATACCCTCATTAAGATGAGAAAAAGGTAAATAAATGTTCTCAATTTGAAGTCTAAAAGAATAGTGTTTGTTTCTTTCTAGATGAGAATGTTCTAGGATACTTTATATCATTCAAGGAAAAAAATTATTAAGGATGCCAGAGCCTAATATGCTTGATCATGTTTGCCTCGATAATTTACTAAATTATTTTCCCTTCCACCAAACCTTGTGCCACACCATAATATATTTTAAAATACAGTTTACAAAATATGGTTGATTGTGGGTAGGTAAAACTGAGAAAACCAACATCACAAGAGGAATGTGTTTCCACTACTACTCTAGAGAAAAAATGAAAATGTAAATAAGTTACATGTAAGGGTAAAAAAGAAAATATTTCCTTAGTTATCTTAAAAGAAAATATTTCCTTGTATATAGTTCCAATTTAATAAAGTAACCATTGAATCTGGGCTATAAGAGTTAGAATATTTAACTGTTTCCTTAGTTTTCTTAAAAGAAAATATTTCTCTCAGTATTTGGGATTATTTGTTAATAATGACATAAAAATAAATGCGGTATTATTTTCATAATGAAATGAAAATTGTTTTTAAACATTATTTTTAACTTTTTTCATACACGTAGTAATATTGAATTATTTTTTGTTTTCTCTATTATATTTTCTATAATAAATTCATGGTTCTACTATTAATAATTCATTTATGATGAATTGATGACCATATATTCGTGGAAAATAACTTTTCTATATTTTGAGATGACTCACTTTCTTGTTATTAAACTATGTATCAGTATCCATTATTCATGGTACCTCACATATCATCATAATTCATATATATATTTAATATCATCATTGAATTAGCAATCATTTAAATTATTATTCTTGAATTAAAATTATACCATAAATTAATATGGTACAAGTTGTAGAATGCATAATAAGATAGTTATATCTTTTATAGATCAAATATGTATGTTCTATGTGTATGACTCAATATGTATTATTTTTCACTTATAGGTAATTATAATATTTAATTTTATTCACCCTTTAAAAATATGGGTAATCTTTAGGTGGTTCATGTTTTGAATGGATCAGAGTTACAGATCTCCCCTCAATGCATCGATGAATATCACTAGACAAAAAACCCAACATTACATATTAGATATCTATCTAAATTAGACAAAGATAATTATAAAAAATCATTTTTTGTTATAATGACTTTTATAGTAAGGATTGGTGAAATCATGTTTAAGAGGTCTTCATCTTTAATGTATAAATTTTTTCCATTTAAATCATTGGTAATTCAGTTTCAATATTCCATGTGATTTCAATGATGATATTTTCCTTATTTGTTCATTGAAATGATGTTATTGATTAAATGAAACTTGTTTTAATTCACAATCCATCCTTATTAAAATACGACTTACGCACTGAAATTTATCTTCCACCATATGTAACCCTTACAATGAAACTGAGATCACCTTTTATTTATTTTGTATTAAATAGTCTATGAAGAATCATACAATAAATGAGTTCACTGGTGAAATAAGGGTTTTTATTATATGTATTATCTTTATATTTTTATATGTGATTCATGTATGTATTTAGTTTTTAAATAATACAAAACTAGTTGTTTATTTCTAGTGATATCATGTGTATTCAATACCAATGTAATAATGTATAAACTGGTTCGGGGTTAGTGGAGTCTTGTTGTAACAACAAGAATATAGGTTGATGAAAATATGGTATATAGGTAATACATTCTAAATGAATAGGATATATAGAATCACTATAACCTAGTAATGGGATTGGAGGAACTAGATAATATCATAAGGAATATATTCCAATGATAGTTGGTTAATAAAAGTTTTATTGTAGGATTTCATTCATAGAAATATTCCTTATGGATCAAATTTAAATATGAATCGGTTTCCATAATGTATGAAGGAAACAGATTAAGGTCACGTTATGGGAGAATGGAATGATTTGTAACCTCATTTAGTGATGGAATTATCATTGGTTTGCGATTATAACATTGGTTTTTTCCTATAATAATTTGGAATATATTAATACATATATTCTGATCTAAGATTTCAGACGACATGAGATTTCAATCCTTGGAAAGCCTAGAGGGAGATACAATGATAATATTCAAAATAAAATATTTACCACATGTCATTTTTATGAAATAATAGAACACACCTTGAATAGATTCTCAGATAGTAAATCATTGAAATTAGTTGAATATGGGATGTAGGGTTTACCCAAAGCACGAACCAACCATAGAAGGTGTCAAGTTCCTATGTTGAATGACATTATGGGATGAACAATAACTAATAAAAAAAATTCATTCATTTAATTTTGATTTATTCATAAACCTATATAATCCTCTATTTAATCCTAATTATGAACAAATTCTAGGAAGATATGCATAACCTTATTAAATTGAGTCAAGATGTGTTAGGTGGGAATTCAGGAGTGTCAGATATCTCATCACACTAAAATAATTAGTTTAGAATTGATATTATAGATCTCAAAAAATAATATAGAACATAAAAAATGATCACAAATTATTGATCAAAATAGAATATAGGTTGTTTATTATCATTTTTTATCAGATTATTGAATTTCTATTGTGAAATACAAATGAATATTTCTAAGATGAAATTTTTGGGTCAAAAAATTAATATAATTTTATTTTTTATCATATAATATTATAAATAATGGATAAGATTTTTTATTTTCTATCATTAAAACTATTAATTTTATGTTATTATTATTACATATTTAGGCCAGCAAGAGCATTGGTTAAGGCTCGTTCCTTATGTTTTTTTATTTTTCTCCATGTTGTTCAGTCGACTATCATCAGTATTCAATTTGGTTTATAGTATGATAAAAAAAGTAAAATAATTAGTGTGAAATTTATCGTTAGAAAAATGAATCATTACCACTGGTTCATGATATAGATCAATGATATGGTTATCATGATAGTGTATTATATTTTACTTTGATATCACTATTAACGGGGATTCACAAATCGATATAGAGGTGTGACGAGAGATGCATTATAACTAGATTGAAGTGTGTATTTTAGTAATTGGAAATGGACTAACATCGGTCAATATCATATATGATGTCCCTATTTAAATCCATAATGAAATAGGTTGTAATGTTGGTGGGAGTGGAAGACAGATGGAGAACATACAGTCTTTGTAATGATAACAAATATACGGCATGTAGTCCAAGAACACATATTTGGTGGTCCCCTTATATAGTACTAGGGTTTACTCATAGAAACACATATAACTCGTTGTGTTACATGTGTTATACTAATTTTTTCATGAATTGATAATGTGGTGTTTACCCTTAGGTTAAATGGGCATGTACATGCCTATGTATATAGGTACAACTAGAGTACACTGGCACAATCTAGTGCTCAGATACGGTTAGGTATGTAGACATGGCTTAGAACACTAACATGACCAAAGTACATTGAAATATCCTGGTGTAATAAAGAAAGTAATGAAGTACATTTTCAAAAATTAGATAACATTGGAAGATTGGATGTAGGAAGTAGATGATGTAAAATATTATAAAATACAATAAAGCTTATACATTAATTATTGAGGCCATTCTCTCTTCATTATGGAGTAGTTACCTTGATTTTCTCTCCCTAATAACATCTCTCAAGAGGATAGTGTGAGACATTACATCTTGAACATAGGATGTGATCACTTTTTTAGGATTAGTCTGAGATAGGATACATGAAGTCCATTGTGTGGACCGTGGTTGGATCCACTATCATATCTGCATCCCTTGATGGTGTAGTAGGTATCGACATGACCAACATATTAGGGAATTGATAACAAATATACAGGGTCAACCTAGATATGTTTTCTAGTAACAACCATATCCTTTTGGTGTGACAATATATTTAGTTATGAATAACAATAGGCATTTATCACATACATTATGCTGGTGAGACCAAACAATCATGACCTCTCCGATAAACGCCATCAGTATAATCTTTCTTATTTAGTGATTTCTCCTGGATGAGTATTATCCTAAAATATCTAGTATAATCCAAGGTTGGTTTTATTTTTGGGATCATACCCTAAGAGATTGTATCTATCAAAATTATAACAATAGGCCATTATTATATATTTGATATTCTAAAAGAAATTCGTTTGTGATGAGTTGACAACTATATTAATGATTTATTTATGATGATTTGGAGCTATGTAACATGGTATTGTTATACTCACCCCTACGCAGTCTCTCCATAGACATTTCATGTTTAATAAAAATGAAATTTAATTCAGATACATCCTTGGATAATCATGAGAAGATAATATATAAATATAATAGAATAATTTTGGTTTATTCAATGTGTCAACTCTTACTACAGGCCCCTACCCCTAGAAATTTGAAATATATTACACATTTTTGTGTGATTCTATTTGGACTTCAATGATTTACATTATTTTTATATTCTTTGACTATGGTATTTAGATACATGATTTCATTAGATTCAGTTGTATTTATATTTCATCATTATATGTTCATTGAGATGTGTGTGTGTGTGTACAAGTATAACTGGTTAAGGCCTCCACAGTGTGTGGTATACGTAGTAAACAACTGTCATCATCCCCTTAAATGAAAATCATTTTATAGGTAATGATGGCTTCTTTATATTCATAATAGTATATTAAAAATGACAATTTTGAGAAAAAATCAATGTAATATACAAAACTAATTAAAATTTAGTGTTCTGAAAAATCATGGTCAAACCAATAGAGACGGTGAATTAGTTTTATTGTGGTTTTGTATTAAATTGATTTCATTGGTTGATTAATGTAATTTAAATGAATTATATTAGGGTTTGGAATGAGTATGGAGATATCATGAATCAAAATTAAAGATGATTTTTTTCATTTAAAATTATAGTTGAAAAGTGTTATAGGGTTTCTTTTAATATTTTCTAGGTGACAATAAATTTCAAAAAATACATAGGGAAAGACTGGTAGAAATAAATTCATATAGACAAAAACATTTATATAGGAATTCAAATTTTTTTTAATTTAAGATTTAATTAATTCTATAGATTTTCAATTACAATTCTTGAAAAATATAAGGATTAGGGATAATTTTAGGGTCCAAATAAAAAGGATAATCTTGTTCCATACATAGGATAATTGTAGGGATTAGGTTTTAAAGTAGTTCATATACCAATAGTTGATTTTAGTCAATCCAATTGAATCATTCCATGATGGAACTATGTTTTAGTCCAGATATATTTAAAACTCAATATTCATAAATAATAGCTTCAATAACATAATGTGTCATAGAAAAATGGAAATATTTTCTAGACTGTATCCAGGACTCGTTAAATCATTTAAACATCTTATGGCCTAGGATTCATAAAAAAAATTAATTGAATAATAATTGTTTAACATGTTTAGTAGAGTTATGGAAACCATGTTCTAATTTAGAGATTCATTAAATCACATAAGCCCTTGATCCCAAATCGTACCCTAAATAGTTTAGCCGCTCAAAATGTTATTAATATAAAAAATGAAACTATTATAAACATTATTATTATATTAATAAAATATTTGGAATAAAATATTAAAAAATTATGTGATTAAGAATAAAATATTTAAAAATCAAGATAGTTGATTAATCAATAAAACACTTACTTAAAAGAGTAAAAAAGTTAGAATATTCACTGTATATACTTTTGAATGGGAATGGACATTGATAATTAATGTCGAGATAGTAAGAAGAGATTAAAACGATGACGGATTCTTTGATCAACAAAAAAAGTATTTAATGAAAATAGTTAAAGGAATTAATTGATTTTCAGAAGAAGTAGAATCAAAGGAAGAAAAAATTATTGTAACGGGATGATATCCACGTTCTACTTGCATTTGATCAGCTATATACATTATATAAATAAATATATGAAAATTTACATGAAGTGTAATCATATCAATCGTCTGATCACAATACATGTTTTTCTCCATGTATTTTGTATTTGGATCCTGTCAGAACATGACTCACCAGGAATCAAATATATCTCCTTGTTCATGATTTGTAATGGGTTTCCGGGCATTATTCATCTCATGACATGAGCATTAAGCCGGATGTGACCTTTGAATTTTTCATGAACTTTATTGGAGATTAATATTGTTTTTTTTCGTTTAATGACTTGTAAATTCATTAATACATGTTCTAACATATTCATAAATTCTATGAATAATCCATACAAATAGTTTATGTTTTTCATGAAATGTATATACAAACTTTATACCATATAGATAACTGTTCCATTTATGTAATGGATACATATTTTCTACGTGTCCTCAAGAAAAATAACTCTCAATAAGGATTCAAAATTAATCAATATTATAATAAGAAAGATTAATTACCACCAATCAAATAAAAAAAATATAAGATTAAATGGAGAGTCCTCAAGAATCAATCATATAAATAAATCCATTCATGCCTCGTAGTTATTTTTTCGAAATAATTTATTTCTATAATTACAATATAATAATTGTTCTTTTAATTATATACACATATTAAATCTTATCCCACAATTAATTATCTATCATCACCCAAGTTTTAAAAATAACTACACATATTATCATACCCTGAATACATGTTCATTATCATAGGCTTAAATTTTACCTATCATCAAAACATCATGAAAAGAAATAATAAGTAAGTCATGAGGGGTTTAAAAAAGTGTTAAAATGACACTATGTCTAGGGGAAGGTCGGTAGAATGTTAAAATCAATCTCAAACAAAGGGTAACCTATAAATCAAAATGCATTATAAAAGTAAATAGTGTAATGAAGTGGATCTTCCAAGATCAAATGCTGTTGATGCTCAATGTTGGTCATGTAAATCCATGAGTATATCAAGTATTTATAAAAATGTAAAAGATTCATTTCCTTTTTATTTCTATTTATTTGTTTTTTCAAAGTAATGTTTAGGATTGATCTTGAATTCGTCCCATAATCATATATAACCTTTCAGAGGATTCATTGGACTGAAAATGGTTGTTTTTACAATTCATAATACTCAACTATGTATTTTTTATTTTTCATTTTTTTCAATAAACCATGGTAGGCACCAAAAAATAACATCGCAATACATGGATTATATCATATCAATATGTGAAATGAGATGCAATAAATATAATTTATAAATTCATCTTGTGTCACATAGAAAACAATCCAAAAAAACTTTTTTGAATGAAAATCATGTATAATACCAAGATAAGGGTAGAAAGGGATTATTAGATTGAAATGGATCTTCTTTAAATGGGTTATACCTGGAAACAATAATATAATGATGAAAAAATGTAATCATAGTCATGCGAAAATGTGTCAAAACAATGATTTCCTTAGTTAGTTAAAAATTTATTTGTTTATTCATATCCAAAATAATATTTAAATAAATGAATTTATAGGATTAAATTCCCTACCTATTTGTCAATGTTTTTGATATAATTTGAATATTAAATTGTGGGTGTAGAATTCTCTCTCTAATGGGAGTTTAAAAAAATAACTTGTAATCACTCCGGGTATAAAATGAAGTAATAAGTCAATGAAAAAATTCATAAATTTTTATTTTGAAACAAATTACTGAAATATGCTATTAAGGTACAAATATAAAAAATAAAATAGCATAGACATTAATAATTGGAAAACTAAATTTAACTGTTATTTATGTATTTTTATTGATTTTTCAAGTTGAATATATGCTTTTAAAGAGAAATATATCATTGATATATGAAAACAGAAAAAAATAAGTTTTTGGACAAAAATGATCATGAAAGACTCCCCCAAAACTAAAATGAGACAGTTTTCGTGATATTGAAAAATAAACCATGGGAGATATATCTGATATATTTTATAGGAAAAAAATAGAAACATTGAATTTATTATAATGAGTTGTGACCTCCCTGTCATGTGTTGAATTACAAGGGGAAACTATGTGGATAATAATTCTAAATTGGGAATTGAATATAATGTGTTTAAATGAAAGAAATGTTCACTAGATAATAATTTATTCCATAGGATATAAACTGGATGAAATCAGTGAAATGGGTATGTTCAAAAATTAATAATTTCTAAAATATTCTCATAGAAATGTATAATGATGATTAATGTCCAGGTATAACATATGGGAATGATAAATATATATAATAAATACATATCCTTTAAATATGACTAAAAATAATTTATAGAACTATGTGTTTCCTATCATAAAGTGTTAACAATGACGTCATCATCCATGCGATTGGAATGAAGGATCAATTAAGTGTCTTCAAAATTATTTGTAGTTCGATACCTCATAAAAGAATTTCTTCCAATGTCATAGGTCTTCCTTGGACACATGAATGGACTAACCAACTCAGGTTCATACTAAGAATGAATCTAATGTTGTAAAACAGACTCCTTTCATTAGATGGTGGATATATCATTTAAGAATGGATCCTTAGGGAATTCTCATCAAGCTGCTACTCGATGTGAGAAAAATGATGCTTCATCTGAAATTAACGGGAATATGGTGTCATCAAAGTCACATCAATGAACATGGATGAGGATAGAGAGATTGATATGGATATTGTTATAAAAAATGCAATGTAAAAAAATAAATTTAGTAGTAAATAAAAACTGTTACCCCTTGAATATAAAGGGAAATGATTAATCAGTGTATAATGGAATACAAGTAGTAAAAAAGAATCACCCAGACAGAATAACTAATAGTGTGTACAAGGTAATCTATTACAGGGGGCCACGATCATTGGCCACAACATCTAAAACAACGTCTTGAATATGGACACATCAATCTACATTTCTATTTCAGTGTCCTTCATTGTAATGGAAATAGGATCATTGATGGCCACTGAAAATTCCATGGTTCTGGAATCTATCATGGTGGATGGTTGTGGTGATAAACGGATCCTAATGGTATCCATGTTTCTGGTATCAAGTGTAATGAATGGAACCTTAGCAAAGGATGGTAGGGAAATACCCCATACTAATCTTTCCTTGTCTTTCAAATAATACTACGAGGATGTAGGGTCCTTCTTCTCAAAATGATGAATTGTCAGGTTGGGGCTAGTATGGGAATTTTAGAAGATGCATGGCCTATTGGTGGTAGTGTACAAGTGAATTTAGGGGATAGTGGTGAGGGTGGGATAGTAAATGATGTGGGTGAAATTAATGGGATGTGCACATGATTCCATATTTTAAATATTATGAATAGAATTTACTTTTGTGATAGTTACAGATCAACATGATGGGATAGAGTAGGTAATGTAGTAGTATATGTAGAAGGGAAATATGTGGTTTCAAGGGATGGAATGGTTGTAAGAACTATCCGGGGTAAAGTTGTGATGGAGTTATGGTATGTGATCAATTTGGTTGAGTTATAAGATGAGAAATATGAAGATGGAGTAGGGGCTATGATAAAGTAATGGTCACTAGGTTCCTCGTCAACACCCTTGACGCATCATGACACAAATATATAAATATTGACACCCATTCCCTCATATATCTTGTAATTATCAAGTAAATTAAAATCCTACATCATCCTCCCCAACTTCATATATTTTTTCCTTATGTGTTTTTTTCATCATTAATTAACTCTTATTATCTAATCACCAGTTTGAGTGTGGTAAACCCGCCATGGTATAGGTTTATGTTACATAAGGGGAAGGTGTTTTTAGATGGATCTATTTTTCTTTTTCTGTGAAGAATGTTTTTTAGGATTTGTTTAATCAATGTACAATCCCATTAATTTACCATTATCATTACCATTAGTGTTTAAATCATTAAGGAAATTTAATGGAGTACAACTAAAAACCCTTGACGTATACTGAGCATTGTCATATTTTTTGGAATTAGTTTTAAATAACTTATTTAGATAATTTCATTATAGGAAACCCGTAAATTAGTGGAAAAACTGATATATCAGATCTATTGGTCAAGAATAAAAATACCATCACCATTTTATCTCCCTCATATTCATTTCGAAAAAAATCATGGATTAATAAAATAAGTATATAAAATCAAATTTCATGAGATCCCTAAAATTTATAATGCATAGCATGCTTTTAAAGTTATATTTTGAGCCAATAAGTCATATTATGATGCCTCTTTTTTTCAGGGTTCTTCATTAATGATCCCTATATTTTATATAGGATAATCCCAAAAAACTGAACTCATTCCATAAAAAAATGAAGCATGTAGTATCCTTTTTGTTAATTTTCAATTATATGTTGTATCCTTCCACAATAAAATTGAGTTAAACCATTTTCAAACATTAAATAATATTCTTTTTATTATAAAAATAATTATATTAGAATACTATAAAATAAATGAATTAAATACATATTTCAATACCCCAACACATGAATTCATATTTCACCTTAAGGATAGAATCTCAACATTATACAAAGGAGGATCACCATAAAATTGTTTATATTGAATTTTATAAACATGACTTGGTAAAAATAAATTTAGAATGTTTATGAATCTTATGTATAATATTTTTAACACTTTAATTTTCATATAATATTAATTATCCTTGTAATATACATTTCTAATTTTTAAATAACGATTCTTTTTTATTCGTCAAGTTCATTTTTTAATTCATTATTAATATACATACCATTTAAAATTTACAATATGTGTTTTTTTCCAATCATCATCATGGTAAAATTATAAATAGATTTTAGTAAAAAAAATAAAAAACATTCCACTCACAATAGGATTGAAAATTATCAAGAACTTGCACTGTCGAAATACAGAATCGCTATATCATCCCAACCCGGCTCACCACTAAGAAGGTGGTCAGACAGGTCACCACATGACCTCATGCTCGCCTCCCCTCATGCGAGAGGCAGCCAAATATTAGTGAGGGTGTAAGAATAGTTAGTGGGAAGACTATACAATCTATTCATATTTGCACAACTGTATGAAAAAGTAAATAATAATCAACAACGAAAGCAGTAAAACATAATTGACAAAGCAGCGGAAGAAAAATTTCATAAAAATGAACAAAAGTGTCTAATGATAATTTATACTATAAATGAATACATGAAACGGTATTGATAAAGGACATAAAGTGGTAAATAGTACATCATTATTTTCAATACAACAAAATGTAGGACTCAAGTAAAGAAAATAACAAAAATCCCAATAGTAATCTCTAGGAGCATCTTTAGCTCCAACTTAGTCCTTTTCTCCTAACTTCTGGGTACAAGTGAACAACAACAAGAGAGGTACAAGGTGATTTTGACAAGAAGGGTCTACTCAGGATCCACAGAGAAATGGAAGCATGAGTAGGGTTTTAGTCCTAAATCTCAGTTTTTCAGCACATCTGATGAATAACCAAATCCCAACCGTGTAATATAAATTAACAAGGGTGTAAAAATGCGTTAATAAAGTTAGAAGTACATTATAAATAAATAACCAAGTACATGATTCATCCATCTGCTAGTGTCTGGACATGAAATCTGTTCATTAATTAATTATTACCAGTTAATTCATAAGTCACTTGTGGGTAATACTCATATCGAGTCTATGGAGCTTCCTCTAAGGTAAAATGGGGCTAAGCAACGACCGGACCTGATGGGAATTAACCATGAAACAAACATTCAAATTATGGTCCAAATGAGTGTATCTAAGTCATCCTGTGAATGTATAAGTTTTGAAGGTTCCAAGTCATAACAAGGAAACCTTGAAAATATATCCCATGAGGGTGTTCCAGGGTAAAGACCATGGTAACCTAAACTCACGGAAATCTAACTCATTAGTCTATGAGACTTCCTAAGGGGTAAGAGTGTAATACAAGGATCATACTCCAAGGAATTCCACTATATGATGCATAATAAGTCTAAGGTGATCAACAAAGTCAAAAAGTGTCTGTGAAATGATAGGGCCCAATGTGCTTTAACCATAGAACATAATAATCAATGATGGATCTAATTAGTATATCCAAGGTATCTCGTATGAAGAAGGTACCCAACAGTAGTATACCGATTATCCAAGAAATAGACATGAACTGGATTTTAGGTCGGTATCAACACAAAAAAACTGTATCCTTGAATCGGGAGTGGGTTCCAAAGACCGAAGATATTATCCACTCAGATTCCAAGGTGAGACTGAAAAAGTCATTTCATATTTGATATTGTAATCATAATAATTCATTGGTTCAATTCTTTCCTACAATTATATTGGATAGGTCACATATAGTTGCAAACATTTATTTATTGGTCCATGAATTTTCTTCCATTATTCTGAATAGGCCATGTAGAATTGCTATCATTCATTGATTGGTTCAAGAACTTCCATCCATTAGTTTGGAAATGTCATGTTGCAATTAAAACATTTAGTAAAAACAATTATGGTATTTTAAATGGGAAGGTACACATAGTTACCTTCCCTTTGCATGGTAAGTGTTTCCACAGACATGGAACCAATCATTGTCTCTTGAACCCTAGTCAGTCCATGGAATTTCTATAATGAAATCCATGTATCATCAGTGAAATTAGAATAAAACCCCATTAAGTCAATCATGGAATTCCTACATTATATCCTTCTTGTCACCCAATGTTTTATTAGAATTCAAATCATTTTAAAAAAATTGATAACTTGTTTTGAGGGTATATCATTAAGAATTTACAATTTATTAATCTAAACACCTACCATTTACCAAAATATTTTAGTTTCGATTAAAGTTCTCTTAGAATCAATAAAATGAGAAATTACCCATATGGTTAATTCCAATCAGAAACTAGACCAAACAATTACACAGTTCTTCAGTCCTTTAATCATTTTAAAAAGGGAAAACTAACTGTTTCTAATGAAATTAAGCCATGTGGTAAGAATTTTATATCTCAACATAACATCAGGCACAATGATTATTAACATTAAAAGTCATGCAAGAAATTCCTAAAAAATACTTTTTATATTGATGGCATCACACCTCCGTTATAGGGGTTTTATTATAAATAAAAGATTTTGTTTATGGATAAATCATTTATCATCATTAGAATTTAAAAAATGAATGATGGTAAATTATCCTATAAGAGGAATAGAGCATAATAATTCTTTGTATGAATTAATTTATAACAACATATTAGTAAGTAACATTATTAATGCATTTAAAAATATTGATGACCTAGAAAGGGACCCTACATCAAGGTGGAACCTATTCGTGTACTTTGGAGATGAACTAAAGTGAAGTGAAACCACCTAGAACAACTCAATGCACTACTGATTTAATAAAATGGAGTTATGGATGAATAATTTACTTCATTACAGGGGTGAGAAACTTAATCGAATGTATACACCTTACCCTTAGATGTTGTCGGTTGAGCGATACCACTTGAACCACCTCGCCTTCAGCGATTGTTGTCGAAACTCGAACCCTAAGGCCCTTACACAAACATAGAATAGAAGAAAACTAGAAAAACATTATCCCCCAGCCTACGGTTTGTCAGCTCCTCAATGGGAGCCTAATAGGATGAAGAAAGGCTGGAAAAAATGATGAAAAGGGAGGAGAGACCCTTACCATGGAGGATTCGGGAAAAAAACTGAGGAAAAATCGGACAAATGTCGATCTGAGAGAATGTCAAAGGAGAGGGTTGTGCATTGAAAGAGATATCCCCCATATGCTTTTGCATATTATTTGAGAGGTGGTGGGGATGAGGGTTTTTTATTTAATAAATTTAAATTTAATTAAAACAAATCAAAATCTAAATATTGGGCATCATGCATTGTTTGACCTGCACGGATTTCAAAACTATGAACAAATCGTGCGAAGTCTTCTTCCCCCAAGGCGCACCATGTATGTCCTAGGTGCACGACCAACTAATATGGGCCACATAGTTTTTCAGACCTTGTAGAAACCATCTATCAAAGCTGTCTTTTCAAAATTGACAATTTTAAAGTCTGAAACTCCCGAAACATCTTGAGCCACTTTGGAAAATTTTTCAGGACATCCCCCATGACCAAAAAAATTACATAGGTTTGATCCAACACTCATGATTATGTTTCAATCCACAGTTTTAAAAATGACCCTTTTAGTAAAAAATGTTCATTAACCTTCATACAATATTCTAGATCAAAAACATTGGGTTATACAATATAACCACCTTAGAAACATCGCATCCCTCAGAAGCCATTTGAAACAATGTAAAAATAAACAGACCTAAAAGGGCCATGAAGATTCTTTTGAACGGTCTCGTTGCCTTAACAACGCCCAATGCACCTTAAGAATTTCCAATGCACTTCACACTTCAACCCTTATAAACTGAGCCAATACTATAAGATCAACTTAAACAATGAAAGGGAGCATACATGAGATCATTTATAAAGAGAAAAGAAAACATCTATGACTCAATAACATTCGAACAATGGTTCTCCCCACCATAGGACTAAACATTATGAAGTGGAAAATTCAAGACATGGTACCACCACCATCAGATATTTCATACAAATCACAACTCAAGGTGATATTACAACACCCCTGGTATGATTTCATAGAAAGAAAACAGTCAAATTCTTATCAACCTAATAGAACTCGTTGATCAAGCATTCTCAAGAGACACTAGTAACCATGAGACCAAAACTTCCTTCAACTGACAACATGTTTTAAAATGGTCCATTACAACCATAAACAATGTTCTAAAGGGTGTGATAATGAGTCATGCCAATTTGCCGACATATCTTATAGAAATATGGCTAAGGCGGTCAGAGAAATTGATAATAAATTGTAGGAGCCTATGAGCCCAAAAAATGAATTCCTATATGGGAAGACATCAATCACTCAAAACATTTCTTGACTAGAGGGGAACAAGGCATCATCATGTAACACTAAAAAATATCATCCATCATGCTCAACAACTTTTATTGATTTAGCACGGCGTATGATAGCCAATATCTTAGTGCATCGAGAATGACTTCAAGATAGGTGATTTCCTTGTCTCTAAAAAATAGTACACTATGAAGATTTAAAACATGTTTTCTAGTCAAACACCATATGAAAATAAATGTTAAAACAATCAAACTATATCAAATGTGTGCTTTCAAGCATGCACTAACATGATTTAATACATGCAATCCTTAAGTGAATTCAAGAAACTCATCCATTACCAATGGTCCTATTAGGTGTTACGTAAACTTGGAAGGGCACGTTAATAGTCTAAACATGACACTACCCACCATAGGAGTGTCCTAGTCAAAATGGAAGAAAACTAACCACTCATAAGAGTGCTAGATTATAACGACAAAACCAGGATATCAAAACACCTGAGTATTTAGGAAACAAGTAGGTGTACTGAAATGAAAATGATTATTTAACTCTCAAGTAACTCTAAATGGATATTACTTGAAAACATTCTCAACAATACAAGAATATTTTTTTTGAATCACATTACATCATAAGAAAAAAAAATTCCTAGATGACGGCACACCAATCGCCCATCACTAATGATTAGAGAGGGTCGAATGACCTACGAAGAGGTTGACCATGCCCAAGGCACATCTATCCAATTGAAAAATATAATTAATCGATTTTAGAGACCATAAAAAAGTTAATAAAACATTACCACTCATCGACACAAGGGTGTCACTACAAATATAAAATTACAACATGGGATAATGGTACCCAAACAGCATCGAACAGGATAAATGTCACCACACTAGAAAAGAATTGATGTTATGAGGACGCTACCTACCATAGATTATTCCCGTATGATGAACAAGATACAAACCTAACACCATGTCACCCCAAACAGAAGTCACCAGACTCAAAACTGATCATAATGGCATTGCTATGGAATAGAACGCCTAAAGAAAATTACTCACGCTTTTTTTTCAAAGTTAACACAAAGAGAGGACAGAAATACCCATTACAAGAGGGTTTTAAATAATAGACAACACTATAGGTTCCATTTCCAAGCCTATTACTTTTAATCACATTTAATCTTCAATCACCAAAAGATTTAATCAAAATATTAATGTATCATTTTCAAAATAAATCCTAAGGTACATGATTTCATCCCACTCCCCAAGGGAAAAATATTCGATTTTTATTAAACTCATTTATTAAATTTTTTTAAATTAGTTGATATCCAATCATTTTCAGGAAACATATCAAAATAAATTCTTTTTAAGCAGATATGGGAACCTATGAGGGTCCCATCTTAACCAACATGGGTTTTGTAGAAAGTCATCCAATTGAAAAAGTGCAGTTATTAAATTTTTGACCACCCAAAAGGGTCATCTCATATGGAACATTCCCCTGCTGACCAAATTGGGTCCAATTTCATTTTTAGAAAGCTGTCCTTTTGATCTTAGATAAACATTAAACATCTTTAACACTTACAAGCATTTTAAAATGCATCGTTCCATTTCATTAAATGTGTATTTTTATTTCCTAATTCATGAATCGCCATACACTAAATGTATTGATTATTGGCTCCAATTAATTGGTACAAATGTTAATTAAAAATTTAACATTATCAAGAATTGTGGAAAAAAATTTAATGGTTGGACACCAACCAATATTTAAAGAGCCTTTGCACATTACAGTTTGGAATTTGGATCCCTTTAGTCTAAACCAACATTACATAATATTTTAATTTAGCATCCCCTTTGAAATGGATCAATTACATTGGTTACCTTTTTTCAACTATAAAAAGAACATATACCTTGAAACTAGATAATGGTTACTGGAATAATTTCGACCAATATCTTTGCCTATGCAACCATTTACATATATTAAAGAAAGCCATCATGTCACTACAAGAAGATAATATAGAGTAACAATCTAAAATCATAGAAGCATTGAAATTTAATCACAAGAGAATTGTATAAGGAGAAGTAATCATAGAAGTCATGCTAATGTATTTCCTAAACAGTTATAAATCTAAGCCTGGAATATTGTTAAGGAGTCGAATCATACATAGTAGGGAACATATAAATGCATCTACATGGAATGGCATGTGAATTTCTAAGTGCCTAATATAGTGCATGTAATGAAAATTCCTTAACATATTAAGACATATAACTTTTCCAAAGTTCCAAAAAATCATAAGCATCAGAATGTACACAATTCACTCAATGTGAAATCATATCCATTATAATAGAGAACCACAAAAACAGAAAATCCCATCCATTTCCACTTAGTAATTCCTCATAGGTTTGCTGATCAGTCCAAAGCATGGCTACAAACCAAATTCTTAGACGTTCCAAGTCTCTTATATACCAACACAAACATCAATTCAAAAGGAAGAACCAGCTCTGATACCACATGGTAATGTCTCGACCCATCTCACCACTGAGATGGTGGTCATACCAGTCACCACATGACCTCAAGAATGCATCCCTATAAAACAGAGGCTGACGACTAGCTGCGAGGGTGTAATAATAGTAAGTTGGGAGACTATACCTTCTTATCAGATTTGTGTAGTTGTATAAAACAGTAAATAATAATCATCAACGAATGAAATAAAACATAATTGACAAAGAAGCGGAAGAAAATTTTCATATAAAGTAACAAAAGTGACCAATTCTAGTTTATACATGTAACGCCCCGACCCCAGTTACCCAGAGTCGGTGCACTATTACATAACATTGGCATGATCACAAAAGATAAAGTCTCGAAAGACAGATTAGTTTAGTAGCCTTGGAAACACTAGATACATTCATAAATGTTACATTACATCATAAAGTGATAAACTACAATAACATAGTCCCCATAGTCCACACTCATATCCCCTTCAGACTATCCGTATATACCAGTCATAAAATATTTCTTCACGTCCTTGAAAAAATAAAACATAGAAAGGGGTGAGATCAGATGCTCAATAAGGATAACAATATAGCGGAAAGTTTCATAAATAAGCATAAACATTTAAGGCAATGTATAACTAAAACAGAATCCTTTTAATCTTGAACATTAGATAAATATGACAATAATAAAAGGAAATAATGCCATTTAATTATTCACATGGATATTATACTGGTCGAATATTCACATGCAATATCAATAACCACTTTCAAAATGATGGAATGCATAATGGCATACTATCATAACCATAGAGTCATGTCCTTGTGCCAAGACTAAAAATAAGATTTTGGCATGGCCTTCTGCCAAGACACTAGTTTATCTCAGGAGACCTACCTATGCATCGAGGATCTATAGCGGGCTCCACCCATCACTTATTAAGTCCAATGCATTCCTCATATGAACAAGTTTAAACATAACATAAACATTCTTATTAAAACTATCATACGAAATGTCAACACATTCTCTATAAACCATGAATGGTATAAAAATAACACATCCAAAGTCAATCATATCAGAAAACCTTCAATACAATATTGATGTTTTGTATCATAAAAAATCACCTTTAAATATTCTTAAAATCAATCAATGGATGTTGACATAGATGAAGTCAAAACTATTTGATAGAAATATACCTTTTTTGAATCATTTAAAAGTCACATAATTATAAAAGAAATAATTTTACTTGAAAATATTCTTATAATATTGAAAGGAAAGCTTCAATGTTTTTATAATGGCAGAAAATAGACGCACCCACCATATAAGTTAAAAAAATACGTTCTTACCTTAATTCTATCAATTTTTTTTAAAACGACCTTGTTTGGAAAAACACATAAAGATTCCTTTATAAACGTATTATAAAAAGTCAAACAATGGTATAAATGACTCTAACCCATATTTTGTAAAATAATAATAATGTTTTCAAATACATTTCTAGGAAACAAGGATGCTGATGATAATGAGGTCCTAGTAGATAATTACATATAAACAACCTCAGATAATGAAGAGATTGTAAAATAAACACTTACCTTGTACTTTTCCATGGTTTATGGTTGGTTAGCCTCTGGAATAATGGTGAAATAGTTGTTTTTAAATTATAAAATAATCATATAAATTACTATGATATCATATTTGATCTTTTAACATTTCTTTGTTAATAATATCTTAGTATTATCGTTGTTTTGGGTGTTAACTGATTCGTTTTCCATTATATGATATGTTATGTAAGCTATGTTTGCTATGGATAGGTCATATATTACTCATATCCTGAATAATATCAAGTCCTTAAAAATTACTTTTAATCATCAAATGAGAATTAGTCTTGAATGGATATGATGGGGAATGAATCTCATCGCGTTCATGAAGATGGTAGACCGTACGTACGCACGAGTGACAATATCAATATTTTGATATTAAAATAATATTTAATTGGATATAATATAATATATAAATAATAATTATAATTTTTTATTTTTTATTTACATCAATTACACATCATTATTATACCAATCCAAATAATAATGTATTGAATAACAATTACACCACGATGTGGAGACGGTAAGCCGTACGTACGCACGTATGGTTTCATGTCATTTAAAGGATGGGTAGAAAAATTAATATGGTTGTACCATATTCATAATAACATCACAATATATAGATTATATTGGAGTTATTATTCTATAATTGTAAAAACAAAGAATGAAGAAGTGGAAGAAGAAAGTAATTTGAAAGAGGGTGGTGAATACATTACATTTTCTTATGGTTATTCATTTTGATTTGATCAAAAGGTATCCATAGGTTTGATTTATAATTAAAATAAGGCCCATATGTTAAATTTATAGAAGTTGGGAGGATATTTGTGCAGGTTTTGGCCGAGCCAAAAGGCATTGATGGTGTAAATTTGAGAGAAGGGTGAGTGCCCTTTTATAAGAGGGGTGAGGGTCACCTTAGAAAAAACCTAAAATATTATTTTATAATAAATTAATATTAGCTTTATAATGGCCCCAAATTGATTTTTTTGGTGGCTATGGTGGGGATGGGTCTTAATAATTTCAACTAATAGATTTTAGATAGGTTTGGGTCACTAAATTAACCTTATCATTTATATTTAACTGTTAGTTAAATAGTTTTACATTTACCATGTCTCTTTGTACTTTTATATTATATTGTAAATAAATGTACTATATACATACAAGCGAACCCCAAGTGGTAAATTATTTATATATATAACCTTATCTCAGTTATTTTTCCAAACCTTAGATTTTTAGGAATAGTATATCAATTAATAATGTAAATTTTTTTTAAATACTCTTTTATGTCAATTTTAACACTATTTAATAATTGATTTTTGTTAAAGTTGTAAAAACTGTATTATTTCAAACTAAATCCATTTAACCAACAATAATACTTTATATTAACCTAAAAAATTAGTGTAATTTATAAACAGTCTTAAATTACATTTATGATGATATTTATAATATCAATTATTTTAATATTTCATTAATTAGGTAATTACAGCATCACCATTATGTCATTATTAAATTAAATTATTTAATGTCTAAAAATTATAAATAAAATATAATTATATAGGAAATAGTTTTAACTTTTTAATTCTAATTTATAATCGAATTTATCTTATGTATAACCCTATATTAAATAAATTTTAGTTATTAAACTTTGATTTTAACTCTTTGGACTCTTTTGACTCTTCTTTGAATTAAATAATTATAAATGTCTTAGACTAATCCAAGTGGACCAAAGAGGTTAATATTTTATTCCAAAGGTTTTTTATGGTATAACTACACTTAGCCAATAGAATTAGGAAATGTGTTAGGGTAATATTAATATCATTTTTACCAGTAATTACCCTATTTACTTTTAACATTGGTAAATAAAAGTAAAAAGTTACTATTCACCAAAATTATTTTCATCCCATTGAACCAAATATTTCTATTTGATATTAACCGCGCCTCTTGTATTTTATAAATTCCACTCATAGAAGCGGTAAAATTAAGTTTGATGTGAATTTGCAAATTCTCCTAGGAGATGGGTAAAAGATGGTGAAAAGTTCAATAAAATTTGTATATATCTAAAATTATTATAAATTGAAACCAATGAATTAAATTGAACATATATAGGTATTATGTATCTATTTTGACCTTATAAAAATTTAATTAATATAAATAATTATTTAAATAATAATTCGTTTTTTAACTATAACTTAGTGTATTTCATTTTTCATTTAAAATTTAATGTTTTCAGAAAAATACCAAAACAACACCCTTAACTAATTTCAATATTCCGAATCCAAAAATAAGGTCCATTTTGAAATATAATATTTATAAAATTTCAAATAGTGGGTATTAATATTCATAACAGGTACTTTTATTGGTTGTGGTGTGTGTTAGAACTCGAAGTTGTGTACAACATATGCAACTGTATTATTCAAAGAGAAGCGTACCATGGAAGCTTGGGGTGTTACTTTCTCCCCTCCTTCAAATAATTTCATCCTTGAAATTTTTATAATATTGCTGCATAAAAATACTCGGGAGGTTCTCCATCATACGTTCATCGGGTTCCCATGTGGCCTCTTACATATTATGGTTTCTCCATAGAACATTAATCAGACGAGTCGTCTGGTTTCTCAGCACTTGTGCTCTTATATCAAGAATCCTGACGGGCTCTTCGCAATAAGACAGATCAAGTTTCAGTTTTAATATACATATGTGAATACATGTGTTGGGTTAGGCATGGATTTTCTCAACAGTGATATTTGGAACACATCGTGAACTTTGGAGAGATTGGGCGGCATTACCAAATGATAAGCTACATCCCCAATTTGTTCTAGAATTTCAAAATTTCCTATGTACATGGGACTCAAGTTACCCTTCTTACCGAAACATATAACTCCCTTCTATGGAGATACCTTCAAGAAAAAATGATCTTCTACTTGAAATTCCAAAATCTTCCTTCAGTTATTGGCATTTCTCTTCTGCCTACATTGAGCTGCTTTGATGTGGTTTTCGATTACCTTCACCTTTTCCATTGTTTCCTCCACCACTTCTTGGCCTACGAGTTTTCTTTCACCAACATCAACTCAACAGGTTGGTGTGCGACATCTCTTTCTGTATAACTCTTCATACTGTTCTATTCTAATACATTAAGGGAAGCTATTGTTATAGGAAAATTATACCATAGGTAAATATTGATCCCACATACCATGAAAGTCATGTGAACATGATCTCAACATGTATTCTAAGGTTTGAATATTCTGTTCTGATTTTGCATATGTTTGGGGGTGGTAGGAAGTGCTCAAGCGATGTTCAGTATCCATGGGTTTCTAAATACATTTCCAAAATCTTGATGTAAAACAGGAATCATGATTAGAAACAATCAATAGGGGTACTCAATGAAGTATCACAACTTCATTAATATATAGTCTTTCAAGACATTGAAGTGTTAAATCCTCCCTTATATCAAGAAGATTTTCTGACTTGGTAAAATGATCAACAATGACCCATATTGCATTGTTCCTTCTAGAAGTATTTGGTATTCCCATGACAATGTCCATCGTGATATTATCCCATTTCCACTCAAGAATGAGAAGAGGCTGCATGACTCCTCCAGGAATTTGCCTTCCGGCATTCACTTGTTGAAAAACCTTACATCTTGACACAAATTCAGCAATCTCCCACTTCATGTTATCCCACCAAAAATGTTTCTTCAAAACTCTATACATTTTGGTTCTCCCAGGGTGTATAGGGAAATTGGAACTATGAGCATCATCCAACAATTCCCTTTTTAGATCAGGTATATTGGGAACACAATGTCTCTTCCCAAATTTCAAAATTCCATCTTCATACAGAAATTAATTCAATCTACCATCATTCATAGCTTTAGACTTCTTTTGAAATTCTTCATCATCAGTCTGAGAAATATTTATCATTTCTATTAATGATGGTTTGGCAATTATTTGAAAAAATTTCTATGTTTCACCTTCCATGGTAATTCCCATATCCATCGTTACTAGATCCATGAAAATAGGATCCCTCTCAACTCTCATCTTGTCCAAAACACCATGATCCTTTCTGCTCAAAGCATCTTCCACCTTATTTTCCTTTCTTGGGTTGTTGTGTATCGTGCAATCATAATCCTTGAGTAGTTTAAACCATCTCCTTTGCCTCATGTTGAGTTCTTTTTGTGAGAAAATATACTTCAAACTCCTGTGATCAGTATAAATATCAAAATTTTCACCATAGAGATTATGTCTCCAAATCATCAAAGAAAATATTATAGCTGCTAACTCAAGATCATGAGTAGGATAGTTTGGATCATGAATTTTCAGTTGTCGTGATGCATAGGCAATAACCCTATCATTCTGCATAAGGACACAACCAAGTCCTCTTTTCGATGTGTCACTATAAATAATGAACCCATCATTCCCCGATGGTAGAGTGAACATATGATAATTGACTAATATTCTCTTGAGATCTTCAAAACATTATTCACACTTTATTGTCCAAAAAAATTAACCCCTTTACATGTGAGCTTTGTTAATGGGTTAGGCAACCGGGAAAAAATTTGGATGAAACGTCGATAATAACCTGCTAAACTAGTAAAACTGCATACCTCAGTTATACTCGTTGGTGCTGGCCATTCTTGGATTGCTCTTGTCTTAGAAGGATCAACAGAGATTCCATCCTTAGAGACAATCTGGCCAAGAAAAGTAAAATATTGAAGCAAACATTCATAGTTGCTAAGCATCCCATATAATTCATGTCTTCTCAGAGTCTTCAAGATAACGCGCATGTGGTTTTCATTGTGTTTGTATCTTTTGGGGTATACCAAGATATATTTAATAAATACCACTAAAAATAATCAATATATTCCTTGAAAACACTATTCATTAGAACCATGACGATAGAGGGTGCATTAGTCAATCCAAAAGGCATTACTGTAAACTCGTAATGCCCAAAGCATTTTCGAAATATCTTCCTTCTTTACACACAACTGATGGTATCCAGAACGAAGGTAAATCATTGAAAATTATTGATCGCATTGCAGTTGGTCAAATAAATCATCAATGAGAGGTAGGGGATACTTTTTCTCCATTTTTATAGCATTGATCTCCCTATATTCAAAATATATCCTCATAGATCCATCTTTCTTCACAACAAAAATGACAGGGGATCCCCATGGAGAAACACTAGGGAGAATAAATCCTTTATTACCCAATTCCTCTAATTGTTTATTTAGATCAACTAATTCCACAACGACAATTCTATAAGGGTTATTCGATATATGCCTAGAACCATGAATTAAATCAATGAAAAACTCAACTTCTTATTCTGGTGGATTTCTAGGTAAATATTCCGGAAACACATCTATATATTCTTTCACAAAAGGTACATCCTCTATTTGAACATTCCATTACTCACCCATAGTTATTTCAATCATTTCCTCTCCAATAATTGAATTTAGCTGATCTACTGTGGGTGGATCTAGATAAGAATTAGGGGGTGATGATTCCACTCTAATGATTAGGTGTTCCTTATCATCATCATCAAATTCGGATCCTCCTTCTTCTTACAATAAATCATCGCATCATGGTCCAAAATCCAATCCATACTGAGGATTATATCAAACTCAATCATATGTATGACGATGAGATCAGCAGATAAAGAACATCTATATGCTCTAATGGGGACTAATTCATAAAATTTTTTGCAATGATACTTCCCTTAGGAGTTTTGACCAATAAATCCCTTGTTAAATCATATTGTAAATATCTATTTTTCTTAGAAAACTAGTAAGATATTAAACTATGCGATGATCCAGAATCAAATAAAGCATTTTCTAAACTGGAGGAAACCATTAAATTACATGCCACCATGTCTTTCCGAGATTCTACCTCAGTAGTAGTGATATCATAAGCATGGCCTTGATCCCTTGGCCTTTTCAAAGGTATGTTCCCCTAAGGATTAGGACCTCATTTTAATAATGTCTCATCTCCCTGCAATTGTAGCATTGAAAATTGGTAGCTTCTTTCTTCCCCATGAAATCACGAGCTTGGTGGCCTTTTTCACCACACTTTTAACAGACTCTCATTCCCTTCAATCAAGTAATATGGTGTTTCTTCCCACATTTACTGCAGGATGGATATTAAACCTTTCCAAACATCCCCTTATTTCCATTTCCAGGGTGATCGGCAGATCTCTTCTTCTCTTTCTTTACTTTAAATTCGTAAGACTTACATAATTCTTTTTTCTGTCTTGATATCACAAGAGAAAATATCATTTTACAACGAGAAGGATTGTGAGACTAATGCTCAATGGAGAAATCATTTTATCCCATCATAGAAGTGATCAATCTTTTTCTTTGGATTATTTATATAATTTGATGCATGCTTCACTAACCTTGTAAAGTAAGCCTCATACCTTGCGACATTTTCCACCTCATTTTGCCTCAGACTCAGAAATTGTCTTTCCATATCCGCTCGATGGTCAGGATGAAATTATTTTTCTAAGAAAATCTATTTAAACTCCCTCCATTCCATACATGATAATTCATAATCTTGCATTGTATTTTGAATAAATGAGCACCATTGATCAGAATCTCAACTTAGGCGGTAAACTTCCATGACAACTTTTTCCCTTTCGCTACTCCCCAAGGCGTGGAATAATTTATATAAAGAACTTATCCATTGCTCAGCTACCAATGGATTTTTACTCCCATTGAATGTTGTTGGTTGTTTCCTCATGAAGAGATATAACATTGATCCTCCACACTATGAATTTAGGTGCTCCATAAGGGTAAGGTAATTATTCTTAACCAGAGTGAGTTGTCCCATTATGGTGATTGGCTGATCAACACTAGTTGCATCAATAGCTCCACTATAATATTCTTGAGTAGGAGGGAAATCCCTACTTGGTGTGCGTGTATTGATACGGTTTACATTCCTTCCACTAGGCGCAATTTCTAAACCATGGCATATACTAGATTAGTTTATAAATTACAATACATAAATCAAAACTTGTAAAGCTCTTAGCATAAATTGAATTATTTATGGATATAATCCATAATCATGAAAAAATGTTTTCTTTGAGGAAGTATATACTCATAACCCCTTCACAATGGTTTGTGAATAAAATAAGAATTATTTTAAGTATATCCCCCGGGAGTGTCGCAACCAAGAGTGCATCAAGGACAGTTTTTGTGCACCAGTTCCCGTCCGAGTCTAGTTCAAAGGGGTGTTTTCAGGTTTTACACATTGGTACATCTGTGCCAGAGCCGCCTCTACCTACTCGTTTCTTGATAGGGATGTATTGCTCAGAAAACTCACAAAATCTTCAAAATACCAATATTTAAGGACGTTCTTCTATACTCATCCTCAAAGTAAATCTTATGGATATGTGTTCTAATCAGTGATTACCAAAATATAGCTTCCAAGGATTGTACTAAACTTTTTCTGATACCAACTGTAATGCCCAGACCCCAGTTACCTAGAGTCGGTCCACTATTACATAACTTTGGCATGATCACAAAAGGTCAAGTCTCGAAAGACCGAATAGTTTAGTGGCCTTGGAAACACTAGATACATTCATAAATGTTACATGACATCATAAAGTGAAAAACTACAATAACATATTCTCCATAGTTCACACTCATATCTCCTTCATACTATCCCTGTAGGTCAGTCATAACAGCATGGGAAAAATAAAACATAGAAAGGGGTGAGCTCAGATGTTCAGTAAGGATAACATTATAGAGGAAACTTTCATAAATAAGCATAAACATTTAAGGCAATGTGTAAATAAAACAAATGACTTTTAAACTTGAACTTCAGCATAATAAGTCATAAATAAAATTAAATAATGTCATTTACTTATTCACATGGATATTCTTCTAGACGAATAGTCATATGTAATATCAATAACCACTTTCATAATGATAGAATGCATAATGTCAGACTATCATAATCACATAGTCAAGGCCTTGTGCCAGGACTGCAAATAAGATTGTGTCAATGCCTTGTGCTATTACACTAGTTTGTCTCATGAGACCTACCGATGAATCGATGAACTATAGCTAGCTCAACCCGTCACTTATTAAGTCCAATTCATTCCTCATATGAATAGGTTTAAACACAACATAAACATTCATATTAAAACTAGGATACGAAATGTCAATACTTTATCCATAAACAATGAATGGTATAACAAAAACACATCCAAAGTCAAACATATCAGAATACCTTGAATAAAATATGTATGTTTTTTATCAGAATAAATCATCTTCAAATAAGCTTAAAATCCATCAATGAATGTTGACATTGATGAAATCAAAACTATTTGAGAGAAATTTATCTTTTTTTTGAAATAATTTAAAAGAAACATAATTATAAAAGAAATAATTTGATTTAAAAATATTCTTATAATATTTTAATTGAATATTAAATGATTTTATAACAATGGAAAATAGCTGCACCCACAGAATAAGTTAAAAAATTACATTATTACCTTAATTATGTCGAAAAGTTTAAAAAGGACTTTGTCTGGAAAATGACAGATAGAGTCCTTTATAATATAATTATGAAAATTAAAAAAAGGGTATAAATGACATTAACCCATATTCTGTAAAATAGTAAGAATGTTTTGAATTACATTTTTAAGAAACATGGATGTGGATGATAAATAGGTCCCAATACATAATTACGTATAAAAAACCTCGGATAATGAAGAGATAGCGAAATAAACCCTTACCTTGTACTTTTCCTTGGTTGATGGTAGGTAACCTCCTGTATAATGGTGAAATAATTGTTATTAAATGATACAATTGTCATATACATTAATATGATTTCATATATGATCTTTTAACATTTATTTGTTAATATTAACTTAGTATTATCGTTGTTTCGGGTGTTAACTGATTCATCTTCCATTATATGATTTGTTACGTAAGCCGTGTTTGTTATGGGTAGGATGTATATTAATCATGTACATAATGATATCAATTCCATAAACATTAATTGTAACCCTAAAATGAGAATTAGTCTTTAATGGATACGATGGGGAATGAATCTCATCACGTTTTTGGAGACGGTAGTCCGTACGTACGCACGAGCGACAATATCACTCTTTTGATATTAAAATAATATATAATTGGATATTATATCATATATACAGAATCATTATAATGATATATTTCTTATTTACATCAATTAAACTTCATTATTATACAAATCCAAAAAATAATGTATTGAATAATAATTACACCACGACTTGGAAACGGTAAGTCGTACATATGCACATATGGAGACATGTCATTCAAAGGATGGGTAGAATAATTAATAAGGTTATACAATTTTCATAATAACATCATAGTATATAGAAGATACTGGATTTATTATTTCATAATGGTAACAAAAAAGAAAGAAGATGTGGAAGAAGAAAGTAACTTGAAAGAGGGTGGGGAAAACATTACCTCTTCTTCAGGTTATTCTTTTTTATTTGATCAAAATGGCTCATTAGGTTGGCTTTCTGATCAGAATAATATTTCTAGGTTAAAGTGAGGGAAGTTTAGAGGATATTTGGGCAGGGTTTGGCCGAGACATAAGGCTTTGATGGTATGAATTTGAGGGATGGGGAGTGACCTTTTATAAGAGGGGAGAGGGGAACCATAAGAAAAACATAAAATATTATTTAATAATAAATTCATATTCTGTTTATAATGGCTCAAAATTGACTTATTTTAAGGCTATGGTGTGTATGGGTCTAAATAATTTCAACCTATATATTTTAGTCATGTTTGGGTCACTAAATTAACCTTATCATTTATATTTAACCCTTAGTTAAATAGTTGGACATTTACCATGTCTCTTTGTATTATAATATTATATGGTTAATAACCATAATATATACATCCAAAAGAACCCCAAGTGGTTCATTATTAATATATATAACCTTATCTATGTCATTTTTCTGAAACAAATATTTTTAGGAATATAATATCAAATAATAATATAATATTTCTTTTAAATCCTCCAATATGTCAATTTTAACACTATTTAATAACTGATTTTTGTTAAAGTTCAAAATAAATTATTAATTCAAACTAAATTCATTTAACCAACCCTAATATGTTATATTAACCTATAAAATTAGTGGAATAAATCAAATGTCTGAAATTACATTTATTTTGATATTTATAATATCAATTATTTTAATATTTCATTAATTGGGTAATTAATGCAGCACCGTTGTGTCACATATAAATTAAATTATTTAATGTCTAAAAATTATAAATAAAATACCATTATGTAGAAAAACGTTTTTGATTTATAATTAATAGTTATAATCTAATTTATCTTATGTATAACACTATATTAAAAATGTTTTAGTTATTAAACTTTGATTATACCTCTTTTAAATGTTCTTTGAATTAAAAAATAATAATTGTCTTAATCTAATCCAAGTGGACCAAAGGGGTTCATATTTTAATCCTAAGTCTGAATGTGGTCTAATTACACTTAGAAAATAGAATAAGGACATGTTTTAGGGTAATATTAATGTCATGTTTACCCTTAATTACTCTATTTACTTCAAACCATGGTAAATAAAAGTAAAATGAAACTATTCACCAAAAATTATTTTCATGTCATTGAACCACATTTTACTCTTTATATTAACCATGTCTCTTTGATTATAGAAATTCAACTCACAGAAGTGGTAAAATTATGTTTTATGTGAATTTTCAAATTCTCCTAGGAGATGGGTAAAAAACAGTGAAAATATCAATTAAATTTTTATATATCTAAAATTATTATAAACTGACTACAATGAATTACATTGAACATATATATGTATTATTTATCTATTTTGACCTAAAATAAATTTAAATAAATAAATTATTTATTTAAATAAAAAATCAGTTTTAAACTATAACTTAGTGTTTTTCACTATTCATCAAAAATTGAATGTTTTCAAAAAAATACCAAAAATTCAACCTAAGCTAATATTGATATTCCGAATTCAAAAATGAATTCCATTTTGACAGATAATATTTATAAAATTTGAAAAATTGAGTATTAATATTCATAACGGTTAGTTTGATTTGTTGTGGTGTGTGTTAGAACTCGATGTTTCGTACAACACACACTGCTGTATTAATCAATGAGAAGCGTACTATGGAAGCATGGGGTGTTACAATACGAAAAATTAATGCGTGAAATGGTATTGTTATAGGAAAAATTGCATTAAATAGTAAATCATGATTTTCAATACAATACAATGTAGAACTCATGTATAGAAAAGAACTAAAATACCAATGTCGATCTCCATGAGTATTCTGAGCTCCATCTCAGTCCTTGTCACCTAACTCTTAGGTATAGGTAAACAACAATAAGAAAGGTCCATGGCCCTATGAACAAGAAGGGTCTACTTGGTTACCCTAGTGCAATGGTGTCCTGAGTAAGGTGTGAGACATAAATCACAGAAGGCTAGAACCACCAGTGTTTAACCCAATCACGAAAGTGTAATATAAATTTACTTGAGTGAAAGAATGTGTAAGTAAAGTAAACAGTAAATTATAAATAAATCACCAAGTACCTTCATTCATACCTCGGATGCTTTTTGGATATAGGATCTGTTCATTAATTGATTATTACTAGTTAATTCAGAAGTCACATGTGGGTAAGTTTCCTACCTAGTCCATGGAGCTTCTTCTTTGGTAAAACAAGTCTATGAAATGACCGACCATGATAGTCTTTAACTATGGTACCTACTTTCCAATGATGGACCAAAGGAGTGTGTCCAAGGAATCTTGAGATTGTATAAGTAGTGAAGGTTCTAAGACGTAACAATGTAAACTAGAAAAGATATATTGTGTGGGAGGTCTAGGGTAATGAAAAATCTAACATAAAATTACATAATGTCAACTCAATAGTATCTGATTCATGGTAATGCAAAAGAGTCTAATACAAGGAGAGTAATCCAATTAATTCCACAATAAGTCACATACCGAGTCCATGGTGATTGACCTAGGTTAATCGAGCCTATAAAATCCGAGGGACCGATGGGATTTAACAATGGAACCTACTGGTAAATGTTGAATCCATAGAGTGTATCAAAGGTATAATGTAGGAGGAAGGGACCCAATAATATTATAATAGGCATCTAACAAATAGACAAGAACCGAAGCCTAGCTGGATATCATCCTATGAAAATTGTATCCTTGAATAGGAATGGGGTTCTCGAGACCCGATGTATTCTTTTATTAGAATCCAAGGCGATATCAAGTCATTCCATTCTTATTTGATATTGTAATCATAATAATACAACTGTTTCAAGTACTTCCATCCAATAGTTTGGATAGGTCAAGTATAGTTACAAAAATTTATTTATCGGTACATTCCTTGTCTTTCATTAGTATTGATAGGACATGTGGCATTGCAAAAAGTAATTGATTGGTCCAATCATTTCCTTCCATTAATTTGGAAAGGACATGTAGCATTACAACCATTTAGTAAAAACAATTATGGATTTTTTTAATTTGAAGGCCCAGACTGATACCATCACTTAAAATAGTATGGGTTTCCACGAATGTAGAACCGATACTTATGTCATGAACATGAGTCCGTCCATGGAATTTCAATATTTTAATAAATGTACCTCTCAGGGTACGAGCTTGAAAACATATTGAGTCCATCATGGAATTCCTACATTGGAACCAAAATGTCACCCAAGGTTTTTTTAATATTCAAAACATTTGAAAACAATTTGGTAACTTTCTTTAGGGAAAATAATTAATAAGTAACCATCCATTAAACTCAACTCATTAAATTTACCAGAACATGTCAGTTTCATTTAAATGGCACTAAGTATCCATACAAAGGGAAGTCACCAACATGGGTAATTCCAATCTAAAACTGCCAAAACACTTTGATGGTGATTCAGTCCTTTCTCCATATTAAAAAGAGAATATGAGTGTTTATAATGCCATTAGTCCCATGTGCTAAGAATGTCGTATCTCAACATAACATCAAGCACAATGATTATAAACATAGAGATTCATGGAAGCAAGGACTAACCACTTCATTTTATATTGAAGGCAGTGTGCCTCCATTAGAGGGGTTTTATTATGAAATTATTATATTTTTAATCAATAAAACATTTATCATATTTATCATTTAAAACATGAAACATGCTAAATTCACATTTAAGATGAATTGAGCAGAATATTTCTCTGTATGATTTAATTTATAACCAAAGTTTAGTAAGTAACATTATTCATGAATTTATAAATATATATGAATTAGAAATTAACCCTACCTCAAGGTGAAACGATGACATGATCATCGACGAAGAACCAAAATAAAGTGAAACCACCCCAAAAAATTGAACGCCCTACCAATTATATAAACGAGAGTCAAGGAAAAATTAAGATCTTCATTAAAGAGGTGATAAACAATGTGTAAGGTGTAAAAAATACCCCGATACATTTTTGGAAGAGTGAGATCACCTAATCAGCCTCGCCTTTGGTTTCAGTTGCAAGAACTCGAACTCTGAGGCCCCATGAGACTATCTGCACAGCCTATGATCCAAATAAAACTGAATAAAATATTAACCCCAAACCCTAGGGTTCATCTGAACCTCTCCATAAACTTATTAGTTCAAAGAGAGGCTTGAAAAAGGGAAGACAAGGGAGAAGGGAACATTACCATGGAAAATTCTAGAATAAAATAGAGGAAACAGAAGATGATTGTTGATCTGAGATGATGCCATAGGTTAGGGTCGTTCATTGAAGGGGGGAGCCCCTTTGGGATGGTGTGTAGCATTTGAGTGAGGGTGAGGAAGAGTGTTTAGTTTTATTTTCATTTTATTTTAATTCTAATTAATTAAAAGAAAAAAATCAGAATCTATGAAATTTGCATCACGAATTGTTTGACCCACTTGGTTTTCTTAATCGTGTGCAAACAGTTTAGAGACTTCTGCCCCATAGATGCACCCCATATAGGATATGAACACAATTTAGAAAACCATGTGCAGCCTATGCACTAATCCACTACCAATATTTAAATGTTTCAATATGGGTAACTGTTGTGGGATGCATGGTTTTACAGACCATGCACAAACTGATCTCCCTCTACTATAATTTATAACATGATGTTTTCATGTCTGAAACTCCCGAAACATCTCTAGCCACTCATGAAACATCATGGTCCTTCTTCCATTCCAAAAAACAACATATATTAGTGATCCAACTCTCTTAATTATCTCTTGAATATCGTTTTTAAAAATGACCTATACAGTAAACGAAAATGGTCAAAAACCATTCAACATTAGTCCAGTTTAAAAACACAATATTCTACTATCAAAACTAATCATGACTATTTTATAATTAAAGATTAAATGGATCTAATGATTATGATATGTTGGTAAATTTTCTTATAATCCACTATATTTACTAAACCTGGGGGTCCCCAGGCCTATGTGTCACCACCATAATGAACCATGTCACCCTTTTCCCACTCAAAATTACCCTTATACCCACTACCATCCGGCCAAACACCCGCCGTGCCCTTCGATTCTCGACAACCAGCCGCAGGTTCGATGCCTTCCCCATCCCCGCTTAGGGTTCAGCTCATCCGGTTTCTTCCTCCAGCAGCGCGAATTCGACGACGGCCTTCCCCGCAATGCCTTCACCACCTTATGCCTTCGACATTATTTGTCTCCTCCGATTTCCACCGGCCCCATCGTCCTCTTCCCGACTTTACAGAAATCTCCATCGACTCCCTCCCACATAAATAGGGTTTCCGTATACTCGTCCTTCGTCTCCTAGCCTCCTCTGCGCCATCTTCATAAACCTCCACTTCTTCCACCACCAACAGTCGTCCAGAATCATCTCCTCTCACCATTTCTGTCATCACCTCTTTCAGTCCGTGTGATTCATCTCCGACGTTTTCCTTCTGCAGTCTCCAGGTCTAATGATTTTCCACAGCCTAGTCGCCCAAATCTAAGGTGTGTGCTACTCAATCATCCATTCCTAAACATATCCTTTTATATTAACATGTAGTTTTGTTTACATTGTTTCAAACTACCTCCTTTATGTTTATAGTCAAAATTATTTGTCCAATTTTTAATCTTAAACTCGTCTGACCTATGTAAATTAATGTTGATTCATTCAATATTGGTTGGATGCAAAAAAAAATGATGATTCTTGTAGTGGAAGAGATTGCTAGAGATGTTCTAGGCAGTCTGTGATTTTGTAAGAAAGATAAAAAAATCCAGTTATGGGATCCGAAACATATTATTATAGTTGATGATGCCATTATGTAACTTTTACTACTCAAAATATCATCTTTGGTTCTAAGTTTTTCAGTCTTTATATAACTTATATTCCTTAATTTTTCAATTGATAGAGAAGGCTGGTAATTATGTAACTTTTGTTTTTCAATTTCTAAAATCAATACACCTAAATTAGAAGTTTCTCTCTTTTTCCCACCTTTATGAGGACATCACTCTATTATCTGTGATTATTCATTTTACAAATCTGTTATAGAAATATGAAATTAGTGGATGTTTAGGAGTCAACATCCACAATTAAAAATGATTTTTTACAACTAAAAATTCTTCCACCACTAAATATATTTATCTTCATTGTCTCTTATTTTTATTACATTATTTGATGGGACATTACTGATTTTTTGGGACGTGTCTAATGAATTAATTTTCAGTTTAACAATGTTAGATGCCTAACAGGTGTGTTTCATATCATGTGTACATAATAGGGGTTGACGGGACACAGAGAGGAGCTTCAGTGATTTTCGAGGTATTTAAATAATTGATCAGTTACCTATCTGGTTCGTCTATTTTCATGATTTAGGAAATATTTTTCCATGAACTCAATTTTTAACCACTAACGTATAGGAAATCAGAAGGTGCGATATCACAATTGCATATATTGGGATCCCCAACATCGACAAAGACATTTTGGTAACCTATCCCAATTATAGAGCATCTTAACGAATGTTTTTGAAGTAGACTAAACTGTACACATTATATAAGAGGAAGATTCAATATTACAGATTTTTGAAGCATATTTCAAACATTTATTGGATCAGGTAAATTTTTTTACACTTTATACTTGTCATCCAGTATGTTTCATTGCTCAATTTCACAATATATTTTCCTCATATGTCTTGCTATAAAATTAATTCTTTGATTATGTATTTGATAGAGAAGACTTCTCAATATGTTAGTATTATTCATGAAAAAAATTAAGACTGATACTCCAATATTCAAGTGTCAACTATTTTTTCCATCTAGATGGGCACACCAAGTCCATTGGAAAACTGTGTTATTATTTTCAAAACTGTGTTATATCAAATTGATAGCACTAAATGTTTAGCATTGAAGTGACTAACAGACCAAGGTATTCTATCTGTTTTATATTTTTATGTAATTAATGTATTCATGAAAGAAGTTTATTATTGTTCTTTTATTCACAAAATCACTGTTCCACGTACTTCTATTTTTCATGTATAGCATTTTAATGGATTATTCATTTTGAAGTAGTGATTTTATTCATGACATCACTAGATGTATATCAGTTACAAAAATAATGATTCATTTAATGTGGATTATTTTTTTGAGGTAGTTCTTTAATTCATGTCACTATATCCTACTATTTCAAAGAAACTGACATATTGTGACATTGTTCTGAAAACCATTTTTCATGAAAGACTATCATGAATGGATTATATACAGTCCCCCTGATGTTACCTTGTAGGAATAACAATCAACAGCTTTATGCATGATCAACAACATCAAGGATGATGGATATGGTGTGTAATGTTAACCTAATCCGCATCTACATAAATCAATAAATCTTCCTATACATTCAAGATTTCTATAAAGTTGATAGAAAATCAAGTTATTGGATCTGGAATAATTTTTACAGTTGATACTACTCATTCTGTATGTTTTACTACTCCTTTTCATAATATTAATCTCTGTTGACTTAGTCTTGCTATTACTTGTATTCCTTCATTATGTCTCTGATAAAGAGCGATGATCAATATGTTAATATTGATCATGAAAAAATCTTTAACTAATTCTCCAAAATTCATGTGTGAACTGTTTTATCCAGCCACATCACCACACAAACTCCATTTGACAACCATGTTATTCATTTTAGAACTATGTTATATCAACATGTGTAGTAGTGCATGTATAGCAGTGAAGCCTAACATACCAATGTATTCATTGTGGTTTATATTTTTGATAACGTTATTTTATTCATGATAGTAGATTCTTAAAGTTAATTTTTTCATAACTTCACAGTTTCTTGTGTAGAGAAGGCTGCTAAATATGTATCTTTTGTTTATCAATTTCTGAAATTAATACAACTTTGTTATTCATTTTAGAACTATGTTATATCAACATGTGTGGAAGTGCATGTGTAGTAGTGAAGCCTAACTAACCAATGTATCCACAGTGGATTATATTTTTGAGTAAGGTATTTTATTCATGGTAGTAGTTTCTTATAGTTCATTTATTCATAACTTCACTATTTCTTGTACTTCTGTCATTCATGTTTGTGAGTTACTAGATTAATCATTTTGAAGTACGTCTTATATCCATTACAACATTATATATATAGAAGTCAAAAATAATAATGATTCACTTTGTGTGGTGTTTATTTTTTAGGTACTTATTTTATTAATGATACTATATCCTACTATTTCAAAGAAACTATGATATTGTGATGATCTATTCTTCCATACAAATTAGGTATTTAGGAAATTATATATGAAATGTATATATTGGATGAAAATAATGATATTGACAAATGCATTCACTAAATTCAACCATGACCCTTACAAAATCATACCATTATATAGTGATTCATAAACCATGTCATCTATATGATTGTAGAAGTTTAGTATTACTAATATGGATGATTTTTTCTTTCAGACAACAGCTCCAAATCTTTCTTGTATTACAGAATGACAGAAATACATTAATTAAAAGTAACCATAGTAGATTCCAATGTCAACCTTTGGTAAGTCTATTGATTTATATTATTCACTATTTGTGTTTTCTCTTCATTAATGATTTCGGCATGAAAGGAATCATCACTATAACTTTATTATTATTATTTTCACTCATGTCCAGGTTCTTCCATTAGTTCCTAATTGAAGAAGGTATTCTCTAAATTCAATGAGGATCCATAAAAATGCATAAGATGATACATTGATTCTTAAATTATGTCAACAGTGTTATTACATTTGTTTAATATTACTAATAAGGTTGTTTTTTTTGTTTTTAGAGAAAGGTCCCAGATCTGTCGTGTATTCTAAAAAAACAAATACATTGAGTACTATAACCCAAAAAAAACTCTCCCCACAAAATTCACACATCCACCGTTTGGGAGAATCAAGAAGGTAATATCAAGAATACCCACACATAATTTTATATTCATCACAATCAGAAGAGATTCTTTGTATGATGACTATTGTGTTGCAAAATGCGGGATGTTAGTGTCTATTGTGTTGAAAAATGCAAGAAGATGTTGTCTATTATGTTGAAAAATGCAGGAAGATTGTAAATAGTTCCCATGGTGTTCTTTTCCTTCCATGAAGCCTTAAAGACTATCTCTACCGATTTCTCTCCTTCAGCTCACCTTTTTTTCCCCGGCATTTTATTCATACTTTCATTAGGTTATTGATTTCGACATACTACATCCTATATCTACTATGTACTCCTTTCCATTTGGATTACTAATTGATGCTTTCATATTTTCTATACCCATATCATTGTATTTTATGATTTTCCATCCATTGCGTTGGACAACACCCATATTTTATGCACTCATATCCCATTTTCATGCACCATCACTTCCTTATAAAAAAACATTTGTATTTCCTCTATACTAATACACAACATATTCCATTAATAAATCAACACCATTAAACCAATAGTCCATGTTGATTGGAGCATCCCCAATACTTTTATATGTGTACAAGGATGAAGTTTGATGATGCGACGTCGGGGTCCTTTTCTGGCAATGTATCTCAGACAGTAACATCACCCATTGATGTGATCAAGATCAAATACCAGGTGTGACTTTACTTCTATGAATCTCAATTTCTGCACATCTGCATTCCAAATTTTAGCTTATCTGCTATGATAATAAAAATATAAATGTCATCATATTAGTTTAATTTTTATGGGAAAATCATACAGAAAAATTTAAAATTATATTTCCATGAGACCATATCATTTTTTATTAAACTGATCACATTTTCTCAATATAGTAAATGATAATAATACGAGGACCACTGGAATTAGTGGGAAATTGTTCGTGTGTCGAATAATCACTGAGGGAAGATGGTTCCTCTATCATGATGTTTTTTAGTAGGTAATCACTGCTTTCTCTGTTGGTGTTTTAAATTCATGGATTAGTTGTTTTGAGAGGAGAATCTCGGTATGATATCATAATATCAAACTTCTTCATTTTTTTGGGTTATATTTTTTGATTGTAAATTATTTTTAGCTGGTTCAACTGCTTTTAATGATTAAGATATCATTCATTATGATGATGGGGAGATTATAAAATATGATATTCTACTACAATAGATGAAAATGAGAAGGACATGAAGGTTCAATATGTTCTAAAAGATGAAACTACAATTTTGGAACTCCAAATGCAACATCAGGGTATGACGTCAGTGAGCAAGAGGTTGCAGAATAATGGTAACATACTTGACTCAGTTTTGGCACACCAAATTATACATCAAGGTATATCATCAACGTATTTTCAAAGTTCAAAGATTCGTTTTTAATTTTCCATTTTCACTATAAATTCCTCTTATTTCTTTGGGTTTATTGTTAATTAATATTGGATTAAAGATGAAACATGTATGTTTTCTATTCCAAGAAGTGAATTTCTCTTGTAGATGATCATCATGTCCAGTTCTGTTTATCCCGTACAGTTCTGTTGATCCTATGCCATTATGTTGTAGATAATTTGATCATTTGCAGTTCTGTTATAGATCATGGTAGATCATTTGATTTAGATGATGACACAATGGAGATAATTTAAGAGTTTCTTGAAACACTGATACTGCGTATGTTACAACAAATACAAATATTTCATCTACTCAGGTATGTGTTTTCTATTTTCATTCAACACTATTTTATAAAATCAATTGAACCATAAATACTGAGTTATTTCATGTCATATGCATTTCCATTGACTATCACATATAATGCATTTATTCTTCTCTACTGGAAACTATTATAATTCCTCTTCAATGAATTCATTTTTCAATATTATCTTCTACCTATTCATTAAATTAATTTCTTCATGTAGGAAAATTTGTTTACTTTGTTTGATGCTGATGATGCGGTCTGGAGATATGTAAGAATGTTTCCAGACTCCCCTGCTACAACAATCAATTCCATTGAACCGAAAATCTGAATGGAGGAAATAATAAACTATATGTTTGATAAAATATATGGATATTTCATGATGTAATTGCATGGTAACTGAAAATTAAGCATTATTGAGTCATTTTCAACATTGTTTTTTAATTTGTATTTCCTCTATAATCTATACTATTAATATAGTATGCATATATTCAAGTATGGAATTTGGCATATGGGAAGCCCTCTCTTCATTCTGGGGAGACCTTCCTCCAATGTTTTCGCAAGGTGGCATCCTAGATCCATCTGTAGTGGCTTCTCAATCCAGTTTCGGCATCCAAGAGTTCAACCTCCCTTGGCATGTTGAGATCCAAATGGAAAGAGGTTTTTCATTAACTGTTTTAGATTCTAATCAAGTTAGATCTGCAAGATTCATGGGTTTTTCTTACTCCATTGGTATTTTCTAACCATAGCCATGATTTTGTGAAACTTTCTGATTCAATTCCATTTGTGTGAGACTTATAGATCAAGAGGGAAGGTGATTATTCGTCTTCTATTTGGTCCAGTGGTGCAGGCATTATTCTTGAGTAATTTTCATTCTGGTGTAAAATGGGAGCAAGTGAACATGTTGACTGGTTGTATCCATTCCTAGAGCTGTGCAATTACCAAAAGGCCATTTTTGCGTTGTGAAGATGGGATATCGAGAACCATCCTTATGCATGTATGAGTTCCATAACTAGAAGACTGTTGTGCATAATTCCTATGTAGATATTCATCTTTGAAGCATGAACAAAAGAATGTCATTCATTGGTAAGTTGTCTAGTCCTTGTAAGTATTTATCTATACTGTCAACAGAGTATGAAAATATTCTTTAACATGTTTTTTTTCAATTTTTTTATGAAAATTGTGTTCTTTTCAACAAATTATTTCCACATAGGTTAGGTTTCTAATTACTACCCATTGTACAATTAACAACTTTTGCAGTTTCTTTTTCACCCCACTAATATATTTTTTATTTCTTATAGATTCTCATACATCGTTTCAAATTTATTTTTCCAAAATGTTATATACTATCATAAATTTGTCCATTTTGTCCAATTGTATTCCAATAATAATAATCACTATTTTGATATTTTAAAATATTGAATATTCATTTTCATTATAAACATTGACATATTGTATTACCTCCATAAAATAGTGAACCATATCGTTGTGAGTATGCATGAACTAATAATTTTGTTTTATCATCGTGCAAATGCACGGGTGAGTACTAGTTAAATCTCAAAAATGGTTATATTCCATAAATTTCAATGCATTATAATAAATAATTATTAATGAAATTTTTCAATCCCACCAATATTATAGAGAAGGTTTATAATTAGATGTATTGAAAAAAATGAAACTCCTTCTGGTATTATGAATTATTTTTGTTTTCTTCATTTATTTTTTTCTGTATATAATTCTCCCATGCTTGAGATAACTATAAAAGAAATCATCGTTTCACTTTTTAAAATAGATATAATAAGATGATAGTTCAAAAATTGGTGATTGTTGAAATTCCTTAGACACAACCTGTGTTTAATATTTATTTTTATTTTATTCATTTTTTTTACAAAAAATAAAATTAAAGTTTCATAAAAAATATAAATAAATTTTTACCCATTCATATTTATTAGAATAAATTAATCTCTTACACCCTTAATCATATCCCCCAAATTTATTTTTTATAATCGTGAAAAATATTTAGAGAAATGAAGGAAAGCATACGAGTGTCCTGTAAAAGAGATATTTCCTAGAAAAGATGTTCATGGATTATATGGGATTAAAAAGATATATTATTGAATTTAATTATCAGGATAAAATATTACAAAATATGCCTCAATCCTAGAAAACATGGTTATCTTAAATCGTATCTTTTATAATATGCACTGCAAATTCTATACCAAATAATGGAAATGTTTTAGGTGAAAACCCATGTATAATAAAGTCATAATATTTTCTCAATGATTTTCATGAGAATGAGATGAAGGGTCAAGAATAAAAATTATAGAAATGAATTCAAATAATTTAGTTAATTAATGGATATATAAAAAATTCAATTCCTTAAAAAATATCTGAAAATTTTTATTTAAAATGATTAACATGGTCTTCAAATAACAATTTTTTACATCCTAATCCAGATGCTCATCTCCATAAATTATTTTTCCAATTATTTCCAATATAATATACTGTTATCGAAAACAAAATTCATGGGAAGGTAATTGTTCTGAGATGGTTAGGTCTCCACAATAAGTTAAATAAATAACGAATCATGTGTGATCATGCAATTAGAAATTATGGATATAAGCACACTAAAGGTGATGAGTATATTATAAAAATATTTTTTAAAATATTACACAACTTTTCTACTTTATGATGTTGTATTCATAGGATTTACATGCTCCTAATTCAGGAAGTGTATTATTTATGCAACCTCTTCTTCTACATCTTATTAAAAGCTCTATACATGGTTAAGGATGGTCCTAAAAATTAAAACAAATCTGGTGAAAGAACATGACATTTTAAATTAATTTTGAAACAATTTAAATGAGAGGATGGGTGAATACAACATAAAAAATGTAACTAAGCGTGTTACCTCTTGGATGGATATTTTTTTACCATCATTAGATCAACATTACTTTCATTAGCTATAGCACATGTGATAGATGATAGAAAATTTAGTACCTAGTTAGGGTCCACAAATGGCCTCATTTTTTTATTGTCTATATACGTCACCCCTATTCTTCCTCTATAAAATATATAACTCTAACTATTCGGATTACTTACAATCTATTCGACTAACCCATCATTTAATCCTTTATCCTGATGAATTTAATGTAAAGTCATGTTCCATTTTTCTTTTTCTCCTCTCTCAAAAGAAGTGGATTTAGTCACTCATACAGTGTCAGTTTTCTTGGTTTTTATCCTCTCATAATGGTTTAATAAATCTTCATCTTGAAAAATAGTATCTAACACATTTACCACATCAATTTCATCTCCACCCCATGTTCAGGTGTATTGTCATCCCCAAACACATTTTCCTATCGTACATGGTAGATATTCATTTCCCGGTAGATGTTGTAACTTACCTGAACATAGCCAACTCTCATAGAGTGTTCTCCTCTATAGACATAGGTCATCGTTCACCCAATACCTAAATATGGTATCCCCATAATTATTGGATTAGACACTTCTTCCATATTCACTACAAACAAGTCGGTGGTAATGATAAGCCTGCTAAATTTGATTAGTATATACATGAGGAATCCTCAAGGGTATTTTAATGTAGATTATACCAATTTAAGTGTATCTATTTTGGGATCTAGTCCTTATAGGCCCAACTACATGAATTGCATATATGATATGATATTTACCCTCACAACTATTCAAAAAAATATTTCCACATTTATTTTCATAGATAATGAAAGGAATTTAAAAGCTACCAGGATGAGATTTATTCTTTGGTAGGTTACATAATACCACATTCAATCCCCGTCGTGTGAGTGGAGTGGCTCAAATCTATTCCATATTATACTTATTGGTCAATATTCAATATCTATATTTTGTATATATATGTTTATGTGTTTTTAAATAAGATTTAAATTTATTTTATTTGATTTAAAATAATCATATTCTGATATTAATGTTTTCTGAGATCTCATGCATGACTAAAAATTGGAGAAATACTAAGGGAAAAAATAAAATATTTTAAACAAAATTATAGTTTGTTCCATGATAGAAGAGAAGTGGCATAAAAATAAAATTTTGGAATGGTCATAGAGAACTTCTAGAGGCACATAAAAAATCAATCATGCTGAAACAAAGATTCTGATGCTGAAACCACATTTACACATAGTGTATCATCATTACACGATGTGAAGTGGAAAACCATGAACATTTTATAGGTAATAATTATAATAAAGAATATATAAGGATTAAAAAATTTGTGAAAATATTATATGTCATGTTATTCCATGATATTGTAAAAAATATTAATTTTAAATAGATCTTCCAATGGGATTTTATGAATGTTTTTGACCAATTTGGAAATTTAATTCTTCAAATGACTTGGGGAAACACTTATGATGAGTGTGATGCTTATAAATTTGGGATTACGAACAAGTAAAATGATTCCATTCCATATTGGAGGTGTTCCCACTAGGAGGCTATAATAGGGTTCCGCCCAATCGTAGATAAGATCTTGATTTTGTTTTGTTTTCATTTATTTGATGTAATCGTTGAATTAATTGGATATTAATTCCAATTTATCATTTCATTCATTAACCTTATCCATAACTCTCATCCTTTCAGTTCAATATGGTTTTGGGTTTAATCACCATTGGTGATCACTATAATGTGGCTGGTTAAACCCCATAGGTTATATCATAATCGACCAATAGTGTTCTGAAAATCATTGTTTGATTTGGAATTCCTAGTCAAGATGATTTTACTGAACCATATCATTTTGTGCCGTCATTTCCACTATAATGGTCACTGAATGATTGAATATATGTTTTCAATAATGAATGTACCCTGACCTTATTGAGATAATTTATTCATTACCATTGAACGAAATTACTCTACTTATATTAGTAATTAGAACATAATATATCCTAGTAATTTAATTTATTTGAACATAATGAATTAAGATTCTAGGGTATATTGATTGGGAATGACAATTTCTTCTTTTAGTAAATTTTTTTGAATTCTTAATCATCTAATATTATTATTTTTCAAGGAAGGATATATTAATTTTACCAAACTACCCTAGGAATCATATTCCCCTTTTTTGTGTTTGTCAAATTTAATTTATGTATTTTAATTGAATAACTAGTTTAGTAAAATAAACCTAAAATTGGAGTTTCCTATCATTTTGTCAAATGTTTTTAATTTTTTATTCCCCACTCTATGGTTTTGACCCTACAATTCTTCAATACTACATCATTGTAGCTAGTTTTTTTGTGTTAATATAATATATAATTTTATCCACTCTTAGAGAAATTAATAAACCCATTGGGAGAATCACTCAGCTATTAAATTGTTATTAATATGTCATAATTCTCATGAGAGATTCCTTAAAAAGAATATTTATGATATTTTTAATGTGTTGGTAGAATTATCCTTTACTCTCATTGTTCATTACATTCACCATTAATTTTGCAAAGGCAGTCTTGGATTGTACAAAATTTATTTCTTATGCATCATATATAGATATTTATTATTTTCAATTTTAAATTAATTTTCATAGTTGTTAAAAATATTTTTTTTTCTATAAATTATATACCACATCATTGTGACTTTATATCACTTTTGAATGGTACACCATTTAAATATTCATGTGGTCATACATCAGGGAATCCTCATGCCACTGCTATTGATATCTCTATGATTTGATCAAAAAAGTTTCCTACCTAATTCTCAAGAATCCAAAGAGTTGCAATTTTTTCATTGAGTCGTACTTAATTAAAAAGAATATATCCTTGATTATGGTTACGAATATTGTCAATGTATCTTGAAATGTATAGACGTGGATTGTCAGTAGGGTCCATGTGTTTATTTGTGTTGTTACCCTAGTGTTCTTTATTTATATCCTTGTCTTTGTTGTTTTTGACATCTCCAACCGTGAAATTTTTTTAAAAATTGTAATCATCATAATTTTATTAATTTATATACATACCATTTGGTGTTTGTGAATAACCCTTCATAATTTCAATATTAATAGTTATTGATTCTAGTTCTTCCACCATCATGTCAGTGTTGTTAACTATGTGAATGCATTATCAGTGTGTCCCTTAACACTTCAACGTGAATCTATTTCTCTAAATTTCAGATATTAATTTGTATCTCACATCAAGAGATTTCACAATTAATTATCATATATATGTAATATAATTAACTGGAATTTTTTCCTGTGAAATAACTATATAGAATATTGGGATTACCAAGCCTCTATATATACAATGAAGGGGGAATTTTATAGTCATATAATTATATTGTTCCCATTAATAATATAGAAATTATTATTCAAATATATAACACATTATGAAATTTACCTGAAGGGCCACTAAATTAGAAGGTGGAATGAGGTGGGTTATAATGTTTCATGCCAGATCATACCATGTGATGATGGAATTCACATTGATGCTTTTAATAAAACCCTATGATCAATCATGAAATGAAAATAATAAAAGAAAATTCTTACCACATAACATGAGAAATTATAGAATATGAATGTGTCCCAGAGATCATGTAAGCCTCCCAGATATTAGTTCATGTCTTATTGTGGTATTGTGGTGAATTTAACATTTTGTTAGATTATCATAAATATTATAGGTTTGATCTAGATATTTATTTTTGGAAAATGTGATTTTTTTCTTCATTCCTTCCTTGTTATCATTCCATCTCTAGGATTAGGGGGTAAACCTTCCTTGTGATATGGTTATGAACTATAATATGGAATTCCTATTGTATTGAGTTATATTTCATTATTCGTGTATTTATTTTTTCATAAATTGTTCAAACTATATTAATCCATTTCATTTACTTTTATCATGCCCATTGGTATATAAATAAGAAATGAACCCTAAAATAATACAATACGAAACCTCATAGGAGGAATGATAATTTTCAAATTTATGGAAATTATATTTAAATAAGGTTTCGAGAAAATCAGGTTTTGGTGAAACCCTAAATTACCAAACCAACATAAATAATGAATTTATTCATTATGGATATGGATATCATGACATTGGATCCCCCTCATATCAGATATGACACCATTCAATGATTAATGGAAAATCTTTCTAAAATCTAATTTCTTCTGTAACTGAAAATTGCAGAACCCTAGCATACACTTCAGATATGATTTCAAACCCATAAATCAACCATTATTCCATAATTTTCATACATAAAAACATTAAACCCATAATTTATTCAGGTAATCATCATTTTAATAAAATAAAAAAATTTTAAAACCAAACCAATCTTATTCACCATCTCTGTGGGTTCAAGATCAAAAATTACAATAAAAAACTTAATTAATTGAGTAATATTGGTAATGTTTTTATAAATTTTTTAATTTTATTTTTACCATAGGTAAATAATGATTCCCTTTTACCATTTAAAAATTATGGAAATAAGGTTTAAATATGTAATCGATACAAACATGATTTGGAAAACCCCTTAATTACTCAACAATGGTAAATAGGTGATTTATACATCAATGATGGGATACCGTGGACATTGGATCTCTGTCTTCTATTGATTGAAACCAATAATGGATTAGTAAAACTATTTTCAAAAATCCAATTTCACCTAAACATTAAAACTACAAAACTATGGATCACCTTTCAGATCTAATTTCAATGAAAACAACCCATATTCAACACATTTGATTCTATATTTCTCAAACTGTTTTGAAAAAACCAATCATATGAATTCCTATTTATTTATTCATACAATGAAATATATTTATTTTAAAAATCCAATCAAACATATTCATATTATTTTTGGTTTTGACATTGAGATCAATTTTTTCTAATTTTATTTAATTATATTCTTTTTTTGATATATATATAATTTTTTATACTTGTTAGTCCCAAAGAGAAATAATGTAACCCTAAGGGCCTACTCAGCTATGTCCTCCCATATGGGTGGTATTATAAATATGAACATTTAACCATCTCTTGGACCATTATAAGAGGGTTTTGGGTGTCATAATGATTTTATCTCATTCCATGATGGCTCTAGTGGTTCATTTCAAAACTTATTTTTATCAGATCATTTCCATATTATGAGCTGGGATTGGACAACGGTTAGTTCTGATGTTTATTTTGGGATTTATTGCAAAACTAATAGAGTGTTTTGAGATGATATCCCTATTTAGGTAATATAGAATTTTTGTGGAGGATGGTGTATCCATTCACCTAGAATATGAAACATTTTTTGTTGAATATGAACATATAAGAATTAATTTAATGAATAACAATGGTACTTGTATCATATAAGAATGGGATTTTTTTCCAGGTACATCTTGTGTCCACACAAATTATATAATTTTTTAAATTGTACATCATGTCTATTTTAGTATTACTTTATTATTATTTATATCTTGGATTCAATAGAAGGATCAAGATGTTTAGTTGAAATCATGACTTTTATTTTTTGTGACCCCAATGTTTTTCAGGTGAGAAATCCCTCAGGTATTTGAGTAAGGGAATATGGTAGTTAAGTGATTCTTTTTCTATATTTAGAAAATTACATACAATATAATATACCTATCAGTGAGCCTTTACCAGGGCTTTATTTTGAGATGGGGGAATAATGACGGTATAGTATGATTTGATGAAACATTCATGGATATAGTAAGAATAAAACATTAGGGAATGTTTTTTTATTTCCCTTTTGGTTAAAGATGGTATATAAGAGCTTCTATAGCTTTAAAAGTGTATTGTGACTATGGATAAGTAATCATATAGGTTCAATAACCTCTCATGATACTCAATGGATATTATTTATGACCCATTTTTTCACGTATTAATCTTTTATATTTTCCTACACAAAGATATGCATATAGTCTAATTTTTATATTCAATATTATATACACTGTGTTTCTAGAGAAAGCCTTGGTGGTTGTGTCATTTCATGTCGAGAAGAATTTGATAGTGGGTGGTGATTATGTGCATAAAAGAGTATAGATGCTAGTCAATGGTAGTTGAAGGTGGATAAATGGATCCTGATCTATGAGAGACATCAAATGTTATGTTCATATTTTGGTATTACAGTTTAGGTCACTCTGTGTGGTTCTAGACATAATAGGGGAGATGATACTACTCTTGTGATGGTTAGGGATACCAAACTTGTTAGTGTATGAACTACCATATAACAGATAAAGAGAGGGTTTCTAGACCATCTATGAAGAGGTTGAGGAATGATCAAGGATTGACATAGGGTAGTGAACATGGATGTGGAGTTTCATTATAATCTATCAGTGAAAGATTGTTTGAAATATTACTACTATCACAACCTAATTGTCACTACCAGTCTCAGGGAGCTGGTGTTCAAGGGTAGATAACTACATGAGATAGAGTGTTATGATCCAAAGGCTCCATGGATTAACCTACGAATGGTATATGTATTTCTAAACTCATCTTCATTACTTATAGACACCAATATGAGCAACACTTTTCTTGAAAAACCCTCAAATCGAGACTAAGAGACCTTGATTGATCTCTTAGAAAACCATTAGCCTTATAGACTCAACTCATAAGGGATTTATCCATAACACACTACATCCGATGGTGTGACCTAACTATTGGAAAAGAAATTATTATATGCGATTTCATTATATAATTTATGTGTTCTTATGACATCATCATGGCTACAGACTACATATCTACAGTTCATGACCATATTTATTGTCCAATACAGTGGATTTAGTGTATCCATGATGACAATAAGAGAATTTACATCCATGATGAAAATGAAACCCTGGTTGAGTATAAAAGTATAATAAATATGAGGGTATAGATGAGTAATCTTAATATTGATTGTGTCACCATTAGAGTAGTTGATCCTATAATATTTCTTCGTCATATTGTGGTAGCAGAGTACATGAACATCTTTATTGAGTGCGTTCTTTGGAATACCTATCCATTTAGATATTAAATTATACATTAACATGATTATAAGGACTAACCCATTATATAATCTATCATATTGGTTCCATACAAAAGTTTTTTTGGAGTTGAATGTGTATATAGAGGACTTTTGTGGGAAGGGATTTATCAGAGTCAATGTGTACCTTTTGGTTTGTCAAGTATTGATTTCTAAGATGATGAATGTGAGATTAAGTTGTTTGTGGATTACCATTACCTAATGAAAGTGAACATAAATAATAAGAATTCAGTACCTATTATCGATAACCTCTTCGATTAGCTGATATGGGAAATATATTCTTTAAGATAGACCATAGATCAACTTATCGTCATCTTTGAGAAAGATAGGAGGATATTCCAAAAATGAAATTATGATGTCTCAATAGTCATTATGTGTAACAAACCTAGATTTTATATAGACAGATTCTTTTTAATATATTTTATATATTGTGTTGTATTATACACCATGGTTATCATGCACTATACGCAACACAATATTATCTTGTAATATACGCAAAACTATTATTGTCTTCTATTGAAAACAATTCCATGTTCATTTGATAGAATATATTTCACGAAACACTGAGTATAGATTTTTTTCAATGTAAAAATTAAATTTGTTTTAATAATTTTATATGGAACAACAAATGAATCAGTAACTACACACAACACTAACATGGCATGTGTTACATGCAAGATCGACCTTCCCCCATAACTTGTATTGTACGCGATACCAAGTTCCACTAAAAAAAGATATATTATTAAAATATAATTATTTAATGGGATGTAAATTGTCCATAATAAATAGAATTTACTGAATTTTTAGTTTCCTATAACTTTAGAATTTTTTGTACACATTTTCAAAAACATTATAAGTGATCAAAATCATTTTTTCGGATAAAAGATGTATTTAAAAAATAGTTTTACCACCTTTTAATGAGGCACCCATATTAAATCTAGTTTTTGACACTTTTATAAGTAAATTTTGAAAAAATAAACATATTATTTAGTAGATAGACATAATAGTTTACGTTTTTGGAACTTTTGTCTTTTTCTGATAAAATTTAAATTTTAATGAATAATGAAAAATACTACTTTTAAATTCAAAACTGCCTTTTCATTTCAATTTTTTATATCAGTAGATTATCTTTTTAATTGGTTGTAATGTATAATTGGATTACATTTTTATCATTAAATCGAATGTTGGTCATTAGAAATAATTTCACTTTTAAATTACACATAATTACATGTCAATCTTTTGATAGTAATTATTTCTTATAAACCGAATTTTTTATTTTGACAATGGGAATTAATTTTTAATAAATTACTAAAACATTTATTTTTAATTTTGAATAATAGGTTTAATATTTTTAATAATATAGTACAAATTTTTTAAATAGTTACCTTTTATTTTTGAACATTATGAACAATAACTTCAGTAATTATTTTATATTCAATGGTTAAAAGGTAAATTTCGTAAATAAGGGTGAAAAATAATATTATAATAATATTAAAATACCATAACACATCTTTTAATCCTAATGGATGAGATATAACCAACCATGGTCATCCTTGGGTCGATTTTTTGAACCCATATATTCATATGGATGTAACAATGTCTTTTCATAAGAATTAATTTATTGTAAACATAATTATAACCTTAACATATAACTTTTACTCATTTTATTTTAATATAGTGTAATATAATAGATATCTATGTCTACAAATAGTCATTATAAAGCTACAATTATTTAATATATCATGTTATTTTATTTAAAATTTGAATACATTAGATATATATATATATATTTATGACACAATTGTGATGTAGTGATTTCATCATTAATGAAAGATTCAAATAATGTTATTTATGAATATTAAAATAAATTTAATTTGAACATTTTGATGTTAGAAATGAATTTCCCGGATGACATTGTCATATTATAGATTATTTAATTCATTTTTATCAAAATAATCTGGTCTTTATAAATTTTTTAAAAAGTCATCTATGAATAGAATCTAATATTGATGTAATTCATAACGTAAAACATAAAATAGTTTATTAAATGATATTAAATTACGAAAAATCTATGATTCCTAAAAATGGTTAATATAAGTCCAAATAATTCATAAATAACTTTTTTGGGACTTTTTATTGGATATGGTAATTAAATTAACCTAAAATGTGTTAATAACATGATATAAGGGTAATATTAAAAAGTGTAAAATAAGGGTTAAGAAAAAAAGATAATGATAAATAAATATTCAAAACATGTCTAAAAATACAAATATGATGAGTATTCAAACCAAATTAATATTATCATATAATTAAATATGTTTTGGACCATTTTTAATCGAAAATGAATTTATAATAAATTAATATTTCAAGACATTCTTAAAGTTCCCCTCTTCTCTCTTATAAAAGGTCCCCTCCTCCCTCTCCACATCACTACATTTTGACCCATAAGTCATAGAAATACCATACACATTTATCTTCTCAACACTTATTGTTACATTATAGAGTTTCTTATCATCTCAAAATACTAACTTTAGTTCCCTAAGTTGAAATTTAAAGGAGGTATATCGAGGAAGAGGTAATCTCTAAAACTGATTCATTCAAATTTCACTATTCTTATACTTTTGATTATTTAATTGTTTCATTATAATGAAATATCATCAGTATCACCAATATAATCATATGTTATTTTAAATATAAAAAAACAATATTTATCTTTCTATACATCACATGAGAAAAGAAATCATCATTCGTGCGTACGTACGGTTTACCGTCCCCACACCGTGGTGTAATACGTTTTTTACCACCACAGTACATGGATGGGTATTGAGGTGGAAATAATATATATATTACCAACATAAAATGATAATAATTATGTGATACTATACACCATCCTCATCAATACCATTCAATAATTATAGGATTTATATCCTTTCGCTTGTGTACGTACTGCTTACCATCTCCATGGTGTGATGAGATTTGTTCGGCATAATCATGATTTAGCCATGATTATATAAATTAATTTAATAAATAAATAGGATATATATTATACAAATAACATACTTTAAATAATATAATTTTAACCTAAAAAGATTAATAAGAACTTATCTAACAAAGCATACATAAGAACATATGTTGTTAATACCTGAATAACGAATAACAATGAAATGTTACTAACAAATGGAAGAAAATTTGATCATAAATGTTATCATAAAATTTATAATCATTATATGTGTGTTTAAGGTAATTTTTACCAATTTTGACTATTAATACATGGATTATAAGGATTTGTTCTTCTGTTTACCTTACGAGTTACTTTTTGACTTATACAAAATAGTAAAAGGGGAAGGTTTTTCAAATTATACAACATCAACAGATTTTTACATCTTCATAAAACCTTATTCCCATGAAGATTAAATTATAATATTTCGTGTTTATTTTCAATTAAATTAGTTTATTTTAATATTTCATTCCATTTAGATAAAATAAAACAATTTTGAAGCTGAATGTATATTTTTCTTCATGAATTATGTTCATGTGTGTTATCAATATAATTTTTCATCTAATATGACATAGTGTTATTTTTATATACTTTTTATTACATTGATTTGATTTTTTTTATGATGGTGTTGTTTTAATTAAGTCCATTTATATTATATGAATTACGTTATGATTAAATGATGTTTAATAATCCCATTTAATTTCATTGGTTATGCAATAATGAATTATTTATGTATTAGTGACACTTATAAGAATGATTTAATTATGGGATTGTTGGAACCTATATCTCCCTCCAATTCATTGGGAAATATTTAAATCTCATGATATATAAATGACTACAAAAATAGGTAAATCTGGTTTAGAAATACATTGCTATGAACAGAAAGAAAACTAGGTTCAGTAATGGAATTTATCCATTATGGTATTCTTTGAAACAATGCATTAGATACTATGGAAATCATATTATCTAATTATTAGTTTTCCAAAATTAAATGATTTATACATATACCATTATATCATGCTTAATGATTATTTATGATCCATGCCTTACGTACTACCATGATTTATTTTAATGACTCATGATTTTGATGTTTAAACATTCTGTTTAGGTTTTTTGATTAAAATGGTTGTAGTTTGTTTTATGTTCTCTATGTTTACACATCCTATGAATTTGAGATCACTATTTTTTATTGTTTTCATTTCTCTAGGATATAAAAAATGGTTTTAGGTAGGAAAAATGGAATGATCGTTATGGTATATGTTGAAGATCTTTCACCATGATTATAAGATTATGTTTCGAGTTTCCAAAGACACTAAACTAATTGGGTCTTTGGATGTCTATTTGTTTCATGTATTAAGTATTCCAAAAATGAAATGTAATTTCCATGTACATAATGATTGTGTCTCTATAGTTGGTATCATAGAAAAGATGCAGTTAAACATTTGAAACTAGGATGTGAAAACATTTATGAGATCCCTAGAAATATTTCTAAGGTATGTCTAGGGATGTATCTATGGTTAATTATAAGTATATGTTAAAGTCATATAAGTATGGTAAATATCATTAATAATAGAGTATTAAACCAATGATTTTATATATTTAACAAACTCGCCCTTGATTATATATTATTCCAATTACCATATTCACCTCTCACACTATTCTTTTTGGGTTTTAAAAAATAGTAGGAAATAAGAGTATTCATGGTAACAAAGAATATGACGGAAAATGGAATGCTATTATTCTTGAGAAACCAAAATCATTGGGGGTTGGAAGATGAAACAAAATTATTATTCCTAATCAGAAATGTCATAACATGATCAATAATATCAACTTTTGTGTGTTTCCCTACACAGCTTATAAGAGAAAGATGAAGATTCATTGTGATCATAGGGATATAAAATTTCAATTTTTTCGCATTTAAATCATGTGGGAAGGGTCATAAAGGGGAATGATTCAAAGGAGTTGGATGATAATTTGTATGTGAAAAATAAGGACAGAGATCCGGTAATTGCAATAGAAATTGATATTTTAACACAATGGACATGGATAATGGCATGGAAAAGACATCAGAAACAGTTTAATGTATTAAATGTGGAATGTATGTGCATTAAGAGAATAGATTCCCTAAGGGAAAATCTAATGAGTAGAATCATCAGGGTCATATGTGTAGTATTTATGTTGATGATGGTAAAGAGACTACCAATGATATATGAGATGAAATACATGTTGAAGAATAATAAAATGAAACTCGGTCAAAGGATTAAAAATATAGTTGAATGATCTCATGTTTATGATGCATAATGTATGTTACTATGGAATAAAGAATCATATAAAGATTGTTACACTATTTTTTTACTTATCTATTTGAAAGTATATGTTGAACGTTACTGGTAACAAATGAATGTTATTTAAATATTTTTGTAATGCTCATGATATGCGCATAATGAAGGGACAAAGAGATAATGAGTGGTTTGATAGTATTATTGACCTCGTGACTAATATAAGAGAAATGTGATATCATGTATTGATTATATGTAATTTTTTTTATTTTTGAGTGTGAAAATTATTAATTTTGAAAAAAATGAATGTTTTCACCAAGGTTCCATGGTTATTCATCTAATTATCATGTTTCAATAGAATACATGATTAAGGTATTCACCTGTTTGGAATGTGACATAAAAGGACTACACAATGAGATATGGTAGACAAATGATAATGTCGATTTATATTACCACCTCTTAATGTTTCATATTTTTTGTTTATGGAAGGAATATAATGTTATCCCTTTATTTATAGTATAAGTTATTTTTATTTTATGTTTGTCATATTGATGTATTACCTCACTATATATGGACTTGTACATATTTGATAACATGTTCTATCCTTTTTTGTTGAGAAATATTAAATGAACTATCATTAAATCACATTCTCTTTTAACACTTCATGGATGAAAAATTTAACCACATTTCATTAAAATAGAGATAAAGTGGAAATTGTTGTAGGAATGATCAATGATGAGATTGTACTAAAATCAACTAAGTATTTGTTCTCATTAATTAACATTATGAAAATAATCTTGAAACAAATAAAATTTATCATAGTAAATTCAAATCCGATGAATCATATGGTCCATTAAATCATCATAGATTTAGGGCTTTCTGGTAGTTCAAATTATCCAATAATTGTTCTCTATCATTATCTATTAAAACATAATGGTCAGATTTCTCTTCCATATCAATGTTTAAAATTACCACTTATATTCTCATTTGTGGAATCATAGTGATGTGTTACATTGGGTAAACACTATATTTGTATTATTTCATTTATAAATGATGTTTTAGAATATTTTATTACGATGTAGGATTCTATTAATGAAGCATTCAAGTAGAAAACCATTTATTACCCGACGAATTTCGAGGGAGCAAATCATTTTAAGGGGGGGATGTAACACCCCTATATTTTATGAGATATATTATTTTTAATTTAATTTAGGTATTATGTTGTATGATACACCTGGATTATCATAAACCATACACAACATTAAATTAGCTTGCAATATATACAACTATATTCTTAGCATTAATTGCACACAATTTCTTATTCATTTTATAGAATTATTTTTATGAAGCACTGAGTTTTGATTTTTTTCAATGTATAATTGAAATATGATTGGATTATTTGATACAAAACACTAAATGAATATTTCACTACACAAAACACTAACATGGATTATGTTATACGCTACATTGACCTTCCCCAATAGCATGCATTGTACGCAATACTAAGTTCCACTAACAAATGATATATTATTAAAATATTATTATTTAATGGGATATAAACTAGACATTATGAATATTTATAACCAAATTTTCAATTTTATATAACATTATCATTCATCTTACACATTTTATATAACATGATTTGAGATTAAAATCAACTTTTCGGATAAAAGAATTATTAAAAAAGTAGTTTTACAGCCTTATTATAGAAAAAACCTTTTAAATATAGTTTTTGAAACTTTAATAACATAAATTTTTGAAAATAAACAACTAATTTGGATCTAAAACATAGAAATTTACTCTTTTTTGGAATATTTGGTCTTTTTCTGATCAAATTAACCTTTTAATGAAAAGTGAAAAATTCTGCATTTTAATTTGAAACTTATTTTTCATCAAATTTATTTATATAATTATATTATTTATTTAATTGGTTATAAAGTTTAATTCGATTATTTATTTATCATTTAACCCAATGTTTCTCATTATATGTAATTTAACTTTTAAATTGTACATAAACTAATGTAAATTTTTTGATAATTATTATTTAATAAAAACTTTTTTTTTGTTTTTTCAATGGGAATTAAATTGAAATTAATTACTTCAAATTTTTTGTTTTTATTTTTGAAAATTTGTTTCCATATTTTTAATAACACGGTTCAAATTGTTTAAATTGGTACATTTTAATTTTTGAAATTATGAATAGTTACTTAAGTAATTATTTTATTTACAATGTTTAAAGAGAATGTATTTTAAATAAGGGTATAAAATAATATTATAATAACATTAAAATACCCAATAACATGTATTAATCCTAATGGATGAGATAATTTTGACAATTTTCATCCTTGGATCGATTTTGGGACCCCATGGATTCTTATGGATGTGAAAATTACATTTTATAATAAATAATTTAATGTAAATATAATTATATCATATTCAAATATCTTTTACGACATCTATTTTAATACAAGGTTACATAACTGATCTATTTTTCTATAAATATTAATTATAAAGATAAAATATTTCCTACATAATGGTATTGTATGTTTAATTTTTATAAATTAGATATATATAATTATTTATGACACAATTATTATGTAGTGATTTTCTCATTAATGAATGATTAAAATAAATGAATTTATGAATATTAAAATAAATTTAATTTGAACATTTTTATGTCACCTAAGAATTTATTGTATTAAATAAACATATTAGAGATGATTTAAGGCCTTTGGTTCAACATAATCATGTATTGATAAATTTTTAAAAAGAAAATTATGAATAATATCCAAATTTGACATTAATCATAACTTAAAATATATAATTGTTTATTATATGACATTAAATTCTTAAAAATCCAAAATTCAGAAAATTGGTTAATATAAGTCCAAATATATCATCAATAACATTTAGGGGGTCTTTAGATAAGATATGGTAGTTAAATTAACCCACAATGTGTGGCTAACAAGATATCACAGTATGATTAAAAAGGGATAAATAAGGGTTAAACCAAAAATAAAATGAGAATTTTTTTTTCAAAATATGTTCAAAAAATTTTGGATGATAGGTATTCAAACCAAAATCAACATATCATATAATTTTATAAGATTTCGACCATTTTTAATAAAAAATAAATTAAAAAAATATTAACATTTTAATACACTCTTAATGTGCCCATGTTCTCTCTTCTAAAAGGGAACCTCATTCATCTCCACTTCACTCCATTTGGAGCCTTCATTCTCATCCAAACCCAGCCCATTTCCCTTATCAACATCCATTTTTACAATCTAGTGGTTCTGATCCTATATAAATACCAACTCTAGTGTACTAAAAAGAAATTTATAAGAGGAACCTTGAGGAATAGGTATTATCCTCTACTGATTCATTCAAATATCATTATTATTCAACTTCATATTATTTAGTTTTTACATTATAAATTAATAGCATTAGTATCACTGATATACTGATATATAATCATATATATGAAACAAACGTATATCCCCTTCTATAGATCCATGGAGAAATGAAATCACTACGAGTGTGTACGTACGACTAACTTTCCCCACACCATGATGTAATCTATTTTTCACCAACATAGTACATGGTTGGGTATACTAGTGGAAATAATAACTATATTCCTAATATATCATTTTACCAATTATGAGATAATATACACCATCTAATTCCATACCATCCAATAATTATATGAACATTATCATCGCTCTTGTGTACGTACGACTTACCATCTCCTCGGTATGATGTTATTAATTTTAAAGAATTTACATTAAACCATGATTATATAAATGAATTGAATTAATTAATATAATATATATTATACTAATACCATGCGGTAAATAATATAAATATAACCTAAAATTAGTAATAAGAATAAATCTGAAAAAACATTCATTGGAACATAAAGCAGTTAATACCTGAATAACATGTAATAATGAAATTTTACTAATACATGGATGTAAATATAATCATTAATTTTATAACAAAAATAATAATTATTATTTAATACATCTGTATAATAATTTAAATCATTATACATGATGTTTGGAAACATATGACGCATATCATACATAAAGTAAGGGTTAAATTTTCAACCTCATTTTTATTCGAAAATGTATATCTGTATGTATTTAATAGGATATATTTATATACAATGTCCTTGTTTTCTAAAGATGTTCACATAACGTTTACTATAATTATAGGAATTTTTAATGTAATTTTTTCCCATTTTGACTTTTACTACATGGATTGTATGTATTCTTTCTTTCGTTTACCATACGAGTTACTTTCTGACTTTTCTGGAAAAAGTTCAAGGGGGTGTTTTTTTAACATATACAAAATCATCAGATTTTTACATCTTTATAACACGTTATTTCCAGGAATATTCCTTTATATAATTTCATGTTTATTTTAAATTAAATTATTTTCTATTAAAATTGTAGGATATTTTGAGAAAATAAAACATTTTTTAATAAGAAAGTGTATTTTCCTTAGGAATTAAGTTCATGTGTTTTGCCAAAATTAATTTCCAACTATAATGAAATATTGTTATTTTTATATCCCTATTATTACATTTATTTTATTTTATAAGATGGAATTATACTTATTAGGTCCATTTATCTTATATAGATTACGATATGATGAATTGATTTTTAATAATCCCATTTAATTTCCTCACTTATGTTGTATTGATTGATTTATATATTTTTGGAATGAGTAAAAATGATTTCATTATAAGATGGGTTCGACATATATCTACATGAAATACATTGGGTAATGATTTATATTTCATGATATATACATGACTGGAATTGCAGGTAAATCTGTATGAGTAATACATGGCTGGAACGACATGTAAACTGCGTTCAGTAGTGGACTTTTTCCATAATGAAGGTCTTCCCAACAATTCCATGGAAATAATGGAAATCATATTATATGTATACTATTTTTTCACAATTACATTATTTATTCAAATTATATTCTCTCAGGGTTAGTGTTTTATTATGATCCATGACTTAAGAACTGTAAATATTTATATTATGACTCATTATTTTGATTTTTAATCATTATATTCATGTTTTTACATTAAAATGTTTATAGTTTGTTTTTTTGCTATCCATGTTTACCCTTAATATGAATTTGAGCTCAAACTTTTTAATGTTTTATTTTCCCTAGGACACACATAAATTTTTTAGGTAGGAAAAAAAGGGGGAGATCATTATGGGAGGTGTTGAAGATCTTTCACCAGGATTAAAAGATTACGTTCCGAGTTTCCAAAGACACGAAACTAATATTGTCTTTGTTTTTCTGTTTGGGTAATTTATCAAGTATTCCTCAAAAGAAAAGTAATTTTCATATATGTTATTCTTGGGTCTCTACATTATTTGTACATGGTAATTACTTTAGGCATTAAAAAACCACGTTAGTGATCTTGTGAGTCATGATCCAAACATTGAAGCCTTTGTTTGACCATTTGGTATTGGTCCTCATTTATGTCATCTCTATTTATATAGTGTCCAAGTAGGAGATCACGATAGACTAGAAGATGTTACTATACATTATATAAGAGCTCTATTTTAATGGTATGATCTCAACTGATCCGTTTTAGTGTTACATTGCTCCCATTTCTAGGACATGTCATCTCTAAATTAGATGTATCAGTTGTCCTAGTGAAGGTTATGGTATTACCAGATAGGGTTCCACCAAAGAGCATGTCCTAAGTGAGATGATTACATGGTATATATGGATAATACAGGTTATTATTGGCCAATTGATAAAAGATCCTGGAAAATTACACTACGTTGAACTTGTAGGAGAATATGTTTTTTTTGGAAAAAGTTGTTCTAATAAATTTTTTTAGTGTTGAATAGTATGTAGATGACTGCAACCATTATGATATTTTCTATGGTGAGTGTTGAGTACATTGTGTTATGTGATGCCTCTAGTACATTAAATGGTTGTGTTATATTTAATATAGAGTTTCTTATTTTCTAAGGGTCTTAGTAGTTATGAATACATAGCCAAAACAACATAATCCCTGATTTGAAGTAGGCAGTTGTGGTGTTCTCTATGATGATATGGTGAATATACCTTAAGGGTGAATGGTTTAACACCTATTTAGGCCAAAATAGTCAAAATTATATCTCACTATGTGAATATAATATCCTCAAATAGAGATGATGAATTTATTTCCTCTACTGTTATTATTTTTAGAGAGACTATACTCCCAAAAATGGGATAATGGTGAAATATGACTCCAATAGGAGATCTTGTTCAATGTTATTGGGAAAGGAATCAGAGCAGTTATCCCCTTTATTGTTGTCAGTGATGGACAATGATGGGGTGGTAGAACTATAGTTGATGGTTATTACCCCAACAATTATAAATCTAGTTAAGGAAGATCAATATGGATAAATGGACTTTGAGACCATCCAATCATTGATATCCACCAGACATACTACAGATGGTTATTCAAATGGTGTGAGCATGTCATCATTTTTTTGGGTGGGTTATAGTACAAGAAATGTTTCATGACGATGATTTGATGGATTTTCAAATATCCACATAGGGTTATAACCAGGTGTTTTTAAGATATACCAAGACCATCGAAGTTGTTACAAATGGAATGGGATGCTGATGGTTATAGAAGAGTTTGTGCCCTGATCCCTCACATTTAAATATATAACAGTTGATCACAAGGATCATATGGTATTAGATCAACCCATGGAGGTGGAAGAGTAGATGATGGATGATATCTATATGGACTTCATGATTGGTCTTCCATGATATTTTAGAGGACATGATTCCATCTCAGTGATCATTGATCATGTCTGCCCGTCAACCGACATCTTAGCTATATGGAAGCATATTTTCTTTGAGATATTTGGACGAAATTAAATTTATTATATAGTAAGGATTCATATAGGTCAATGAATGTTAATTTTTTTAAAGACCCAGAATTTCTGTGAAATTTTTTTTCTTAAATACATGGGAATATTATGAGTCCATGAATTTTGATGGTGCTTGATTCAGAGGCCCGATGTGCCCAAAATCAATTTATGATGTTTTGTTTGGGTACGTTCAGTAAACATATAAGAAGGTTTTTTTTAATTTTGAACTGTTTCTCGGAATTAAAATCTAAGGGCAGTGTGGAACTCGCAATGCCGATGTTCGATTAAGGAGACATTCACATTGACGGAAGTTGGTCAAGAGTAGAAGATAAATATTGGGTCTTTGTGGAAAGTAATAAAATAATGTGAGTTTTCACATTATTTTATTAGATCCACCATGTGGGTGTTTGGTGGTAAAAACATTCTCATGGTAGTTGGATGTGGGACCACAACACCTTGACCTCCCATGAGAGGTTATGGTGGTGGGGACCACCCAAACGTAACCTCTCGTGAGAGGTTACGACATGGGGACCATCCGAGACTGATAACCAATTATACCTCCAAGGTTAAAATCTCAAATCAGAATTATGTGCAACAATTTATAGATTGTCATTATTAAATCCATAACCTCATTCAATTATCTAAATTATCACCGAAATGGGGTAACATTTTTAATGAAGAACAAGAGAATGTGGGTACACCGATTAGGGTCTCGAGAAGTGGTGGGCATGCCTCCAACAAGGATGATGTATAAAGAGGCTAGAAAATGAAGACTGATAGTAAGTGTTTAACCTCTATCCCCTCAAAGAAGAGACCCCACAAGGATTACTATAATGTTACTAGAAACATGTCTACCAGATATTCATCTAATGGGTCATGGAAGATGGGTACAGATATCTTGAAAATATTTAATCAAGATAAGTCTCAATGTATGTGGGAGACTACTAGTGACTCTAATTATTGGAATAATATGATTTAATATGATCTCTATACCTATGTTTAGTCGTTTAAAGATTTTAAGTTGGTTTTATATTGTATAACACTCTTATGTTCTTTTTTATTTCTTCTTAATAAATGGTCAGAAGTTATTCTTCTAGATTGACTAGTCTGGTAAAAATGATAAGATTGATTGTGCATACATGTTTATTACCACCTCCGTGATGTGATTCTATTT